>OY728131.1:1253893825-1255143825 GCA_963277665.1 Viscum album | reverse complement strand
CGTCGAAATCCAAGTCCCTTCGACGGTTGTCAGCATAGCTCTTTTTCTGACTTTCAGCAGCTTTGATGTGTTTCTGGATTACTTGAAAATTCTCTGTCATCTCTTGAACAAGATCGAGCCCAAGTAGCTTTCTTTCTCTAATATCTTCCCAACAGGTTGGAGTTATACATCGCTTCCCATAAAGATCTTCATACAGAGCCATCTAAAACTCGAGTGGAAGCTATTGTTCTATGAGAACTCAACCAATGGGAGATGCTGATCCCAACCACCATTGAATTCATGAGAGCAGGCTCTTAGCATATCTTCAAGCGTCTGAATAGTTCTTTCATACTGGACATCAGTTTGGGGGTGATAGGCCGTGATGAAATTTAATTCAGTACTCAAAGCATGTTGAAGGCTCCTCCAAAACATAGATGTGAACCTTAGTTAATGGTTAGAGACAATTGAGAGTGGAACACTATGCATTATCACCACTTTCCTCACATATATCATTCCATGTTGTTCAAGAGAGAGATCATCCCGGATAGCGATAAAATGGGCAGTCTTAGTGAGTCGGTCAACCATGACCCATATCACATTATTTCCCCTTGACGTCTTCGGGAGACCCGTGACAAATTCCATAGTAACATTTTCCCATTTCCACATGGGTATAGGCAATGTATGCATCATACCCTTGGACTTTTGTCGCTCAGCATTAACTTGCTGACATACCAAGCACCTTGATATATATTTCGCAATCTCCTTTTACATGTTATCCCACCAGAAGTGTTCTTGGGGATCACAGTACATCTTGGTACTCCCAGGATCGATAGAGAAAGTTGAGCTATGTGCATTATCCAATATCTCCTTCTTTATCCCGGGAGATGAAGGCACACAAAGTCACGATCCAAACCTAATCACACCACCATCGTCGATATGGAACACTTTCAATTTCCCTTCATTTACTGTATTCACCCTCTATTGTATATCCACATCATCCCTTTGTGCTTCCTTATTCTTCTATTGGATGGATGGTTGCACAATCATTTGGGAAAGGTAGGATTTATCCCCTTCCCTTATGATTTCCAAATCTATTCGTTGCATATCCAAAAAGATAGGGTCTTTCTCAATCCGCAACATGGATAGAGTAGTAGGTTCATTTCTTCTTAGAGCATCAGCTACCTTTTTCATCTTTCCAGGATGATAGTGAATAGAGAAATCATAATCCTAGATTAGCTCTAACTATCTTTTATGATGCATGTTGAGCTCCTTTTGTGTGAATATATACTTTAGGCTCTTGTATTCGGTTTATATTTCACACTTCTTGCCATAAAGGTAGTGCGGCCAGATTTTCAATGCAAAAATCACAGCTACCAGCTCAAGATCATGCATCAGGTAATTCTTCTCATGGATCTTCAACTGTCCTGAGGCATAGGCTATCACATTATCATTTTTCATGTGTACACAACCCAAGACTTTTTTTGATGCATCATTGAATATCACAAAACTTTCTCCACCTTTCGGTAGTGTGAGTACAGGTGCATTGATCAGCCTTCTCTTTAGCTCCTTGAAGCTTCCCTCACATTCTTCCGTCCAGACATACATGACCCATTTCCTTGTTAACATAGTTATCGGGCTTGACAATCATGATTATTTTCTCACAAAATGTCGGTAATACCCAGCTAATCAAAGAAAACTACGGATTTCTGTGAAACTAGAGGGCCTAGGCCATTCCTCAATCACTTTTCTCTTTGAAGGATCATTAGAAATTCCCTCGCTTGTGATCACATGTCCAAAGAATGTGACATGATTCATCCAAAAGACACACTTGCTGAACTTGGCGTACATCTTCTCCTTTCATAATGTGGCCAACACAAGTCATAGATGTTCTTCTTGTTCCTCATTTCTTTTCTAGTAGATGAGAATATCATCGATAAACACTACCAAAAATTTGTCTAGGTAATGTCTAATGACTCTATTAATCAAATCCATGAAGAATGTAGGGTAATTAGTAATTCCAAAGGGCATCACCAAAAAATCATACTACCCATACCTTGTTTGGAAGGCAGTCTTCTGAATATCTTCCTTCTTCACCTTTACCTGATGATATCCAGAATGAAGATCCACCTTTGAGATTTATTGAGTGCCACTTAACTGGTCAAAGAATTCATCAATCCATGGGAGATGAAACTTGTTCTTTATGGTGATCGTGTTGAGTTCCTGATAATCGATACACAGCCTCATTGTTTCATCCTTCTTCTTCACAAAGAGCATTGTCGCACCCCAAGGCGATGCACTAGGGCATATGAACCCTTTGTCTAGATGCTCTTGCAGCTTCTTCTTTAACTCTTCCAGTTCTATAGGAGCCATCCTATAGGGGTACTTTGAGATAAGAGTAGCTCTGGGTATGAGTTCAATTGAGAACTCTACCTAACAATCTAGGGGAATTCTGGGTAACTCTTTAAGAAATACATTGACGTATTCCCTTGAGGTGGGAATTTTCTCAAGGTTGGCACTTTCCATCAACTCAAACATTTGGGTGAGGTATGCTTCTTCATAGGGAATCAACACCCACACCATTGAAAGATTTTTAAAAGGGGATTCAGGATCTTCCTTTCATTTGTAGAGGAGCATGGGATGGTTCAAAATATGAAAGGATATTTCCTTTTCCCGACAGTTGATATGTGCTCTATATAACGAGATCCAATCCATTCCCATTATATCGTCGAATTCTACCAAGGGAAGTATTACGATATTTATTGGAAGAATATTCCCACATACACCAATGGGAGAAGATTCAAACACTTGGGTTGTAATGATTTCATCACTCTGTGTTTTTACAGATATCTCTACTTTAAGGTTTCGGGGCTTCGATTCTATAGTTCTAGAAAATTTTCAAGATATAAAGGAATGTGTAGAAGCAGAATAAAATAAGACTTTTTCCATTCTTGAGTGAATAGGAAGTGTAACTTGTACGACTTCATTATCATGCTCCAACTCTGCAGTAGTGATTTCATAATCCTTCCCTTGTTCCTTTGGCTTTGGTGGCTGCTGACGCTGATTACCCTCTAGAGCTCGAGGTTTAGTGCACTGGTTTTCACAGTGCCCTAGCTCCCTAGAGTTGTAGCGTTGAACCATGAGTGGATATCTATTTTCATTGGATACATTATCTTTCCTTTTTGTGTCTTTTAGACACTGTTGATCATGGTGTCCTTCTTTCCCACACTTGAAACATTTCCCCATCCCTTTGAGTCACTTCACATTGTGCAACTTACCACATTTTTGGCATGTCGGTCGTTGATTTTTCATCCCACCTTTATCATTATATCCACCAGCATGAAACCCCATCTTTATCTTCATATCACCATAGCCATGGGACCATTCTCCAAACTCCATCTCCACTTTGAGAGCACACCGAACAACTTCTTTATAACTCCCAAAGTCACTAACTGTAAGAGCCTTTCAAAGGTGTGGTTTTAATCCACTAAAGAATCTATCACTTTTTCTATCATTGTTGACAACAAAACCTAAAGCATACCTTGCGTGCCTTGTGAAATTATCTTCATAGGTTGTGACATATACTCATTATTTTTTTCATGAGCTCTATGAATTCACTCTACATCTTCGTGAGAAGAGTTCATGGGAAATACTTATTAAGAAACTATATCTTAAAGTCTTCCCATTTCGTCTCTTCAATTTTCTCCCTTGACTTGGTGTTCTTAATCAAAGCCAACCATTGATTAGCTTCTCCTTCTAGGTCATAAAAGACTAGAGTCACCTTCTTTGTCTAAGAACAGTGAAGCACAAAAATGATCTTCTCCATGGATTTGACCCACCCTTCCATAACTATTGGTTCGGAAGATCCACAGAACGTCGGTGGTCGTTGCCGCATAAAACATTCAATATCCAGTTGCTCCAACTTTAGTGAAGGAGGACGTTCCCCATTATTATGGTTATTATTAATAACCTGAGATAATTTTGTAAGAATCGCCATGATGTTTTTAACTCCTCCTCCCAAATCATTGGGGATGTCATTCTGCAATCGTTGCATTGTCCCTCACATGAGTTGTTGGCAAGATTTCTCCTTGTTCCCACAATTTTTTAAAATAAAAAAGGTTAGAAAAAAACATAAGTAAGAAAGTCATGAATAACTTATTTATTTAAACAATTTATACAAAAAACATAACAAATGGGATCCCTAGGTAAATATTCTTGTGTGAATATCTGTACTTAATCTCATACTAGAGATTTTCTCTAGGGTTCACTAATCCTAATTCCTAAATTAACTAAACCTTGCTTCTGATAGCAACTATAGTGACCCGTCCTTTTCTTACATTAATATTACATCATTTCAAAGATAAAAAACAAAATAGTATTACTAATAGAGGATCTAAAGGTTTAGTGTCTTGGGAAAACTAGGACCACACATAACAAATACAACATCTAGCATAAACATTTATTTAATTTCTTCTTTTATATATTCTTATTGGAACATCTCCTATCCTTAGTACATGTAGCCACATGAAGATATACATAAAAAGGGGTAAGATAAAATTTCAGTAATATGATAGATAAGAATAATATAGCATGGGCTGAGAAAAATCAGGACATAGGCAAAAGATCATGAACATGAGAGGAGCATAAATAAAATACTTGAAATGAGGCAATGCATAAAAATAAAACATCATGACTTAGTGGTTAACTACCACACATACTTCTGAACCAATATAGAATCTTGTTCACACATCATTTCACATTTACCCATGAGATTCATCCCTTTACCCAATGCATTAGAGCACTGTATAATTCCAGGCGCACCCGTCACTTTGATACATTCATATTGTGCTATATAATTCTGAGCGCACCTGTCACATCATAACATTATCATCATCATGATTTCCACATAGAAGACATATAAAAAATGTTAATAACTAACACATGGAATGGAATGGGTTTAATCTCATAATATCACATTAATATGCTTTGGGTTACAAAAATAATGAGGGATTAATATACATGTAACAAGAACCGTCCTCTTTGAGTGAGAAGTAA
The DNA here is from genome assembly GCA_963277665.1 of Viscum album. Classification (NCBI taxonomy): domain Eukaryota; kingdom Viridiplantae; phylum Streptophyta; class Magnoliopsida; order Santalales; family Viscaceae; genus Viscum; species Viscum album. The sequence goes on along the minus strand of OY728131.1, from coordinate 1,255,138,794 downwards.
AAGGGGTGTTCTTAAAAGGGGAGTTCTTTTGGAAAACATTTTTTTGACATAAAAATCAGTGAAAAAAATTTATATTCCAGAAAAGTAAAAATTATGATGAAAAATTGATCTTTAAGGAGTAACCATATCAAAAATGGTGGGAAAGAGGGAGAACCCGAATGGAAAAAATTGGGTTTGAGATTTCCCCTTACCTTGTATCTGAATGTTTCCTTCTCTCTAATATCCTGTATAATGACATTATATTCATTAATTATAAATTACAAGACGTTTTATACATTAATAGGGTTATTTATGGTTTCATTCTATCATTTTATGTTCCTTTGGATGACTTATAGAATTTTAAAACATTGTTTGGGGATGTTCATTTTTATGGTTTTTCTTGGGTGGTTCACTTGTATTCATAAATTGAAGTTCCGGTAGAACATGGGTAAACATCCTAAAATGATATTACATGTCAAAAATTTATTACAAGATTTTTAATGATCTTATAATTAATTATATTAGATCCATGTTGATGAATCATTTGATAAGAATTAAATGAATATTGTTGTGTAAATTTGGGCTGTTTTTCGATCACAATGAAGTTGTTTTAATTTATCACTTAGTAATATGTTCATAAGTAAGTTCCAGAACTTCAAATAGGACATAATAAATATATCATATTCTGGTTAAACCATAAAAATGGTTTCATGACCAGATCTAAAGGTATAAATGGAAGAAGAAATCATGTCGTTCTTGAAGGTGATAAATTAACACCTCACGAACAACGTTGTATTTAATAAAATAAAAGGAAGAGGGAAACGGGGTTGGAAGATATAATTTCCCGTTAGAATCATAAAATTATATTATATGTATAATACTAGAGTTATGATATCTTTCGGGTGAATATATGTGGGGAGATATCAAGAAATGAACTAGAACCTGAAAGGAAATTATAGGAGAAGAGGGAGAGAAATTACCTCTTGAATTGTTCTCTTGAGAACCTCTTTAAGGGCCTAATAATGGTATTTTGATGAGACCAGAATCTCTTGGACGTGGGGTTGGGGATAGGGAAGGTGTTTGGGTAGAGTTTAGAGAAGTCTTGGAGATTGAGTGGTGTGAGGAAATGAGGGTGTGAAGGGTGGCTTTTATAGTGCATGGGAGAGGGGTTTCCTTTAATATAAAATTCATTAGTTTTTTAATTTCCCCTAAGACAAGGAATAGTGAGTCTTGAATGTACAATAATAGTAATTATATCATGTGATATCGAACCATGTGGGCTTACATCATTAGAGCATCTTCAATGACTCGATTAACCCATTATTTAGCATCTATTGTAAATTATCGGATTTTACTATTCATCAAAAATTCATGTAACCCAGAAAAATCCCAAAAATTTACCCCAACCATTTTTCAATGTGTAGAATCCAAAAATGAGGTCAATTTTTCAAAAATAATTTTCTAAATATTATTTATTTAATATTTAATTATAATTATAATTCACTTAGAAAAAACAGTTATTAAGATTAAAAATGATTTTATAGTGCTTTCAAAAATTACGTAGGGTCTCATAAAATTATCCAAAAACCATAGGAAATTGATTAAATAATTTATGAATAAGTTTTAGGGAAATAATTATTCATTTAAATTAATTAATTAATTATATTTATTTATTTGTGACTTACAAAATACCAAAACGTTTACTAAGGTCAAATTTTCACTTTCTAAGATGTCTAAATTTTATTTCATTATTAGTATGTAATGTTACTCTTATGTTGTATAATTTACTATTTATAAGGGTCATATTACTATTCATAAGGGTGTATTACTATTCATACGGGTATGTCACTGTTCACAAAAAATTATTTTTGTTTCATTAGACTCCAAAAATCATCTTGAACACAGCTGTGTATGTCAGCTTTTTAAAATTCCAAACGCAGAAGTGACGGACATATGTTTAAAGGTCACTTATCACATAGTAGTTCATTGTTTTTTTAATTTCATGTTATTTTATGAAATAAATATAATAATAGAATGTCCATTGAAAAACACTAGGTCGTTAAAGTTTTCCCCTTCCTATCATGCACATCCAAATGCATCTTATAGAACAAAGCCATAAGCTACCACTCACTACTAGCCTCTTGAACTGTATGTACTTGAGTCCTCTTGCTCAGTGAATCTGCCACTACATTGCCTTTCCCAGGTGTATAGGCAAGCTCCATGTCAAAGGACTCTAGGTACTCAACCCACCTTCACTGTCTCAAATATAGATCACGCTGAGTGAAGATGTACTTGAAACTCTTGTGGTCGGTGAAAAAAAAACTCTCCTAGAAGATAATTTCTCCAAAAGTGTAAAACATGAACAACCATATCCAACTTGAGATCGTGCATTGTGTAGTTCCTATCATGTGGTCGCAACTATCTAGACCTCTATGAAACAACTCTTTCCCCCTACATAAGCATAGCTCCCAGCCTGATACATTAAGCATCACAATACATGGTATAGTTCTTTCCTAGATCTGGAAAGAGTAGTATCGGTGCTGAATTCAACATTCTCTTCAACACCTGAAAGGCTGACACACAAGAATATTACCACATTAACTTCAAACCATTCTTAGTCAGACACGTTAGTGGTGTTGTTAAGCATTGGTTGTCATGTATGAAGCGTATGTTGTATAAAGCCATCCCTAGGAAACTCTACACCTCAAAAACATTCTTTGGATGCTCCCAGGAAACTACTACTCTCCCATTCTCTAGGTCTACTGATACACTTGTCTCTAAGATAACATATCCCAGTAAGTGAATCTGATCAATACGAAAGTTGAAGTTTGAGAGAATAGCATATAACTGATGCTCCCTCAGTGTACTCAAAATGATCTCAAGATGGGTAGCATAGTCCTGGCGAGTGTGATAGTACACCAAGATATCATCCCAGAAGACCACAATGAAGTAATGAAAGTATGGATGGAAAAATCGGTTCATCAGTTCCATGAAACCCATAGGCATGTTCTTGAGACTGAATGACATAACCATGTATTTTTATAGACCATAACCACTCCGGAAGGCTGTAAGGGGTATGTCAGATGGTCTAATGAACAAATGATGATTACCAGACATCAAGTTAATCTTTGAGAACACCAGGGCTCCATGAAGCTGATCAAAGAGATCACCAATCCTCTGCAAGAGATATCGGTTTATTACCGTCAACTGGTTCAACTTTTTATAATCCACACAAATCATGAGGGAGCAGTCTTCCTCCATCATACACAGGACAGGCGAACCCCAAGGAGAAGTATTGGGTCGGATAAAACCCTTTGATTTCAACTCCTCAAACTACCACATGAGCTCATTTAACTCTGGAATAGCCATCCTGTAAGGAGGAATGGACCCTGGTGCCACTCCTAGAACAAGCTCAACAGAAAATTCTACCTCACGCTCTGAAGGCAAACCGAAAAAGTCCTCTAGATAGACGCCCCTAAAACGATCCACCACTGAAGGAAAAAACTGAGAATTCCCCTGATCATCCAGATATAAACTAGCAATCTGGGCTGTAACTCCTCCTAACGCGCGATTCTCTGGAATTTCTCTGCTCACTGGGACATCCCACTCGCCCTTATGAAGAAACGATATGCCTTATAGTGAGGTGAAACTCACTCTGTAGTGATAATAGTCAACGACTTCCTGGAAGGGAACTAGCCAGTCCATTCCAAGAATGACATCATATCTTGTCGTCTCTAGGACATTGAGATTCCATAAGAATTGACACCCACCAACCTCAAGAGGGAAATCCTTACACTGACGTATACTCACTATTCTACTCCCCAATACAGTGTCTTGTGTTAAGATTTTAGAAGAAGAAAAGATGCAGAGAGCAAGGCTCTCCACAACCGGAACTGATATGAAGCTATGAGAAGCCCCTGTATCTAAAATAAAAGAAGCTAAAACTGAGGAAACTATGATCATACCTTCAATTGTAGAATATTTGGGATCCTAATCCTACTAGGTATTATCCACTACAAAGGTATGGACTGCTCTATGTCCCTGTGACCCTGCATGACCACTCTTAGTTGATCCACTCTGCTATCACTAAAAGACCGGCGACTGAACACCACGACATGACCTCCACCTCAGCCTGAACGGCTAGAAGATATCCAGTTCCCTGACTGGTGAGAAACTGGTGGTGCTTCTCCCAAATGAGTACTCATTGAAGAACCCCTGTCACCCACTACTAGTGAGAATATCTGATAGAAGAGATGAAGGTGACCCAACATTCCCCATGACCGGAACTCCACTTGGTCTCTCGAGCAGTGTGGCCTCGTATGTCTGCTCCTTCCGAACTGGTAGCACACCACTTGGATACCAGAAGAATTGTCTTGCCTCATCGTATCACCGCGCGAAGAGTCCCTGTGGCACTTCCTACTATCCGTAGAAGGGATTCTGACTCTATATGTCGAGCCGTCCTGGCTCACAACCCTGTAATCCCTTAGATTGCGCACTGTGATCAGCACCTGTTTGACAATAGAAGTGATAGAAGTCAATCAAAAGATGTTCACATGTGATCATATTTCGTTCCTCAGACCATCCTTGGTCTTCTTTTCCATGAATAACTGATCACCACTTAAAATAGACGTGAAGCATTGCCACTCGGTAAAGTGGGAGGAATACTCCATAATAGAAAGAGCACCCTACTCCAGACTCATAAACTCTCAGGCATGATTGTCCCTCAAGGTCTCTGGATAGATGTAGTCAAAGAAGATGTGCTAGAACATGTCCCACACCATAACCTACTAGCATCCTGCTTGTGAGATCACATCCCACCACCTCTTGGTGGAGTCCCGAAGCATATAGGTAGTGAGCTTGACCCTCCTCTATTGAGGAATATCCAGATGCTCAAAAATCGTCAGCATTCCTTCTATCCATGACATGGTATCCTGGGGTCCTCCATCCCTTGAGAAAGTTGAAGGATACTGCTACTGGAAGACCCGCGTCAAATTAACCATCGACGGGGAAGGAGGTGACGCTCGCTAAAAGGTTTTCATCATCCTCAGAAAGCCCTCCCTGGACTATAAATCTGCACCTATGTAAGGTACAATGGTTGGTTCCAAGGCTGAAACAACTGGAGGATCTACAGGTAATCCCTGATCAGCCATGTTCGGTGTCTGATCATCATCTGGCAACTGGCGTACAAGTGGAGGATGTCTTGGCGACATGACTCTGCAAGGTCAAGCACACAACTTAGATTAGGTTATCAAGTACAGAAAACAAGTAGTGTAATAATGGAATAAGAGAAAGAAATAATTAATGTTTTACAAAACATGACTACACGATGTGTACATTTCCTACATGGCTTGTTCTCTTAAGTCATTCACATGGGCATATACTCCTGCCTAAACTGGTTTTGTGACACCCCAAACACATGACGTGTTATTCTAAAACACAGCATGTACTTGAATCCTCTTACCCTTCCTGAGTCCTTCTACACGGTTAAGACACACGACTCTCCTAAGGCAAGACTACACGACATGTTCAAGATAGACACATCATATACTATACAAGATTCACTTGTCCCGTGTCGTTGGTGACACGGCCTGACATGCAGCTCAAACTACATAGCATGTTCAAGGTGGACATGACGTGTATGCGAAAGGATAAAACCGACCTGTGTTGTTGTTTACACGGCTTACTACATGGCTGGCACAGCATGACATGTTCCAGGTGGACACAATATGTACGAGAAGGGATAACACTGACCCGTGTTGTTCGTGACATGGTCTAGAACATTGGTTAGACTAAACGGCGTGTCCAACTGGCACACGGCCTGTTCCTAGAAGAAAATACATATCTCGTACCTCTGCCAACACAGCCTACGATATGGTTAGATACTACACGGAATGTACACAAAGTACATTGTGTATACTTAAGAAAAAATGTTTCCTCCCAAACAGAAGAACACATGGCGTGTACATAAAATTACACGGCATGTATTCGGGGTTTTTTCGAACAGTAATCCTTAGAAACTTCTCTGGAACCCAGAAAACACTGAAACAATCAAAGAAAGTGAAAAATTTAGATCTGCGAGGGCCCATATTCCCTGAGAATCAATGTTTGGCATCTTATACATGTTATAACAAGGAAAATAAGGAAATGATCCCCCAAATTCTGGTCCATGAGGGCCTATAACACCTTCAGACCCAAATTTTGGCATTCATCCATGCCAAACATTAGACAAAAAAATACCCTATCAAATAACATGTAGTTTATTAAGGCATCTATAACAGAAACTCGCATATTCTACACAGAATCTATCACAATAACATTCAATCGCTAATGCATCCTAAATGGCATGACCAGAATACATGACATTTGATTTTTAACAAGTGAATATATGATTCATGAGATGGTATACCCTCATCTAATCGAGTTGTGAGAGAAATAGAACCCCAATAACATCAACAATAACAGCACAAATCATGTGAATCACTCAAGGTGAAATCAAATCAACTGTAATAATTGGAAAACCAAAAAATTGCAATAAACGAGGTAGATTGGCTTTTCCCTATACGCGGGTTAGCTACTCCCTATCACAACTTATTACCAAGTACTAATTCCTTCCTATCCCTAACTAAAGGCTCCAAAGAGTAATTCAAAGAAAAATAATTCCTTTGATACCAATTTGTAATTTCCTGGTTCCGGAAGCCACCTAGAGGCGCTCCGTACCCGGTTGGTCACGTGGCCTCAAGTGAATTTCCCTGAATGCCAGAGGCTGCTGACTAGCAGCGATGGCCTTGGGTATGATATTGAGTAAACTATTCCCTAATTGGCAGGGTACACAGCAGAATTAAACAAATACAAACAAGAGAAGAAGAAATAATAATATCATGCCAAAATAAATTGTGGAAAACCGGTAGAATAAACTAGAGTAAAAACATTTAATGATGCATGATACATATATCTAGGAAAGCATAAAAACAAAGAAAAATGCTGACTTATAGTAATATATCATGTACAAAAGAACAACAGTAATCAACTCCATATCATCGCTAGACTATGCTTGGTACCATGCTCTCCATCTCCACAGCATCTCATGTACCTTAAGAAGAAGGGCACTTTCTTTTGTCTAGAACTAAAAAAATATAATCTATTTTGGCCCAAAAGCATGGCCCAAACAAGGTGTGAGACTAATACCAGTAGGAAACCAACACAAGATTTGTGCCTAACAGTCAATGATTATATGGTATGTAAAATTATAGGAAATAGTAAATAGGAATGTACTAAATAGTAAACAATCCAAAGTTTAGTATCAAGTAATAACTAACAAGCAGGTAAACAAACAGCTAACCCTCTAGGAAGCACACTTAGTATAAACCCTCTGGTCCTACCTAACATGTACAAGCAACTCTCTGCATAGTACACTCATTCTAACCCCTCTGGTTCAGATTGAGCATAGACTATCTGAGGAAGCACTCACTGTCAATTCCCCATATTGTCTCGTATCGTAAATGAAGGAGCTCTCGGGAAGCACTTACATCACATTCCCTTTGTGGTCCACCTTGATGAACTGCAGACACTCAGAGGATGAACTCAACATCAATTCCCCTTATGATCTTTCATCGTAAAATATAATGACACTCTGGAGAAGCCCTCAACATCAATTCTCCCTATGGTCTATACACCATCTTCTCACGGCCTCATGTAAGTCAAGAAAGTGTAGCAGCGTGTAAAGGCCAAGGTATACCTCAAAAATTACTTGGGTAGTATTCTACAACACAACATAAATAAAGACCAATAGTCAATCCATCCTACAATACTAGGCATGGGAATGTAAATAATAGCCTAATAGGAAATCAAAACCCAAAGGACCAAGCAGGAAAAACATGCATGGGCAATCTGTCCAAAGAACAACTATTCACCCTATTCACAAAAAGTTATCCTCTACTCAAGTATACAAGAATAGCAGGCATACAATGGGGCTAAAATGGTAAACACGAAATACCTTGTTCATTGGTATTGGGAAATTTTGCACATAAGACTCAAGGACTATCTACGGAAAGGCAAAAACCACCTACCAAGATTTTGGAAGATCAAGATACATGAACCATTAGGACTGAATCACCTTATAATTCTATATATCTAAGAAAACGTATAAAAATTTCAACCCACAATAACTCACAAAAGATGAGAAATCATGAAACGAGGCTCAAGCATAAGAGAGAACTCAGCGATGCGATTCCAATGCAACCAATGGTGTTTGATTTGGAGGACGGACAGAGGCTTGGGGGCTCATCGAAGATCCACAACCGTAAAGGTTCTCTCAGACGAACAAAACCTAGAAGAAGGGTGTTCTGTCCATCAGACGCTTCCCCAGTGCATTTAATAAAAAAACAAAATACACAACGTGTACTTTTTGAGTACACTACATGTACCTTCTATTTTCATACTACGCATTATGTGGCCTCCAGGTAACCCCATATGGTTGTGTGCAAGGCCGCTATATGGACATCACATGGCTACCCATGGTAACCAAGTTCATGACATGTACACATAAAGTACATGGAATGTACTTAAAAAATTTTCAAAAACTAATATTTTCTCAAAAAATCTAGAAAAATGAAAAACATACCTAAAAAGAAGATTTGGGTTCTTACAGTTGTGTCTCTAGTAGTTATCCCAAACACAATTTTTTATGCAGATTTCTGTGAGGGATTTATGTTATTTATGCAAACCATTCAGGGATTAGTGTGGCCTTCCTTAACTATGGAAGAGTTTATGTGTGAGTTCCAACAATAGTATCCACCTATGTTTATAGAGGATGGTGTACCACAGATTTTAGATTCATGACCCGCATCCATGATGTCTACTTCATACTTTTAGAGACTCCTCCTAAGTGAATGTAAATAAAGATACATATCTGTTTCTTGATTCCATCAAAAGATAGTGTAATTTTATTTCACATAAGGATCATCACCGGGAGAGGTATTATAGGGATTTTCATACAAACATCTATGATTACATCATTCTTGTGATGTTGAGGGTAGATTGACCATAAGAGATCATGCACCTATAGTTGGGATTGTTTTCAAATATGGAATATTTATCTAATTTTACTAAGATCCAACACTTCTTACCTATTTATATTAGTGAAGATTTATCGAATATTAGTTGATTTGAGGATGGTCTTATTTATGACATCTAATTATAGGTTCATGTCTCTTGATAGACAACCAATTCTAGAATTATTAATCTGGTGCTTATCAAAGAGAGTTACTCTAGATAGGATAGGGGTGAAAGCCTATGCAGTTTGGCATCTAGATCAGGAACTGCATCAATCAGTAGTAGGAAGCATCATTTGGAGCATCCATGTGGTGATATTAGCAGTTAGAGAACATACACAGGTATCCATGTGAGGTGACACCATTGTAGTAGATTGGGACATATGAGGCCTTATTGTATGTGAGACCCTATTAACTATCGATCATATGATAAGATAGTCCATCTACATCACTTCATCCAAATGCTTTCTATGGAAACTAATAAGAGACTGTCTGCTCTGAGTCTATTTTCTGGAATCGGGTTAGCAAATTCTCAACAGTTTCAGAGTTTTAGTACAACTAACCAATCAGAAAACCGAGGTGTTCATGGCCTTGGTATCCATACTCTAGTTTTACATTGAAAATAATTTAGATCTGGTCCGGTTAACCAAGCAGTATCTCATTATCATGGTTCAACCCAGATATACACAGAGAAATAGACCCATGATGAGAAGTATCTCATACCTTCTATTGTTATATGTAATATTATAGTACCCTATACATTATATTCCACACCTTTTGATATAGGGTTTTCACATAGATTATATTTTTTAGTGTTGTGTAGATCCTTGGGGTTATATTTTTTACTTCTATTGGAGTTATGATGATTGACACTTTGTTGGGGATTATAATTGATGATGTATGACTGTGTAGGGAGTTCACCTTAAGATTAGAGGATGTCACATTGTTTGGGACCTTTTTTTCCTCAATATGACTGATTTTCATGTCATCATAAGAGTGGATATGTTATTCTACTTTCATTATTTATTTTATTTTTAATTCTACAGGTTGACCTTCACATCACTATAGAGAAGGGATCTTAATCACAAGAATGAACTGGATGTCGAAGGGACCTAAGCATGAACAGAGCATTGTGGTCTTGGTTGGATAATTCACTACATTTCTAGTTTATATATTTATGATTAAGAAAGGCATGAAGTAGATATACCTACAGTGGTTTATCATTTCAGGGATGTTTCCCTAGATGAATTTTTAGGATTACCAATAGTGGGATAGGTGGAGTTATATATCAGGATAGTTCTAGGAGCTACACTAATATCCATACCTATATACAATATGGATACTGATGAAACAAAAGAACTCAAGTTGTAGCTAAAATATTTATAGAGAATTGAATTTATCTGAACCAATACATCTCTATTGGGTTCACCGACACGTTTTTGTGAAAAATGTTGATGGTAATTGTAGGCTATGTGTAAATTATTAGACATTGAAACACATGATGGTTATGAATATGTATCATCTACAATGTATTGATGGTCTCTTTGACCAACTCCATGAATCTCGTTCTTCACAAAGACTGAATTGAGATATTGTTATCATTAGGTGTGTTTTAGAAACTATGACAGTACTCACAAAGATTGAATTGGGTTCATCTACAAAATATTGTACCGCAGTACTTCTTCATTAAGAACGTAGAGGCATGAATGTTTTGATTATTGTTTTATGGTAATAAATTTTTTTTATGTGTATATAGGATATAAATTACATTATTTGTGGTGTTTTATGTTGCAATTTATTTACCAAATTTAGAGACCTTTTAAGACTGTTAATTTGTACAAAAGAAATTTGGATAAGTATTAAGGATGGAATGAAGTATGTTTAACATTTAATATTATTGTTTGATGTTAAATTATGATGTTTCAAATACATTGTGATATCATTTTTCATCTCATTGAACATTTAGATGTTTTAGTAAATACTAGTGGTCCTCATGATTCATCAAAAGTGCTTCATGTATGAAAAAATCATTTTGAACATTCATTTCAAGTTGTAAGAGATGAGTTGAAAATATATCAAAGAAAAAACATTGGATGAGATTATGATTATGACATGGAAATATATAGATGAAGTTATTATTTAAATATTAAAATACTTATTAAAATCTAGGAAAAACATGTAGAAATGAAAAATGATATCCTAGTACCTTCTTTTCTGACGAATTAAATGTTCCCTTATATCATTATAGATTTATATCTTTGTGATCATTAATTTTATTCTGACCATGATCTATATCACTATCCATAAGAACATGACTATTAGATATCACATTCATGTGCGTGTTTTCTTATATGGAACCCTAGTGTGTTTTATCTTCGATGTCCTTTATTCTTCTTTTTTGTTGTTTTATAGTGGACGTTTTTCAACCCCTATTTAGATGTGGAATTTCGTCTAATGTATTTTTAATACTCAACCCATTGATATGAAATCCAATTTGAATCAATGAATAAAATCATGTTATTGATGGAGGGGAGAATTTTACATCACAATATTTTTAATGTATGTATTTTTTTAAATTCAATATTTTAGCTTTTGTTGTACCCAACAGTGGGCTTGAACAAAAAACTAAATATTATAATTTAAATGTACATTTCATAACAAAGTTTCTATATTATTAGTAATGAAAATTATTAACTATCTTATGAAAATATATCATTTATAACAACATAAAATGAATTCATTTGTTTTTAATTAATTTGATATGAAAATATAAACCAACATAATATAGATGAATTGTTTTTATTTTCATTCTTCTAAAGTAGTTTTGGGTTAATGAATTAAATTCAACAAAATTATTCAAATATGTTTATTGAATATATTTTGTTGAATATTTAAAAATATGTTTTTTATATTCATATAATAGATTTATAGGTATAACATAATAACATCATTAATTTTATGCATAGAAACTAATATAATTCTTAGGGAAATTTTACCACATTTTAATGGAAATCCTTTCTCAAATAATCTTTTTGATATATTTATATATTTTATTTGACCAAATAAACTACATCTTTTAAATAATAATAGAAAAAATTATTTTTCATGAATTTTTGGTATTTTAATGATATGTTTCAGGTTTTGATGAATAGTGAAGAATATTAATTTTTACCTTCAAAATAATTAATATTGATAAATTATATTTTCTATTTATTTTAATTTATAACTATATTTAATTTTTTTAATTTATTCCAACATATTTCCTTGGAATCAATTTTGAATTATATTTAGTTATAAAAAAATTTCAATCTCTTTCATGTTTAAACATTAATAAGATATTTTCTCACCCATAAGAAAAATTAATTTTAAATTTATTACAGAAATATCTACATTTGAATATTTTTTAAATATTACTTATTAGGAATTAGAGGGTCTAAATTATTTAAATTGGATTTATTTTGGGAATATGAATAGTAACTTTAGTAATATTTTTTATTTCCACAATAATAGGTAAATGCAGTAATTAGGGGTAAAAAAATATTATAAATATTATAAAGTTACCATAATAATTGTCTTAATTTCCTTAGAAGTGTAAGTTACGAAGGAAATAAAAATTTGGAAAACACTTATAATCATTGTTAAGACACTAGGGTAAGAGTATAAAATTTATATTATTTTATTTAGAGATTAGATAATGATGTCATACTGGTATTTTATTGACTGTACCATTTTTAATATAAGGTTATACAGAAGATAAATTTGACTATAAATATTAATTTGAAATATAAATTTTATTTATTATCATGTTATGTAATAATTAATTATTAGAAAAAAATAATTATATTAAATGATAATACAATGAAGATGAAGTAATTATTTAATTAATGAAAATATCAAATAATTGACATTAAAAATATAAAAATAAATATAATCTGGAAATAATTAATTTTATCAAATAATTTAATAGATCACGTAGACATATTTGTAACGCCCTGACCCCAGTTACCCATAGTCGGTGCATTATTACATAACATTGGCATGATCACAAAAGATCAAGTCTCGAAAGGCTGATTGGTTTAGTATCCTTGAAACACTAGATACATTCATAAATGTTACATTACATCATAAAGTGAAAAACTAAAATAACATTGTCTCTATAGTCCACACTCGTTTCCCCTTTAGACTCTCCCTGCAGGTCATTCATAAAATATTTCTTCACATCCTGGGAAAAATAAAACATAGAAAGGGGTGAGCTCAGATGCTCAGTAAGGATAACAATATAGCAGAAAATTTCATAAATAAGCATAAACATTTAAGGCAACGTATAATTAAAACAAAATCATTTTAAACGTGAACATCAGCATAATATGGCAGTAATAAAATGAAACAATTCCATTTACTTATTCACATGGATATTCTACTAATCGAATAATCACATGAAATATCAATAACCACTTTCATAATGATGGAATTCATAATACCAGACTATCATAACCACATAGTCAAGGCCTTGTTCCAAGACTACAAATAATATTTTGTCAAGGCCTTGTGACAAGACAATAATTTGTCTCATGAGACCTACCGATGCATCGAGAATCTATAGCGGGCTCAACCTGTCACTTACTATGTCCAATGAATTCCTCATATGAACATGTTTAAACATAACATAAACATTCATATTAAAACTAGCATATGAAATTTCATTACTTTTTCAATAAACCATGAATGGTATAAAAATAACACATCCAGAAACAAAATATCACAAAACCTTCAATAAAATATGGAAGTTTTGTATCATAAAAAATCAACTTCAAAACAAGTTTAAAATCTATTAAATGATTTTACATAGATGAAAATGACTTGTAAAACTCTTTGATTGAAATATACCATTTTGTGAAAACATTTAAAAGTCACAAAATTTAGAAAGGAAGACATTTAAAGACATTTTTGAATCAAAGTGTCCCATACAGCTTTGAAACTTTTTAAAGTAATTAAAATTTTAAAACATTCATGTCCATTTAAATAAATCCTTTAAATCATTTTGCAAACATGGACATTAATTATAATGTTTTAGAAGAATAAATCTTTAATACATTAAAAATGATGTTGACATAGATGAAATCAAAACTATTTGAGATAAATCTCTTGTTCTAAATCATTTAAGAGTCACATAATTATAGAAGAAAACATTTACTTTGAAAATATTCTTATAAGATTCTATGGGAAGCTCTTATGATTTTATAATGGTGTAAAATAGTCTCACCCATCGTATATGTTAAAAAAGACATTCTTAACTTAATTTGGTTGAAAATGTTAAAAAGGACCTTTTTTGGAAAATGACAAAAAGATTTCTTTAAAACCATTTTATAAAAAGTAAAACAAGGGTATAAATAATCTTATTTACCATATTCTAGTAAATAGTAAAAAAATTGGAATGCATTTCTACGAACATGGATGTGGATGATAAAGAGGTCCCGGTAGATACTTACGTATAAACAACCTCGTGTAATAAAGAGAATGTGAAATAAACCCTTACCTTGTACTTTTCCTCGGTAGAGGGTAGGTTAACCTCTTGTATAATGGTGAAATAATTTTTATTATATTATTCAATAATCATATACATTAATATGATATCATATATGATCTTCTAATATTGCCTTTTAGTATTATCATTGTTTCGGTGTTAGCTGATTTGTTCACCTTTATATGCTTGGTTACGTAAGTAATGTTTGTTATGAATATGAAATATTTTATTTATATACATAATGATATTATGTAATTAATAAATATTTTTAACCATAAAATTAAAATTAGTCTTGAATGGATATGAAGGGAAATGAATCTTATCGTGTTTGTGGAGACGGTAATCCGTACGTACGCACAAACACTACTTCCATTTCATTTTTCATTTTAAAATGAATCAAAACCAAATGATACATAGGTATATTATTATTATATTATAATATAATATCTTATATATGTTACTTATGTTCATTAACACCATCCTTTGTACATCCCATGTATGGTATGAACGAGTCATATCACTTTGAGGGGGCGGTAGTATGCACTTCCTCAAATTAAATTATCGTATATATATAAAAATGAAACAAATAATGGTATGATATAAAATGTAATTACATAATCTTATGTATAAAATAAGTATCATTGATATCATATTTAATTATATTTCCATCATAATGGCCACCATGAGAGGTGGTAGGAGATAAATGAACAATCATCGTTTCGTGAGGCGTTTGGTTTCCATCCACAGAAACATTATGTTCTTCACCCATTAGATGGAGGTGTGTGTAATTGTAGTTAGAATAATTGTCATAACAATATACTAGTATATTTATAATACTGGTTTTGTTACAAAATAAAATAATAATAAGAGTTTAGGGGTTGGAGATGTAAAATAAAAGGAAAACTGCTAAGAGAAATCGTTATCTTTAATTTGGGTAACTCCCTTTGGTTTGAACCAAAAATGACTCTTGAAGTGCCTCATGCATAAGGTAAGGCTTCTAGGAGAAGGAAAGGGATGTAAGGAGCTTAATTGGGCAGATTTTTGTCAAGACAAAAGGCATGAGAGGTGTGAGGAATTGGATAGAAGTGGTGTCCTTTTATATGGGGGAGGAGGGGATCTTTAGGAAAGATTGAAAGTATTATTTTATTATATAATGAAATTAGTTTTATAAAGGCCAAAAACATATTAAAGAAGAATATAAGATGACTCATTATCGAAATGAAATCATCCAATAATAATTGGACAGGTTTTGGGTATTATTTTAGTCTTTATAATCTTATTTATTTAAATCATTTATTAATGAGGTAAACACTACATCATTATTGTGTCATACATAATTTAGTCCATCATATGTCTAAAAATTATAAAAAAACTACCATGATGTAGGAAATATTTTTATCTTTCTAATGAATATTTATATTTGAAATGATAACATATATAACACTATGTAAAAATTGTTTTTCTAAAAGATATATGCTTATGCCATTTTTGTATTTACTTTAACTTAATTAATATAAAGTGTCATTATCACTTACAAGTGGCTCCATTGGGTCCCAAAATCGACCCAAAGATTCCCATGGTCAGAAATGTATCAACCAATAGAGTTATGACACGTTTTAGGGTATTTTAGTACTATTATAACATTATGTTTTATCCTTATTTACCAGATTTACCCTTCAACCATGGTAAATAAAATATTTACCGAAGTAATTATTTAAAATTTATAAAAATAAAAGTTAACTATTAACACAATTTTGACCTCCTGATTTTAAATATGGAATCAATTTTTCTAAATTTGAAACACATAAGTGTCAATAATTAATTTAAAATTACTTCTCGTTGTCAAAACAAAAAGCGTGTTTTTAACAAATAATAACTATAAAAAGATTGATACTTCCTTATGTCCAGTTTAAATATGAAATTATTTCCAATGGACAACATTGGATTAAATGGTAAAATTATAATCTAATTATAACTTAATGTCACTCAAATTCATAATTCATCAATATTAATTATTTTTATTAAAAAAGTTGATTTTAATTAGAATTTAGTAATTTTCAGTATTCATCAAAATATGAAAGTTATCAGAAAAGTTCCAAAGGTTTACCCTAATATAATTTCAATAATAAAAATCCAAATAATAAGTCTATTTTACCAAATTAAAAACATAAAAGATGCATTTATTAATTTAAAATTAATTCCCACTGTCAAAACCAAATGGCATATTTTTAAGAAATAATCTATCAAAAGTTTGACACTTTTTATGTCCAATTTCAAAGTGAAATTACATACAATGACAATAATTGGATTAAATGGTAAAAATATGATATATTTATACTTCCAAACCATTAAAATTTATAATTTAACAATATAAATTCTTTTGATTAAAAAAAGTTGTTTCAATTAAAATATAGTATTTTTCACTATTCTCCCAAATATGAAAGTTATCAAAAAAACACCAAAAGTTTTTTGAAATAAATTCTTTTGTCCTGATTCTAAAGAAGAAGTTTATTTTTTCAAATTTAATATATAAAAGTTTCAAATATTGGATTTTAAAAGACTTCGCCATTAAAAGGTGATAAAATTGTATTTTTTGAAAAATACTTCTTTTATCTAAAAAATGTAGTCTTTCATACATTATGTGTAATCAGCTCATAATAAGGATTCTAAAATAATAACGATGATATAAATTTCAAAATTCAGTTAATATTATTCATAACCGCTTTTTAACGGCTTGTTTGGTAAGTCATGGTGCGCTAGAACTCTGTGTTGCGTGTAGTGCAAGTTATTGAATCACTTTGAAGAAATAACGTACTATGAAATCTTGGGGTGTTACATATTAATGATATATTAAAAAAATTCTATGTTATCTAGTGTATTGATATTTTTAAAATTTCATGAAATGAATAGTATCAAATTTAACATGAATGGTTCTCTAAAATATATAATATTATACTAAATGATTTAAAATTAAAAATAATCTAAAATTCAACCAAATTATTTGGATTGATTTATAAATTTTATAAATGATCCATTTATAGTTATTTGGAAATTTTATAGTATCTAAATTAACCAATATAGAGTAAAAAATCTAGGTTGTCAAGGTAATAGAAAAAGGTGTTAACTAAGTTTTAAAAACAAAATATAAGGGATATATGTGACATAAACTAGTCTAATAATTATTTTTTATATTATTCTAACCCATAATCATCATATATTCAAAATAAATAACTTTGGATCAATTTGAAATTGAAAACTAATTCATATTAATTTAATATTTTGAGAGTTCCAAAAAGTTCCCCTCACCACAATTATAAAAGTGAGACTCCTCCCTTACTTCTTCACACCATGTTAAACCTTCTATATCGACAAAACCCTAACCATTTCTCCACTAATAATCCTTGTCCATGTTTTTTTAGTTCCTAGGATTATAAAAACAACTTCTATATCCCTTTAGAGGAGATATAAAGGATGTCCCCTAAAGAAGAGGCAATGTTTTTACCCTCACATTCATTTTTATTTCTTCTTATACTAACTCAACATGTGTTTTTACTTACTAATGTAATTAATATAGTATCGTATATATCCTGATATATTATAATGACTATAATAAAACCATATTACTCATTTTATCCATCCAATGAAACACAAAATCATCGGGTGTGCGTACATTCTTCTTACCACTTCCACATTGTGGTGTAATTTTTTTCATTGCCACTTAATTTGGATAAGAATAATGAAGTATATCATGTATATAACTATTAAATATTACACGATATTTATTCTATATAATTAATATATCATCCAATTTCACACTCTATTAACAGTATGTGAATATTATTGTTCCTCGTGCGTACATACGGTGTACCATCTTCATTATATGATGTGATCCATTTTCAATGTTAGCGGATAAAGTAGAATTATTAAAATGTATATAATGAGTAAAAGTATTATATATGAACTTAATATCATTCTTGATATGAAATAAATATATCATATACATATCAAACAAAATGTATACAAAAAAACATGCATTGGAAAATGAAGTAGTTAACACCCGATACAAGGGTAATAATGAAATATTATTAAAAAATGTTATAATAAGATCATATATGATAACATAAATATATATATAGTTATAGAATAATTTAATAACATTTTTAAACCATTATATATGAGGTTAAATAACACTCATCTAATGCCAATAACAAGGTAAGGGTTATTTCACATTATCATTATCATTCAATATTGTTTATAAATAATTATAACCAAGGGAAAATTATTCATATTTACATGGTTTACATAAATGTTTTAAAATTTTTGTTTAATATTATCTTATGCAACATTATTTTTCTTTTAAACCATGTTTTACTTTTTATAAAATGGTTAGAAATGAATATTTTTTTCATTTTTGAAATGATGAATTATCTATCTTTTTTATGGAATGAATGTTTTCCTTTAATTAATCATTGTGAGCCTATTTTACCTACATCATGACACATTAATGGTTTGATGATTTCTATAAAATATTTCAAAGTTATTTTCAATGAAATAAAATTCTTTTATAACAACCTATATTTTTTTAATAAATAATTGCAATGTAAAAAATAGTGATTTCTTTTAAGAAATTAAAATGATTTTATTAGCATATTTTCATCAATTTCAACGTTATTTATTGTATCTTATCCTTGATTGGGGATGGTCTCTTATAGGTCCCTTCCATTATTTTAATATAGAAGTTTTCTCGACCATTTTTCTAATGTGGGATTTCAATAATAATGTTTTTAATATATAAACCATTGTTAACAAAATCAAATTAAAAAAATAAATGGATAAAATTTATTTAAGGAGGGTGTAATGTAACACCCCAATATTTTAAAGGTAGGTATTTTTTTAAATTTTAGTTTTTTTAGCATACGTTGCACAAAACAACTAGCTTAAACAAACAGCTAAATATTATAACATAAATATTAATTTAATGACCTACCCATTATATTAATAGTTATGAATAATATTAATTAACTTTTGAAAATATATGTTTTATAAAAATTAAGATTAATTCATTGGTTTCCAACTAGATAGAATCTAAAATATAAACCAATTGAATATAAATGAAATATTAATACTTTTGAATCTCTCAAAAGACATTTTTACTATATAAATTAAATTAATTACAATTAATAATTTATATTAATGTAATATATTTTTTATATATTTAATTAAATATTTTTTATATTAATCCAACATATTTATATGTATAAAAAAATATGAACACTAATTTTTTGCTTAAAAATTCTATTATTCTAAAAGAAAATTTTACCTCTTTTTAATGGAGAACCTATCTTAATCCAATTTTTGATAATTTTATTTATTCTTTTCGAAAAAATAAACCAATTTTTTTATAGAGGAATATTGAAATTTAAATTGGTTGATTTTTTTATTTTTCTGATATGTTTCATGTTTTGATGAATAGTGAAAAATACTAATTTTTAATTGAAAAACAACATCTTTATTCAAAATAATTCAAAGTATTAATTTTTTTTATTTTTATTAAAGTATAAATAAATTATTTTTTTTCATTTTATCCAATTTAGGTCATTGGAATCAATTTTACATTAAATTTTGTTATAGAAATATTCTAAATTATTTTTGTGTTTAAACATTGATACACTTTTTAATTACCCCATCAAAATGATAAATATTAAATTAACAAACCCAACATATATTTTTCAACATTTAAAATTTCATTCCATATTTGAAATATGTGGGTTGATATTATGTAAATAGCTTCATTTTATTTTATTCACATCAATAGTAACATTAGTAACATTTTTATTAGTATAGTCATGGATAAAGTGGGTAATCAAGGATAAAAATAATATTATAAAGATTGGAAAATTTGTATAAAACCTATCCTAATTTCATTTTATACGTGGTTTTCAACCAAAATAATTCTTGTGCTAAAATTATAACGTTTTTAAATACAATTAGGTGAGATTATGATATTTATTGTACGTTATTTAAATAAGTGTTAAAGTTGTCATACTCATATTTAAATGAATATACCATTTTTAATATAGGATTTTGCAGAATATAAATTAGTCAGTAAAGGGTAATTTAATATATAAATTTTTTTTATTTGTCATGGTATATTATCATTAATTTTATGAGAATAAATAGGTATATTAAATAATAATATAATGATGATACATTAATGGATTAATTAAAGTAAATATAAATTAAATAATATTAAAAATATTAAAATAAATTTAATTTGGAATTATTATTGTAATCCAATATTTTAAAAGAAGACCTAGAAATATTCGGAACTTTTTTTGAATTTATCTTTTTTATTGATATTTTTTAAAAAAAATTCATGAAATGAATTGTATAAAAATGGACATTAATAATACATTAATATAAATAATATTTTATTAAATGATATAAAATCATAAAAATATAAAATTCAACCAAATATTTGGGATAAGGTTATGTTTTTCCTCATTTATCTATCTATGTTTCTGTTGAAATTTTATTGTAACTATATTAACCGTTACAAAGTAACAAATCCAAGTTATCATAGTAAGGGTTAAAGGGTTTAAATAAGGGTTAATGTCAAAAGATAAGGATATTAATGTGACATGAACAAGTAAAAAAAATGAATTTTAAAATTATTATGACCAATCATAATCTTATTTTTAATATAACTCAATTTTCAGCGATTTTAAATTTAAAATTAAATAAATTTGTTTAAAATTTTGAGAGTCCCCGAAAGTGTCCATCGCCTCAATTATAAAATGGAACCTCCTCCCTTACTTACTCACAACTCATTGAAAATTATAGGTTGACAAACCCCTACCCAATTATCCTTTAAAAATCTTTATCAATGTTCCTGAGATCTTGGGCATCCCAAAAGACAAACTCTAGATCCCTTGAGAAGAGATCTAAGTCCACCAATAAAAACATAATTGTTTTAACTACTCATTTTAGCCCATTTCTTCTTATACATCGTATTAATGTGTTTTATACATTGTAAAGTAATAAATTCAGTATTATAGATATCTTGAGATATTATTAAGTTCATGGTAGAACCATATTATTCCTTTTATAAACATTATGAAAGTAAAACAGTGCTTTTGAGTACATATGGCTTACCATCTCCCCATTATGGGGTAATTTTTTTTTCATCACCACTTTCTGGGATTTCTATAATTATGGATATACAAGATATCAAAAATAAATAATACATGAAATTTATTCTTTGTAATTAATATACAATACAATTTATTAGTCTTTTATCATTAACGGAATGATATTGTCGCTCGTGCGTACGTACGACCTACCATATCCACGATGTGATGTGGCTCATTTCCCATTTTCTCAATTAAATAATGATTATAAAAATTTATATAATGAGTAAATGTAACAAAAATTAACATAATATCATTATATATATGAAATAAATATATCTTATGCACATGAAACATGACATACATGACAAAACATGCCAAGAAAAATGATACAGTTAATAGACAAAACAAGCGAAATAAAAAAATGTTAACATAATGATATATGAAGATCCTATATGACATAATAAATATTTATATGGTTCTATTATAATTAAATAACATGTTTTAAACAATTTCATAGGTGGTTTATAAAAATTAAACTAATGGAATTTATAAGGTAAGTGTTATTTCACAATATCATTATTATTTGGGTTTTTATATATATAGTTATCTAATAGGGATCATTTATCATCCATGTACATGTTTATTATAAATTTATTCTTTTTTTTAATATTATCTTTTGAATGTTTAAATTAGGTTTTACATAGGTTTTACTTTTTATAAAATAGTTATAATGTGATTTTTTTCTATTTTCCCAAATATGTACTTTGTAAAAAATTTTATGAAAGGAATGTTTTTTGACTTATGTGGTGTGTGATGATTTTTTATATTAGTTAGGCCTTTATATATTAAATAATAATTTAAAATATTAAAAAAAATCAATGAAATTGTATTTTTTTAAATCCATGATTTCTCAAAATAAATGATTTCAATGTAAAAATGTGGCACTTCTCTCCAGTAAATTTCATGATTTTAGTATAGTATTTTCATCTATGTCAAAATACATTGTGGGATCAACTTCATGATTGAATTTAGTCTTTTAGAATAACTTCCACCATGTGTTATTTATGTTTTTATGACTATTTTGAATGTGGATGTTCAATTATAATACAATTCATGGTTTATGGTTTAAGTAATCATATTTCATATGTGAGGTTTTTAATACAAATGTTTATGTTGTTTAGGTATCACCCTTTTCATATCAGGATGCATTGAAAATATTATGGGATTGATAGGGAAAGATATAGCCCCTTTATGCATATAAAGGTTTATTGAGATGAAATTACATGGTCAGAAACTCTTTGTGCTTGTTTCCAAGCATTATTAAATTGTCATAAGGATATATCTTGACACAAATCATACTGTTTTCTACACATAGATTTAAACTATCATCTGAATAGATATTAACAATAGCTATATTGTGGATATATCTTTATAGTGAACACATCCAAAATTATTTATTCCATCATCATTATTATTATTCCTTATGCTTATTTTGTTAGTTACAATATTCAGATTTATGTTTCTTATATCATGTAATTATCAAATTTTTATCATCTATTTACCTTATATATTATTTATGTCATATTTACTCATATATTATTATGTTTTTCTACCCCTATATAGCATTTGAGATCACCACATAAATATGTTTCAATTGTTTCCTTGATTCTATGAATCTTTTTATAACTAATATACAGGGTTACCCAAATGGGGAATAATTGTAGACATAAATAAATTCCTTGGGTATTTTATATTTTGAAATGTAATGTGGATTATAAGTATATATCTAGTATACCATGTGAAATGAAATATTTGGTCCCTTGGGATGAGATTCTTTGTATCGTATTTGAGTATATTAATGTAAGGTACTATTTCTGGGCTACTCAAGTTGGGGACATTGAATTTGTTGTTTCTAGATCTTCAAACAAAATTTATTAGAGACCATTCAGAATTAGTATACCCAATATAAATAATTTTATAAAACATGACACCTATAATCAATAGTTGGGATACAGAAAATTCATTGGAAAGGGTTAATTTCTCAAATCAATTAATGTACCATTTAGAAGTGTTGAATCAATTGAAATTATTGCTATATATTCTTTTGTCCTGTTAATTATACCCCTACAACCTATTAGAGTCATAATCTACAATCATTTAAATTACGAAGGCTATATGTAGGAATTTGAATATTAATGACAACACATAAGAATTTTCACAACTGTTGGTCATAATGATAGAGCCTAATACCGGCAAGGTTATGATTGAGTTCCAAAATTGCGATTATATCCAATTTTAAAGCTACTACAAGAGGTGAAAAATAAAAAAAATAAATTCATGTTAATATTTATAAATCATACTAAAATAATAGGGTAGGTGAAATCAGTAATCCAAACCTAAAACAGAAACTAATTTTTTTGGTTTACCATTGTCCCAAAAAATGTTAAATTTTATTTCTCACTCTTGAACGAATCAGAACATTATAGTGATTCAGAATGCTTCAATATAAAATATAAGATATTTTTTTGAATGAGACAAGAGAACATGAATAATCGAAGTATTATAATATTTCTATTGGTCTCTTATATTGTACTTCATGATGAAATATTCATTCACTAGAAAATTCATCCTTCAAACTAACAACCATCCTCATTAATAGAAATAACATGGATTTATAGAAATAAAATCTACCTTATTCAACCTCCTTAGTATATTAAAATGTGATGTATTTCATATTATTCAAATTACCTATCATTGATACAATATTTATTCAACAAAAAAAGTATCAGGGTTACTCATAATTATCAATCAAGTCATTTTTCATCATTAAATACTTTTATAAATCATAAATATTGGGTTAAATTATTTATATAATTATTTATGTGAAATTACATGAGCCTAGATCAAAACAATATTCCCAAAAATAGATCAATTTATATGTAATCATATTAAATTCTATTTTTAAAGGATTATTTTCTTTCAAATAAATTTAATTTAACTAAATTTACTTCATGGAATTCACAAGATATTCTGATTCATTATTCTTCATTCAATCATTATTTAAATTCTGCTAGAATAATTATTTTTGACATGAATACTGATATTTTCATGTTATTTTATTTTGAAACCATGATTGATTTCTTTGTAAGGATATATTATTACATTATAATGAAACTTGATACCTTACAAAGGTACCTATGAAACCTTAAAAGGTTGTCCCAACCATATAATGTATCATCTGAAATTTTAACACATGTATCTCAGTCATATAGTGATGGTTGTATAAATATTATAGGACACAAAATGAATCAATGTCTCATCTTTAAAGTGATGGTTATCCTAAAATAATAGAATCAAGGAATTACATATCTTAAGATTATAGGGAATATTGTATCAAAATTAAAATATTCAATCCATATCCATATTCTATCATGACCTAGAATTTTAATATTTATTTAATACAACCCAAAAATATCAAATAAAATATCAAGTATTTCTTAATCCCTCAAAATAAATATTCATCATTCTCAAATATCTAATCGTATGGTTGGAAATAAATTACCACATCATTATGAATTCCAAGTATAATTCAATCCCATCATTAATATTTTTAGTCAAGGAATAAAATTATTTTAAAATACTGAATTTCCCATTCAAATGATAAAAAATCACATCCTTTTACATTAAAAATATTTCTTAACACCACACTATGTGTTATAGTCGTGTGTATAGAGATATAAAAATCTAGGTGATAGGAAAACATTTAGTCGACTGATATTAATTTGAAAATAAATTAGTGCACTCACCTCTACAAATAACTCCCCATTTTTAAATTTAAAAATCCATTAAATCATAAAAAGGTAAGTATATGAATTCCCCCCTTGTTATACGTCTGAAAATTTTATCTTCCATAAATTTCTAGAAAGGAGATGTGAATTAACTTTTCCCCCTTTGAAAAAATAATCCAAGGATCATAGGGGTCCACCCGAAGATTCTTAATGATGTGGAAGGTGATAAAATTTATTTTTTTATCATAATAGTATAAAATATATCCTTATAGAGATTATTTCTAAAAACTATCATTCATTTGGTCTTTAGATTGAATAAATTATAGCTTAATTTCCATGTTTTCCACCATTTACATGATAAAATTAAAATTGATATCAATATTATTATACATTGAGTGTTGAATATGTTTTTTTATTAGAATTATAAATACTACATATGTTTTCTAAATGAATACCAAGAGTTATATCCATTTTCCCTAATATGTCATGAAATTTATCTTCCTTTTAAATTATTTATTTGTTGTTACTTATAGAAACCGCATAAATAGAGTCTATATAGATCAATGTCACTGAATTATACATTTTACAATTCTAAGTAACATAGTTATCATCAAATAGTAAAAATAAAAATATAGTAGACAATATGTTATCATAGTCACCTACCAATTTTATTTGTATAAACACAAAAAAATCAAATTAAATCCCCTCTTACATGGAATCCAATAACTCACAATCCCATTGATATATTAGATAACTAATTTGGATTCCAGGAGATGTTACTCATATGGGTCACATTGAAGTATGGAATAGAGAATCAAAAAATATTAAATATCATGTTTAATGTTTGTAAAATAAATTCTTCTACAATTTAGTTTTCTTTATTTTCTTTGATATACATTCTAACATTCAATATCTTTAAAAAAATTTCAACCGCACTTGTATGGGTATAGAAATTATACTTGAAATCTCCATCTGAAATTTCTAAAATATTTCACTAGAATAATTCTATTTGGATAAGAAAATAAAAATAACCCTTTAGACCACATGTAATCTGAATAAGTATCTCAACTCATTAGACATGGACATCTCAATTTTTTGGTTAATTTTATGGAAATTTCATTTCATGAATTTTATTGATCACCAATAAAAACAGTGAAAAAAATATATCTAAAAAAATTTACATGATTCCAATTCTGTAATATATATGTTTTTTTTACTTTTACCTTAGTGAAATTCATCTCGTTCAAATGGTTATCAAAATTTTAATAGCAATACATTTTGGGATGTTTTAAACTACATAATTATTTTATTTTACACAATATTGATTCATATTTATAAAAAAAATTACATAAAAGATTCACAATAAATAAGAATTCATCATGATATCAATTAATCAACGAAAATTATGAATCAATTTAATAATTTTTTTACTACCAATATACAACCACAATAGTGAACATCTCAATAGACTCCAAACATGAAGCTAGAGAAAAGGCCTCTTAAAAGTCTACAACTTTAGCTTGAGACTTCCCTTAACACACATAATCTATACTTGTTTTTAAAAACCATTCATGTATAATATATCTTGTTCTTAAATGTCTATTTTTCCCTAATATAATTATTTTTATTAGTTTTGGGAAGAGGTTCCCATGTAGAATTCTATTTGGTTTTAATAATGTCGTAATTCATATCCTCAAACCGTTAGGTAAAATGAAAATCATTAACCTCATAATATAGCTGTAATTGTGTGATTAAATATATTTTATTTAAACACTACATCCATCTCATAGTATGCACTCATACTAGCTAATTTCAAAAATAAATTATCAGTACACACATTATTCTTCGACTTTTGGAACATTTGTTTTTATTCTGAGTAGCCTCATCATCTTCTTTAGCCCTGATCTAACTCAACTTCAACAAATTATTCTCAAATTGTCAATGTAAAAAATTATCTTTTTTATTTTTCTTCAAAATATATGTTTTTTAAAAATATAAAAACACTATATATAGTAAACTAATTTGATTCATACTCTCAATATTATTCACATCACATCATTCAATAATTTGTTATCTATTTTTTGTCATATATAACCATTAAAATTTGATAGATATCCCAAAAATTAATCCTCATCATATATTTCATCCAACTTACATAGATTTTATGTTTTAATTTTAAAAAGACATAAATTACCATAGAATATAATGTAGTTGATAGTGGGATTATTTTCATACCACATATCATATGATTTTATGTTGTAATATTGTCTCAATAAAATTTTATTAAAAATATTTATAGTTGTGAAAAAATATTTTCTCCTATAAAATTATTAAAGAATGTATTCTAATATTATTATTTCATTTTCATCTCAATAACCCTCCTATTAATTTTCTAAGAAAATCCATTTTTTTATGGTTTATGTGGTGTAAAAATATTTCCCTTCATAAAATGTTTTTCATGAGGTGGTTCAATTTTTGTACATGTGAACTCTTTCCCATTATCCAATCTAATTTTCTTAACACACATCCCCAACTCTTTCTCATTTATTCCAGTGAAACCTTAAAACATATCCACTACCATTATATTCTATTTTCAAAACATAAAATATTATATTCTAGTTATTTAATTATTAATTTTGATGAAATCAATATCTACTTAAGATGATATATTATTCAGTATAGTGACATTTCCTAAAATTTCTTCTAAATAATTCCACAATCCTTTTAGAATAGTTTTTTAAAAAAACAACATATATAGGTTCTTATTTATATTTGTCTCCTTAAAAAATTACATTCTACATATAATGGTAACTCCGTAAATTTAAACCCTCTCATATTCTATGTTAGATACAAAATTTACCATAAAATACTCATTTTTGTACCCTAAGAACCACAATACTAAAAATATACCATAAATACTACTATTCTATAAAACTACAGAGTTTTTATTTTAGAATTTTCTTTTTGAATTTGTGGAAAATATGCCAACTACTTCACCTCCATCATTATCATAGTTGTCTTATATTTTTTCAATATATTGAATAATTGTATAATAAAATTTTATAAATTAGTTTTCATAATAATTGACAACTGAAGAACTTTCTTCTTCCTACTTACTTGGAATATTCCTTTTATTTATTTTTTATATTATCTATATACATTCATATAAATTATTAATCTTTAAATGAAATTTCTCATAACATTGTCAATGTCTTATCTTCACCATCTTATACATTACATTACACACACTTCTTTCATTTATGAAGGTATTAATAAAAATGACTTATTCTACTATATTCAAAGCATTAGAGTGAGAACGTAACTTTATATATACCATTATGAATTTCAAATTATTGGATCTAAAATCCATGACATTATTTTTTAATTAATCACCTACATCATCATCTTATGAGACAATATGGTACTCAACTCATCCTTTTTTTAATTTGTTCCTGACCATTAATTCCTTATCTTATTTATATTTCTTCTTTAAAAGTTGGATTTCCCCATTTCAAATTAATAAGTTTATTCGGATTTTCATAAATTTAAATATCTTCCCTACCATAAATTTCTAAAAACATTGGTTCAGGTAATTCAAACATTACTCACTAAACATTTAACAACTATAAATTCTTATATCCCATCACTAAATCCTTCAATATTAAAAAACTATTTCATTCACCGTGGTGAGATAGGCATCAATGTTTTCACCCATATCCATTTTTAAATCTTCATAACTATCTATCAAAATATATATTTTATATTCATTGACAATGATGTTTCCTTCATATATATTTTTGAGTTTGTCACATATTTATTTGATATCTAAATATAGAGAACTTCATTATAATTTTTTTATAAAGATATGATAATATAGAAATTTGATTATTTACAACTATATCTAGGTTAAACTTGTCAAAAAAAATTGTATCACCATATCTTAAATTATATGAATATTCAATAATAAAAACATCAATAATTTCTATGTATTGTAATGTAATGTATTGTAGCACTCAATACCTCAATCCGTGAAAACTATTCTTATCAAAAGAGGTAACACCACTATTGTGCAAAAACAATTGACCTACCATGACTAACATCAGAAAGAGGTTCATCTTAGGGGGTCATGGTTCTGATACCAAATGAATTGATTAGATCAATTAGAGAACCACTATAAGGTGTGAATCAGAAGTACTTATTTTTAAGAATTCATTATTTTATGAATTAAACGTATGTGACCTATTTGGTAAAAAAAAATTATTTGTACTATATCCTAAAATGTATGTAAAAATGAGATGAAAGATTGTGTAACTTGATTCTTTTTACTAATTGTGGCCTCTTTGTCAGTGAATAATCCATTATAGGTTCACATCATATTTCAAGACCCATATTTTAATAAATATAACATTGATTATAGGAGAGGTTTATAGTATCTTATTAACTATAATTAATATGTTAAAGGGATAGTAAATTAAGTAAGCAGAGGAGAAAATCTAAAATAATATAACAATAGTTAATGAAAAAAATTGTTTAACATGTTACCACCATCCTGTAAATATTTCCTCCTTGCTCTTTAATGGATCAGATCTTAAGAGTACTTCAAATTTATTATACATGAGATATAATACCTACTTCTGAATGAGTTTCTATTACATGAACAATAGAAATATCACAATAAAATGGATGGTGTATTCCCATTTTCATTTTGATTTTCTAATCTTGTTTGATATGATATATGTGCATAAAAAAGTTCCCTCCTCCTCGATATCAACGAACTAGATCAACAAAACAAGAATCAAGATATGTCAACCTCATTAGAATATTTATATGGAGTATGGGTATTGTGCTTCAAAATCTATATCTTTGATAACATAGGTATTAAATGTATAATGTATCAGGTTCTATATTAATTATAAAACACCTTTTCCATGATTTATAAATCGTATATTGCCTCAATATTAGAGAGAAATATTTCCACAATTACCTTTTCTAAATTATATGAAGAACAATCATAAAATTATTCCCCCAAAATATTATTATAAATATAATAATATTAAATTAAATTTTTCAAGACATATTATCGTGGATTGCATTTTAATTTCAATTAAAATGAATCAAAGTAATTCACCTAATATTTTAAATCATTAATCCATATCCATCCCTCTAGGAATGTAAGCAAGAATCATAGATGTGCACTCAATAAATGATATTTCGGATTTTATGTATAGTAAAGCATCAAATAATTCCATTTTAATATTAATTTATATTATATAATTTTACCATTGGCCTTATGAATATACCTATCGAACCTTATGAAGTTTTTCCCAAAAAAAAGATATAAAATATGAAACTTAATAACATGTGTATCATCCTTATAGAAATGGTTATCCAAACGGTATGTGATCTAGGAATTTAAAATCTCTACATATTTGTATCATTTACATAGACTTACAAGATCCACAACATATATGTATTTTATAATGACATTAAATTCAAAAAAATAAAAAAAACAAAAATATTAAAATACATTATCATCCATTTCCTTAAATATCAATAATTCTTCAACAACATTCGAAAAATTATAATATAATGGTTGAAAATAAGTACAACTTCATTAATAATTCATAGAGTACATCAGTCTCAAATATTATGGTTCCAACCATGATACCTACACCCCATGGGAATCAACTAACTGATCATGTTACAAGCAATGTACACAGTAAAAAAATGGTAACACTCAAACACCCCCTAAACACAGACAACCTAGTCCTCAACCATTACATCACTACACATCATACTCAATACACAATCCCCATCCTAAGCATTTCTGACCCTATTTCCACATATTCACATTCATCACTAGTACAAATATTGAACAACTAGAATCAATAGAGTCACATAATATATCATTTATTCAACATATCTCTAAACTTAATAGATATGAATAAATCAAACATGTAAAAAATTTATGTTCCCTATGTTATTGATTTCTTACATCCCTATAGAGACGAAATCAATGTCAGTCATTATCCCGCTACTGATCACCATATCCCCTACCATAACTATTGTATCCATATGATCTCTAACTATTAAATTTTTTGACTAAACTATGTTTATCCCTATATTCCTTAGTATAACATAATACATTATAGTTAGTTTAAATAAAAATTCCCAAGAATAAAATTCATGATTCCCCATTAAGAAAAAATATGAACACTGATTATGTGGTTGAGAACAATAGTTTAAAATATTCCCTTTCGTCCTACACTGGTAATATTTATGATGACTCCCTTTGAGATAGAAAAAATGAACATATACTCTAACTTCCCTTTAGGGCCTCATCATACACCCATATTGAACTACCTGATTCCCTAATACCATCCACATTGTTAGGTGAAACACGATTATTCATATTTTCCTTCGTTATTTTTCATATTTAACCACCATATAAATGATCTTACCTGAAAATATTCACCCATAATCAGATGGAATTTTTAAGACCATTCTTGAATTAGTTCCGCATGGAGATATCTTACCCTAATAATTTTATATCAAAACAAGGAATTTCAATGAACTATGGAACATAATCTATAATAAAAATATATCCTATATCAAATTCTTGAAATAGCAAGACTTATCTACCCATTACATCGAGATTAAAATGTTATTGATACCCCCTCTTTGCACTTGGTCCATGTTTTTTAAACCATAGGCCAATAACATCAAAAAAATAATTTATATATTTTAATAACACAACTATAATTATTGAAACAAGAAATAATTATTCGGGTTCATAGGAAAAATATTCAATATCCAATATATGTGTTCTCTAGGTTTATATTACATCATCAATTAGAATTCTAAAAACATTTATATGTGTCTATTTATTATTCCCATATATAAAAAACAAAAATTCTTCTATTAAAAAATTTTAACATCTTAAACCTGATCATCTTATAGAAATTCAATTTGGGGGCACCACTTCACCTCACATGTTTTTATTTGTCTATTTGAGCCTAATATCTAGTAGTGAAGGTATTTTTGGTGATATTAGGGAGAACATATGCTCAATATATAAATAACTATTTTTTTGAGAAGGCATTGGGAGAGGATTCTCTATATATATATGTAACAATAGAAATATTGGATGAAAAAGATATAGAAATCAATAAATGGTATCATCAAGAGTACGAATATATATATATATATATGTGTGTCAAATTGTATAAAAAATTGTCAGTTATAATTTAATGAGAGTCTCTTAGGAGAAATCAAAACCCACAAATATACATTCGTATATTGAAAAATTATAAAATATTAAAAACACTATCTAGAAAACATAGATCCACCTGATATAGGGTTAGAGTCAATCAAAATCCCACTTACATACTTACTACACCTTCAGATAGATTCACACTATTCATAGGTCCCTTTACATTACCTAAGTCATGACCCATAAATTTTTAATCTATCAAAGAGGGACCATGTTGGGTTTGAGTATAAACCCATTAGGATACAACTGAAAATATCCCCAATATATATATATATATATACACAATAGTATATGAAATTTGAAATATATGAGAAATCATTCAAGAAGCACCTCTCACACTACTCCATGATCGATAATCCATGGTAGGGCGCCTTGACAACATCATCTTCTGCTATTTTTTGATGATACATCCAGGTAATGAAACATAAATATGATCCTCAAGCTCTCCAATAATTTCCACTCAACTAATCCACGTCATTAGAGAACCCATAAGTCTCATTCTGACAACCTAGAGACTATTTTCCATTTCCCAGTCTCTGTTCATTATACCTAATTATATCCACACATTCATCAGGTTTCTCACCCATACCCCTGATGAAAATGATGCCCCAATTTCCTATGGCCACATACACTATATCTTCCCTCCACTATGATAATGAATGATATCACCTCTTTAATACACATATCTATGGTGGACACTTTAAATCACATGGTTGTCAACACCCCTCTTGGTCCCCTCATTGTGCACAAGACCCCAATGGCCTCATACCCATATTGAGTAGCATTAACAGCATCCTATGGAAATAACCTTGAAAAACTCCATCTCTCCAACTATTTGGGAATGATATATCTGAATTATACAATTTGGATAAATATAAACACATGTAACAATAAGAAACCCACCCATATCATTATCAAATAACCAAATCTATATAAATTATATAAAATCCATAAATAGATATCATATGATTCTTTAAAAAATCCCATAAAACCCAACCCATAAAATATAAGAATTCTTCATTCTAGTTCAAACGACTGGAAAATAACCCCCCCCCCCTCGAGCCACGAAAATTTCAATTTGATTCATTCCTAAACACTCAGCAGACCTTACACATGTTTTAAAATCATATGATGTATAAAAATACATATATCAATGGATATATAGTGTAACCACATACCTATTAATTACTGAAGATTTAGTGTGAAATACAATCAGTAGATTTCAATATAATGTGATGAAATTAAGAAACTTGATAACAATAAAAAAATATATATTTTTTTAAAACCATCACAATTATTACAAAAAAAATAAAAAATGTTATATTGGAATCAATAATTTCACACGAAGACACCCTCATATCATTTTACGTAAAGATGATGATAAAATTTTGAGATTGCCAAATGGGAATAGTAGAATAAATAACAACGAATTTGGAATACTCTCTTCATCTTGATGATATATAAGGATTTTCTTCATTTAATAAAATTATAACTAATTTATTAATTTATTGAAAATAAAAATAAAATACTAAAAAGTTACCCTTTGGGAATCTAATCATCTTGAAAAGGGTACATAGTACCCATAAAGTGTCTAGTACCAATAGGGTACCTAGTTATAACAGGGTACATGGTACCCACACAGAACCTCGTACACATTGGGTACCCAATACACATAGGGTACCTAGTACCCATAGGGTACCTCATACCCACAAAAAACCCTTTCCATGTCAACCATGTAGCTAGGGAAATCCAAATAACAACCTTACCTTCACTAACAAGGTTCCCAATACTAGTCTACTGTATACCTGGTGAATTCTATTTCAATAAAGATGTACTAAAATGGGATTACCATATCAAAATTCTCCCATGGGCTTTCTATGACACCCTAACTACAAAAATACACGCAATTACATATGGAAAAGCCAAACAAAAACCCCAATTTCCTCACATTAATTCCTAGGATGTTACAAGATCTAGGTTAATAAATTCAATCCTATTATAGTTTGTATTAGAGAATGTTCAGTAAAAACTATAAGAATAAGATTCATAATACTAGGTTATGTAACACAACCCTATTGAAAACTATTATTATATTTTATAAATGTTTCTAAAATAGATAAAACACATAGATTAAATTTTTGATAAATGTATTTTAATAATTTTTTATGATTTATTATTAATTGTTTTATTTATAACCAACATGATTATATTTCTCTCTCTAGTGATAATTTCTAATAGTGGTAATGAAAATTGTATCAACACCCATAATCCTTATAGGTATTTACCTCCAAAAAAATCTGGTTTTCTAATTGAGGATATTATAAATATATTAGGCTGGTGACTAAAGTTATAGTAAATAAGCATTCTCATATAGGACAATTAGCTTCCAACCAGACAAGGCATAAAATCAATAGATTATATGATAATGCAATAACCCTTATTTAAATGCAATAACTGATCCATTTTGGTTGATTAATAGATAATGTCTATAGAGAATATATTTCACAATTTGAGATATAGTAAAAATGATATGGATGTTATGGTTATATATCATCTAATGGAAGATAGTGACTAATCATGGATAGTAATTAAAAACATATAAAATGATTCATAGATATAAAGACTTGAATTAAATACATTGAAGAAAATATTGATTAAAAAGTGTATTCCTTGACGTAAAAAGGTACATATAGAATGGAAATATTAGATTTAAGGTAAATGGAAGAGGATACTATGGTTGAGTATGTGGATAAATTTACAAGTCTGATGAGACATGGTGTAGACAATGGGGAACAAGCAAAGAAATAAATAATATTTTTTCATTGATGGTATAATAACAAGTAATCATAGGGTATTAGACTTGTAAGACTTTTATTCCTATACAGAGGCAATAAAAATTAATATCATCAATAAGACTTCCTGCAAATAATTTTTTTCATTTTCTAAAGCCGGGTTAAAGGGGACTGGTACCCCAACGTACAACATGCATACATAGACGAAACTTAAAAAAACCAGAACAACACAACATTACACCTCATAATAGCCATAATAGTCTCCAAAACCCATGTAGGATTCCTCCTCACCCGTAGCCAACTCCCACTTTAGGTTCCTCCAATAGTTGGCACTTTAAACACTACTTATAAGCTGCTTTAGAACAATCCGTTCAGGTGAGGCCTTGACGGCCACTTTTCCCTTTTTCAAAGCAATCACCACCTCCCCACTCCGCTTAGATGCTGATCTGGTCCTCAACGGCGACGGAAGGTGCGAGTAGTCCTTCCGCACCCTTCTTCTTGTTTGAGTAGATATAGGCCCGACACTTGTATCCATCTTCTGAGTCCCTCTCTTGACAATATCACTGAACGAAATCCCAGCT
This sequence comes from Viscum album, assembly GCA_963277665.1. Classification (NCBI taxonomy): domain Eukaryota; kingdom Viridiplantae; phylum Streptophyta; class Magnoliopsida; order Santalales; family Viscaceae; genus Viscum; species Viscum album. The sequence goes on along the minus strand of OY728131.1, from coordinate 1,255,102,674 downwards.
AGCTCACTCACAGTTCCTATTCCTCCCCCAGAGTTCTCCTCTCCTCTATTATGTTGCTCCCTCAAAATAGAAACTCGGCATTCAAAATTATCCATCCTCTGATCTGTATTGCTGATTTCCACTAAAGGGAGATGTCCATCCTCATTCGGAGCCTTTTCCACAGCACTAGACAAGGCTACATTCCCTTTGCTATCATTGTTCCTGCTCTTTCCCTGCCTTCTCTTGGGCGAGGTATTACTTCCATCCATGCATAACTCCTCGGTGGCCTCCACTTGACCCTGATTCCCGATAGAAGTCTCCTTTGTTGTTGCTTCCTTACCCTACTCCCCACCTCTGGAAACCCTATTCAAAGCCAGTTCAACATCACCATTACTAAGGCATTCAAACCTGTTAGATAAAGAAACAAAAGGCTTGGCCATTGGGTCTAAACCTCTATCCACATCCATGCAGGGAACCTGCAGGACAGGACTGGTACTCGCATCCCCCACAGTCTGAACCAAATCAGCTCTGCCTCCAGCAAGCATCCAATCCACCAAATCCTTAGCACCTTGGTCATCCTCCACTAGCACCCTACTGACCTCAACCACCGGCCCATCCACCTCTGGTGCCTGGGAATCCAAATCTACCCCTTCTATCTCCTCAATAGTAAAATTTAGAACCATATAGAAATAAATTAATAAATGGTTAGTAATTGTAGAGTATAATTTCAAAAATGTAATAGTTGATAAGTAAAATACTATATGTTTGATTTGAGGTCTTGTGATATTGTTACTGGTGTGGGGAAAATCCCATCAATATCATTAATGTAATGGAAATAGATAATCTATCATTATTTAATTATTCAATTGAAAATAAATGTGGGAATATTCTTTTACATTAACAAAATGTTAATAAAATGAAAAATATAATAGGATAAGGAAGCATGGTCAGGCTTATACAATAAAAATAGAAAATTTTGATATTCTAAATAATCTGATTAATCCATAATTTATTTCCAATTGAATCCATTAAATAATTATTTTATGTAACAAACATCTATTTATAATATAAATGATTTTTTTATAAAATTTGAATCAATGATAGGAAAATATATAATAAATATATACGATGTGTCTATTTTGAGAAATTAAATTAATGAATTTACTGAATAATTACATCTATACCCACCTAAAAATGAAGTCAAATTCTCAATTTATTTTATCCTATATGAAAAATCCATATCTTGGCCACTCTAATGATTTTATCTATTTTAATAGTTATAATTAAATAAGTAACTAACATAATTATTTTATAAGGGATTCAAACACCTTATTATCTCACCTTAGGGTTCATTTTTTTTAATGAATAGTTTTTTAGACCAAAAACTACATGGAATATTTTTTTTATTTTCAATATTTTGATCCCATGAATATTTATATAAAGTAAATATTTTATCAAGAAGTTGGTATTCATATCACAATGAAAAAATTGATTAAGATGATGTGGTTTTGATTTTTATGATTTATTTTGTAATCAAATATCAATATTCATCAAACTCAATAGATGTTTTAGGATTAATATTTGGTTAAGATCATTCCAATATCTATGTTGTGTTTTATGTTTATTGGACTCAGTTATGATGAGTTTGGAAAAAATATTGTCATATTTTTTTGTATTCTAGAATTATGATTCATGTGAAAATTGGAAAACTCTAGACGTGAATATAAATCAATCATGACTTGGTAATGTGTCATATTATGCTATATATGATTCATTATGATCTACATATGAGTGAATAAATCTATTTTATGAGTCATTTATATCTATGTAATAGTCACTTCCAAAATCATATGAGTTATTGTTTTTCTTCTTATGATTGATCTACACTTATGTATGATTGAAATAAATTTTAAATTTTCTAGAGTTTATAAGAATTCAAATTATTTATTTAGAAATTATTTTTCTAAAAAAAATATACATTGTTTATTTCAAATTTATTTGATCAAGTATTAAAAAAAATATGGTACTAAAGATCCCTAAAATTTTTTATAAGGTTTTGATTATGAAGATAGAATTGTTGTAAGTAATAATTTGTATCTCTAACAAAAATCTTTTACACACTACATAAAATAATATCATTCTATATAAAATCTAATGAAAGTTTGAATAAATTATGAAATAAAAAACAAGAAATAGTATTAGTTGGAAAACTATTAGAGAAAGTTAACTATTAGAATTTTAATTTTGAATTAAAATTAAAATGTGATTTAATACTATAGGTTCTATTACAACAAAATATATATTGATCTTACAATTTATATGGTAGTATATATCTCAATAGATATTTAATGAAAAAATTAATAGAGAGATTACTAATTTGTTATTGTTATATATTTTGATGAAAAGTATTCATGATGAAGATGAAAAGAGAGAAAGAAGTTGTTGTATGTTTTGTTTTGCATGAAAATTTAAGAGATCCCATTCTACTATAGAGGATAAGAATATAGATTTGATCATACAATCAAAAAATCAACAACATTCTCTTTGGTTGAAGACATGTTTGTTGTTACCAAAAATTTCTATTATTATAATCTGTTTGATACACATATGTATGAGATAAAAAAGAACACTTTCAGAAGACATGTAACATTGGTTAAGTATATTATCTTTTTTTACACACGGGTGATTCCACTCGGTCACGTGATCATGAGGAATCTAAATCAATCTGAGGATTAACAGTCTAATTTTGAGAGGATAGCCATGGAAATAATTTTCTCCTTATATTAGAGATTATTGGATTTGTTTGGGTAGAAAATATCACTAATCTTAATCATTTTTTAATATTGTTTAAACTAAAACATTAGACAAAATTATTATCCCTAAATCAAGACCCCCTCTTAATATGTGATCCCCAATAGATCATATTGATGCTTTTAGAATTGGTATTAGAGACTAGATACCTTTTTATGTTGTCTCTAGTTTTCATATTAGAGTTTTAATTATATTTATATATAAGATGTTTTCATAAATATTTATTATAAATAATGGATAATATAAATTCATAAAGTAGTGGGGGATTGAAATATTTAAGTGGAATAGATATTTTCACGACCCCCTTCCCACAATGTGTACCCCTCCTGGGCCGGTAATGTGAAAAGGGAGATAATGACCCCTGAGTCCCGCCTCCAGTAGGCCCCAAGTTGGCAACTAGCACCGAGGGTATAATAAACACACAAATGGGAGGCATTACCCTCTAAGAGAACATATGGAAAAGAGAGAGATAAGATAGATGCCAATAAACTCGAACTCAGACTGTAATATAATGAAATCTCATGTACACATACGAAATGCCATGAAAAAGTACTACAAAGGGGAAACTACAAGTACCCAAAAGAAAGGAAAAACAGCAGCAACCACAAGCCCAAACAGCTCCACCAACCACAAGCTAGTAGTAACCAGCTTGATCTCTAACCTACACCAGGTGACCTGAAAATAGTTTATATAAACATAGGTTGAGTATAACAGTATACTCAGTTGGACCCTCCTTGAATCCTCTCGTGAAAAAGTAAATAAATCATACTAAAGCCTAGTGAACAAAAAATTAAACTAACTCATCACCTAAACAGGTATACAAGTTCCCAACCTCACAATGGCTACTCTCACCAAGTAACGCATACAAGAATATAGCATATAGTAATGAATATCAAAGGTACCCCGCTACTACTTCCTCACTAATTTGCCTCTTTTCCCCAATGACATACGTCATGTGCATCTCTCTCCCAAGGCTTGAAAGTATACACTTGGGCTAAGCTCTACAATCTGCACCACGTGCACCACAAAGGCTTGCCCGCAGACACCTGGTCTAATCACCACACCATCCTCAAAACCAAAAGTAACCTGGTAGTTTCTGGGAGCCACCATAGCTCACATAATGTGTATCATACGTCGGGTATTCTACCTCAAGACATCACGGCCCATATGATGAGTAAGGATCCTCAAGCCATCATAGCCTATAAACTTTACACCTATAGTAGTCCATAGGATACTATATCCAGAATATATGTGTGTGGAATAACCACAAGCCATTACAACCCTCTACACACATATATGGGGAAAACATACCACTGTGCCAAAGGCAGTAGAATCTACCAAGAGAAGAGAGTGGGGCTAAAAGGGGTAGTCATCCATTCAACCTCCCATCAGAATGTTGGGGAAAACACCCCCCCAGGGCTCAGAATCCCCAGGGTGCTAGTTTCCCTTACCGACAGGGTAGAGTAGCATATAGAAACACAAAAAGTATAGAATATATATAACTCACAAAAACATTATGGGCATTACCTAGTCTTAGACACAACTGCAGCTAACGTCTCTCAGAATCCGGACTACTACTTATAAGACTAGGTATCCTATATGCACACAACCATTTGAAGAGATTTATTATATTGCTTCATTCCCTTGTTATCAGTTCCACTGTAAGTTAATTAATTCTTTAAAAATTAATTAACCATGAATAATTCCACATTAAACTGAATTAGCATTACACCCAAAGTCAATTGTTCCTTCAAAAGATCACAACCTCATCATTAAATTCCAGCATCTTCATCCCCATGGATTATCACCATTTAATAAATATTTCATTACAGAATTACTTTCCCATATTCCTAGGAATTCTAGAAAATCATCCTATTCTACTAAACACTAGGGGGATCAACACTGTGAGTAGATATACTACCTGTCGAGTCTTTTCCGCCTATAGCAAGAGCGTAGAACCATTCTCCCTCGAGAGGCTAAACACGGAAAGCACGTGGCATACCTCGCGTGTCGCCGCCTCTTTGGAAGAAGGGTAAGCAAAACCAACTACCTTGAGAAGTGAGTAAAAGTAAGCTGATAAACAACCAATTATACCACCAAACATTCATCCATCACATCCATCCCATACCATCATCCCTGGTGTCCTCCCTGACACCCACATGCATAAACCGATGTATCTCGCCAATCTAGGCGTCATCCGCTGCCACAACCAAAAGGCCCCCCTACCTCCACATATCACAAAACCCCTCTAGGGTCACATCACAACACAAGCAGCAGGATATCAAACATCACATCAAATGGGCTCTTGGCCCTTTAACAAGGCATACAGACTTCATACAAAATGACAACTCATGGCTCCAAACCACAAGGCATTCATCCTTACAAGCAAGAGGATAACATAGAACCCTATTCGGCACTATATTTTATCAACAAAAAGTTATTTAATCTATCTTTGTTTAACCATTTCACTATTGTTAGGGTCCAACTACAGGCAGCTTAACCATAATGCTATCATAGATATCATAATTTAATTAAAAAATTAACTTGACATGCCTTTAAACAACAAGCACCAACAACAACTACCGGATTCATTTACATGCATCTTTATCTTTATCCAATTAATTACCAATTAATTATGGCTTTACATTCTTTATCAATTTCCATCAAGAATAAACAACTAATCAAATCAAGCATAGATATCACTCTATCTAGCAAAACATAAGGCAAACTGTTATCACAGTACAAAGAAACAACATGACATCAAACCAATTATTTTAATCCAGTTCAAGTATTTAATTAGGTCAATTTCATTGTGATCAAAATCCTAAATCCTGCTAACTCTATGTTTTCACATAAGCAATTAGAGAATCCACAAATCCCCTACCTCAAAGAGTTCTTGACGTTATTTATCCACACAACGGGTCACGATCCTCCTCTTGCGACAACTGCATCCACCCGAGGATGCCACGGTACGTCCGCACCAACCAAACCCCAATAAAACCCCATTAGAAGCATAGATATTAAATGCTAATATGGAAAGGAGATAAATATAGGATGATCCCTGAAGGAATGATGATAAAACATACCTTATATTGAATAATGATCGACACAGCTTGGTTGCATCAAAACAGAGAAAAACCAGTCATAGCAGTAAAGATTGATTATGAAAATACTACGGGAAGTATTGAAAGGTTCTAGAATACTATATCTGATAAAAAAGAGGAATAAAAAAAGAGAATGATATCTCATTCCTTTTTGTAGATTTAATTGGGAGACGGTTTAAGATCCGCTTAATTCTCCATTAAAAACGGATCGCATAAACCCATGTGATTTGACCAAGTAAAAACATCCCAACCTTAGGAATAATTAATATAGGATTTATTTCCATTTAATAGGCCTTAAGAGTCCTTAAAATAAGGCTTTAAATGTATTATACATCAAAGGAAACATCAAACGGGGAAAACTGTAGAAATTGGGAAACATTGTTCACCTACCGTTACTGTAAGCCTACCGATCTGTGCTACCGATCTCTGCTACCGATCTATGCTACTGATCTGTGCTACTGATATGTGCTACTGATCTATAAACTGTACACCTACCGTTATTATTCATAAAACTGAAAAAACTATTCAAGGAACTGGAAAATTGGCAAAGAGTTGGGGATAAGTCACCTTGACCACCCGAAACACCTCCAACACCACATTTTCACAAAGTAATGGACCAGAGAGGTCTGCTCCATTACATCAGATACATCTCAAATAATTCTCTTCCTCGAGAATTTAAAACCAACCTATGGAAAAGAGGGGTCCGAACAACCATCCCGTAAGATACCTCTCAGGGGAAAACCACCCTGAGTTGTTCTAAAGATGGGACAAAACCACAACATCTGAGAGAAAGGGGAAAAACAATCCATATCCAAACAATTCAAGCATAACATCACATCAAAGGTACATAAAAGAAAGGATCATAGAAAACACAACACAACATCTTAAAATAGATCTGGGTACTGGACATGCATCTGTGACTCAAGTTCCCAGGTACTCTCTTCCATGCCACCGTGTCTCCACAAGACACGAACTAAGGGGATAGAATGCCCACACAACACCTTCTCCTTGAGGTCCTGGATCTCCATTGGTCACTCCTCGAAGGATGAATCATCATCAATATCAATCTCTCCCCAACCAATAATGTGAGAGTCATTATTAAGATAACGACAGAGCTGTGATACATGGAAAACATTATGTACCTGACTCATCTGTTGGGGAAGTGCTACTCGATACGCCACATCTTCAACATGATCTAACATCTCAAAAGGCCCAAAAAACAAGGAGAAAGCTTACTTCCACAACCAAACCTTCGTTGCCCACGACGGGGAGTCACTTTCAGAAAAACATGATCCCCAACATTAAACTCCAAGGGTATCCTCCTTTCATCAGCAAATGATTTTTGATGATCTTGTGCTGCCTTCATCCTATCATGAATCACCTGAACCATCTCTATTGTATTCTAGACTAGTTTCTATCCAAGAATCATTGACTCTCTGACCCTAGTCTAGCACAACGGAGAACGGCAAGGCCAACCATACAAGGCTTCAAACGGCGCCATACCGATGGTGGAGTGAAAAATATTATTGTAAGAGATCTCTACCAAGGGTAAGTGCCTCATCCATGAACCTCCAAAATCAAGAACACAAGATCGTAATATGTCTTCGAGAGTTTTGATGGTTCGCTCAGTTTGACCATCCGTGTGAGGATGAAAAGCAGTGCTAAGGCATAGTTGAGAACCAAAAGCATGTTGGAGACCTCTCTACACCCTAAAGGAAAAATGAGGATCTCGATCAGAAATGATCTTCCTAGGTACTCCATGAATTCTCACCACCTCCTCTAGATGTTGCCTCGACAAAACTTACACTGGGCTTGACTCCTTGATCTCTATGAAGTGGGATGATTTTGTTTAACGATCCACTACCACCCATATAGCATCATGTCCTCCAGGAGCTCAAGGTAAACCTGTAACAAAGGCCATTGAGATGTCCTCCCACATCCACTAAGGAATATCTAATGGCTGGAGAAGACCACCAGGAACATGGTGTTCGGCCTTCACCTTCTGGCAGACTAAACATCGAGACACAAACTCCACTATCGCACGCTTCAGCCCAGGCCACCAAAACTGACTCCTCAAGGATCAGTACATCCTTGTCACACCAGGATGTATTGCTATGGGTGAACTATGGAACTCTCAGAGAACCATCTTGCGCATCGCCAAGGGAACAAAAATCCTGCCATGATACAACACCGGTTGTTGTTCATCCTTCGACCAACCATCAGGGCCCTCAACACAAACAACTCTGCCTCTCCAAACATCCACCTCTGGATCACCCAACGGGGACACTTCCACCTTCTGCATCAGGGATGACTGAACCGTCATCGGGAAAATACAACCTCTAACTCTAAACTCTTCTATATTAATATGAAAACCTGACAGTTCCTCCATTACTCTATAGAAATCACATGATTCACGCACAGCATCACTACGTGAATTTCGACTCATTCCATCTTCTACAACATTCCATTTTCCAGGTTTATATGATATTTCAAAGTCGTATTCCTTCAAGAACTCCATCCACCGACGTTGTCGTAAGTTCAAGTCACGCTGGGAGAAAACATACCTCAAACTCTTATGATCAGGGAAAACCATAAGGCGCTCACCAATGAGGTAATGTCTCCACAACTTCAGAGAAAACACCATGGCTACCAACTCAAGGTCATGGGTGGCATAGTTGCGTTCATGGGGATGCAACTGCCAACACCCATAAGAAACAACTGACCTCCACTAGATGATGACACAACCTAACCCTAGATGTGAAGGGTCGCTGAAAACATCAAACTGAACTCCCTCAGCTGGAAGACAATGAACCGGAGCACTTAATAACTTTTATTTTCGATACTTGAAAGCTGCCTGACATTGATCAGTCCATTCAAAATCCTGATCCTTCTTGGACAGAGCTGTTAGAGGAGTCTCAACCCTTGAGAAATTGGCTACGAACCTCCTGTAGTAGCCAGCAATACCAAGGAAACTTCGCACCTATGACATTGTCTTGGGGGCTTCCCAAGACATGACTGCTTCTATCTTCGATGGATCCACTGATACTCCAAGTTGGAACACAACATGGCCCATGAAACGGAATTCTCTACCCCAAAAATCACACTTCAAAAACTTCCCAAACAGATGATGTTTACAAAGAACTCCCAAAATAGCATGTAGATGTTCTGCATGCTTCATTTCAGTTGTGGAGAGTACACAAGGATGTCATCGATGAAAACCACCAAATATTTGTCTAGGAACTCACGGAACACAGCATTCATCAATCCCATGAAAACAGCTAGAGCATTCGTCATGCTGAACATCATTACAATGAACTCATAATGTAAATGACAACAACGGAAAGAAATCTTCAGGATATCCTTATCCTTCACATGCATTTGATGATATCCTGACCGCAAGTTGATCATTGAAAACCAACTTTCACCCTTCAGATGAACGAATAATTCATCAATCCATGGAAGAGGATGGCGGTTATTTATTGTCACTTTGTTTAAGTGATGATAATCGACACAAAATCGCAAACTTCCATCGGCTTTCATAACAACCAAAACCGGTGCACCCCATGGTGACACACTTGGCCGAACAAAACCACACTACAATAGACCATCAATCTATATATGTATCTCTTGTAACTCTGAAAGGGCCATCCTATACGAAGACATAGAGATAGGAGACGCTCTTGGCTATAGCTCGATCCCATAATCGATCTCTCATCGAGGGGATAATGCTACGAACTCTTCTGTAAAGACATTAGGGTACTCCTCCACAACCCTAGGAAACCACAACTACTAAACCTATGAAGAACTCAGCATCAACTCATCCATCAAGGATGATAAGGATGGAAATCTTCTATGACCCATCTGAGGATATCGCTCACCAACAAACCCCACTTTCTCTCCATCTATGCCAATGAAGACAACCTTCTTCCTGAAGCAATCCACAATAGCCTGCACCGAATACAACCAATCCATGATGAGGATGACATCATATGGTTGTTTTCATAAACATAGGAAATCTCCCCAAGAGTGGTGTTTCCCCAACAATAGCTCATAGTCTCTACATACTTCAAACAAGTCAACTCAACATCCAACTAGCGTAGTCAACACCAAGGGAACACAAAGCCTCTCTACCTCAAGTCCCAAGACATGGAAATGGGTAGGTGATATGAAGGAGTGCAATGCTCCTGAATCAAACAAGGCATACACCAAGGTAGAAAACAGGCAAAGGGTACCTTGAACGACATCTGCCTCACCTAAGGATATCAACGCTAGATCATGAAGCTGACCACAACCTCCTTGACGGCCTCTCTAAACCTGATGACTACCACCACCATGGGCGCACTCTGCTCTCTGAGAATGGGGAGTGTCATGGGGCTGTCCTCTGCCTACCCAATCTAACCTCTAGTGATCTAAAGCTAATGCAACCTGCTACTGCTGCCTCGGCTGGAACTGCCTCAATGGAGGAACCTGGAGCGGGGCGCCCGGTGCAAGATGACTGCTCTGAAAATTCGGGCACTCCTGTTGCTGATGAACATGACCACCAATAGAAAAAACCAAGCACCTAAACCCTTGGCATAGGCCTGAGAGTTTCTTCCTCCGGATAAACGAGATCTGAAGGGCTAGGACCTACCCCCGGGTGAATGGAAAATATTTTGCCCTAAAAATCGAGAACCCCAGACCATAGCCTTGCTTCTTGAGGAATCATGCCGATTCCCCTCATGTGATGATCTGGTCCTGGCCAAAGTCCTCTCAACAACCTCTGACCTCGCCAACACCTCGAGATATGTCTTGAGCATAAATGGGGTGACCTGGCGCTGGATCTCTGGATGCAAAGCCTCCTCGAAATGTCTCACCCTTGCCTCCTCATCTGGTAATAGGTTTGAAGCATATCGTAGAAGTTTCCTGAAACGGATTCCAAACACTCGAACACTGGAGCTCCCCTATCGAAGGGTAAGAAGTTACTAATGACTAGACGCCTTCACAGTCGAGGAAAGGAACTCAACTCCAAACTAGTCTCGAAACACCTCCCATGAGATCACTGACTCCCCATGATCCCCAAGGAACAAGAGCCACCATTGCCTTGCTGCTCCACGCAGCATCATCACAACCAAGGACACCCAGTGCTCCTTCCGAGCACAAATAGAACTGAAGCCGATATCAAACTCCTCTAACCAATCTTTCATGACTGTATCTGAAACAGATCCCTCACACTTCTGCAGACTCTAGCACTGAAACTCTTGGAGTGTATTCCTCCATGTGTCATCGTCGTCAACCTCTACCCTGCGGCGTTCTTCTGGAACAGCCTGCTGGGCATTTTATACGCAACTTGACGAGGACGTCGTCCTGGAGCCATACCTCTAAAATAAAAAACCATTAGAGATCCTAATCCTGGAATATAGAAGAATCAATATTAATTTATTTATTTTTTTTCTTTCATTCGTTTTATTTTAACCTATCCCAAGGTCTACCCATTCAAACACAAGAACAAGAAGAATGATGTATGATCCTTTCCTAGGTCTCTACAATGCAACTAGTATCACCTTGTTTAGTAGACATTGTAATCTTAATGGTCTATAAATCAGATCATAGGGGGCCCTAAATTCCTATGTCTCAGCTGGTCTCCAGTGTTTTCCTCACTTTCTAAACATGAATGACATTGTTTCCCTACCAACCCATGCAACATCACATGTGCCTAACTCCAAACTTCATCTTATCCCTCAACACGACCTCTGATACCACTCTGTCATGACCTCCTCCCCAAAATGGGTACCCCTCAAAGGCCTACAATTTGAAAAGGGAGATAATTACCCCCGAGTCCCACCTCCAGTAGGCCCCAGTTTGGCAACTAGCACCGAGGGTATAACAAACACACAAATGGGAGGCATTGCCCTCTAAGAGAAGACATGCTAAAGAGAGAGATAAGTTATAAAAAAATCAAATCCAACTCAGACTGCAATATAACGAAAACCCAAGTACACATATAAAATGCCATGAAAAAGTACTACAACAGATTTGAGAAATTACAAGTACCCAAAAAAAAGGAAAAACAGCAACAACCACAAGCCCGAACAGCTCCTCCAACCATAACCTAGTAGTAACCAGATTGACCTCCAACCTGCTCCAAGTGACCTGAAAAACAGTTTATATATACATAGGGTGATTATAACAATATACTCAGTAGGATCCTCCCCAAATCCTCTCATGCAAAAGTAAAGAAAGTAGGCTAAATCCTATTGAACAACAAGTGAAATTAACTCGTCACCTAAACAGGTATATAAAGTTCCCAACCTCACCATGGAAACTCTAACCAAGTAACACATACAATAATATAGCATATATTAAAGAATATAAAGGGTACCCCACTACTACTTATGCACTAGTTGGCCAGTTTTCCCCAACGACATATGTCCTCTACATCTCTCTCCAAAGGCTTTCCCATATACACCTGGGATAAGCTCCACAATCTACACCACATGCATCACAAAGGCTTGCCCACCGACACCTGGGATAAGCACCAGACCATACTCACAACCAAAAGTAACCATGTAGTTTCTGGGATCCACCACAGCTAAAAAAACGTGTATCATACGTCGGGTATTTTACCTCAATCCATCAGAGCCCATACGAAGAGTAAGGATCCTCAAGCCATCACAACATATACAGGTTACACCTATACTACTCCATAGGATACTATATCCAGAATATATGTGTGTGAAATAACCAATATCCATTACAATCCTCTACACACATATATGGGGAAAACTAACTGCTTTTCCAACGGCACTAGTATCTACCAGGAGAAGAGAGTGGGGCTAAAGGCGGTAGTCATCCGTTCAACCTCCCATCAGAATATTGGGGAAAACACCCCTCAGGGCTCAAAATACCCGGGGTGTCAGTTTCCCTTACCGAAAGGGTGAAGGAGCATATAGAAATCCAAAAAGTACAGAATATATATAACTCACCACCACACTATGGGAATTACCTAGTCTTAGACACAACTACAGCTAATGTCTCTCAGGCTCCAGGCTGCTACTTCTAAGACTAGGTATCTTATAAGAACACAACCATTTGAATAGCTTTATTCGATTACTTCATTCCCTTTCTATCAGTTCCATTGTACGTTAATTAATTATTTAAAGATTAATTAACCATTAACAATTCCATATTAAAATGAATTAGCATTACACCCAAATTCAATTGTTCGTTCAAAATATCACAACCACATTATTAAATTCCAACATCTCCATCCACATTGATTATGAGCATTTAATCAATATTTCATTACAGAATTACTTTTCCATATTCCCAGGAATTCTAGAAAAGTATCCTTTGCTTCTAAACACAAGGGGGCTCAACACGGTGAGTAGATATACTACTCATCGAGTCTTTTCCACCTTTAGCAAGAGCGTAGACCCATTCTCCCTCGAGAGGCTAAACATGGAAATCACGTGGCATACCTCATGTGTCTTCACCTCTTTAGGAAGAAGGGTAAGAAAAACCAGCTGCCTTAAGCAGTGGGGAAAAGTAAGAATATAAACAACCAATACAACCACCAAACATTCATCCATCACATCTATGTCATACCATCATCCTTGGTGTCCTCCCCGACACCCACATGCACAAACCAATGTATCTCACTACTCTAGGAATCATCTTCTGCCACAACCACAAGGCCTCCCTAACTCCACAAATCACAAAATCCTTCCAGGGTCACATCACATGAAAAGCAACAGGAAATCAAAAATCACATAAAATGGGCACTTCTCCGTTTAACAAGGCATCCATCCTTCATACAAAATGAGCACTCATGGCTCCAAACCACAAGGCATTCTGGCTTACAAGAAAGAGGGTAACTTAGAACCCTATCAGGCATCATCTTTTGTCAACAAAAAGTTCGTTAATCCATCATGGGTTAACCAGTTCACTATTAGTAGGTTCCATCTATGGGAAACTTAACCAGAAAGCTATCATAGATATCACAATTTAATTAAACAATTAACTTGACATGCCTTTAAACAAAAAGCACCACCAACAACAACCATATTCATTTACATGCCTTCTTATCTTTAGCCAATTAATTACCAATTAATTCCAGTTTTACGTTCTTTATAAATTTCCATTAATAACGAACAAATAATCAAAGCAAGCATAGATATCACTCTATCTAGTAAAACATAAGGCAAACCGTTATCACAGTACAAAGGAACAACATGAGATCAAACCAATTATTTTAATCTGGTTCAAGTGTTTAATTTGGTCAATTTCATTATGATCCAAAGGCTAAATCATGCTAACTCTATGTTTTCACATAAAAAATTATAGAATCCATGAATCCCCTACCTAGAAGAGTTTTTGACGTTCTCTATCCACACAATGGGTCACGATCATCCTCTCATTACAACTACATCCAACCGAGGATTCCACGGTACATCCACACCAACCAAACCCCAAGAAAACCTCATTAGAATCATGGATATTACATGATAATATGGAAAGGAGAACAAGAGAAGATGATCCCCGAAGGGATGATGATAAAACATACCTTATATCGAAGAATGATCAACACAGCCTGGTTGCATCAAAACAGAGCAGAACCAGTCCTAGGAGTAATGATTGATTATGAAAATCCTACTGGAAAGATTGAAAGTTTCTAGCATCTCATAGCTGATAACAAATAGGTAGAAAAAAATTGAGTGATATCTCGTTCCTTTTTGTAGATTTAATTGGGCGACAGTTTAAGATCCGCTTAATTCTCCATTAAAAACGGATCGAATAAACCCACACAGTTTGACCAAGTAAAAACATCCCAACCATAGGAATAATTCATACAGGATTTATGGCCTTTTAATCAGCCTTATGAGTCCATAAAATAAAGCTTTAAATATTTTTTACATCAATGGAAACGTCAAACGAGTCAAAACTGTAGATATTGGGAAACACTGTTCACCTACCATTACTGTGCACCTACCGATTTGTGCTACTGATCTGTGCTACCGATCTGTGCTACGGATCTCTGCTACCGATCTGTGCTACCGATCTCTGCTAATGATCTGTGCTACCGATTTGTGCTACCGATCTGTGCTGTTGATCTATGCTACCGATCTGTGCTACTGATCTGTGCTACCGATCTGTGCTACCGATCAGTGCTACCGATCAATGCTACCGATCAGTGCTACCGATCCGTACACTGTACACCTACCTTTAATATTCATAAAATTAGAAACACTGTTCAAAGAACTGGAAAATTGGAAAGTGTTGGGGATAAGTCACCTTGACCTCCCGGAACACCTCCAACACCACATTTTCACAAAGTAATGGACCGAAGAGACCCGTGCCCTTACATCAGATACCTCTCAAATCATTCTCGTCCTCGATAATTTAAAACAAACCTAAGGAAAAGAGGGGTCCGAACAACCATCCCGTAAGATAACTCTCAGGGGAGAACCACCCTGAGTAGTTCTAAAGATGGGACAAAACCACGACATTCGAGAGAAATGCAGCAAACAATCCATATCCAAACAATTAAAGAATAACCTCACATCATATGTTCAAAAAAGAAAGGATCAGAGAAAACACAACACAACATCTTAAAATAGATCTGGGTACTGGACATGCATCTGTGACTCACATTCCCAGGTACTCATTTTCTTGCCACTGTGTCTCCATAAGACATGAACTAAGGGGATAGAATGCCCACACAACACATTCTCCTTGCGGTCTTGGATCTCCACAGGTCACTCCTCGAAGGTTGCATCATCATCAATATCGATCTCTCCCCAACCAATAATGTGAGAGTCATTATGAAGATAACGACGGAGCTGTGATACATGGAAAACATTATGTACCTGACTCATTTTTGGGGGTAGTGCTACTCGATACGCCACAGCTCCAACATGAGCTAACACCTTGAAAGGCCCAAAAAATGGGGAGAAAGCTTACTTCCACGACCAAAACTTCACTGCCCACGATGGGGAGTAACTTTTAGAAACACAAGATTCCCCACATTAAACTCCAAGGGTATCCTCCTTTGATTAGCATATGATTTTTTGATGATCATGTGCTATCTTCATCCTCTCACGAATCACCTAAACCCTCTCTATTGTATTCTGCACTAGTTTTGGTACGAGAATTGTTGACTCTCTGACCCAAGTCCAGCACAATGGAGAATGACAAGGATGGCCATACAAGGCTTCAATCTGCGCCATACCGATGGTGGTGTGAAAACAATTATTGTAAGAGAACTCTACCAAGGTTAAGTGCCGCATACATGAACCTATAAAATCAAGAACACAAGATCATAACATGTCTTCGGGAGTTGGGATGGTTCGCTCAATTTGACCATTCGTTTGAGGATGAAAAGCAGTGCTAAGGCATAGTTGAGAACCAAAATCATGCTGGAGACCTCTCTACACCCTAGAGGTAAAATGAGGATCTTGATCAGAAATGATCGTCCTAGGTACTCCATGAAGTCTCACCACCTCCTCTAGATACAGCCTCAACAAAACTTCCACTAAGCTCCACACCTTGATTGCTATGAAGTGGGCCAGTTTTGTTAAACGATCCACTACCACCAGTATAGAATAATGTCCTCCCGGAGCTCGAGGTAAACCTATTAGAAAGACCATTGAAATGTCTTCCCACTTACACTGAGGAATCTCTAATGGCTGGAGAAGACCACTAGGTACACGGTGTTTGGATTTCACTTTCTGGAAGACTAAACATCGAGTCACAAACTCCGAAATCGCACGCTTCAGCCCAGACCACCAAAACTGACTCCTCAAGGATTGGTACATCCTTGTCACACCAGGATGTACTGCTAAGGGTGAACTATGGATCTCTCTGAAAACCGTATCGCGCGTCGCCAAGGGAACAAAAATCCTGCCATGATACAACACTCGGTGTTGTTCATCCTCCGACCAACCATCATGGGCCTCACCACAATAACGAACAACTAATCAGTGCACGGATATATATCACTCTATCTAGAAAAACATAAGGCAAACCGTTATCATTGTACAAAGATACAACATGCGATCAAACCAATTCTTTTAATCTGGTTCAAGTATTTAATTGGGTCAATTTCATTGTGATACAAAGGATAAATCATGCTAACTCTACTATTTCACATAAATAATTATAGAAGCCACAAATCCCCTACTTCGAATAGTTCTTGACGTTCTTTATCCACACAACATGTAATGATCCTCCTCTCGCGACAACTACATCCACCCGAGGATGCCACGGTACGTTTGCACCAACCAAACCCCAAGAAAACCCCATTAGAATCATGGATATTACATGCTAATATGGAAAGGAGAACAAGAGAAGATGATCCCTGAAGGAACTATGATAAAACATACCTTATATCGGAGAATGATCGACATAGCTTGGTGGCATCAAAACATAGCAGAACCAATCCTAGGAGTAAAGTTTGATTATGAAACTTCTACGGGAAGGATTAAAAGGCTCTAGCATCTCATAGCCGATAACAAAGAGGAAGAAAAAGAGAGAATGATATCTCATTCCTTTTTGAAGTTTTAATGGGGCGATGGTAAAAGAACCACTTAATTCTCCACTAAAAATGGATCGCATTAACCCACGCAGTTTGACCATGTAAAAACATCCCGACCTTAGGAATAATTAATATAGGATTTATGGCCTTTTAATCGGCCTTAAGAGTCATTAAAATAAGGATTTAAATGTATTTTACGTCAAAGTAAACATCAAAAGGGGAAAAACTATAGGAATCTGGAAACACAGTTCACCTACTGTTACTGTACACCTACCAATCTGGGCTACCAATATGGGCTTTCGATCTGTGCTACCGATTTGTGCTACCGATCTGTGCTACTGATCTGTGATACCAATCTGTACATTGTACACCTACCGGTATTGTACATAAAACTGGAAACATGGTTCACAGAACTGGAAAATTGGAAATGTGTTGGGGATAAGTCACCTTGACCTCCCGGAACACCTTCAACACAAAATTTTCACAAAGTAATGGACTGAATAGGTCTGAGACATTACAGATATCATATTTATAATGATAGAATGTCTCCATCCCTTTTATCAATCGGTTTTTTTCTTAAAATATCCATCTAATGGATTTGCCCCTCATTATATAAATATTTTCACAATATTAGAAAATAATAAATAACTAGAAAAATATGTATATTCTTGGAATGATATTTTATCATCATTTTTAAATATAATTTATTAAATTCAATGTAATATAAATAAAAAAAATGTGTTTTGATAATATTAAAAATATAATTAATGGAAATATTGATGTGGATAATTCAAAACTAAAAATATGGATGGTATAATATGAATATCTTAGAATTCATGATGATTTAACCATATGCATATTATGAAAATTGGAAAATGGTGTTTTTTGGGATAATGAGTGTTTTAATGATAAGTTTGAAAAATAAATTATTATTGAGGATATTTCACATATCATACTACATAAGTTTGATGTGAAAGCATCGGTTTTATAATACAAAAATCATCATGATATCCCTTGTAATGAATTAAATAATGAATTAATATCTTTTAAAATGAGAAAAGTCACTTTTTTGAATAAGAAGGTAATGTATAAAAAATTAATTAAAAAACCTCAATACATGTAATGTCAAATAATGTTTTTCAAGAATAATTAAGTATTTTATATTGTGATGAGAATATTGGTAAAAAATTATATGAAATTTTATCTCTTCACACAAGAAAAATGAGATCATTTAAATCTATGTATTATATAATTATCCATCTCAAATGTTTCTACTCTAAACCATGTCCACTTTTATAATTCTATTTCATAATTTATAGAATGTTAAAATAAAAGTGAGGATAATGAAGTCCAATAAAAATTTCCATGGGTGAAAATAATCATGATTGATTTGATAAAATGACTTATAAGATGATTTAATTATGGAATACCCTATATATGCATATGTCTTGTTTATCTCATAAATATGGAAATTCTTAGAATCCGAACATGAACTCAGAAACTATAATGACTGATTTCTCAAATAATGATGTGAAAAATTATATGTTATAAAAACAATATTTCAATATATTATAAAAATTTTGGTTCTAGAAATGAGAGACATTAAGTGAGACTCATTGAAAGATGGGTGATAATCTCCATATTCAAAATTTCATAGTGTTTACAATGGGAGAAATAATTTTATAGATATTGTAAGTAATGTGGAAGATTTTACAATATGTAAAATTTGTTTTAGTTTAATTAAATTTATCATAACCTTCATATTATTATTTAGATGAAACGTTTTTGGGGAAGTCATTTATCTCAAAGTAATAATTTTTAAAAATAAATTAAAAATTATGTAAAGAGATAATAGAACAGGTATGAAGTACCTAATGAATAATGATGAATAATTTTTAAATTTAGTAATCAGGAAAATAAATTTTACTTGAAACCAAAAATATATAATATTATGAGTTAAAATATACAATAAAGTTTTAATAAGAAATAATGGTAATGTGAATTATTTATTTTTTGAAGTTTTATATAAAACATCTTGAGAGGAAAATCTATCAATATTGCACTAAGGATGTACAACATAGTTTAAATGTGAATTTAAACACCTAAATGATATTGAAATGACTAAATACTACTTTATAAACATTGATGATTACAGGTCACTCAATTTTAAAATATTAGGTTAAATAGTGATTAGGATGGAAATGATAATAGCAAAAAACACTTGATATATGGATGGACCGAAACAAAATCAGTAAAGTGTTTCCAATCATTATACTGAATGAAGTAATGTTGTTTTTAGAAAATATTTGTTCTTATTTAAGAAACTATAATATAGAAGTGTTGTGATATGATGAAAATTAACTAACGTTAACTTGTTATTGCTATGTGACACATTAATGTCATGTTACAAAAGAATGAAAGATGATAATGAAATATGGAATCAATGTATTGATTATATTTACAAAAATAACATGAGAAAGATCATCAGATGAGATAATTTTTATGATATTTTATGATGAGAATATAAAATGGGTGGATGTTCTAGTTAGGATAACATTGGAATATTCCCACCTAGAGAAAAGGGTGAATATGTGTGATGTGATTCTTAATGGAAATTTAATTTTATCTCTTAATCACCTCTTCACATATTCATTGAATATTTCTATTATCCTCACTATCTAACATGTTCAAGAAATAGTTACTGAACATTAAATAACTACATGAGAAAACTAGGGTTTGTTAATGATGTTTTTCTTCTATTTGATGATTACACCCCCTATAAATCATGGTTTTTATCCCATGTTCATGAAAACCTTTTATTATTAATTTAATCCCAATTAGTGGTTGGATAGTAAACATATTATTCTTGAACTGACCTTTTACATGAAATGAACAACCCTGGTTCCTAGGCTCTAGAACCAACTAGTTTAACATCTAGAAGATTATATAATATTTTCCTGATCCTTATGAAATTAATCTATAAGGGAACTATGTGTCCCCCTTCGAAATTATATCTCAACTCTTTCTTCAACTACATAAATCATGTGGGATGATTCTACATTATTCTTACTTCTACAACATATAGATACAAAATATGATCAACAATATTACTTCTGAACTCCCATTTCTTCATGATTCTATAAAAAATAATGGATTTATGTTGTCTTTCTCTATATTATCATTTTTATTTTTCTTTGGTGTAAAATAAATTTTTGTAGCACTAAAATACGCCTTTTTATTTCATAAACTAAGAGAATTTGTAGTATTCACATATACCCTTATTCTTAATTTGACTTATATAAGATTCTCATGTATACACCGTCGATAACCTCTTACCATTTATTTTTTAGTTCCCCTAATATATATACATATATTTACATAGAATATCATGTAACTGTTTTTTCTTAATATTTTTTTAATATTCTTGATTTTTAGCATGATCTAACTCATTCATAATTATAATATTTAATTCAAATATTTATTCAAAATATTCCATAAAGAATTTCATTTCAAGAAATGATTCACATTTTCCATAATTCTCATCATTCCATCAAGAAAAAATCTCATCTTTATATTTTACAATGTTTTCTAGGATATTTTTTTCAAAACTCAACTTATTTCCATCATGTGATACTATTAATATCTTGGGTTAATTTATTATTTTTTTGAGATCCACCCATTTAGGTTTTATTGTTATTTACATGTACGAATAGATGTATATAATTTCATTATTTAAATTATATTCAATCCAAGTGTACAAAAATACCCTTGTCTAGTCCTCTTTATTTTTCTCAATAAGATTCATGATCGATAAAAGATCATGTTGTCTGATCCATGAAGAACATAACACTTTCATCATCTAAAATTGGTTTTGTGTCTTCAATAATAAAATCTAGAAACCCACATAAATTATTCAATAATTCATGTGAAATTCCATTATATTAATTTCTGTTTGAATATTTGGATTAAGATACATATAATATGGAAACATCATAAATTTTTCTTATGTCATCTCAAATTCTTATGTTAATTTAGATTTAGGGGTAAATTGGATGTGTTGTGTGGAATTCTAATGAGTTTTATAAATTTTATATGTTATTCATTTTGAAACATCTATAATTTTTATACTTTATTCTTCACTATCATATATTTTACTTTTGGATACATAGATGAACATTACTATGTAATAAATTTCATATACCAATAATTTTATTGTGTAAAATTATTAA
The DNA here is from genome assembly GCA_963277665.1 of Viscum album. NCBI lineage: Eukaryota > Viridiplantae > Streptophyta > Magnoliopsida > Santalales > Viscaceae > Viscum > Viscum album. The sequence continues at coordinate 1,255,081,039 of OY728131.1, read as the reverse complement.
AGTACATGGATAATTTTTCTTGGTAGTTATCTATTTTCCATCATAGAAAATATAAGTTTCATGATCATTAAGTTATATTTAAAATTCGATTTAAAGGTTCTCATTTACATATGCGGATCTTGAAATCAGATAAGTAGAACTATTTAGATAAGTTTAACCTGATCTTTTGAAGCTTTCCTTACAAATATTTCAAATCAAAATTAATTATTCCTCCTTGCCTAATCAAACACCTGAAAACCCTTATAAGTATTATCCATTTCATTATTTCATTTTTAAAAATATAGAATCATCAAAAAAATCATCAAAAAATAATTAAATCTTATTTATATAATTTTCAGCTTTGATGTATAAGGATGGAACTTTCAAAGCCTTGGACATGTTTCTCACAAGTGGAAAAACATATGTCTTCTTATATCAGTTAAAAATAATACATACACTTTTACCACATGTCTTGTACTTTATTATGGAATCAATATTGGTCACACAGAAATACCAACATCATCCAAGTACTTTTAATATGAATTTAATCTTCATTTCAATAAAATTCATCACTTATTGGACCCACTCTTGATATAAAACACCAATAATAATATCTTTATTATAATTATAATATATATATAGTCATGTTAATTCCATTATATATTATATTTTTTATAAATATATAACTAATGATCTTCTGCAGTCATAATTGTAATCTTATTCTTCATATAATCGGTGATGGTAGCAAAACATCAATGTTGCTTATTAACTTGCTTTTAATCATCACATTCCTTCCATGTTATTCTCCCCCATCACATATTTAAATTATCCATATTTCCTTATTAATTGATTCAAAATAAAATGCAACACATTGTGGCTTGAAAAAGTTTTCTCTTCTATTTTTTTCAAATCTAATGATAGAAAGTGGAATTTTAACATGTGTACTTATATTCTTCTCTATATTTTAATCATCATTACCAGAAAATATTTTCATATCTATCCTCATTTTATAAATTAATTGAAAATAATATTGGATAGTTTTGTATCACTCATTCTTTGAGAAATATTTTTTTCATCATTCCACTCTATGTCTTTATGATCCGTGATCGGTTTATAAAACATCATGTTCTGATTTAGTACTAAAGGGTTTCCATATTCTACAGAATATCACATAAAAAATTATTATATAGAACCATACTTTTCATAGATAAATATAACAACTTTTTAGATGAATATTAAATGAATAAAATTAGAATCCATGCTATAATCATATAGGTTTAGGGTATTTACAAACTTCCATACATAAACACTTATTTATAATATCACTCCATCATATGAAACTAAGTTATTAATAAATATCATCCTTCTTATAAATATACTACTTAAAAACATTCTCCAAAACCTATGGAAAATAAACATAATAATGGGTTAGCTCAAATTCACCGTAATTGAAAACCAGGTAGATTGAAATGATTAATTATATATAACATGAGCATAACGGTATGATAATATGATATTAAAATTTCAAAATCATTCCATACATATTAAATATCATAATCTTGAGTCATCATAAAAATCATAGTACTTCATAATATATGAATCAAAATAATAAAAAATAGAATATTATCTGTGATATCATAACATTCTAAAAAGAAATATTTTTTTCATACACAGAAGAATATAAAATCATTTCTTTATTCATGTATCCCTACCCATATTTTCAAAAAGGATTGGGTTACTCTCTATTCTATCAAATCCTTGGTCAATGTTCCCTCTCAAGACTATCATAATGGATAGATACCCTTAATGAATAGTTTTCAATCCCAATTATATTCCCTATTACCTCCTGAGATATCCATATTTACCCAATCCAATTGATGGATATATAATTTGTGTCTTACCTATCACGTAATTAAAATCAAGAATTTCTGATTAGTGAAATCAAAAACAGCCAGCACATCTTAACCCATGGAATGTAAATGTATACTAACCCATGGTTATCAAAAATGGATGTTATATATTTTTTATTAATATTCATTACATTACATGAAAAGATATCCAAGAACCATATTAGCTTAACACCCTTTGAAACATGGAACATAATATTCTAATATATTAAATTATCTTCAATATATTTCAAAAATACCTTCTCACATAGAACTCCAATTAGGAATACCATACCAAAATCAATTTTCATAATCATGGTGATGGAAATATACGAACATGTGATCTTAGATGATTAGTAAGGGTAAACATAAGTGATATAAATAGTAGATCATATGAAAGTATATGATAAGAATTAGTTAATATCATCATGAACATAACAAAATAATTCAAACAGAACCATCCATGTATTACAAATAATAGTCAAGGATTAAAAGTTAAAATTTCAAAAAATGATATCCATAAGAATGGGAAATCACTATAAATCAATAATAAATCATAATATCATTTACTAAAACTAATTAATCATCATAAATATTAAAACCAATTTTGTTTTTATAGGTAAATTATAAATTGAATCAACCTAATATATCAGGACTAATCACATGTTTTCCATTGTGGATGAGAATTCACTAATTTTCCATTGAGGATAAATAAAAACCTATTTCACATAGTGATTCTTGATACACCTAAATCTCATTATAGATCAGTATGGACATATTTACCACCATTAATCAAGAAAAACCTATTTTCCACAGTAGATCAAGTCCATTGACATGTTTTTAATCATTATATCATGAGATATAAATCCTAACCCAATGAATTTGAAGGACATAAAGGTTACACCCATCACAGAAGGATTACCATACATATGTGTTCTAGAATACCCTAAAATAGTCACTATATCATCACAACATGACTCGTGTAATGAAAAAAGTTTCATAAATATTTAATTTATTCTCTAAAACATAATCACAAAATAATATGTTTTTTTATAAACATTTCTTCACCTTAAACAATAACCACCAATAGAATAAAAAAGTTTGGAATCTTTCAATCTTATCCCTAGTAAAAAATATATAACACTATAAGATTTCATCTTATAATGAAGATAATTTTCAAAGGTAACTTAGACAACTTAATAAAGATATCTTATTTTCTTTGTAAATCAAATTTTAAAACTATAAATGAATATAATATTTTGGAAATAATTACCATTGAATGTAACTCTAAAAATAGAAAAAATATTACTCTAGAATAATTTAAAACATTTCTTAAGAAAAATATCCTTTTTTCTTTGAGAAAAATTATTAAAACATAAAAAAAATATAGAAACACATTTATTAAAAATAAACTTGATAAAATATTAATGAACATTTTAAAAAATAATGGTCATTATGTTACTAATTTTCATTCCTTTTGTACATGTTAAAAAAAATATTCTTTTCACATTTTCATAAAAATTAAATTGACTGTTATTTAGAAAAAAACCTAAAGATTATATTCAAAACAACTTATTAATTAAAAAAACAGTGGTAAAATATTATTTTCTATATCCTTGGATAATAATACAAAAATTAATATATTTTTAGAAATAATGGTTTTGAATGAAAATGGTTTTCTGTCAAAAGAGATAAATATAGTCAAATTTTCTCAAAAACGATTTCTCAATTATTAATTGATCTAATGATTTGAAAATTATACTATTAAATTAAATATCCTAAATAACCATGTGATAAAACATTCATGAGTTTTTTTAGAGATGTATCATAATATCTTATCTTTGGTAACATAATCATAAATAATCCTGATAAATAAGGATACTGTAACATGAAATAATTAGAATATTGGTAGCTCTGAATCATAGTTCTCAAGAAGGAATTAAATAATATAGAAACTAAAATATAAATAAGGAAAATAAATTCATGATATTTCATGTAAAATAGTTTTTATATAAACCATGTAAAAAATATCATTGCAAAAACAACATATGCCTCCAAGAAAGAAAATTTAGACAAAAACCCATACCACTTTGGTAAATTTTAACTATAACCACCATGAATGAAATTTCCAGAAATTAATATGTAAATAACATTAATAATCTATACAGAAATAATAAAATACATTCATTTTTAGTGTTCACACTATATAAAATAGATATTTGGTGAATATGGAATGTGTCTCAAGGGTGTAAAAAGTGATAAATAAATCCCGTAATGTAAATATTGAATTCCTTCGAGTATGTTCAAATGTACTATATAATAAATATATGTTTAATATAATTAAATTATTATAAAGAATAATCATATATATATTATCTTATACTATTTACTTATTTCATTTTATTATCCATTTATTATCCATTCCTCATTAAAATCATGTTTTCGGGTAATAATTACTTTGGTTTTCATGTAGGTTTTAATTTTAATTTTTATCCTCTTTTCTGGATTATAGATACATCATATACATAATTTTTTAAATGATATAAATATCATATATATTCATTAATTATGTTATTATAATAATTTGGAGAATTTATATATATATAATGCAATTTCCCATTCATGGAGATGTTATCCCATACAAATGCAAGGAAAATGTTTCAATTTTCATGTCAAATTGAAAGAAGTAAAGGTAAATGATATATATTATCATCCTAGAATAAATTTATTGACATATATATCATATGTCTTTATTGAAACTATATTTAATAAATTCTATGTAAATAATGAATGAATCACATTGCTTCGTATTGTGGTAGTCCTTCGTACACACTACTTATGTTATAGTATTCCCAAAAAATGTAAATAATTATGCTATTTTCTTTATAAAAACTCCAAAATGTAATAATATAATAATTATAAATTATAAATAATAAATATATAATTGTTTCCAAACATTATAGGTGGTATTGTAAATTTTAATGACATCATCTTGCAATGTGGTATCCCACTATATACACAAATGATGAGTTCAAAACCAATTTGAGGAAAGTGGATATTGTTGTAACTAATTAAATTAATTGAAGAACATATAATTATATGTAATATACAAAGATTATAATATCATCAGGTTGTAATAATAATAATTTATTTGGGTGTCAAATTAAATAAAACCAAAATACTAATTGATAAACCTTACCTGTTCTTCGGATATCCTACATAGGTTTCAACTAAGACCCTTCCTCATTTAGGTTTCTATACAAAATAAGGACTTTATGATGATATGAGGTAAAATAAATAGTTATTTGGGTAGTTTTTTTCAATATAATTGTTTTAATATGTGAATATGATATGATAGTGGTTTCCAATTTATAATTGGAAAACATGACACAGTTGCTATTTTGGAAAAGAATTGAGTGATCAAACATTTTTTATGTGTCACAATAGTCCCAAATGGTACATTATCACAATTTATAGGATTAATAGTCAAAATATGTCCATATATTAGGGTCTATACATGTTTATGGATCATTTTTATATTTATCATTTTTTCTTAAACCATGATAAACACATTTTTAACTTAACCAAAAGTATTATTTTTTAATACAATCACTATTTATTTTTGTCAAAAATTAAATAGATTTTATTATAAAACATAAGTTATTGTTATTAAAAATATGGAATCAATATTTCCATATTAAAATCATATAAAAGAAAAAATATATTTTAAAATAAATTCCACATACATGACGAGAAATTAGTTTCTTAATAATGTTCAATAGTTTTCAATGATTTTATATATAATTTAAATATCAAATCGATTAAAATGGCCTAATTTGGATTAATTTACATATAATTTAACTATTTTTTGTTTTTAACTAATTTAAAATATAATTTAACATTATAAATAATTAAACTTAATATGTTTTTTTAATTGAAATTCATTATTTTTCATTATTCCTTAAAAAACGAATATTTTCTGGGAAAAAATTATTATAACATAATTTCGAAGGGGATAATTTCATTGAGATTTTTATTTTTATATCTTGAAAATTAATTTAAATATTAACATCCTCCTTAGAGATTTAATTTTTAATTCCTACCAATAGTAAGCCTTAGATTCATTTGACCCATTAGTGAAATCCTTCATGATTCTATATGAAATTTTGTCTTATAGTATAGGGAATAAAGTTATTTTAGATTATTATTGTTATGGATAATGTATTCATGATATTAGAAAAACTCTATAAGAATTCTATCATGATTTATGAAAGAAAAGAATCCATTTGTGAGGTATATCATTATTTAGCATGTTAAATTATCATTAATTGATGAACATAAATTAATGAAAAGATAACTCATTAACTTTTCATAATGGAAAACTAAAATTAATGTATTAATTGTTTTTTTTATAAATTGAAAAATTAAATTGATATTTTTTGGGATTTTAAAAATATTGATATGAAATTGATAACATTTTGATATTATTACTTTGTAATTTGAAAAATAGTATCATTGGTTCCCTCTGAATTCTTTGTTCTGATTTCATTATTTAATAGTATAATTTTTTAATTTTCATTTTCATTCCCAATTTCAAAATTTTCATATAATCAGTTGAGTCCAAACAAGTGGAATATCAACAACCAAATCATTTGCAAAACCAGATTCAAGATGTTTGGTGGGTGAAAGAGTATATTCATGATGAGGAATATTTTACTGATGAGCTACATATGGGAGAACAATAAGATGTGGATGAATTATTGAATGGGTATGAAGTAGAACATGATCACATTGATCCTTATAAAGTAGACGAGCCACTGAAATTTCATGTTACACTATCCATGGAAGTGTAAGAATCCAACCGAATGGTTGAATTTTAAGAAATTAAAGGGAGGACCACTACATATCTCCATCTATTAAGATCCAACATAAAAAGGAATATATCACTAAAGAATAGATTGAAATATATCCAACTCATGGAGATGTTCCATTTTTTAAAAATTTATTATCTTAAAACAATCAATATGATTTGAGTATCACGACATATGGTTTTTAATTTTTAAATTTGGTCCACACTTTCATTTTCAAAAAGAAATATGAAGGAACTGAACATTCACCTTATAAGGAAAACATGGAGCTCCCTAATTTTTATAAACATGAATTTCATGAGGAAAATATTAAATTCTAATTTAATGATCAAAGGAAAATATTGATAAGGGATTAGCATATTTAAAATCTAGAATTTTTTTTATTAAAATTTAAAATTTTAATTTTATCTAAGTAAAAAATACATGTTCAAATTCTCTTTGAACATTAAATTCATTCATCCCATGTTGACTCTGTACAAGAAAATAAGAAAGATGTTTCAAAAAACCATCCAAGATGGATAATGAGCCAAACGTCATCCAAGCACCTCTATGAAAACTGTAACAAATTTTTGGGGGGTATCTAGTATTCTCTATTTTTGGACCATTCCTTACTATGAAGGACAATGTAAAAGGTTTGAATAGACATATATGGTTGTTCAAATCCAATAATCCCCATCTATAATAATTTTTTATAAAATATAATTTAATTCCCTCAATAGGTAGTAAAAATTCAGGTCCCACATGGAGGATCAAATAATAATTTACCTTTACCTTCTTTTAAGGATTTTAATTTCAATAGTCCAACATAAACCCCACTCCCTGTATCTTGTTGGTATGTAATGACATGGTACATGATTTTTAATGATTTATTATCTTTTGAATGTCCATGATGGAAGAAGGTATCCATCAAATAGTCAAGGAGTAAATAGGGCTAAGCTTCAATGAAAATGGATTTCACGTTCAATTATTATCTTTTAAACACTCTAAATGTTTTTCCAATAACATATTTTCTACTTTAAGAAAGAAAATTTCATCCCCATGATTAGATTTCAAATTTATATGACTTATATGTGATACATGAGTTTCCTAGAAATATTTTGATACCATGTTTTATAATTTAATTTTAATGAGATTTAATGAATAAATTTGAGAATTTGATGATTAAATTGAAGCATGGATATTAAAATGAATACTCTTGATTTTAGAAAATTAAATTATTCATATAAATTAAATTTCTATACCGATCATCATGATTTGAATTTCTAAAATTCATTTTAATTGTTTTGTTACTGTATTTATTCCATGATTGTTTTTTAAATATAAAATGTCCCATTATCGAGGGGAAAACATGACCCTGAACATCCATTTTATCATGATCATATCTGTCGAGTGATATTGGGAATTTCATCTCCTAGAACACACATTCAAAATTTTAAACATTATGACAATGAAAAAAAATATTTCAAATGATTGAGGAAAATTTTCAAATGATTTTATCCTCAAAATACAACATTTACATAAATTCTTGTTTAACCGATAGAAACCATGATTTTCCTTGTTTTTAATGATCCATGTTTCAATCCATCTTTGTCCATTCATATCCTCCACTTAGTATTTCCACGATATTTTAGATAATAATTGTGGGGGTGATGGGAGTCATGTTAAATTCGATGAAATACATTGTAAGGAATAATTCTGGGTGTGATACACATGGGTATTGAGAAAGTTTTGTATTCAATGTATTATTTATATTTCCACCTATTGATAAAAAAATAATGAAAAAACAAAATAAATGAATCAGTTGTGTGTTAGAAGAATAAAAAACCACCATTAATGGACAGATTTTCATTTATCATATGTGGTCAGGTGGTGTATTTGTGGTTTATGATAATCATAAATTTAAAAAAAAAATTAAAATTTTCATTGAAAAAAGAATATTAAATTAGATAAAAAACATGTGGGTGTACAAATCATTAATTACTGTAACACCACAATATTTTATGATATATATTCTTATTAATTATTTCAGGTCTTGTGTTTTATGTTACTTGATGATTTTATTTCTATACACAAAAAACCATATTATCTTGAGGTATACAAAACACTATTCTTGGCTTTTGTTATCAACAATTCCAAGTTCTTTTGACAGAATTTATTTCATAAAACACTGAGTATAGATTTTGATAAATTTATAAAATCACTATGTTTGGATTATCTTATACGTAACACCAAATAAATATTTCACTAAACATAATATTAAATTCGATTTTATTACACACAAGAGCTGTTGAGAAAATGTTGTTTTCAATAGTACATAATTTAATAAGGGGTAGATTGTTGAGAACAATACTCTCTCACATTATGATGATTTTTATTCTCACAAATACCCTTATTTGTTATTCTAATGATCTTGCATTAAGCATATTTCAAGAAATTTATAATCTATATATTTTTATTTTTGGATAAAAATTAATGTATTTAATCAGCGTCTTGTATTTGACAAGGTGTTCGGAAATTACTTGAGAGTGTTCTGGAAACACTGTTCATGCTCTCCGTGTTCATAAATCACTTGAGCATGTTTGGAAAACATTGTTCAAACCCTATGTTAGGTAATGTAACGTAATTATAGAATGTAAAATTTACATTAAAAGATATCAGAAAGTATGGTTAAACAACATTATGTTATCTGCAATGTATAGAAGAAGAACCCTACATTTGGAAGGAACCTTAAATTTTGGAAATCAACAACGTATGGAAGAAGATCATTATATGAGTATGGAATTTTATGTTTGTTTCTTAAAACTATGGTTTATCAACCATACATTTCTGAGAAACCATACGTTTTATAATTAAAGAGAAAATTATGGTTCAACAACCTTACTTTTTTTAACAGTCATATGCTTGAGAATTGAAGAAAAATGTATGGTTTGCCAACCATATTTTTGTAAATGATCAAACTTACATTTGGAAGATGAGAAAAGTATGGATCATTAACCTTAAATTTGAGATCAACCTTTTTTGTGAACCTTATGTTTAGAGAATTAATGCAATGATGTTCAATCCTTCATTTGATGTCAAGGATTTCAATTATGATTTTATCAGGCAATGGTATTTAAGCAGATTATTTGGCTAATTTCAAGATAGATTAAAATCCTGATTGCAAAAATGTTTCTTTGACTAATTCATAGATAATTTTTATGATCTAGAGGATCATTTTAATTGGATCTTTTCATGACGAATTTTTAGGGGAGTTACGACTGCTTTATTATTCAAAATTTTGAATATTGCGATTCTAAAGGCTACTTTTGTGGATCTAATGTTTAAATGGAGAACACCAGTCTTTATTCTATATATATTTGTATTATTTTACATAGAGGAGAATCATTGAAAATCTTTATCTAGATCATGATTTTTTTATTGCTATAATTTACAGAGTCAATCAAGACATACAAATATGATCTTATGAAGAATGAAGAAGTTCTATTTTCTGATGAAGAAGAAACACGATTGAAGATTAACCAATTGAACACTGAATATCTTTTTTGAATTGATTATTGATTCATGTTGTAAATTATATTTCAATATCTATTATAGATGGATTGTCTTAGAACTACTTCTAATTGAAGAACATCTATTCTAAAGATAATGACCATTCAACTATCAACTGTGTGACGTTGAAATTGTGAAGAACAACTAGAAAGTATTTAAAGAACAAATACTCTTTTACATTGAGTAACCAGATTCTCATACTAAGATGTGTCTTTGGTTCTGGGAATCAATCAGAAGGCTCTGTTTTTTCTTAATGTTGTAATGGTGTCAACTGCCTGCACTATGTTCTGGAACGGTCTGTTGATTAGAGGGCCAGATTGTGAAAATCACCAAGCTTGTGGAGTAGAGCGTTAGTGGAGTAGACTGGGGGCCTTCTGTTCCCCAAACCACTATACATCATGCATACTTTGATATTTATTTTCTATTGATTAATATTTTTGAAAAAGTTAAAAGGACTGATCATGATCTTGTGAAGAAATTACAAAGGACACAATTCATCCTCTCTTGTGTATATTTGGTATAACCCGATCCAACAATTGGTATCAAAGGTGTTTCATTTGTTAAAGAAATAATAAGCTGAAATTTTTTGGATTATACACCAGCATAATGGATGATACACAAGGGGGAATGTCAATGGTTTTACCTTATTTCTTAAATGGTAAAAATTACGGATGATGGAAATCAAGAATGAATATTTATTTAAAGATCCTTGCATACAGATTCTACTCAAATATTCTAAATCCCTATGTGATTTCAAAAAACCTGAAATAAAGAGTGCCGATAACGAAGAAGAGTATGAAACATACTCAAAATCTATGAATTCTATCATCTGTGTTATTAGACCATATAAATTCAATAGAGTATCTTAGATCCTGATGTCTTATGAAATGTGGAAAACAATAAAAATTTCTTACATAGGAACTGACAATGTCAGACAGATGAGGTATTCTACTACTAACCTAAATTTTGATACATTTAGGATGTTTTCAGGAGAAATTATCACCCAAATGAATTTAAGGTTGATAGATATTGTCAACAACAACGCTTCTTTGGGATATCCAATTAACCAAGATGATCAAGCTCTACAAGTACTAAGAGAACTACCACCCAGATAGAATGGAATCTCTGTTGCTATTAGACAATCATCTCCTATAAAAGATTTAACAATGAGAGAGTTAATTGGAACTCTAATGATGTTTGAGGCTGAGATGCATAATGAAGAAAATGAGAATAAGGATCTAATCAAGATAAAAGACACTGCCTTAATGGTGTTATCTCAAAGAAAAAGCGAAAAGCTGAGGGAAAAAGGAATCAAAGGTGATATCAAAATGTTCTGATTTGTCCAATTCCAATGTAGAAGTGGCTCAAATAGATAGAAAATTCGTTAATTTTTATCGAAATAAAACTGTTTTAGAAAATATTTTAAAAAGGATGAGAAGGAAGTCAGATGCCATGAGTGTAAGAAACTTGGTCATATCATACCTGACTGTCCACAATTAAAGGAAGACAAAAAGAATAAATTCATTAAGATAAATGATTATGAGAAAAAAGATAATAAGGAAATGAAAGTTACATGGAGTGTATCTGAAGACTCTAATAGATTATCAGAGTCTAATTCAGAAAAAAGAGGAATCAAACCTGAAGGCCAATTTTTACTTTATGGTAGAAAATGATAAGGTAAAATCCTATTACTCATCTAACTCTAATTTATTCTGGTCAATTGATAAACTTGTATCTTACTGATATATGCTTGAAAAGAAATATGATTCTTTATTCAAGAAACACAAATATTTAAAGAATATTCATAATGCTTTTTTAGGAGAGAGAGATACTCTACTAAAGAAAAATCTTGAATTACAGAAAAAATTAAACATAAATTACACAAACCATGCAGATCACGAGGGTAAAGTAAAAAAGACTACAAACCAAAGTAGAAACATAGAAAAGTGCATATATTATTTTTACAAAAGCAGAAAGTACACTATCTAAAGTATTTGGAAATAATGTGATTAAAAAGGAAATATTTGGAATATACAGTAAAGGTGGAAACCTGGAACTATATAAAAATTAATTTGTTCCAAGTAATAGAAAATTAATCTATAATTATTGTGGAATAAGGTGTCAAATATATAAAAATAGTTTTTAAGGAAAATGTAAATAATTGGGATTAAGAAAGCCTTTATTTCAAGCAATTTATATGATTCTATTGATTATAGAAAAAATCATGTTTCGATTCCAAGTTCTTTGCTCGCTAACACTACTAGAACCAAAAAAATATGGGTACCAAAACGAACACTTGTTTAAATTCTATTGCAAGAAGCTGGTCATAGAAGCCAAACTAAAATATGATACATGGACAGTGTTTCTTCCAGGTATATGAGTGGAAGCTAATCAAATATCAGATCACTAACTCAATAGAATGGTGGTCTAATCACATTTGGTGACAATTTCAAATGTAACAATATTATTAGTGCAACAGTTAGAGATCCAGAAGCTATCTCAATAAATAAATTACTCTATGTACAAGGATTGAAACACAACATGATAAGTATCTCTCAACTCCATGATGATGTTTACACTTTTGATTTTTCTTAACAATTGTTGTTATGTTTTCAAAGATAAAATCCTTAAATTTAGATCACCCAGAACTGATAATTTTTATATCCTGTATTTAAATTCCTTGTGTAAACAAAAAGTAAACTGCTTAACTACTAAGATAAATGAATCTTGGATATGGCATAGAATACATGTACATTAAAATATATTTACATTAATTGTGTTATCTAAGAAACATCTATTTTATGATTTTTCGAGTCTCAAATTTGAAAGTAATAGATTCTGTGATGCATGTCAACTTGGAAAGCAGCACAAATCATCCTTCAAATCTGTTAACAATGTTGTTACATCTAAACCTCTATAATTTATCAATATGGATCTATTTAGACCTTCAAGGGTAGAAAGAATGGATGTTAAATTATATGTATATGTTTTAGTTGATGACTATTCTAGATTTACATGGATTTATTTTCTAAAATATAAAAATGAAACTTTTACTATATTTGAATGTTTTTAAAAAGCTATTCAAAAGAAAATAGGTTTAAAATTAATTTCATTAAGAAGTGATCCTGGTGAAGAATTTGGGAATCTTGAATTTAATTAATTTTGATCACATATGGGTATTAAACACACATTATATACACAATGAAAACATCACAAAAATATAATTGTTGAAAGAATAAATATGAGTATTCAAGAAATGGCTAAGACTATACTAAATAAATATAGTCTTCCTACCTATTTTTGGGATGAAGCTATAAGCATGGCCTGTTATATAATGAATAGAGTTTTAATCAGACCTATTTTAAAAAATACACCATATGAACCATGGAATAACATATAACCTAAAGTAAATTACTATAATGTTTTTGGATGTAAGGTTTACACCTTATCCACTAAGGAAAATCCTGGTAAGTTTGATCCAAAATCAGATGAAGGTATTTTCTTAGGATATTCTGCTACTTCCAAAGCTTTTAGAGTTTGTAACAAAATTTCAAGGATTGTTGAAGATTAAATTCATGTGAAATTTGATGAATATGAACCCTTTGAAAAAAGAAGAGACCAAATTGATGAATCTGAAAATAATTATTACATGAGACTTGAAAACATGAAAGATGATTTTGAAAAAGATATATATGAAATTTAGTCTAGTTTAGAAGGACAAGACAATGAAGAACCTAACAATGTACTACCTAGGAAGTCTAGAACCCCAAAGAATCACCTTTTAGAAACTGTTATAGGACACCTATACACAAGAATAAAATCTAGAAGAAATGTAGCAAATCTTTTTTGAAATCCCTACCTTTCTATCCCAATTAGAACCTAAGACATTATAAGTATCCTTAGTTGATCAATGTTGGATGATATCAAACAATGAAGAACTAAACCAGTTTAAGAGAAGTGAATTTTGGAATATAGTTGAAAGACCTCAGAACAATCCAGTTATAGGAACCAAATGGGTCTTTAGAAATAAACAATATGGTCAAGGAATAATAACTATAAATAGAAAACGAATAGTACATATGGGATATAATCAGGAAGAAGGAATAGATTATGATGAGACCATTGCACCTATAACTAGATTAGAAGCCATTAGAATCCTTTTATCCTATGCATCTCAAGTGAACATTAAATTATTTTAGATGGATGTTATGTCTTCCTTTTTAAATGGTTATTTAATAAAGGAAGTTTATGTTAAAAAACCTCATGGTTTTGAAAATTCTCAAAAACAAGATTCTGTTTTTAAACTTACTAATGCTCTCTATGGCCTCAAACAGACACCTATATCTTGGTAAGAAATATAAGTTTGTTTCAATTAAAAAATGATTTTACTATTGTAATGGAAGATCCAACACTTTTTAAAAAAACCATAGATTCTAATGTTTTATAGGTTCAAATTTATTTTGATGGTGTAATATTTAGATCAAAAAATTAAAAAAATTGTCATGATTCATCAAATTTATTACAAAAGGAAATTGAAATGAGCATGATGGGAGAATTAATTTTGTTTTTAGGACTTCAAATTTATCAAAAATATTTTGAGATGTTTTGAATCAAAGAAAATACATTACTAGTTCACTTAATAAATTTGGACTTGAAAACAAAAAAACATATGAAACTCCTATATGTACTAATATAAAACATGACTTAGAAAAAAATTGAAAATCAGTTGATAAAATGTTATATAGAGGTATGATTGGTATTTTATTATATCTTACTGCTTGCAGGCTTGATATAATGTACTCTGCATGTCTTTGTGCTAGATTTCAATCTGATCCTAAAGAATCTCATCTAAGTGTTGTCAAAAGAATTTTTATATATTTAAGGGAACTATTTTTAAATCCCTTCTCTATCCAAAAAATATGATTTTAATTTAATTTCATATTCAGATTCAGATGTTGGAAGTTGTAGATTAGATAGAAAAAGCACCTCAGGGTCTTGTTACTTTTTAAGAAAATCCGTAGTGTCACGGTCTAGTAACAAAAAACACTCAGTTCCCCTTTCAACATCATAGGCCAAATATGTATCTATGGGTAGTTTTTGTGCACATGTTTTGTGGATGAAAAACAATCTTATGAATTTGTGACTAAATATTAATAATACACATTTGTTATGTTATAACACAAGTTCTATGAATATTTCAGAAGGTCATATTAATCATTCTAGCACTAAGCATATTAATATATGACATCATTTTGTGAGAGATCATGTTCTTAAAAATGATATATTATTAGAGTTTGTAAGCACTGAAACTCAATTAGATGATATTTTTACTAAACCAATTCCCACAACATGGTTTGATTTTATTAAGGGGGAGATTGGTTTATTTATTTTAAAATGAATTTTTATTTGTTTCATGTTTAATTTTAAAGAATCATTAGTTATCCTTTAAACTTTTTCCACATATGTTCTTTTTCATTAAAAAATTGTAATAATTACTATGTGTGTAATGAAATGGGAATCAAGGATATTAGATACTGATTTCACTTCCAAATACGTACATTTTCTAAAAACCCTTCAAATCCTCAAACAACATTACTGATCATCTCTACCTGCTCATGAACCTTATAAACCCTAAACATTTGAATATTCAAAGATCTACATCACAAATGGAAAGACCAAGAAAACATATGAGCCAGATACCATCACTACTAAGCATCAGCGCTCAACATATTGAACTATTCTACAAAGAAATGTAATCAATTTAGAATGGTTATATCATAAAGATCTGATGCTATTGAAAGAACTAGCTTTTCAAAACCTGAAACAAATGTTTAATAGAGATAACACATAGTTTCTATATTATTTATAAATTCATCAATTCTTTAAATATATTCAGTTTAGCTTGGGAAAGGATAAAAATACTGTGATAGAAAAGATTGTGGATAAATATTTTCCAATATTGTATATGGAAATAGTTGAAATTCTTAACTTCCCTCATGAGGGGTTATTTTAAAATTATTTGATGAATATATGTGATAGTGTATATAAGTCAGAGGATAATATGTCTTTTTTTTGGATCAACAACATTAAGGAAGATTCTAGTAAACAATCTGGAGCTAGATCAAAAGATTTTAGTTAAGTTTGTGCAAACATGGATTGCGCCTCGTATGTCAAAATGGAGAAAATTTAATATCCTGACATGTATATCATGTTTCTCTTAGTGAGTGATATCAAGTTAATCATTATGAGATATATGGTGAGATATATCAGTTATTGATTCCAAGCAGATGAGATAATGAACTTCTATACCTTTGGAAAGTTCATTTCAAAGATTTTGTTTAAGAAAGATATGATAAGGCTAGTGGATTCTCAAGTGAAATGCCACCACATCAACATGTTCAATGCTAGAACATAGACAAAGGTTGGTTATTTTTGGATCACAATTAAAGGAAATATTATGCATGTATGATCCGAGGAAGAAGAAGAGCATGTTCAAGCACAGCCTATAATTTCCAAAGAAGGACAATTTGAATCGAGAGTAATCAGAGTTTCATATATAATAAGATTTGAAACTTTTGATACACTTGTAGATGAGGAAAGTCATGAAGGATGTCAAAAGAAAAGGCATAGAGTGTCTCAGGGTGGAGAGGATCCATCTCAAACAAATGCAAATGAAACCAAACTGATTCTTAGCTACAAATTTATTAAAGAATCTAAAGTACAGGACAATGCAAAACCAACAGTTTCTCGAATTTAGGTGAATCCTCAATTAGAACAAGAAAATTTTCCTCATGAAGAACCATAATTAGAGGTAGAGGATTCAAATGGAACTAATATTTAAAAAAACTGATCAAGAGTAACGAGTTTTGGAGGAACATGTCTTGTTATAGATCAATGAAGAATATTTTCATGAGGACTAAGAACAAGTTCATATAGATCAAGAAGATATCCCTTCTGAGATTCATACTGAAGTACTTGATGAGAATTTTTATGTGGATGATTCCCTTCATTACTATGAGGAAAACTCAGTAGAAAAGATTGTACAGAGGAATGCTAAAGAGAAGTCAGTTGATGAATCTCTACCTCTGACACTGATAAATCCAGTAGAAACTCAGACTAAGAATCAATCTCATGGTGCCTCAAATTCTGATAATGATCATGTGTATGAGTTTATTAGAATGTTTAATAATGATCAAGAAGAAAATGTATCTTTGTAAAGTGAATTAGAATAGGAGAGGCAGAAGTTTCAGAACCTGAAATCCAATACTATTTATAAGAAATAAGTAGAAAATTTCTAAGATGGAAATGATGGATGAAGTTGAAAATTTAAAATTTGAAATGGTG
This sequence comes from Viscum album, assembly GCA_963277665.1. Lineage (NCBI taxonomy): Eukaryota > Viridiplantae > Streptophyta > Magnoliopsida > Santalales > Viscaceae > Viscum > Viscum album. The sequence continues at coordinate 1,255,063,413 of OY728131.1, read as the reverse complement.
ATGAAGAAAACATTACTAGAGTTAAAATCATTCATGGAACAACAATTTTCAGCTGTCATAAATAGTGTTGCAAGTACATCAGGTACTTCACCTGATCAGATCAAAAGACTTCAGGTCATTACAATAGTTATGAAAAATATGAATGATAGATTCCAAGGCCTTTAATGCAATAGTGCTCCATTATCTATGTTGTTAGACAATCAGAATTTTTTTGACCAGTTGACTTCGAAAGAACCTGGAATTAGAACTTTGTTGAATCTTTTCAAAGATAAGTTAACTCTTTTTATGGATAAGGAAGAGAGGCTACATGAGTTCTTCAGAGAAAATTTGATTGAAGTCATTTATCTGTCTCAGGAAGGAAGAGATCTCATAGTCCAGTTAGGTGATGGACTAATGAAGATGTTGATATTGCAGTTGTCAGAGATCAGAGATGTCATTCAGAGGTGCTAAAACCTGTTTCCGAAAACCTTTTTAACCCAAAATTGATTCTTTTTTTCATTAATGTACTTGTAATTATATTTTCAATAAAATATATTTGCATACCTTTTGTTTCTTTTATTAATTATTTTACTATCCTAACACTACTAGAATTCAAGTAATCTATATTTAGATATTGATAAATAGTTTATCATAGCATTTATTTAGTTCAGTTCTACATTGAAATGTGTTATATCTTATTGAATCATTCTTTTTTATATCAAAAAGGGGGGAAAATTAAGATAAATACAACCTTTTATTTTAAGTTCTTTAAATAAATGGAAAAATTAAAATTTTATTTTACGATTATAAATCCTTTTACTCAAGACGATGAATTATTTAAAAAATTTAAAATGTTATTTTGGGGATAAATTATAAACAGAATATTTTTTGGTTTGTTTTAATAAGTTTTTTAAAATAAAATACCATAATTTGTTATTCTAATGATTTTTCATTAATGATATTTAAGGAAATTTATATTCCTTATATTTTCATTTTTTTATAAATATTAATGTATTTAATTCATGTGGTTTGTTTGAAAATGTGTTCGAAGATTACTTGAGCCTTTTCTGGAAACACTCTTCATGCTCTACATGTTCGTAAATTACATGAGTTTGTTCTGAATAAAAAATTCATACCCTACGTTAAGAAGTATCACATAAGGATAGAATTCGGTGTTTAAGTTAGGAGATATTTTAAATTTATGGTTGAACAACCCTACGTTATCTGTAATGTATGGAAGAAGAACCCTACATTTGCAAGGAACCTTATGTTTAGGAAATTGTTAAAGTATGGATGAAGATCATAATGTGAGTATAGAATGTTAAGTTTGTTTCTTAAAATTAGGGTTCATCAACCTTAATTTTGTGAAAAACCATACATTTGTTAATTGAAGAGAAATGTATGGTTCATCCACCTTAAATTTTTGAACAACTATAAGTTTGATAATTGAAGAGAAAATTATGGTTCATCAAGATTACTTTTTTGAATGATCAAACTTACATTTGGAAGCTGAGAAAAGTATAGATCATTTACCTTATGTTTGAGATCAACCATACATTTTGAACCTTATGTTCAGAAAATTAATACTATGAAGTTCAACCCTATGTTTGACATCAGAGATTTCAATTAGAATTTTATCAAGAAACATTCTTTAAGTGGATTATTAGGTTGATTTCAAGCCCAATTTAAAGCCCGGATATAAAATGTTTCTTTGAATAATTCAAATACATTCATTTATGATTCAGAGGATCATTTTAAGAGGTTATTTTTCTGCAAAATTATTATGGGAGTTATGACTGCTTTGTTATTCAAACATTTGAATATTGTGATTCTAATAGAAACTTTTTTTGGATCAAACTTTTAAAATGAGAATGGTCATATTTATTCTTTATATACCTATATTATTTTATATATAAGAGAATCATAGAAAATATATATCAATCTATTGATTTTTTTAACTACTACAATTTACAGAGACAATCGAGACTTATAGATCTCCTGTTACGAAGAACGACAAAGTCCAATTTTCTAATAAAGAAGAAACACAATTGAAAATTCACTAATTCTACATCAAATATATTTTTTGAATTGACTATTGATTGATGTTGTGAATTATATTTCAAGATATACTACCAGTGGATCAGATCAGAACTACTTCTAACTGAAGAACATATTTTATGATGACAACGATCATTATACTATCAATTGTGTGATGTTGTAATTGTGAAGAACAACTGGAATGTATTTAAAGAACAAAAACACTTTTACTTTGAGTAAATATCTTCTCTTACTAAGTTGTGTGTTCGGTTCTGTGTATAAACTAGAAGGCTCTTTTTTTCCTTGATGTTGTAAAGGTGTTAACTGCCAGTACTCAGTTGTGGAATGGTCTATTGATAAGAGGACCAGATAATGAAAGTCACTAAACTCGTAGAGTAAATCATTGGTGGATTTGACTAGGAGCCTTCTGTTCTCCGAACCACTATACATCATGCATCCTTTGTTATTTTTTTTTTCTACTGCATAATCTTTCTGATAAAGTTAAAATGATTGATAACAATCATTGGAAGAAAATGTAAAAGATACAATTTACCCCACTCTTGTGTATATTTTTTATAACCCTTTCCAACAAGGGCAACCCCCTCGATAGCTTGCGTTGTATGGAATACTAAGTTTCAGTAAAAAATGTTATATTATTAAAATATTATTATTTAATAGGATATAAATAGGATTATATGAATAGTGTTAACCAAAATTTGAATTTTTTTCAACATTATCATTAATATTATGTATTTTCTAGAACATTATATAAGAACAAATTCAATTATTCGGATAAAAGTCGTATTTTTCCAGAAATATAGTTCTGTCATCTTTTGATGGTGCACCCATTTAAAATCTATTATTTAAAACTTTTATATATTCTATTTGAAAAAATATATATAATTTGTATGGAGGACATCAAAATTTTCTTTGTTTGAAATTTTTTAATTTTTCTAATAAAACTCATATTGTTGTGAATAGTAAAAAAATAATGCACTTTAATTCAAAACTGCCTAATCATCTAATTTATGTATATTTTTAGATTATCTTATTAATTTTTTTTAATGTGTAATTAGACTATATTTTTATAATTTAATAAAATTTTGGTCATTTTATGTAATTTTACATTTAAATTGGACATAAACACATATCATTCTTTTGATAGTTTTTACTTCTTAAAAACTCATTTTCTGGTTTTGACAACAGGAATTAATATTAAATTAAATTCATCCATTTACGTGTTCTCGATTTTCAAATATGAATTCCATTTATTGAATTAGAAGGTACAATTTATGTAAATGGTGCCTTTTTTTTGCATAATAGTAATATAAACTACAATAATTTATATTTACAATAGTTAAATGTAAACTAGGTAAATTAGTGTACGAAATAATATGATAAGGAAACTAAAATTATAATTTAAATTGCCAAAATATAATTTGATGAATATAATTATACCCTTAACATCCTGTTTTCGAGTCATAGTCATTTAATGGCCACATGACAATGATATTAGTGAAACCAATGAAAGTGAAAAAATGTCAAACACATATTTCATATAAATATAATAATTTTAATATATGGATAATCTGGCTATATCATTGAAAATAAATAGTAAATGGAAATAAAATATAATTAAATACATCAAGGTAATATTTTTTTTTTGTTTTTGGTATATAAATAAGTACCTTAATATCTAATACATTGATGGTGTAAAAATTAATTAGTTGATGAGAAATCAATATGCCAATTTTGAATAAAATCATAATTACCAAAAAAATTCTCAAACACCTGACCAAAACATATTGGTCAAGTCTATATCGACCATAATCATCCAAGCGTCATGATAGATACAATTTTGAGACTTATATAATATATTATGACATGTAAATTATTTTATTTAAATTAATATCAAAGTTGTCACATTCATACTTTAATAAGTATAACATTTAATGATTGATTTTATTGTTGATAAATTATTATACATATATTCTAGTTAAATATATTATATTTAACTTCATAAATTTATTTTATTTATAATTTTTACTCAAAAAATATGTATATTAAATATTAGAAAAAATCATTGTAGTTATTATTTTATTAATGGAGATATAAAATTAATGTTATTAATGATATTAAAATAAAAATATTTTTGAAAATTAATATGTACAATAAATTTTCAGGATAATGGTAACCTCATAAAAATATAATAAAATAGTTGGATTTAATTTATCTTGTTATATTTATATTTTTAAAAGTCAATAAATATAATACTTTCAAAATTGACACTATTGATTGTTTATCAAAATAGTCTTTTATTAAATTATATAAAAATAAAAAATTTTTAAAAACAATTATCAAATAATTATGTTATAGTCAAAAAAATGTTCTAAATTTTTTATTTATAATCCAATTAACATCCAATAAGTAAATATTTTACCTCTTTGAATATTGAAATACTTCATACCCCAATTAAAATGAAATAGAATAAGTAAGTGTTAAATTTCAATGATTAGGTTTGAATGGAAACAGAATCCTGTTTAAAATTTATTGGTTGAAGATATTACAACCCTATCTCATCTAATCATCAAAATTGAGACATTTTGGTGTTTTTGAGTGGGGTTTTATTTTATTATAAATTAATATTTTATAAGTATCTAAAAATGCCCCTCAACTCAATTATAAAATTGAACCACCTACCTCATTTCTCCACAACACATTAATCCTTCAAGATCATACATAACCTACCCATTTCTCTTCAAAACTTACCTAGTTACATTATAGTGGTCCTGGTCTTCTCAAAATACCAACTCTAGATCCATTAAAAGAAGATCTAAAGATAGCACGTCAAAGAAGAAGTAATCTCCCCTAATGTTTCTTTTATATTTATTTCTACTTCTACTTATAATTAATTATTTTTTCATTATAGAATAATAAATAAATTATCCCTTATATAATAAGGTGTTATTATAATTATGAAACAACCATATTGAACTTTCTATCCAGTCTATGAAAGATGAAATCACCACATGTGTGTACCCATGACTTACCGTCTCTACACCATAGTGTAATCTGTTTTTCACTCCCACATTACATGGATGGGTAAAAGTGGATGTAAAACCTCTATTTAATTATTATAAAAATATTTTTATTTTGAAATAGATTACACCATTCAACTCAATACCATTCAATAATTATAGGAATCATATCATTGCTCGTGCATACATATGAACCACCATCTCTACGATGTGATGTGATTATTTCTACATGATAACCTTTCATGAATAACTATATAAATGTATATATTAAATAAATATTTTATTTATTATGTTACTATAAATTTATAATGATATAAATATGACCTATTAAAGAGAATTAGAGCTTATTCGACAGAACATGCATAAGATCAGAAAGTAGTTAAAACCCAAATAATGAGTAATGAATTGTTACAAACAAACGAAGAAGACTATGACCATATATGATGAACTTGATTCTGAAATAAGTTCATAACATTATATAAATAATTATACAGGGGGTTAGGGAACATAGGAAGCATATAATGCCTAAGGTAAGGGATGGTATTTCAATCTAATTGTTTTCTGAGGTTATTTATACATAAGTATTTACTAGGGATATATTTAACATGTATGTGCATGTTTTCTAAAAATGTTTTCATAAAATGTTTTCAATTCATATATATTTGTTTAAAATACTTTTTACCCTTTTTATACTTTTACTAAATGTAATTAATGGAATCTTTTTTTACTATATGAGGTACTTTTCTACTTCTCTAGAAAAAGTACGAGGATGATGTTTTTTTAACATATACACATGAATGGATTTTTATTGTTTCATGATGCATTATTTCTGTGAACCTTTCTCTACACTATTTAAAGTTTATTTCCAACTAAATTTCTTTATTTTAAAATTATGAGGCATTTTGAGAAAATAAAATGTTTTTGAATAAGAAAGGATATTTTCTTCAAGAATAATGTCAAGTGTTTTACCAAAATTATTTTCCATCTAAGATGATGCTCTTTAAATAGAGTTATGTTTATATTATTATTATTACTATTATTTATCTATGTTAATTATGGAATTATATTTTATATGGATTATCATATGATAGAATGATTTTTAGGAAGCCCATTTTATTTCTTGGGTAATGATATGATGAATAATTTATGTTTTTTTGGCACATGTAAGAATGAATTCATTATGAGATGGGTGGATCATATGTCTCCCTCTAATGCATTGGGTAAGGATTTATATCTCATGGTATTGACATGAATGGAACAAAAAGTAATTATGGGTAGTTATGTAAGGCTAGAATGGAATGTAAATGCAGTTCAGTAATATAGGGTAGGAATGGAAAGTAAATTTGGTTCAGTAATACACGGATGGAATGACAAGTAAAATCAGTTCAGTAAATGGCATTGTACACTATGATAGTCATGGCAGCAATGTCTTCTATACTATGAGAATCATATTATGAGCTTATTTTTTCCCCCAATTACATGTTTTATTCAAATTCTATTTTATCATGTTCAATGTTCCTTTATGATTAATGCTTTATGAACTGCCAAGATTTATTTCAGGACTCATAATTTTGATATTAAAGCATTATGTTAATGTTTTTACATTATTATATTTTTGGTTTGTTTTGTGTTCTAAATGTTTACAGTTAATAATTATTTTAGCTCACCCTTTTTATGTTTTATTATTCCTAGGATATAATGAAAGGTTTTAGGTAGGAAAACAAAAGCGAGTGATCTTTAAGGGAGATGTTGAAGATCTATCACCATGATAGAATATATATTCCAGGTTTCCAAATACACTACACTAATACTATCTTTGGGTGTCTTTTTGTGTTGTGTATTATGTATTACAAAGAAGAAATGTAATTTCTATGCATTTCAAACATGGTTCATTAGAGTTGGTATCAGAGTGATGGTTTAGTCTTCCTTTGGAAACTATGATGTGAATACATTCATGATATCCCTAGAGATATTTCTTTGGTATTCCTAGGGATGTCCCTAATGTTAAATATAATTATAGCTTGAAATCCTATAATTATGGTAACAATCATTAATAACCTTGGATTAGTCTTAAGAATTTAGATATTTAATGTAATCCCCCTTGATTATGTTGTTTTCCAATTATGGTTTTTTAATATCACACTATTCTTTTTGGGTTTTAGACAATGGATGGAACCTGGAGGAACCATGTTAACAATCAATGGACTGGGAAGTGAAATGATTTTCCTCCCAAACAAACAAATTTAATTTGATATGGAATTAAAAATCTTATTTCTATACATACACCAACTATGAATTATTATGAACTTCTAAATGAGCAGAGAATGGAACAATGTTTGATTGAGTGCATCATGAGGCAATGTCCACTTTCTTTCAGTGCATCTTTTGATCCAATTGTTGCTGAAAAATGGATCAGTACCATTGAAAATATATATTCCATACTTTGATATTTATAACATGAAAATGGTATTTTGGTTGTTTATTATTTAGAAGGTAAATAATACTAGTGGTGGAGTCTAATTAATAATACAAGGTAGTGATATTAAATTGAATCCATGCAATGGGACTAGATCAAGAACATGTTTTTAAATAAGTAATTCCCTCATATTTTCATAAAAATATGGAAAATGAGTTCCTTGGGATTAATAAAAATTAAGATAAGTTTTTTGGTACATACGAGGTGAGTTTTTAAGACATGTAGGATATGCTTAATGCATTATCATCTAACCTGAAAGTAAATTTGATTGATTCTTTAGTGGCTTAAAAACCATTCATATAAGGGAATTAGCTTTTAGAAAATTAGTATATATGAAGATATATTGTGTGGTACTATCAAGGTAGAACTGTAATTTGGTGTTACATATCTGTCTCATGGTTTTGAAAAGAAATGAAAGATGGAGTTTCTGGGAAATTCTCAAAACAATGGTGAAAAGAATTTGAATGTTTCCTTATGAACAAAGTATGAAAAGAAGCATGGTGGGGATTGTATTAACGAGACTATAAAATTTATCAAGTGTCGAAAGGATGGTCATCGAGTGGTTGAGTACTGATGTAATGGGAAAAGGATTTTTAATTCTGTAAATAGAAAAAAGACAACAGAGCACACAACACCGATATTTCAATGCTACAAGTGCAAGGAAATTGGTAATTATGCTAACCAATTCTCCAATCTATTGGTGAAGGACGAATGACATCAGAAATGACTTACTGAAAAAGAAAAAGGGAAGTAAAATACAATCTCTATTTGTGTTGTTGAGTATGATAAAGAAGTGGTGGAATGATTATGTTTTTATGTAATGGGATTCTAAAATTGTGTTGTGGAATCTCATTTATAGTATTATGAAATATTGGAATATCTATGTATTGTTTAATTTTTATTTTCTATAATTATATGGAACTATTATCCATGAAAAGTGGTTGATTTATTTTTGTAAAACACAAGATATGTGCATAATGAAGGGGTAAGGAGATAATGTAATGTTTGATAGTATAAATTAGCTCATTACTGATATAAGGACAAAGTGATATCGTGGTTTGAGTATATAATTTTTTTTTTGTATTTTTGGTTTGTGGAAAGAGTTAATTTTGATATAATTCTTGTTTTCATTAAGGTTTTACAATAATTCATGTTATTATCATGTTTCAAGAGAATACATGATTAAGGAATTCACCTAGTTTTGAATTAGATAACCAAGACCGGACAAATAAGATATGGGAGACAAATGTTATGTCTATTTAGTTCACCTCTTTATAAAGATATATATTTTCATTTTTTGGAAGGATTTTAATGTTTTCTATTTATGGATAGATTAAGTTATATTCCCATTGATGTTTGTTGAATTAATGTATTTTCTCACTATAAGTGGACTTATTCATATTTGATAACATGTTCTAACCTTTTTATTGAGATAGATGGAATGACCTATCATTATATTGAATGATCTAATAATACTTAATGAATGAAAAATTTATCATCATTTCATTATATAATATATGATGTGGAAATTGTTTCTGGCATGACTGACGATCAGATTGTACTAAAATTAAGTAAGTACTTCTTCTTATGTAAACATTCATCTACTTTAGGAAAAATGATCATGAAACCAAAAATATTATCCCAGTACCATATTATCTAATGAATCAGATGGTTCATTAAATCAATGTAGATTTGTGGATTTTCGATAGTTAACATTCTCTGAACCTTATTCTATATCACTATCCATCATAAATCGATGGTTAGATTTCTATTCTATATCTATGTATTCATTTCCCACCTATGTTCTTCTATGTGGAAACCCAGTAATGAGTTACTTTGGGTGAAAGTTATTTTTCAAGATTTTATTTTTAAAATGGTGTTTTAGTATAAAATTTTATGATTTTTGTTTCTATGAAAGAAACATTCATGTAGTAAACCGTTTATAATCTTGACTAATTTTTTGGGAGAAATGAATTTTAAGGGGGTAGAATGTAACACCACGATATTTTTTGAGATAGATTATTTTTAATTTCATTAATATCTAGTTTTTTATGCTACTCCAAGAATATTTTGATCTATTTGCAAAATTATAATAGATTTCAGTATATGTAACACTAATCTTGGCTGGGTTACCCACAATTTCAAGTTTTATTGATAGAATTCATTTCATGAAACACTAAGTATAGATTTGGTTTAATGTATAAATGAACTATGTTTGGATTATGATTTAAGAAACACCAACATAATCTTTAACTAAGAGTAACACCGTCATAGCTTTCATTACACCCAAGAGTGACCTTCCTCAATATCTTGCTTTGTAAATAATACCGTGTTTCACTAAAAAATGATATATTATTAAAATATTATTATTTAATGGAATATAAAAAAGCCATTATGAATAATATTAACCAAAATTTCAATTTTATATACCATTAATATTTATATTTTTTATTATCTAGAACATTATATAAGATCAAAATCAATTTTTTGGATAAAAGAAGAATTTCTCAAAAAATGATATATTGTCACCTTTTGATAGAGTACCCATTTAAAATATTGTTTTTAAAAATTTTATATATTATATTTGTAAAATAAACATATTATTTGGATTCCGAACATAAAAATTTTCATTTTTTGAATTTTTGGGATTCTTATGATAAAATTAATAATTTAAGGAATAGTTTATATAATACTGGATTTTAATTCAAAATTGCATATTCATTTAATTTATTTATATAGATAAATTAAATTTATAATTGGTTATAAAGATTAATTATAATTTTTTATTATTATTTAATCCAAATTTGGTCAGTGGATATTATTTAAAATATAAATTTGGCAAAAACAAAGGATAATCTTTTGATAGTTTTTACTTCTTAAAAACATGCTTTCTTGTTTTGACAATGAAAATTAATTTTAAATTAATTTCATCAAATTATTTGTTTTTAATTCATAAAAATTTATTATGTATTTGGAATAATATTTTCAAAATTATGTAAATATTTCCCTTTTATTTTTTATCATATGAATATTAAGTATAGTAATTTCTATTTAACACAGTAAAAGGTAAATCTGGTAAATTAGTGTAACAAATAATATGACAATAAAAATAAAATTATTTTAAAACCTTCCAAAATCCTATTGGATGAATAATATTATACCCATTACCTCTTTGGTTCAAAATATAGTTATTTAATGGCAACTTGACAATGAAAATGACATATATAATAACAAAACCAATGAATGTGAAAAAAATGTCAAACTCAAATTTCATATAAGTAAAATAATTTTAATATAGGGATAACCAGGTGATATCATCAAACATAAATTGTTAATGGAAAGAAAGAAAATTAAATACATCATTATAATATATTTTTAATTTTTAGGAAATAAATAATTACCTTAAATTCATATACTTTGATCATGTAAAAATTAATTAATTGATGGGAAATCAATAAAACAATTTTTATTAAAGAATTATTGACATTAAAAAGTCCCAAAAACATGATAAAATATTATAGTTAGATTATATATCAATCATAATAATACAAGTGTCAATATAGTGACAATTTCTATCCCTATAAAATAGATTTTAACATTTATTTTATTTTATTTAATGTAATGGTAATGTTGTCGCATTCATACTTTAATAAGTATAACATTTTTAATGTATAATTTTATTGCATATAAATTATACTATATATATTATCATGATATATATTAAATTTATCTTCTTAATATTATTTTGTTTATAATTTATACTAAAAAATTAAGTATATTAAATAATTAAACAAAATCATTGTACTAATTTTTTTATTAATGGAGATATCAAATAAATGTTATTAAAAATATTAAAATAAATATAATTATGGGTAATTAGTATGTGAAATTAATTTTATATCTATTATTAACCTCATATTAATATAATAAAATAGTTTTTTCGAAGTTAACTTGTTATTTTTATATTTTTAAAAATCAACAAATTGAAAATAGTTAAAATTGTCACTATTGACTGTTTATCAAAATATTATTTTGTTAAATTAATTAAAAATCATATAATATTTTTAGAAATATATAATAATCTTTATATGGTAAAATATTTTAAGAATTATTTATTTATGATCTAATTGACATCAAATAATTAAATATTTTACCACTTATAGTATTGAAATATTTGTCAGCCTAGTTTAAATGAAAGAGAACAACTATGTGCTAAATTTAAAAGATAAGGATTTAATGGACGTCGAAGATTATATAAAACTTATTGGTTGGTGATATTACGACCCTATCTCTTCTCGTATTTTAAATTGGGATATTTTTTGGGGTATTGAGTGGGTTATTATTTTTATTATAAATTAATATTTTTGATGTTTCCAAAATTACCCCTCACCTCAATTATAAAAGAGAAACTCCTCCCTCATTTATCCACTACTCCTTAAGATTTAATGTTCGTCAGTACTCTACCCATTTCTATTACCAACATCCCTAGTTACATTATATTGGTCTTGGTCTTGTTCGAAGTCCAACTCTAGTTCCATTAAGAGGATATCTAAAGAGTGCACATCAAAGAAGAGGTAATCTCCTCTACCGATTCATTCATATTTCATTCAAATTGTACTTATACTTAATGAATTGTTTCATTATATTATAATAAGTCCAGTATAAATTATATACTGATATTTTATTATAATTATGAAAAAACCATATTAAACATTCTATCAATCCTAAAAAAGACGAAATCACCATGCATGCATACGTACGGCTTACCGTCTCCACACCATGGTGTAATCTTTTTTTCCCCACCACCATACAAGAATGGGTATAAATATGGATGTAATAACTATATATGATCATTATAAAATTATATTTATTCTGAAATATATTTCACCATACAAATCAATATCATTCAACAATTATGTTAATGATAACATTTCTCATGCGTATGTACGACCTATAGTCTCCACGATGTGATATGATTAGTTCTATATGATAACCCCTCATCCTTGATTATATAAATGTAAATAATGAATAAATATGGTATTTATTATGTTAATATAATTTTATAATGATACAAATATTTCATATGAAGGGGAATGAGAACTTATTCGACAAAACATACATAAGATCATAATGTAGTTAAAACCCGAAAAATGAGTAATATTGAATTGTTACAAAAAAGGAGAATATGACCATATATGATGATCATGATTCTGGAATATGTTATTAACATTATCTAAATCATATAAAGGAGGTTTACACACATATGAAGCATATCATACCTAAGGTATTTTTTATCCTAGGATGTTTATATGTATGTGTTCCTTGGGGATTTCATTATCATCATGTCAATGTTTCATGAAAATATTTTCATAAACTTTTTACTATACTTATATGATTTTATAATTCATTTTAACACATTTTTTACTATTAATACTTGGTATGGAAGAAATCCTTCTTTTTTTACCACAAGTTGAACTTTTTGACATTTCTTGAAAATGTACGGGGAGAAAGTTTTTTATCTTATACAACATGAATGCATTTTTACTGTTTCATGATGCCTTATTTCCATGAATCATCCTCTACAATATTTTAGGTTTATTTTCAACTAAATTATTTTCATTTAAAATTTTGAGGCTTTTTTAGAAAAGAATTTTTTTTTGAAAAAAAGCATATTTCCTTCCAGAATTAAGTTCATGTGTTTTCTCAAAAAAAATTTGCATCTAAAATGATTCTCTATAAATAAGTATATTTTTAAATACCTATCATAACTTTTATTTTATAGCGTTAATTACTTAATGATATTTTATATGGATTATGTTATGATGGAATGATGTCTAAGTAGACCATTTTATTTCTTGGGTTATGCTATGATGAATGATTTTTTGTGGAACATGTAAGAATTATTTCATTATGAGATGAGTGGGACATATCTCTCTCTCTAATTAATTGGGTATAGATTAATATCTCAAGATATAAACATTACTAGAATGAAAAGTAAATCTGGTTCAGTAATACAAGGGTGGAACAACAAGTAAATCTGGTTCCGTAATATAGGGTTGTAACGACAAGTAAATCTTGTTCTGTAATACATGGCTGGAATGGCATGTAAAACCGGTTTAGTAAAGGACTTCATACACTATGATGATATTATAAGGAATTCCTCGGAAACTATGGAAATCATATTATGAGATTATTTGTTTTCTATAATTATATGTTTTATGCCATTGCAATTTTATCATGGTTATAATTCCATTATGATCAATTCCATATGAACTTCCATGATTTATTTCATGAATCGTTTTTTTGATATTTAAAAATAATGTTCATATTTCTAAATAATTAAGTTTATGGTTTTTAGGTTTGTAATATTTACAAAAACTGAGCATTCAATCTCAACATTTTTATGTTTTCTTTTCCCCATGATTTTAAGAAAAAATTTATGTAGAAAAAAAGGGGAATATATTTATGGGAGAAGTTTTAGATCTTTTACCATGTTAGAATATTATGTTCCATGTTTCCAAAGAAACTAAACTAATACTGTATTTGGGCATCTATTTATGTCATGTATAATGTATTTCTCAAAATTAATTTAATGTCCATGTATTCTAAGCATGTATCATTATAGTTGGTGTTCTTACTACATATTCATTACCAGAGGGCCTTCATCCTTCCTTATCTTCCCCTACCGCTTCATGTGGTTCATACGATTTGGAAGATAGTAACCGAGAGTTCACTCTTAGACTCAATGTACTTGCTAATATGAGTATTGTGAGGCTGATTTGTTTTATTATTTGGCTCTTGAAGGCTCTTTGTGTTCTACTGATGTATTTCTTGCATTGTGGATTGATGTTAGTGGATGTGTTTGAATTGTGGAAATGTGGTTTTTATTTGAGGGAATTTGTAACAATTTCACCGACTAGGGGTGCTCCAGAATAGGTGTAGAGAAGCTAGTTTCCACCAGGCATAGCTAATCAGATTTGGATGTTTGAGAGGGTATATCATGACCATCTGTTCCGGCATGGGCCTTAATACACGAGACTGCTTGACGAGAAGCGATGAGTAGGTAGAAGTTGGTATTCATAGTGATGATATTGGGTTGGATCCTTTATTTTTAGTCCTGAATGAGTTTTTATTGACCATGAATAGACTATGGAGGATTTTTTTTTGGCTTCTTCCATGATGTCATGTTGGATTCCCCCTCATCCCTTAAAATGTGGTTTATGATAATAATAATAATAATAATAAAATAATTTTCCTTTAAGTATGATTTTTCATCTCACACTATTATTTTTAGGTCTTAAACACTGGCTTAAACCCGTAGGGACCATGGCAATGATCAATGAACAGGGAAATGTAATGATTTTTTTATTCAATAACCTAATGTTATGGGATATGGATTGAAAAATATTATTTCTATACTTAAAAAAGCTATGAATAATTAAGAACATTCAACTGATCTAATAAGGGAACATCATTCTTTTTAGTACTTCATGAGGCAACATACACCTTCATTCAATGGGTCTTCAAATCCACTTGTTGTTAAATAATAGATCAGTGTGATTGAGAAGATTTTTTCCATCCTTCGTTGTTCGGAACATGAAAAATTCATTTTGGTTGTTTATCATTTAGAAGGTGAAATGGACCAATAGTGTAATATATGTAAAAATATTAGGCATCAAGATGAAATTGGATTTATTGAATGGGAGGAGTTCGATAACATTTTTTCCCAATAAGTACATCCCTTGCATATTTTTAAAAAATATTGAAATGGAGTTCCTTGAGAATATGGAAAAATATGATGAATCTTTTGGTACATACGAGAAGAATTTTACAAGATACCAAAGGTATGATTCTGGCATTATCATAAATCTTGAAAGTAGAGCTGATCGATTATTTAATGGCTTAAAATGATGTCTAAAAAGGTAATTTCCTATAAGAGGCTTTAGTAGAAATTAACAGATAGAGTGTTGAGAAATCAAGGTATAACAGGAAGTTGGTGTTGCATTTCCATCTTATGGTTTTGACAAGAAGAGAAAGATAAAGTTCAAGGGAAAATCTCAAAACAATGGTAAAAAGAAGCTGAATGTTTCCTTATCCTAAAAGTGTGGAAAGAAGAATCGTGGAGATTGTCTAAAAGGGACTAGAAAATTATTCAATTGTGGAAATAATTTTCATCGAGTAATTGCGTGCTGAAGTAATGGAAAAATGTTGCTAATGATTTGAATAGAGAAAAGACTATAGAGAACGCACCACCAACACTTCAATGTTAAAAGTGATAGGAAATGGGAAATTATTCTAACCAATTCTATAATCCAATTATTAATGATGATCTATGTCAGAAAACTCTTAGGGAAAAAGAATAAGGGATGTCATGTATGATCACTATAGGAGATGTTGATTATGATAATGATGTGGGGGAATTATTAAGTGTATATATAATGGGATTCCAAAATTTCGTTGTGGAATATCATTTATAGTACTATGGAATATTGGAATATCTATGTATTGGTCAATTGTATTTTTCCATAATTATATTATACCGGTAATCATGAAACGTGATTGAAATATTTTCCAAAACCACATGATATGTGAATAATGAAGAGATAAAGAGATAATGAGATGTTTGATAGTATTAATGAGCTCATGACAGATATAAGGACAAAGTGATATTGTGGTTCGAGTATATATAATTTTTGGTATTTTTGGTTTGCGGAAAGGGTTAATTTTGACATAATTCATGTTTTCACTAATGTTCTATAGTAATTCTTGTTATTATCATGTTTCAATAGAATACTTGATTAAGGTATTCAAATTTTTTTGAATGTGACAACCAAGAACTTCCATATGCGATGTGGGATTAAAATGTTAAGTCGATTGAGATCACCTATTTATAATGTTTTATTATTTCAGTTTTTTATGGATTGTAATGTTATCCATTTTTTGATAGAATAAGTTATATTCCATTTCAGGTTTTTTTTATTAATGTTTAACCTCACTATATATGGATTTTTTAATATTTGATAACATTTTTTAACCTTTTTGATGAGATAGATGGAATGACCAATCGTTATATCGCATGATCTGCTAACACTTCAAGAATGAAAATTTCAAATTCATTTATTTAAGTATGAGATGATGTGAAAATTTTTCAGGGAATGACCAATGGTGAGTTTATACTAAAATCAATCAAGTATTTCTGCTTTTATAAAATATCATCTACCTTAGGAAAAGGATCATGAAACAAAAATTGTTATCCTAGTACATTCTTATCTGGTGAAATAGATGGACTCTTAAATCAATATAGATTTTTGGCTTTCCATTAGTTAAAATTCTCTAACCCTTAATATTTATCACTATCTATCAGAACAAGATGGTTAGATTTATCTTAATTATCCATGTTTTCATTTCCCACATATGTTCTCCTATGTTGAAACCCAGTAATGAGTTACTTTGGGAAACCATTATATTTCTAAACTTCCTTTTTAAAATAATGTTTTAGTATTCCTTTTTTATGATGTGGGTTTTCATGAAACAAACTATCAAGTAGTAAACTATTTATAACCCCAAAGATTTTTTAGGGAGAAATTAAATTTAAGGGGGTGGAATGTAAACCCCTAGATTTTATTAGATAGATTCTTTTTAATTTATTTAATTTCATGTGTTTTATGCTCCACAATTTTTAGTATGCAATATAAACAGTGCCCTATTAGCTTGCAATCTATGAAACACAATTCTAGTCTTGGGTTACACACAATTCTATGTTCATTTGATAGAATTCATTTAACACAACACTGAGCATAGATTTTGTTCAATGTATAAAAGAACTATGTTTGTATTATGTTATAAGCAACACCAAAGGAGTATTTCATTAAACATAACACTGATATGGCTTGCATTATATGTAAGAGTGACCTTCCTTGATAGCATGTGTGGTACACAATACTGAGTTTCAATAAACATTTATATATTATTAAAATATTATTATTTAATGGAATATCACTACGGCAAAATCACAATTTAGCGGCGGTTTTTTTTCGTTTCGTGGGTGTTTAAACCGCCACTAAATAGATTAGCGGCAGTTTTGAAAAACCGTCGCGAAATCGTGCGTCAGGAAACTATTCGTTGTGGTTTTTAAAATGGTCGCAGAATGTTTTGCGGCGGTTTTTTTAGCGGCGGTTTAAACCGCCTCTAAATGATTTAGCGGCGGTTTTTAATTTTTTTTTATTTTTTTTAATTATTTTATTTATTTCTTTTATTTATTTATTTATTTCATGTTTATTTTATTTGCATTATTTATTTAGTATTTATTTTATTTAATTTATTTATTTTATTTATTTTATTTATTTTATTTATTTCATATTTATTTTATTTATTTCGTATTACTATATTTACTTTATTTATCCATGCATGCACATCCCATGCACATGCCTATGCAATATAAAGAAATACTGTGTTTGGTGAGATTTCAATCCCTAACCTCTTGCATATTTTTTAATGACTTTACCACTCTAGTAAGCTCGTCATGTGGTTAATAAACAGAATTTAATATACTTATATATTTTAATTGAAAAAACGAATAATACATAAATAATAGATATAAACTCAATAATAGAAAATAATAAATAATGAGTAATAAATAATAAATAATAAATAATAAATAATAAATAATAAATAATAAATAAATATAAATAATAAATAAATATAAATAATAAATAATAAATAAATATAAATAATAAATATAAATATAAATAAATAATAAATAATAAATAATAAATAATAGATAATAAATAATAAATTACAAATAATAAATAAATATTAATAATAAATAAATATAAATAATAAATAATAAATAATAAATAATAAATAATAAATAATAAATAATAAATAATAAATAAATATAAATATTAAATATTAAATATTAAATATTAAATAATAAATAGTAAATAATAAATAATAAATAATAAATAAATATAAATAATAAATAATAAATAATAAATATAAATAATTATTAATTAATAAATATAAATATAAATAATAAATAATAAATAATAAATAAATATAAATAATAAATAAACATAAATAATAAGTAATAAATAAATATAAATAATTAATAAATATAAATAATAAATAATAAATAATAAACAATAAATTATAAATTATAAATTATAAATTATAAACAATAAATTATAAATTATAAATTATAGATAATAAATTATAAATTATAAATAATAAATAATAAATAAATATAAATAATAACTAATAACTAATAAATAAAAAATATAAAATATAAAAAAAATATAAAAAATAAAAAATAAATATTAAATGTTAAATATTAAATAGTAAATAATAATTAATAATTAATAAATAAATATAAATATTAAATATTAAATAAATAATAAATATAAATAATTAATAAATATAAATAATTAATAATTAATAAATATCAATAATAAATAATAAATAATAAATAATAAATAATAAATAATAAGTAATAAATAATAAATAATAAATAAATATAAATAATAAATAACAAATAAATACAAATCATAAATAAATAATAAATAATATATAATATATAATATATAATAAATAATAAATAATAAATAATAAATAATAAATAATAAATAATAAATAATAAATAAATATATATAATAAATAATAAATAATAAATAAATAATAAATAATAAATAATAAATAATAAATAATAAATAATAAATAATAACTAATAAATAATTATTAATTAATAATTAATAACTAAAAATAAATAAATATAAATAATAAATAATAAATAAACATAAATAATAAATAATAAGTAAATATAAATAATAAATAATAAATAAATATAAATAATAAATAAATACTAATAATTAATAGTAAATAATAAATAAATATAAATAATAAATAATAAATAATAAATAAATATAAATAATAAATAAATATAAATAATAAATAGTAAATAGTAAATAATAATTAATAATTAATAATTAATAATTAATAGTTAATAATTAATCAATAAATATTAATACTAATTAATTGATAATTAATAAATATAAATAATTAATAATAAATAATAAATAATAAATAATAAATAAATATAAATAATAATTAATTAATAATTAATAAATATAAAAAATAAATAAATATAAATAATAAATAATAAATAAATATATAATTAATAAATAATAAGCAAATATAAATAATAAATTATAAATAATAAATAATAAAAAAATATAAATAATTAATAATTAATAAATATAAATAATTAGTCAATATAAAGAATTAATAAATATAAATAATAAATATAAATAATAAATATAAATAATAAATATAAATAATAAATAAATATAAATAATAAATAATAAATAAATATAAATAATAATAATTAATAAATAATAAAAAATAAATATAAATAATAAATAATAAATAATAAATAACCAGTAACAAATATTATTATTAATAATAATATATTATTATTAGTACTAATAAATAATTAAAAAAATAATAAGTAATAAGTTATAAGTAAATATAAATAACAAATAATAAATAATAATGGTAACATGTGAAAAAGTATGAAAAGACGTGGTAAGGGATGAAAAATCTTGAAAACGGATGGAGAAGCATATGAAGAATGAGGCATTCGAAAGAATGAGAACGCATGAAAACTCATGAAAACTCTGGAAAACCCCTTAATAATTCAACATAATCATCATAATTACCCACAAAAACCATTGATAAAGATAACAACTCTTGGAAGCCCAAATAAATAGTAATAAATTGAGCAACCGTTAAAACCCGTCAAAACGGTCATAAAGAGAAAAAAACATTGGACTCACATTAACAGAGATAACTTATGAACCATGAGTCCGTTTTAGATTCAAGACCTTTCAAATCAAAGATCCTGAAACAATCTTCAACCTGATAGGTGAAAGAGTCTGAATGGACCGGCGGATCAGAAGTTATGACCATTTAAAAAAAAGCTGACGGGGAACGGGTGGTAGAAACGAGGCATCGAAAAACATAACAAACATGATACCCACTAAAAAGACTATAACATATGATCCAAGAGTGCATGTGGGCGCCGCGACCAGTCAAACAGAAGCTCATGGAATGAGCTATGATCTAGAAGGTGGAGGTG
This sequence comes from Viscum album, assembly GCA_963277665.1. Taxonomy (NCBI): domain Eukaryota; kingdom Viridiplantae; phylum Streptophyta; class Magnoliopsida; order Santalales; family Viscaceae; genus Viscum; species Viscum album. The sequence continues at coordinate 1,255,042,748 of OY728131.1, read as the reverse complement.
TCCGAACTGACACGCGGATCGAAAGTTAGGTACGGGTGAAGATAAGTCTGACGGGACACCGGTGATATAAACAGGGTTTCAGAGGCCTACAAAGGGGTTTTTGGAGTCGAAAAACACAATATCTCTCTTCGCTGGCATCGATTTGATATGTGGTAGAGCCCAAACGGACACCCGAAGCGAAAGTTATGGTCGTTTGAAGTTTGAGAACTTTCTTCAACATTCATATAACTATAATATCTTCTGCACCTTATACCATCTCATGGTTTTGATTATCTGTGCCTCTATATCTCTTCATGATCTTTGATTTGACTGGTCGTGGCACTCCAACGGACTCCCGGATCTAATGTTATGGTCGTTTTAGTGATTTCGGGGTTTCTCGTGATTTTTTATTTTTTCCTTTCATTTTGCGGCAGTTTTACCGAAAACGCTACTATTTCACGGCAGTTTTTTTAAAAACCACAGCTAATCCTCAAAAAAATAATAAAAAATCATAAAAAAAATTATGGCATCTCACAGCAGTTTTTTTGCAGCGGTTTAAAAACCGCTGCGAAACGACGGCCCGAAATGCGTTTAGCGGCGATTTTGAAAACCACTGCTAAACGGATGTTTTCTTTTAGTGTATAAACATGCCATTATGAATATTATTATCCCAATTTATATTTTTTATATAACATTAACATTCACCTTATGAATTTTCAAGAAATTATATAAGAAAAAACTAATTTTTCAGATAAAAGAAGTATTTTTCACAAAATAGAGTTTTTCTTCCTTTGGATGGCGCACACATTTAAAATATAGTTTTTAAAACATTCATATATTGTATTCAAAAAAAATAAACATCTAATATAGAAATGGGACATCAAAATTTACTTTGGATAATTTTTATTGTTTTTTTTATAAAATTCATATTTTAATGAATGGTTAAGAAATATTTTATTTTAATTCAAAACATCATATTCATCTTATTTATTTATATAGTTAGATTATCTCATTAATTGATATTAAATTGTAATTGGGCTATGATTCTCTCATTAAATCAAATTTTGGTCATTGGAAGTAATATTACATTTAAATTGAACATAAACACATGTCAACATTTTGATATTTTTTACTTCTTAAAAAACTTTTTTCTTGTTTTGACAATGAGGATTAATTTTAATTTAATTTCTACCAATTATGTGTTTTGAATCTTGAATAATGGATTCCGTAATTTGGATGATAATGTCTATATTTTGTAAATATGCATCTTTCATATTTTTCAAAATAGGAATTGCAACTACATATATTTCTATTTACCACATTTAAAGGTAAATTTGGTAAATTTGTTTATCAAATTATATGATAAAGGAAATAAAATTATCCTAATATATTCTAAAATATTATTTATGGAATAAAATTATACCCTTAACATAATTAGTTATAAACATAGTCATTTAATGGCCAATTGAAAATGAAAATGACATAGATTTAAAAAAACCAATGACAATGACAAAATGTAAAACTCAAATTTCATATAAATATATAAATTTTAATATATAGATAACCAGGTGATATCTTAGAAAAAATATAATACAAAGAAAGTTAAAAAATTAACAACATTCTGGTAATTTATTTTTAGTTTTTAGGAAATCAATAAATACATTTAAATATTATACATTACTGGGAAATATACCCACCTTATAAAAGAGATATTTGGTGAATAATACATGTGTCTCACGAAAGTAACAAGTGAGACAGAACTCCCATACCATAAGTCTCGAAAAACTTCCTGCATGTTCAAAAAGCCTATAAAAAATATATTTCTATTATAAATATATTACAAAACCATATATACATATATCATATCATTTGTGATTTACTTATGTTCATTTATTAAACTTTTATTAACCATTTTTTATTGAAATCATGTTTGGGTAATAAACGCTTTAGTTTTCCTGTATATTTTAATTTTTAATTTGTGGTCCTTTTAATTTAATTTTTTTACATCAGCTGTATAACTTTAGGAATGATACAAATATCATATATATTCATTATATATATATATATTTAGAAATTCATAAATGTAAAATATTTAAAATTAAATACAATGTTTATTGAAATGGTAGGATGATCATACACATGAAATTTGTTTCTATTTATTTATTTTGAAAGAGATAAAGGTAAGTGATATATATTATTATTTAAGATTAATTATGATTTCATTAATATCATATATTTTTGTTAAACTCATTCTCAATACATTCCATGTAAAGCGTGAACTAGTCATATAACATTGTGAGGTGGTAGTCCATTGTATAGATGAGCGACGTTAACATATTCCAAAAAATATTAGAAATCTTATATGTGCATGTGATATAAACATTTCATAAGCATAATAATAACATAAATATCATATATATAAATTAAATCCATCAATATTTTCATCCATTAGTATTGTTAATGGAAAAATGAATGATCTCTGTTCGTGAGGCAGTAGTCTTCCGTACAAGTAAATGACCATTTCGTAACCCATTATATGAAATTTTACATGAATAGTGGTTAAGGAATTATCATAAGAGAATATAATTTTTTTATTTTATAAATCCTTTATTATTCCTCAAAAAACTATAATATTTTTTATGGTTTTAAAATATATTTTTAAATTACTTTATTCACTTCCACATCACCAAGTGTAAATTTTTAATATGTTATGACCTTATCCTTATAATATAATTAAAAACACTCTAATTTTTAACAAAAAATTGAAAAACAAATGGAATTTTCTCTTCTTTTTGTTATTTTATTATATAGATTCCAAAAACTATGTTTCAGAAATTATAAAGAATTATCCACTCTTTTATTGTATAAACCCACCCAATCCCCCATTTCTTTTCACAGAAAAATAATTTATAATTTCCTTACTCTTACCTCCCCTCTATAGAGTCCTCAAAAGGTTTCCCTATTCTCCCAAGAATCTCTGGAAATGCTTTTGTAATCACACTCTCATTGTAAGGGATCATCTCATTCTCTTATTTATTCAAGTATCTTAAATATCAAATTAATTTTATCTCCAATTTTAAATTTTGGGATATGTTTTTACAAATCCCCCATACTATAAATTTATACCAAAATTACGAGATTCACATTTCAATCTCATTAATCCATCCCATTAACATTTATGTTCCCCCGTAATTCTACTGGAGTTTCACATGATTTTCCATTCCAAACAATTGGGTAATGAATACCCACAACCATTTTATCTCAAGGGAGTTCACATTTATATACATAATTTTTTTTTATTAGGGAAATATATAAAATTATTCCACACTCCATGATCATGGAAGAAAATTTTTGTTAAATAGTTCAATTTTTTATGATTTTATTGGCACCTTTACGTATGTAAATGAAATAAAATTGACAGCTAGACCATAAATTATATATTTCCCAAAAGAAGTGGTTAATGTGTAAGTATTATGAGATATCATGAAATGTATTAATAAGTTAATCTAGTCCATAATGGGACATTTTCCATCAGGATTTCTTGTTGGTTATCCTTGACCTATGTTAATGATGTAATGTTTTATGTTGTTTCCAAATTTCAATGGTTTCCTTTATGTTATCATTCCTCTTCAATAATGTTTATGATTCTCACATATTTTTTTCAGAATTTATATATCTATTTCCAAACATGTAATACTTTCTTCACGTGGTTTCTTATTTATTCCCATACTAGGATTTATAGATCACCCATTTCGTTTACATGTCCTTGGGTTATCCCATGCATCTTTAAAAAGCTATGGAATTTTATGACCCATTTAAGGAATTTTTCAATAATGTTATTTTATACAATGTTAATGTTGTTATGATATGTAACTAATTACCTAATACACTATAATTCATTATTATCCTGTTTTTTTGTGTAATATTATGTAATAAATATTTACTTAATGTTTAATAAACATAAATGATTTTATAGTTTACATCAAAAATGGTTTAGTTATTTTTGGATTAGTATAAGAAAACATGAGAAATCCATTTAGGAATCGGAATAACAATAACAATACATACCTAAATTTTGGTCAAGTATAGAGTAGGATCTTTATATTCAAAAACATTAATGACTGGATACTATAAGTGGATATGGATCTTGAAAAAATGTACCAAGATGTTAAACCCAATAACAATACATTGATCTAGAATCAACTAATAAATGGGGAATTACAATGGGCCTTACTATACACAAGGTTTCAGGAAAAATGATTTTTATATTCACTGCCTCATTTTGGACATTTATTAAGGGGAAAATATCCCATAAGTGTTTAAGTAATAAATACATATATTTAAGAAACACATGTCATTTATATGGTATATAATTAATGTCTTGGATACTTTTTTTTGTGTTTAATAGTACAAAAATACTCATCCATAATTTTATATTTAATCTATGAAATAGAAAATAATAGGAGGAATTGGGTAAACAAATATCATGTACGGAGATGTGATGAATTCCCAAAAGAGACACTCAACACAATGTGAGTGGGAATTTTGAACATTTTGATGTTACCCTCTCAGTTTACTCAAATTATGAATAGATAAATCGATCACGAGGAGCACATAAAACCCACTAAAAATAACTAAGATGCAATCGGTACTATTTTGTGATAAATGCCTCTGACATTCAATGGGTCATCTACAACCATAGTAGCATAAAAATTGATCAACTCTATTGAGAAGATCTTCTATATCATTCAATGTTCTGGGCAAGAGAATGTTATACTTTATTTTCACCATATCAAGTGAGAAGATAAATAGTGGTTGATATTGATCAAGAATATGATTCCTGGTGAAGAGACTTATGTGATGTGGTTGAATGAGTAATGGAAAACCAAATAAATAAATATATTCTTTTCACTATCCATCTGAAAATGAAAATGGATTTACATTCCCTAATTAAAGATGATGAATTTATAGGGTCGTGTGAGAAAACGTTCACAATATATCATTCTGCACCTCCATCTTTGCTGTTACCCCCATATTTAAGATTGATCAATATCATTCAACATTCACCATTCAAGGTTCACCATGTCTATGAAAATACTTGAAGATCTAAGACGTTGATAGATAAGATGACATTCTCTAATGTTAAATGAAATTAAAAATATAGAAAAGTTAATATCATGTGTTTCATGTCGACATGAATTGGGAAGAGGATTTTAATTCTGGTGATGCGTTGGATACAGAAAATGGTTCGAAGAAAATTTAAAATCCCACTTTTTAATATCGTGTCAAGAGGAACATCTGAAATTACATTAAGGAGGTGAGGAAATGGTTTAGTAGCGGGAAGGAAGGACACATGGCTAGGGATTACAAATGTGAGGATCCTACAATGTGATGATGGAAAGGAAAGCTCCAGTCAATCCACAATGCTTTTTTCATTGTTTTAACTACACAGAACACGAGGAATTTGAAAACCAAAGCACTATGTGAAGGGTTTATAGTGAAAACCAACAACCAATAAGGTAATTAGGGAGAGAATCCACAAAAATATATGAAGTGGATTTTAAAATCTTATTACTATTTTTAGGTATTCCAAAACCGCTCAACTTATCATTATTTTTTTGGGTTTTGTTTGGGGTTTCAAGAGAAAATATTCAAATTTTTAAATGTTTTGGGTCTTTAAACAGTTGGTGCACTGTTTCTAATCTATTGAGCCCTATTAGTGAAAACCATGTGAATCCGAGCAGGGAGGGTTTGTACGGTATGCACATGTTTTTGAAAACAATGCACCCACCAAGGGGAAACCATGCAGACCCATTATTTTGGGAACAAAATTAGAGACCATCATTATTTCGACCATGTGGCCCTACCCAGGAAACCATTTGTAGGTTTTGATAAATCCAAGAATGTAATTTTAACATGATGAGACCATATTTTATATGTGTAAGGGACCAAACTATACCCCCAACATTTTATTCTTCCTTGGAGGATCCCAAGAGGCCTTTTTCCATTATACACCCTTCTAGAAGTGGATTGAATCTTCAAAAACAACAATCAATCTATACCATATAGGATTCCACTTCTTATCATTATCTTTTATTTCATACTTATGGTCTTTTAGATCTCTATTTTGTTGGAGGATCTAGTTTCCAATGTTTTAGATCTTTATCCATGGGTTGATTCTCATTTTTTCTGATTTTCTGTGTTAGATTTTTTTATTTGAGTCTTGGTGTTTTGGGATCATGTGAATCCTAGGTAGTAAGTTCTGTTATGATGGAATATTTTGAATAACCTTAGATTTCTTGATTTAAATGCAATTTTTTTTATTTAAATTCAATTTCATGTTATATATGACATACAATTCATTTGGATTATTAAATACCCAATACCAATGAATGGGGAATTTGAAATTTTATTTGGCATGAATTTTGGAAAAACACTTAAATGTATTTACTTGGGGTCATTTGTGAAATTGAATGGAAATTAAGGAATTTAAAATTATGAAATTAAATTGTGAAATTAGTTTGATGGAATTTTGTACAAAATTTTATTTAAAAAAAATGGATTGAAATGATTTTTATTGTAACCCATTGGCTTTAACTTGATTATATATGTTTTTATTAAAACCCATTTTTAGAATTTCAAATGGAAAATTGGAATATTTGAAATGGAATAATGGGATTAATTTTAGTTTTGTAGTCTTAGAATTACATCCTCATTATTATTTTTTGGTACAGAACATTCAAAAATATTTCGTAATTGAGATATTTTTTATAATACTCTTCTATTTAAAACTCTAAAAAGTGATTTTTAGTAGCCCATATCCCTAGTGGGATGGTGATGAGTCCTCCCAGATTAGTGTTATAGAGGACGTTTTTACACATATTTTCATGATAACTATATAACTATGAGGGAGAACCATAACCTAGAACTATCATGCATTTTTATAGATGACCATGTTTCTCTCATGTTTGTATTTAAAATATATGTGCCAATGTTTTATTTATACTATTTACACATAAATTATTAATTAAATATAAATTTTTTCATGTAAATTATTTATTAATCCATTTTTTTAAAATATCTCCCCCATTTCAAATGTAAATAATTATTTTTTTTAAATATGGTTTTCAACTACCATAGTAATTCATTTAAAATTGAATTATTTATTTAGTAAATTCAACATTGTCATCTTATTATTTAATCCTGTGGGAGACCATGCAAGGAATTCATCTCGCAGTCTACGTATCCATTTGGGTGTTTGTTGATTATCTTCTTCCAGGTTCGAGAAAGGGTAAGGCACCACATGGAATTGATAGTAGCTATTGATTCCCAGGCTTGGAGACTTTTTGCCGTATAAAATGGGTTTATATCATTTTTTCTAGTATTTGGTGGTTGGAAATTGGGATTTTTTGGCCTGTTTGGATTCTAGTACAGTTCTCCTTGTGGATATGTTCTTGTGTGCATATAGACTTGTTTAACCTTCTTATGTTGTGTTTGTGGAAAATTAATTCCCACTTCCATGTTGTATGACACCAGGTTCTTGTCTCCAACCTATGGGTATTAGGAATACCCTTTTGGTTATTTTATAATTAGGTTTTTTATTGGGTTACTGGGGAACTTGTTCTGGTTCATGAAAAATTAGGGTCAATGGTATAGGTTTTTCGTCATTCCTAGAAGTTAGTATATTGTTTTTTATTTTTACTTTGTTACATAGGTAGTCATTCTAATCGAGTACATAGCCATATCTACCAGTAATGATCATTAAGTCACCAAGGGTGGATTGGGAAATAATTATTTACTATTAGTTCTATTTTCCCCTGTTTTTTATTTTATTATGGTGAATTTTAAATCATGAGACTTTCTGTTGGGATTAAATTCACCCTTTTCTCTATTAGAGGATTAATCCAACGTCTTCTATGTTGTCTGTGGATGTTGTGTAGATTAGTTCCCCTATAAAGATTCTCAAATCAGATATAGGATGACTCTACTGAAAAAATTTAGTGAGACAGTCCCTTCATACACTCAAGTCTTTTTATGTGATTGTACATACGATCCATGCTCTTGGATAGACACCACAACCAGTTATCATCTTGGATCCAACTATGGAATCTCAAAGGGACTTCTTATAGAATCACTCTCAGGAGTTCCTTTTCCAGAAACTACTAGTGGTAAAAATATCTAATGATCATCAATATTCCAATTAATGATTTGGAAGGATTTACCATTTTTTTCAAATTCATAATGACACATTAAGAGATCAAGGTGAGGTGTGCTACCTTCATCCTAGTTGGACAATGTACGAGATAGTGGCACCTAATGGTGATGATGAATAATCATGAGTATTTATTGTAAAAATATTTAAAATTTATTTTCACATACCACTTATATATATATTCAATTTTTTTTTCTATGGATATTGTGTTTTTCAAAATAGTGCAAGCTCAAATGACCGTGACGAAGTATAAAAACCATTTTGTTGAGATAGTGCAGTTTCCACCTAAGATGTTATTAAATGAAAATATAATGACTTTACAGTTCATGTTGGGACTATGTTATGATATTTTCTCTTAGGTTTTTGTGCTAAATCCTCTTTCTTATGTTGATGTTCTTGACTGAGCATTGATGGAATAAATGTACATGGCTGGAAAGTTAGGGTTGATTGGAGATTCCTTTTCTCCTAGTGGTAGTGTGAATTATGAAAAGGGGAAGAGGAATTGTTATGATTCTCATGGTGGATATTCATTTTATGGTTTTTATAGACTTCATATATTTATTATAAGAGTCCCTTTGGTTTATTAACAATGTGACAAACATAGGCACTCAACGATGTTTTTTAATGATGAACCTATGACATATGGATCATGCGGATGCTCCGGTCACTTGCAGATGTTAATCCATGAATATTCTACTCCACATAGTTGAATGATATTATATGTGACTTATAAATCTATAGTATATTTATATGCTTCAAGTACAAAGGGGTTCTAAGAACAGACATCTTTAATGATGGTTATTCATATAGGGGAAGATTCTCTTGAGGAAATTGATATGGGTCCAATGACTATGAGAGGTACCAACATTATAGATTAATTTTTAGTTATAGTATTTTTTTATACTATTTAATAACATTATTTTATTTAAAATAGTTTTGTTAATATGATAAATCTAACTACGGATATTTTATCTTATTTGATGAATATTAATACACCCCATGGAATAAAGACAGAAAGAGGCCTCTATAATCGTTATTGTGTTTTCTCTCTATCAGAATTCCAGATTTCCTGGAGTTTCCTAGTTTATAACATGAAACTTCTAGATATCCTATTCAGGATGGATTGTCTCATTTTCAATATATCTCAAATTGATTTTTTTCTTCGATGTGTCTCTTTTTCTTTACAGAATGGTCTATGTCGTATATTTCAAGGAGAATGACACCTAAGGTCAAGAATAGCTAGGCCTTATTATACAATGTTTGGTAATGTAATATGTGTGTTTATTTTCACCTTTATTGGGAATCCTCTATTTTTGATCTCCTCATGTTTTCATCATGTTTCCCTACTTTTATCTTCTGGATTCTCTAGGTTACCACTGGTAGGTCATGTAGATTTTTTATCGATTTAGTGTCTAATACCAAACCAATACTTACTCCATCTTACTACATTGCAATATTTGAGTAGAAATAGCTAAATATACAGTTGGATGATCTATTAGAGAAAGGTATTATACACGCAACTATGTTACCAAAGGATTTTTCGGTCCTCTTTGATAAGAAATATGATGTTTAATTACCCGTTTGTGTCAATTACCAAAAAACAATGAACAATTTATAGTAAATAAATATGTATCTATTTCCATGGATTGATGATATGTTTGACTAGTTGAAATAGTAGAATGTATTTTAAATGATTTACCTTCTATTTGGTTAACAATATTTTAGGATAAAAGAATCTGAAATTCATTAAACTACCTTTCAGAGTAGGTATAGCACATATGAGTACCTTATCATAATATTTGTTCAAGAAAATTCTCTTAAAAGATTAATGGAATTAATGATAAAAAATTTCCATGATTACATTGATAAATATGTATTGGTCCTTATGAATGAAAAAAAAAGTTTACTCTATATCAGTGGAGGATCATTTTCATCATCTAGGTGCAGTTCTATAACTATTGAGAAATCACCATTATTATAACATAATTTTGAAATGTGATTTCCAGATTTAGGATGTGATGTTCTTGGGCCATGTGGTGTCATAACATGGTATTTAAATTGATCTTGAAATGGTGAAATATGTTATGATATGGGAACAACCACCTAATATTTTGGAGATTTGGAGATTCCTTGGATTATCTCGGTATTATCATTGGTTCATAATGGACTTCTTGATATTGAATTATCTGATTAATACTCTAACATGGAAGGGAGTAATGTTTCTTGGGATAACAATTGTTATAATTATTTTAATGAGATGTAGCATCTTTAGACCATTCCATTGTTTATGAATCTTCTAGAGGTTGGGATGTGCTTTGTGGTCTTCATATATGCATTGGGTTCATGATTGAGCTATATTCTTATGCAAGTTGATCATGTTGTTTCTTATGGATATCATCATTTTTGGACAAACGAGATGAACTTTCCAATACAAGACCTTGAACTTGCAACTTTGATTCCCACACTCAAAATTTGGTGGCAATAACTTTTTATAGAATCTTTTATCATGTTTTTTATAAAATATGATTGAGTAATATATTCTCTAAAAAATTAATTTCTTCTAGAGGTTTTAGGTGGAATACCAGATATACATTGACTTTGAAATCCCCTATACCCTAGAAAAAGGGAATGTTATCACTGTTACATTGAGCAGGAAAAATCTGACATATGCAATGAATGAATAATCAAAAGACTGGAACATGATGTATCTTTTTGCAAATTTTCATACTAAATATTGAGAATCATTTTTTGAGGTTCTCTTGGCTAGTTTTCAGTTTACATCCTCTCATATCAATATGATCTTTCAATAACAATAGCCTGATTAAGAAATCAGAAGCATTGGAACCTATATTTATATTGGGTAGGCAATATTTTATAGGTCATTCTCAATTGAGGGTATTCTATGTTATCAAAATAAATTTGTTGCCTTGCTGATTTTGTCTCCTATTGTAAAGCATGCCAACAGGTCAATCCCGAGCACCAGAAGCCTTTGAGTTTACTTCCACCACATATATTTCTGATATGGATGTGAAATGAGGATTCAATATAAAATACTATTGTGATTTTACATACCCATATAAATAATAATTCAATATTGATTATGATTAATAGTATACCAAATCAGCTCACATATTAAAAATTCATAATACCACCAAATTTGAATAGTTGGAAAATCATTATGTGAATGGTATTTCTTGTTTTCATAGAGTTCCATCCACTATAGACCTATAGAGGGATCTTTGGTTCACTTCATTCATTTGGAGGGTTTTTTCAAGAGGCACTGGGATCTTTTGTTCGTTTTAGCATGGCATATCATCCATATTCAGATGGCTAGTCTGAAAGTGCTATATATATTCATGAATATATGCTCTTGTTTTGTATTATTATCTTCTTTGTGGGGATTGGGAATACCGTAAGGGATTTTTGTGTATTCTTATATTTGTAGCTACCTGTCTGTAATTAGATTTATCATTTTTAGGCCTTGTATAGTCTACCTTTTAGATCCCTATTGTGATGGTTAGAGATTGCTAAAATGTATGTGGTTGGACCGAGTTTGTTTTAAGAGAAGACATGAAATATTCAGTTGACTTGTCAGAAAATTTTTATGGCACAAAGCCAGTATAAATATGGTGTGAATCATCATTGTCGAATATTGGAGTTTTCATTTGGTGACTAAGTGTTCCCGAATGTTTCACCATGTTTGGGTCAACATTGGCATTGGAGGTGAAGAAAAAGTTTCTCCCCCTTTTGACAGACCATGTATGGTTGTCAATTAGTTGGGAAAAGTGGAATAACATTTAGAACATGCACTAAAACTTATGTCGATAAATAACATGTTCCACATATCTCATCTCCAAAAGAATCTATATGATCTACATCTAGCTTTCAAGTGCACAAATAATTATATGGAACCTGATTTATCCATGAATGAGAATCCAATCAATATAGTTAATTATTGGACAATTATACTTCATGGGAGGATGATTCCATTGGTCCATGTGATGTGGTTGCATGATTTGGATTCTCATGATATGTGGGAGAGGAAATCACTGATGAGAAGGTAGTTGCCTCATCTTTTTCATAAGGGGGGTTCTTAGTAGGATTTTTGGGAATATAACATTTCTATGGTGGGGAGGTTTTGAGATCTTGTTACTATTTTTAATAATTCCTATACCCCACTTTTTAACATTCATTTATTTGGTTTTTATTTCGGGTTGTTTCGTGTCAAAATTTTGTAAATTTTTTATGTTTCGAGGCTATGCCCAGTTGGCACACCATTTTCCAAAACTGTGCATTGTACTAGTGAAAACCATAAAAACCCAATGAGTGAGGGTTTTCATGGTTGGAACATGGTTTTGAAAACCATGCACCCAACTTGGAGAAATTTTTAAAACACGTAAAAAGTTGTGCACTATTAGGCACACTTTCATTTTACTACGTGACGCTGCATAAGCAACATTACGTGACTTTTAATTAATCTGAAAAAGTAATTTTTAAATACTGAAGCCTTGATTTTAGGTGAACGATGTACCAAACTATACCCCATATATTTTTTCTTCTATAGAGGTTCCCTAGAAGATATTTTCACCTCTATTAACCCCTCCATATGGTGGATTGATTCTTGGAGAATGATGTACTGTCACGAACCAGATCAGGTCGCCTTCCAAACAAGCTTTAGAACCAGTCTGTGGTAAGACCCGAAAGTCGTTCTTGATTCCCATGGGCTAGAAAAAGTTTCTAGTATTCATAAAATAAAATTTGGGAATGAATTACATAAGTTTATAAACATAAAACAACAAACTAATCCAATAAAACCAATATGGATTTTTTATAACAATTTATCATTTAAAAAATTTCATAATTGAGTTACACATTTCAAGACAATGTTAAAATACTATTAAAAAGGAACAAAACCAAACAAAAAAAGGACATACCATGATCTAACTCATGAGAAGGGGAACCCCCATAAGCCATATCCAAAATAAAACATCCCGAATGATTTCTAGAAACCCAGACCAACAACACTAAAAGCTTTACCCAACTTGCGACAAAGATAACCAAGTCTAATTACACCCTATAGAGTAAGTAGGTTATGATCCAAATCCCAGCAGTATTCCACCTTGAAAATATTTCATGTGATAATCAATATAAGACAAAAGTATTTCAAGTTTTGTAAATAAGAAAATCTATTAAAAGTTATTCGAACATGGAACATTAAATAAAACCAATTTTTAAGTGGGATACTTTAAAAAAATCAACACTTTTAAAAATAATGAAAAAACTACATAATTTCTCCATCGAAACATATTGTATACTGAATGTATTTATAATATATCTAATGATCACTAGCAATGGAAAAACAATCATAGGCACTTGCTCACTATGGGTCCCAGGTACCTCATACTCGATGAAAGTAACCATGAAAATAACTATTCTTGTGCACACAAGCCACTAGTAGGGATCGTACCCTTAACCTGTTGGTCCTCCAACATCATCATAATCATAGTTTTCTTAGTGTTTTCATCATCAAACATGCTACGTGAAATAGGTTCCACACCCCACGAGATCACTAGCATACTAGTGCGCGTCCACCCACCAAGATACCTGAGCTTTCCCCTTTGTGATCAAACAAGTTACACAATCCATGAAATGAAATTTTCACATGAAAATAACACTTCCAAGTCACACACACACCAAAAAACCCAATCCCATGTCTCATGATTCCCTTTTTCATTCACATTCCTTTTGGAAGTCATACTCTCACCAAAACAGCCCACAACACCTTTCACCTCTCCTTCACACTTTAACAAATCCTATAAATTATTTTAAAAATAATTCTTATATAGTACACATTATATAACATACCTTCCACCTTAAAATGTACCCTTTCAAAAGTACACTCCAAAAAAAATAGTTTAGCAACATCGTTGCACCTCTTACATAAACCATGAAACCATTTAAAACCTTCACAAAATAATTCCAAGGAGTGTAAACTTATTTTTCCCTGAAATAAATTCTATAATCCCTATTTTAATACCAAAATAAAACTAATATCAAATTAATCCATAATTGGTATACATAACATAATTTTAAAAAACTATTACATGAATCAAAAAACAACCAAAAGAACACAACATGGAATACACACAAAAAATCATTTTTCACAAAAATTACACATAAAAACCAAATGCTTAACAAATGATACCAAAAATAATTTTCACACAAAAAATGGAAAATATTAAAGATAAAAACCCAAATCAAGAAAAACTAACTCATCCAATAATTCTTACACAAGTAATCACCTACCATTTTTGCCAAAAACTCCAAACAGTTGTGTGAATACTTAATCGCACCACCACCACACCACAAGGATGTGAATTCGAGACCTAATCCATAATATTTCTCCAAAATTACACAAAATAAAACCCCAGGTATAAAACCTAGCTGCTGGACATTTTAGAACCACAAAAAAGTGGAAGAAACACCAAGTAAATGATACTGAAATGAGAGGTAACCCACTTACATGATATATCTTTATAAACACACCAAATACACTAGTATTTGAATTTAAAAACAGAAAACATTTCAATTGTGGTTTGAAAAAGGATAAGTAGGTCATGTAGAAACAGGAATGGGGGAAAGAGTTAAAAAATGAGTTATCAAGGAAACCAATTACCTTATCAAATCTAAATGATTTGAGAAATCATTAGAATTTTTAACCTAATACGCGATGGAAATGAAAACCAAAGAGCGAGTAACAAATATGGGGGCACTACAATGTCTGTTGGATTTGATTGGAAGCTCTAATCCCCAAAAAGGTGTATAAATAAAAAAATATATTAAAGAAAAAAAATGTTTTTTTAACTGTATATGGGTTTATGTGCTGGCGAAATTCTATAAATTAAAACTCAAATCCACCTTGATTATGGATTACTCGAGGGTCCAAATCGATATTTTGGTGTTAATAGTTTAGGATAGGATATGTTGAAAGTGGAATGTGTGAAAAATTTTGAAATGAAAGAGATAAAAAACAAAATTGGTTGTTAAATCTAGAAATAGGCTCACGGTTTTTTCTTAATAATAAAAAGTCACCTTTTCATCCAAAATTGAATGGGAACCCCCCCTCCCCCCCCAACAAAATATAAATGAAAATTAAATGAAAAATATCATTAAAAGAAATCATGGGTGTGAAAATAATCCCCACAATTAAACTATTTTCCCTTAGAAAACAACAATAAGGACAAAAGTAAAAAACCAAACCCAACTGAAAATGCCAAAATGGACTCTGTTGCCATGTTTCTCCCACCCAAAAAGGACAAAACACCACCAGTTGATCAATCAAGAAAATAATACTCTCACAAACCAAAAAATAAACCACTTCTTTAAATGTTCTCGAATATTAAACTATATTAAAAAACAAAAAAAACTCAATCACGATCCACGAATGACTCATAAAATTTTCCTAGAATGAATAATGAAAATACACAAGGTCACCGTAGTCTTACTTCAACAAAACGATTGGGGGCATTCAAATCCCAATGTATATTAAATGAGGAATTTGGTGGTTAAAAATTTCTAAAAAAGACTAACAATTTTCAGAACAAAACTATGGAAAAAACCAAGTTACTAATATAGGGAGACAAAAACAAACTCCCCATAAAAAGGGTCAACTCAATTTTTTTGTGGCAGAATTGGGACTCTAATAGGGTGAGGTACAAACAGACTCCCCGACTTATGGGGAATGCATTCATTACATTTCAAAAATAAATTACCTGAGACCCATAGTGTGTCTCCCCTCCAGAATAACCATCCATCTTAACCAACTTGGACGGGCCGACACAAAATAACCCCAAAATTTAAAGAGTTGGCATGTCGACACGGTGAGTCCACAAAGTTAGGGAAACCATGCAGAGGGTTCTTCCCCAAAGGGGAAAATTTTCATGGTTACATGGGCCAAGGTGCATGGCCATACGAAGAAAATTTGGTACCTATTTTCTCTTATCACATAGTTTCCTAGGTTGGTGGATGGTTACTACTAACTATATAAAAATTGTGTGCTAAATTCTACCTAGCCCAAATTTTCATAATCATCCATAAAAATTCAAATGAAACCAAATGGGAAAAATCATGAACTTATGAGATAATTTGGGAAACATATTCCCCCACTCATTTGACCGAACGAGGAAAAATAGAGAAAGTCAACAATACTAGATGTATAAATTGTTCCCAAATTTCATCCTGAGGATGAGAATTGGACCATATATTTTTAACAACCTTGGTATTTCACTGACTATGCACAAGATTCACTTCAGTACATATGGTTAGAGGTCAGATGATCAAAGAATCTTCATCCCCACAATTAGGCCTTAGGAAACCCATGAAAGGAACATATTCATTTTGTGCCATAAAAAACTACACTATTATCCCATATGGGATCAAGGAGACAAAACACACTCCAAACTCACTTTAACAACACCTGATATATTTCCAAAACAATATCGTAGAAGATTCACACACATCACCCCTTGTTTCTTATGACGAAAAATTGAAAGAGGAAATGATATATGGAAAAACATTCATCTAAACAATGGATGTCATGATTTTCTCAAAGGAGGCACACTTATGAAAAAATATGGACTCTCAGAAGATTTCACAACCTTCAATTTGGCAATCAAATGAGCATATGACGCTGCAATGTGTCCTTGAACATGACCCTTGAGAATGATATAAAAAATACATGGATAGGAATCTTATACTATTTCCAAAACAGCAAAAAAATTCTTACAAATGTCTATATTAACCTCTCTTGACCATATTACCCACATCATTGGTTTAACATGAATTCTCATTTCAGATAGATTGCTGAAACACCCAAAGGCCCTCTTAGAAAAAAATTTACACCGACAACCTTGGACTGCTTCTACCTTTGGCTACCTTGGTAACATAAGTGTCGAAGGTTCTTTCAATCATCCAGGACCACTCTCCCACTATAAGAGAATGTAAAAAACAATGAATGAAAATGCTGTGGAATCAACCATAAATGTTCGAGAAAATGACTCCTTGCACTGATCAGCTGGAGGACTTTCCAATGGAGAAGCAATCTAGAATGCACATATTTCATGAATTAAGTATTTGTGGTGGTATACCCTATCCATCATGAGAACCCAAGGACCCAAACAAGATAGTATATTGGTCAAAAAATATGTCTCTAGAAAGAACCAAACACATGAGGGGAGCCACCATAAGGAACTCCCAACCATTCTGTAGAAGATACCACTAACCATCCCGTCAACCCAACATACCGACCAAATAAAAACAAAAAATATAATCCAAACAAGAGGGGTTCTTGAACACAAAGAATCCCACAAAAAAACATTTCAAAAAACACATAAGACACCCTACCCAAACTGTTCATCAATACATTGATCATTCATTTAATAGAATCCACTTCATTGAATGTAAATGTTTCTGTGGTTAGCGTACACCCAATGGTATCCTATGGACCTCACACATGCATGATTCCATGAAACACTGTTGAACCTCTGCATATCCATTCTGGAACTAATCAAGTAGTTCCATTAACTATCCATAATACCATATAACCCTTTGCATGTGGTCCCTCATGGAAATACCAACGATTAAAACAATAATTCCTTTGACTTTTCAAAACGAAAACACTCAACAGACACTTCCCTAATTCTCAAAACCACTAAACACAGAATAAAAACCTAATTTACATCATACAAAACATTTCATAAATACCCAATAATTCAAATAAAAAATCACATTCAAGCAATACAATAATTTCAAAACATTTCATCCTGTTTCAAAACACTCCCAATTTTATGAAAAAAATACCTTTTATCAACACCCATCCATTTAAAAACCTATTTATTCTTATTTAAACAATATTCCAATGATTCATAAAACTTTTCAAATGGTTACTAGTGAGTAAGGAAAAATTTGTCTTAAAACCCAACACATAAATTCCCAAAAACACTTCATTCAACTCAAAACGCCATTCAATAATTAGATAATGTCTATTTGGAATAGATTATTAAAACCCACTATAATATAATTCATACTTTTAAAAGTGTTGTATAAACATCATTTAAAATTTCAAAATAGTACTGAAAATTCATTACCTCCATTTTAAAAATCAATAAAAATCCTCATTACTGAAAAATCATTTCATAAAAGTTTACATTTACTAAATCAATTCCTATTTATAATTTTGAAACAAACATACAAGATTCCACAATAAAAGGACACAAGACAATGCGAGTGGAAACATGTTTTGGTGGTTTATTTGGAAATATGGTTGGAGGCAATACGACGATCTTTTCACCATCATAGAGAGTATTCTAGGACAATATCCCCAAATCCAAATGGCCTTCCAGGACATGTGAGCTCACTGAAACCATTGACCCATCTCGCTTTTCATTTCCCTAATCATCGATGATCCTTGGAAACAAAAGGATGCAGATAAAACATGACTTTCCCTAGTGACATGAATTATGTAATGATGTGTGCCATCTTGGCACCCTACTTGTAATTGGTATTTCAAGTCCCAATGACCCTAGATCCAAACTATCTCAACAATTCCACAAATGACAAGAACCAACAGAGCAAACCAGACCCTCTGATAACATTTTTTCATGAGCCAGATCTTTCCACCTTCAAAACTGGAATTAGACCTCATCCGTGGAAAGACCCGAATGGTGTTCTCGATCCCCATGAGCTGGCACAGTTTCTCAGGTATCATAAAATTAAATTTGGGAATGATTTACCTGGTTTTATAAACATAAAACAAAAAACTAATCCAATAAATCAAATCAGAAATTTTAACACCAAATTATATTTTTCAAAATATCATAATTGAGTTACACAATTTAAAACAATGATTAAAGAATATTTAAAATGAACAAAACTAAAATAAATACATTCCATGACCCACCTCATGAAAAGTGGGAACACCCACAAGCCATCTCCAACACACTACATCATGAAGGACCGTTAGAAACCTGGACCACCAGCACAAAAATCATTACCCATCCTGCGTCAAATATAACCAACTATACTTACACCAAATGGTGTATGTAGGGTGTGACAGAAATCCCAGTAGGATTCTACTACAAACATATTCTGTGTTATAATTATTATAAGGAAAACAGATTGAATGTTTTGTAAATATGAAATTCTATTAAATATCTTTAGAAGATGAATCTTTAAATAAAATCAATTTTCAAGTGGGCTACATTAAAAGAAATCAACACACTTAAATAGAAAGAAAAAGTTACTAAATTTATCCATCCAAACATACCGTATTATGATGTTAAGTATTAAATATCTAATGAGAATGATCAATGTAAAGACACCCATAGGTTGTAGCTTGTTGTGGGTCTCAAGTACCTCGTATTTGGTGAAATTAAATATAAAAATATAGATTCTAATACACAAAAGCTATTAGTAGGGATCATACCCATAACCTAGTGGTCCCCCAACATCATAATGATCATATTTTAGTTAGATTTGTCATTTTCAAACTTGTTACATTAAACAGGGGCTAGACCCCACAAGATCTCTACCATATTAGTACATGTCCACCCACCTAGATACCCGGGTTTTCCCTCTTATGCTCAAACTAGTTCCACAAGCCATGAAATATAATTCTCACATGAATATACCACTTCCAAGTCACACACACACCAAAAAACCCACACACATGTCACATGATCCCCTTTTTCATTAATATTCATTTTAGAAATCGTACTCACACCAAAACAACCAATAACACGTTTCACCTCAATCGTACTCACACCAAAACAACCAATAACACGTTTCACCTCTCTTTCACACTTCAAAAAATCCTTTAAACAATTTTACCAAACCATTATAAGATAGTAAACATTACATAAAATCCTTTTCAAATTAATATATACTATTTCAAAATTACACTCCTACTGAAAAAAATTTGTAATATAGTTGCACCTATTACATAAATCAAGAATCCATTTAAAACCATCAAAAAGAAATTCCGAGGAGTGTAACCATATTTTTCATATAAAATTATTCTAAAAACCTTTTTAAAGACCAAAATCAAACCAAAATAACAAAAAATTATAATTTTCATCCATTACACAATTTAATAAAACTATTCCATGAATCATAAAACAACCCTAATGAACACAACATTGAATACACCCCAAAAATATTCATTTTCCCCAAAATACCACTTAAAACCCAACTGCATAACAAATTATACCTAATATAATATTCATACCAAAATAACGGATGATAATAATGCAAAAAATATAAATAAAGAAAAAAATAACTAATCCAATAATGCTTACGCATGGAATAACCTACAATTTTTGCCAAAAAAACATCAAACTGTTGTGAGAAACACCAATCGCACCACCTCTGCAACCTAAAGAAGTTAAATCAATCCCTAATACACAAAATTTCAATAAAATTACACAACATAAAACAATATGTATGATCCCTATATTCTTTACATTTTAAAACCTCACGAAATGTAGAAGAAACCCTATGCAAATGGGGGGAACATGAGAGGAAACCCACTTAATTGAGATATCTTGAATAAAAATACAAAAAAACACCATTATTTGAATTTTCATACAGCCAAAAATTAATTTGAGGTTTGAATAAGGTTTATCTGGTCCTGGAGGAACTAGAATGGGGAAAAAGAGTGAAAAATGAAGGAGTTATGAAAGAAACAAATTACCTCTTCAAATCTGGATGATTTGAGAAATCTTGAGTAGTTTTTTCTTAATATGTGATGTAAATGAGAACCAAAGAGGGAGAAAAGAAGCTGGGGACATTCCTAGGACTCTTGGATTTTAGTGGGAAGTAGAGTCAATAAAAAATAAAAAAAGGAATAAGATATTAAATAAAAACTGTTTTGTTACTGCAAATGGGCTTACGAGATGTCCCAATTACATAAATAAAATCCCAAATCCACCATGAATATGGATTCCTAGAGGGTAAAAATAGAAATTTTGGTGTTAGTAGGTTAGGGCAGGCCATGCTGGATGTGTAATGGGTGAAAATTTTTTAAAAATAAAAGAGTTATAAAATAATCAAATTGGTTTTTAAATCTAGAAATGGGCTCACTATTCGGTACAAATCTAGAAAACTCACCCTTTACTCATGAAATATATACAAAACCCCCATAATAATGAATTAATGGAAATTAAATAAAAAATACCTTTAAAAGAATTCATGGTTGTGACATGTTCAATCTCTACCTGATATGTTTCGTCTTCTCATTCTCTTCCATATGTTCTCTCCTCTTTCCTCCCTAGAGTTTTAAAGATATCTATTTTTTAGAGGATCTAATATCTTCTTTTTTATGATCTTTAATCTAGGTTTGAATCTCAAATCATCCTTTACAACATTTTTTTGGGTGTTTCGCAATTATGTCTTGGTGTTTTTGATATCCCAAGATCCCAAGGTAGGTAGTTTCATTATCATGGATAATTTTGATTAACACTAAATTGGTTGATTTTAGTTAATTTTTTTCATTTTAATTTAAATTATGGATATAAATTATATTTCATTCAATTGGTTTATTAAAAACCCAATTTTATTTTATTGGCGATTTGAAATTGGATTTTCAAATGGCTTCTGGAAGAACCCAACCAATTTAATTGAATTAAGGTGTGTTGTGAAATTGGAGTCACGTTGTGGAATATAAATTTTGGAATTTAAATTTTGAAATTGGATTGATGGAATTTAGTTTAAATTCATATTTTGGAAAAATGGATTGAAGTGATTTTTATAGAAACCCAATGCTTTTATATTTTAAACTCATTATTTGATTAAAAACCTTTTTAGGTTTTTCAAATGGTAAATTAGCTTATTAAAAATTGGAGAATGGGATGAATTATATTTTAGGTAGTATAAAAATAAAATTCCAATCATTTTTTTATTAGAGAATAAGAAATCGTTAGTAGTTAGTGAGTTTATCAGGACAACACCCTATGATTTACAACAATAACAATACATATGAATCTTGTCAAATCCCCCATGGGATTGTCACATGTCCTCTCTAGTCAGTATCAGGGTTGATGTGTGTACACATATTTCTATAACAACTATTTATGTGTGAGAGAGTCCCATATCCTTTAACTATCATACCTTTTATAAGATGACCATGTTTCTCACATGTTTTAATTTTTACTTTACATTCAAATGTCTGTTAAAAATGGTTTACACAATATTTATTAGTTTATATAAATTATTTTATATAAAATGTTTTTAAGACATTTATTTAAAATAAATCTATAATATAAAAGGTAAATCATGATTTTTTTAATATTCTTTTGAACTTACCTACAATATTTTTTTAAATTTAATTCTTTGTTTGTTTAATTAAATGTGGTTATCCTACTAAAGAATCCTTAGTGACACCCAACTGGGTTTTTATATCACACCATACCTGTGCATTTGGATATTTGTATATTATCTTCTTCTAGGTTCGGGGAAGGGTAAGACACAACATGGATGTGGTAGTTGCGGTTGATTCTTGGTCATGGTGAGGTTTTTCTAAGGGGAATTTAGTTGTTATATGTTTTGCTTGTATCTTTCTATGGAACTATGGACTATTATGCATGTTTGACTTCTAGTACTATTGTTTCAATGGAGTTTTCCTTCTATATATAATGGCTTGTTCAACATGAAGTGATTTTTATAGTGTAAAACATGTACCCACTTCCATATTGTATGATTCCCATTTCTAGTTTCGAACCCATAGTGATTGAAAACACCATTCTGGCTATGTTGGAATTGGATCGATTATCGGGTAACCAAGGTACCTAAGCCATTTCTTAACATGGATACTAATAATTATGTGGTTACAAGTATAATAATTATTCATTCAAGATAATAAAATGAAAATTTAAATTCTATATATAATCTGACCTTGATTTCACAAAAATTTAGTAGAACTATTCAAACACCACCACAAATTATAGAAGTATACTTTTCTACTAAAAAGGAAAATAGGGATATTATTGTATCTAATTAATATAAATCCGCTACCAAAATATTTAGTTTAATCCTCCCAAAGAACCTTTTGATACTCCCTTTAGTTTAATTTTATGGAATTCTGGGTGTGCATTGGATTGACCAATAAAGAGACAACATTAATTACATTGATAATGAAATCACTCTCTGTATTGCGAATCATCCCCCAATTCAATACAAGTGAAAGGAAAAGAATGAATCTTCCTTTGAATCAATATCTAAAGTATAGATATTATTTACTAATATGAGTATTAAGACCAAATTATTGATTCTATGTAAAATATCATCCTTGAAGAAATTTCCATTGTGATGGAATATGATGAAGTGTTTCCTAAAGAATAGTGTGGTATTCCTCTTATCCCAGAGGTCGAATTGTCAATCTATCTTATACCTCTAGCATTTAAATTTTCTTTGACGCTATATAGAATGAATCTTATTGAACATGAGCAGCTAAAGACATAAATACATGAAAATATTGATAATGGTTTCATACTCCATTGTGCTTCACCTTGGGGTGCACTTTCCCTCTTCAACAGGAAGAAGGACGGTTAAATGAGCCTTTGCAATGATTATCTTGAGATTAATAAGATTGCAATAAAGAATAATTTTATTATTCCAATGATTGAAGAATTGTCAAATTAGCTCCATGGATCCAATACTTCCCTAATTTGGACTTTCAGTCATGATATTATCATATAAAAGTGAAGAAAGAATATATCTCACGGACCTATTTCCTCACATGGTACAAGAAAAATGAGTTCATAGTAATGTGTTTCGGACTCATAAATGCTAAATAAATATTCATTTACTTGATAGTGTATTTAGAGATTACCTTGAAAAATATTGTACTCTTTAAAGATTTTATTTCAATATACTCCAAAATAAAGGAGGAGGATGATGAGCATTTGAGAACAATGATAAATACCTTTTGAATAGAGAAGATTTATAAACGTATAGAAAATGTGAGTTATTTTTGAATTATGTATGATTAATAGGGAAAATTAGAACAATTAATGGGATATATATGAGTACTTCAAAGATATAATAAATTTAATAATGTATGATTCTAACATTAATTACAGAAATACATCATTTTTATGGGTTAACTAGGTATTATCATCGATTTTGGAGAAATGTCTCATGATTTTAAACCTTGTAACCAAAGTAACTCATAAGGGAGTAACATTTTTTTAATTATGAATGAGAAGAGAGATTAAAGTAGTTGAAAAAAGTGATTATCACTTCCCATGTACTTACTCTACCCACAAGCCGAGAATATATCATGGTGTATTGAAATGATTCAAATAAGCCCTTGGGCTTCATGTTAATGCTGAAAGATAAAGTGATATTCTATGCCACATGGAAATTGAATGTTTAATATATTACTACCCAATTAATGAAATACTATTCAATATAGTGGTCTATGTATTACAAATATGGCAGAATTATCTCTTTGTGGAAAATTATGAATATATATATCATAATAGCCTCAAGTATATATTCACAAAAAATATGTGAATATTTACTTGTGATGATGGTTAGGTCTGATTAAGGATTATGATTTCTCAATCCACTACCATCCTTGGAAGGAATTTAAAGGGAATAAGCTCTATGTAAAAATGATTCCCCAAATTTATAATTGATAATAATTGAGAACAATATAATTTTCATAGAATTCAAAACTATGTGCATATAAATAATAAATGAAGGAACAACATCAATCCTTTCGGAATTTATTTCCCAACCATCCCATATAGAGAAGATAAAGTATTATCAAAGTGAAGATATGGGAATTCACAAGAATGTGGAATCTCTAATAAATGGGAAAACCTATGTGTTCAAAATTAATGAAAGAGTTTCATGGTTTGGTTCATGACTATGTCTACCATGAATCCTCGTATTAAAGAACGATTTGTTAGATGATACACATAGCTCAAACATCTCTATTCATCCTTGAGTCATGAAGATGTATCAAGATCTAAAAGATCACTATTATTGGGACATTATAACGATTGTGGAATATACATCAATACTTCTTACTAGCCAGAAAAAAAATCATAGTGGATAAAATACAAGGGTATTATGCAACCATTACCCATACCAACATAGAAATTGGAAAACATCACCATAAAATTTTTCACTTGTCTTTTGAATACATAACTATGGAATAATTATATATGGGATTTTTTGGATCATCTTAAAAAACATATCAATTCATATCAATTTGATAGACCCTCTCACTCAATCAACATCCATTGATATATATTAGAGAAGTGGTGAGTCTTCATGGAACACCACAATCGATTGTATCTGATCAAGGCCATAGGATTGCATCAATGTTTTGGAGGAGTATATTATATCCACAAAATACCCAATTTAACATCATCACATCTTATAACCAATAAACTTATGTCTAGTGTAAGAGGACAACCCACACACTCAGTGACATGTGGACTACATACTCAAATAACTTCAAAGGAGGATGGGATAAAAAAATTTCTCTGGTAGATTTATCATACAATAACTATTTCCACTCAAGTATATTAATGTATCCCTATAAATAACTTTATAAGACATATTCAAAACACCATAATATTGGAGGAATTATTGGGAATGCCAAATTCTTTGTCCAGAAATGGTTTTAGAAATGGTGGAAAAGTTCAAGAACATTCAACAACACATGACGACAACTCAGATTCAAAAGAAGATCTATGATAACAGTCATCGACGAGACATAGTGTATGAGGTTGGGGATATGGTAGCAGTATGCATATATCTGTGGAATAAATTTAGGATATTTGGAAGGAATAGAAAGCACGGTACTAAATACGTCGGTCCCTTTTGAGATACTTGATCGCATCATACTCGTGGAATATCGACTATCACTAACAAATAACTTATATCAAGAACATTATGTCTTCCACATATCACTCCGAGGGAAGTTCACACTAAAACACTAATATCATCTGAAACTAGGGGCAATGCCATTAGAGAATGATCATTCATATGGGGAGCAGCTGATGATGATATTAGATCATCAAGACAATGTTATATGAAATAAGATAATTCTCTATGTCAAAGGGCTATGGAGAAACTAAATGTTTGAAGAAGAATCTTGGGAACCAAATGAGGTGATGAAATATAATTACCTTAATATATTTTATTGTCTAAAATTTAAATATTTATTGATAAATTTATGAAGCAGGGAACGTTTTAATGACCTAGAATTTTATATGTTAAATTCCTTTTTTAGTTCAATTAATTGTATTGTTTTTTGTTTTGGTTATAGAAAACACATTAACTTCATTTCTATTATTATATCCTATTAGATTAAAAATATAATTATGAATCATAACCATTGATAATATAGTGGTTGGTCAATGATCATATGATTAGTATGCATATAGGTTTTTTCAAATCCTGATATCAAAGTAAACGGAAGTTATTTCCACAACTAGTAGGGTTATTCCCAATGTATCCCCTTTATAAGAGATTCCATGGTAGATAACATCTGTGATTTTTTCCCCTCGATGAAGACTAATATGATATCAAACAATATATTAACGAGTGAAACTATTTATGGAATGACATCAAGCTCATCGACATCACAACCCAACCCATCCATGCCATACCACCCCTTGAAAGACTCAACATCACCCAAATCGCCCTGGATGATTTTTCTAGTGTAATAATGAGATATGTATCAAGGCCCAGATAATATGAATATGTATATTTTATATAATCATAAATACATGATCATATTTTTCTTCTAACTCTAAAAACAATTATACAATAAAATAAAAATTATATTTGTGGGTAATTTTTAAATTCAATAAATAAATTTATTTTGATAAATTAATGTGTTTTTTAATTTAATAATATTTTAATAAATGTATTATTATTAAAAAGTAATTATTAAATATTAATGTTCATATAATTTTTATGATGTAAAATATAAATATTATAATGGTTTGAGAACTATTATTGTCCAATCACCCAGTATTTCTCAATAAAAGTCTATTCTGTTATAAATGTAAAAAATCATATATTTAGAAAATTATTTTCATAAAATGAATATTATTTTAAGAATCAACACATAAAAATTATGAAATGGTATATTTTAAAAAAGGCAACATTGTTTATTTTTCATGTAAAAAGTAAATAAGGTATAAATATATAGTGTATATTAGGCATCATAGTGACCCAATAATTATGTAATAAGTACTATAAAAGGGAATAAACATCCAAATATATTTTTTTCAATTTAAAAATTTTAAAATTATGTTTATTTTTTTATTATATAATACCATTATGAATCCTCCAAAACCTATAAATTATTTTGAGGTTCTAAATAAATTTCATAAAGGCATTGACTCGCTTCCACATCTCCAAGAATAATATTTTAATAAGTTTGGCCAGTAGACATATAAATAATTCAAAAACACTTATATTTGAAAAAAAACATGGGAAACCCCATTGTACGCTTTTTGGTTTTTGTTATGCTATTATATAGAGTCTAAAACATAAGTTTGAGGAATTATAAAGAATTCTCCACTATTTATCTCAATATACCCACCAATGCACCCATTTATCTTCACTTATAGCACTTAATCACCCACTTATACCCTCTATATAGTCCTCCCAAGGATCAAGCTTGCCCTAATGAATCTCCTCCCAATATTTTAGAATCACACTCTTAAGGTAAGGGGTACTCTAATTCCCCTATTTATTCATGTTTTTCATTATATTATTCATTTTACCTCCAATTTCTAATGTTGGGATATGTTCTTCTATATCCACCTTACATTACATTTGATTTATAAATGATGACAAAAAACATTAAATATCATTAATCCCTCCCATAAAAATTTATATTCCCTAATTTGTTTTCAAAATTTCACCATGATTTTCCATGCCAAAAAATTGTGTAGGGAATACCCATACCCATTTTCTATAAGGGGTGTTAAAATTTGTGCACTAAAAATTTGATTAGGGATTTACATGTATTTATTCTAGTATCCTTAATCATAGAATATAATTATATGTTAAATAACTCTATCTTGTATCATATATAGTTCTCCCTTATTCATGTGAATGAAATTAATGTGATGGGTGTGCCTAGAATTTTATAGAACTCTAATGCATTGGGTAATTTCTTAGTCTTAGAAGGCATTATATAAGTGATTAAGAAGTGAAAATAATCCATCGATGGAATTTTTCCATCATGATTTCTTTTTTAATCCTTTTTAAATGTTTATAATTCCATGTTGATATCTGTTTTCACATTTCCCATGTTGGAATTATGTTATCTTGCCTCATTATTCATTGATATTATTCTCAACCTAGTTATTTCTTATTTATACGACTATTTCTAACATGTGATGCGTTATCATGTTATTCCATGTTTATTTCCTTATTGGGATTAATAGATCGCCTATTTCTTATTTATATCCTTATGTTATCACATTCAGTTTTTAAATTAATGGAATTTAAAAAAAAATGTTGATGAAATTTTCGATAATTTTTATTTATCCCATGTTCAAGATGTCATTATGTATATAAAATTCCCAAATACACTAAGATTCTCAATCATTAGGTTTTTTATGTGTAATATTATATAATAATTAATAAATTACTGATTAATAAAGACTAGGTTTTTCATACATACAACCTGTATTTACATCAATGTTACAATGATCACGTTTGAATAATAGTAATAATATATCGTGGTTTTGTTGAATCTCAGGACCCTGTATGTCACAAGATGCACAGGTTATCACTATAGTGAATTCATAACTTATTGATTCATGTAACAAAATCCTAACTCATTACTTCATGTAATACATTAAAAAAATTGTCTTTCTTGTAATAAAAAATATATATAATATTACATTTATTTCAAATAAAAATCAAAAAAATATCAGGGTGTTACAAAATGGGTTTAATAAACACTCAATCACAACAACATAGAATAACCTTGGGAGAGTAAATAAGGATCTTATAATCATTCTCCAATAATCATCATTTAAGTCCTTAAAATAATTATTTTTAATCATATAAATGGATCACGTAAATATTAAATAATAAGTGACACCAAAGAATGTTATCATAAATGAAAACATCATTTTAAAGATCACTTCGAATATATCTTGTGGAAAATAATCATTTCATTTTGAAATTACATATTTAAAATCCATAATAACCAAATTTATTAAAAAATATATTTTCATTTAAAATAACATTGGAAACATTTTAAATAATATTCAATGAATTTAGTGGTCAGGACACCAGGAAATTTCATTCATGTATTGTACATTAACAGAATGATTCCTTTAAATGTTTCGGATAAAAAATAAAATGTAAATTGTTTTTAAATTGAAAAGAATATAAACATTAAACAAATTGTAATTATTAAATTATTTGTAAACATGACATTAAATATTAATATTATATTATTCAAAAAAATATTGAAAATATTTTTAGAAAACGTATTCATGAAAGAAAAATGCAGATGAACCGAAGAAAGATATAAAGTCAATTTTTCTTAAATAAATTAATTTGATCTCTCGAGTACATCAATAGAAGAAAATGGAAGGAGAAATTTTAATCTTTAGAAATAAATATATATCAATAAATTTCATGGGAATTTTTAGAATATTGTTCATTAAATTTTATCTTCATAAACATAATAAAAATCAATCCACATAAACAATGAGACTTCAACATAAGATAGGTACTAATTTGGTGATTTCCTTATAAAAAAGCATGAAAGAGGTAATATAATATGATATTTTAAAAATCCATATTTTTTAAGAAATAATAATAATATACATTCATGGGATGTATATAATCCACAGTAATTAAAAAACTAATTAATATGGCCCGAGTCTCTCAAAAATAAGAGTGATGCGAGAAACCCTTACCTTATGTTAGGCATACTTTTAATCCACTTTAACCACATATATAATTATTTAAAATAAATTTTCATATTGTGAGTAAATTTAATTCATATATGATCCACTTATAACATTTTAACACCAATTAATTAATAATTCCATATTAAAATCATCATATCACGGTGTGAACAGTTTAGTTTTTCATGGGAATTTCTATAGGGTACTTTTGATCAGTGTACAATAACAATGGTTACAAAATCTATACATTTTTAATCATGATATAAATTAAATATATACTTTAAATATATATATATTTTGATTCTTCCACAAAAATTATATGTATAAAATATATTTACACCATTCATTGAGATAGTATGTCATAAGTACGCATGAATTTTGTTTCACATTTCAATAGATTGATGAAAATAAATGTAAATAATAATTAAAATTAAAATAAATAGTTTTATATCCTATATATATTATATACACATTAAATATATAATTATTTTCATCCATATAAAAGAGAAATGAAAAATGAATCGCATCGCTACTTGGAAGTGGTAGTGTACACATACACACAAGAGACATTATCAAATTCGAATGGGTGGGAAAGATGTGGATAATGGTTGTTACATAATCATCACAAAAAATTATATTTAAAATACTTAATTAATTATTTTAAAATTGGTAACATATATTCATATAATGTATAAGGTGAAACAAAATTAAAATATATTGGTTAAGAGTTATAACTCTTTGTTGAGAAACCTCCTTTAGATTACACATTAAGCCTTTATAAGATGGTCCTTCATAGTGAACATAATATCTATGACTTGGGAAGGAATATAAGAAGATATTTTTCTATGATTTTTTTAAAATAAATGATTTTTTAATTTTAAATTTGAGAGTATAGGTTGTATCCTTTAATAGGGGAGGGAAAATACAGACATAGAATTACTTTAAAGAGTACTTAATATATATATATCACAATGATGTAAATTTTAACCAAGTCATCAAACAATTAATAAAAATATTATATATGGTTGAAATAAACTAAAAAGACCAATTTGGTAATTTTTTTACATATTTTAATTTGTATCTCTAGGTTAAGCTACATTAAATCATTTTTAAAAATAACCAATATAACACAATTTTTTACATGTTAATGTAAATATATCTACCTAAATAATGGGATAATTCTAAAAAATTATTCTTATTATAAATTAAGAATAAATTTTATATATTTTAATTTCTATATGTAGTGTAAATTACTTTTATATTAGAAAATAAATTTCATGATAACAAATTTTCGGAAAATACAAGATTTATGAGTACAAATAATTTTACATTGGTTGGAAGTATAAAAATTGAATTATATGAATATTTTTAGA
This sequence comes from Viscum album, assembly GCA_963277665.1. Taxonomy (NCBI): domain Eukaryota; kingdom Viridiplantae; phylum Streptophyta; class Magnoliopsida; order Santalales; family Viscaceae; genus Viscum; species Viscum album. The sequence continues at coordinate 1,255,011,219 of OY728131.1, read as the reverse complement.
AAAACAAAAAAATTATTTACACTTTTGGATCAATTATAAAATGAATTTGTTCTTCCAACCATTCCATTAAACTAAAAATTCAAATAAATATTGTTAAATGTGAATAAAATATAATAGATCATCACAAAAACATTGCAGGGATCAGAAAATAAAAATTACATTTCCAAATAAAATATTTTACTTCTTAATTATATATTGTTTCTAAAAAACACATTTAACTAGTTTATGAAATGTTTTAGGGTTATTTTAATTGTTTTACCTATTGGTTTAACACAATTTTACCACTTTTATAGAGGTGAAAAATATTTACAATAGTTACAATTCATAATAAAAAAAATTAAGTTGTCCTTATTAGATTATATTTATTTTTGAGCTATAAAATATTAAATATATTTTTTCGAATTCATTTCATATTTTTGGAATAATTTAATTTAATTTTAAACCAATAAAACTAGTTGAAAAGTGATTTTGGAAAAAAATCTTAAGCATAGAAATTTATTCACCAAAATTAAATATAAAAATTATTAAAATGAAATAAATTTTATAATTAATAATATATTTGAAATAATTAATCTTTTATAACATTTTAAAAACCTAATATGACATTTTAAATAAGGTAATTTCTAATAAAAATTTACACCTTTTTTCATTCATCAAAAAACAATGTTTTAGAAATTTTTAAAAAATTACTCTAAGATAATTTCTGAAATGTTGATTTAGAATATGAGGATAAATTTATAAAATAAATTTTAAAAAAGTGGTACAAATTAATTATATTATTATTTCACAAAAAAGTATCATCTTCGTGGAAAATGGTATGTTTGAAGCATATAATTAATTTACAAAAGATTGAGTTCCTAATTATAAAAATTTCATCTTCATATAAATGTAATATACATAATTTTTAATTATTGGGTTATTATTATTCTTATCAATGTTTTTAATTCCTATATAACAAACAGTCAATTTTAAATAATAACATTTTAACTTCATGTTGCAGTTTGTCAAAATTTGGTGTTGCATGTAATGCATGCTATCAAATAAATAATAATTATTTGAAATTTAATATATAATATAATTGAATGGTTTTATAATATACACCTAATGAAATAAATTTCCCCCTCAATATTTCATTACATAGATGAAAACAAATGAGTATATCTTTGTTTAATCACATCCTTGGGTTCCCAAGTAACAACATCAAATTATGATTCCTCTAGGGAACTTTTACCCGATGAGTAATCTTGTTTTATATAAATTTATCTCAATAATAAAATATGTATATCGGATATTCTTTATATTAATAACCATTCCCTAGTAGTATAACCTATGATTTCTTTACATTTAATTGATCAGGTACTTACTTCCAAAGGAAACATATAGGGAACGCTTTGTGAACATAAGAGAGGATCGGTGAAGCATCATGGGATGTGATATTTCCTATATTGGAACAATAATATTTAATGGGAATAAATACATGGGGATTATATTTCCATTATTTTTTCATCTCTTCACCTTCTTCTATAGATACATTTGCAGTAATACCTTCTTATCAACTTTGTTTTCTAGATCTCTTTGATGGTTGTAAGATTAACTTTTCTATCATCCCCTAGCCGCCTTAATGTATCTTCAATTTACTCATATAACTCAGTAACTAATATATTTTTCAATCTAATCTCATCCTGACACATTGGAGTCCAACCCTTATTTCAATATAGTTCTTCATAATGATCCCTCTATATTCTTGTGTGAAATATATTATTGAAAGAAAACATGACTAGTAAAGGCTTTAATCCCAACCACCATCAAAATCTATAGAATATTATCTCATAATATCCCTTAGGTTTGAATGGTTATCTCTAACTAATGATTTTGTACATTTAAGACTATGTAATTTATTTATTAACAGTATGTGTAAAGAGATTATTAACGTACTTCATGGATGGAGACATTAAATTCACTAAAATATTTGGGTAGTGATGAAGACAGGATTCGATAGGTTTTTTAGGAAATGTTTTTATTATTTTCTATACATAATATTTTTATATGTTACTATTATTTGATTTTTAAAAATATGAGCCAACCCCGAGGGTCTACCCCAGCCAACTTGAGGATGGGATCATGTAGGACCCTGAGGATCAACCACACCCATAAGAACAATATAATGAAAGACCAAAGGAGGAATTGGTTGTTGAAAGATAATTCCCACAAGGTGATATCCTATATAAGGCCCTTAGTGAGCATAATCATGTGCCTAAATCCCTAGATATATAGATCTAGTGGTGGTGTGTTAGGTTGTATCCAGTACTGATCATCGAAGGTTATCATGAATGAGAGTTTGAGACCACATCATAGTTAAAACATGGGACATAATCTAAAAAGAGTTGATTTGGGATATAGAAGAGCAGGGTACTATATACACATTATTAAAATGAGATATAAAATTTTAGTTGGTTGATGCGGCTAATCTGAGCTGCCGGTGCACCACTATGTGATCACATTCTTCCCTGGATCTAATAGAGGATTTACAGTACACCGAAACACCAGCTGAATTTTCAATGAATGATAAACTGGGTATAATTCATGATGATACTAATAGGATGAAATATTTGAGATTTATCTAACTATATCCATGTCAAATCCATCTTACATGAATGTGGATAAAGAGAATAATGAGATTCGGCTGAATGAAAATGATTTTTTATTTGGCTATTCATATGTCTTCAATTTATGGAGATCCATATTAAGTGAGGTTAAGGGAATGAAATCCTCATCACAGGAATTTGAGGTTATCACCACAATGGATATACTTTATGGTTCCTTATTTTTCAACATAATATATAGATTCAAAGAATTCCAGATCTCAATGGATTTAAAATTAAATGACATGAAATAAAAAATTGAGTCTTGATGTGGAATAAGTCTCAGATCTGAGGTGGTGTTGAAATGAACTGGTGGTGGAGAATATAAAAAATAAAAGTAGAAGAATAGATATTGATAAGTTTGAATTTGATTATTTGAGTGGCCATGTTTTAGAATATATAGAGTCACAATGAAACCATTTTTTTCATGTAGAGAATATGAACAGTGTATTCTCTGGACTAGATAAATAACTCAAGGGTTCATAATGAACTAGGTTGTAAGAACCAATTAGAGATAGTGCAATATGTTTAATTCCCCTTCGTTTCACTAATAACACTACGAAATCACTGTTGATGCCTGAAAGATATCACATGAACATTTGACGACATTTTAATATCATTTTGCATGATGTAACAAGAGATTATACCATGTTTTTGTGAGCTATGTGAGAAGACCGTTAATATTACAGGAATGAGGTGAATTTTATTTTATAAATTAACATGTTTTTTTCTAAAGGTTCTATGAGTTTACAGGGTTTGTATATATCAATTTGTTTTGTAATAGTGAGAGTTAATATGAAAGGATAATGTGTGTGCATATCTTTTTTGTGCAAGTAATGTTCATGTAATAATTTTGATGGAGAAGTGAACGAATGAAAAATAAATTTCAGGCATTTTTCAAGGAAATGTAGAGTTTTATATCCAAATTTTTTTGGTTTACATACACTATCATTAATTATAGTCAAAGGATGGGTAATTTTTGTTGAGTAGGGATTTCCACAATTATGCTAGAGAGTGGAAGAGTTGAAATTTTTTCAAACATTGAGAATATTTCATACCCTGTCATGAAAATTATTTTTACGAACTAAATTTCATATCAATTATATAAAGGTGTATGTAGAGTTCAAAGGTACCTACCCTTTTTGGTGCAATAACGTACAAGGTGATATTATTTATAGTCAAGTAATCAATCACGTTTTTTATATAAATAAGTGATTGAATTATGGATGGGTCCATGTAGTTATTCTAGAGGTAAGTAATCATGAGTAGATAGTGAATCTATCCTAATGGTTGTAAGGGTGGTTTTCTTATGCAGGAGTTACATAGCTTAAACAAAAAACCAATGATCGTCATGATTTTTATGCACCAACACACTGAATGATGCATGATCCTTGGACTAAACCATATTGGTGAACCATGTAAAAATATGTATGACTTTTTACTTTCATTATTTCTTTATATTATGTGAATCTTCGCAAGACAATGTTGGTATGAATTAACCCACATTATAAATATCTCTAGATCCTGTGGTGAAAAAGTAACTTTATAAATGATATCCATAACCTGATTCACTATCCCAATATTATTTTATCTATATACATTTTTGTCCGAACAATTTTTTTTCATTGCATAGATTTATTTTATTGATTTTTTTATCTTATTGGACTTATTTTACTTTGTAAATTGTGGTTTTATTTTACTATTATCACAATTCCATGAAAAAAGGTAATATATTCCAAGAAAAATAAATCATTGATAGAAATTTATCAATATGGAAGTGTCTATGGACGGTGTGTGATTTAGTTTAAGGGAACTAATGAATCAAACAATGAAGAACCTAACATGCCAAGTGATTACATAACCACTAATGATGAATAAATTACATGAAATCTAAAAGTGTATGATTTATACATGATAAATGAATTGGAACGGAAATTAATATAAGAAAATAATTATTAGGATAACTAAATCTAGGTATATGAAATTGATTTTAACATATTGAGTGTTTTAAATAAAAAACTAATTGAATTGGACACAAATATGAGGGATATTAATGAGTATCACGATTTAGAACAATATATTATGTCCATGGATAATGAAAAACTCATAGATGATGATAAGGGAATGAATCTAATATAAAAATTAATTTAGAGTGTATAAGCTATTCATAATGTACTTTCAACACACCTATCAAAAATGGTTCCGGATAAGAAAAGTCTACAATAAGAATATTTGTGCCTAAAAGACTCTATTTTTTGAATAAAATATAAAATGACAGTGAAGGAAAACATGTTGTTCAATCATAACCTAGCCTTGGAAGTGTAAATTCATAGAGGAATGACTATTGAGACATAATTATGTCTCAATTTGAATCATGTTGTAAGAAAATCAGAACGTTGTAAGAAGAATAAGGTTCATTAAAGGATTAGTTATAAACCAAGTGTAATCATAATATCATTTGTGAAATAATCTTTTTTCAATAATCCATATAAAATTATTATTATAAAATTAATAAGTATTCCATATTGAAGAAAGAAAAAGAATAGATTCCAATGCCACCAAGATCATGCTATAATGAAGCTGGTTTTGGCTGTGAAGAAACTCCACCAAGTCATGAGAAGAAAAAAAAATTATGAGTACTCCCAAGAAAATTGATATTATTTAATTTGAAGTATATAAACATAACAGGGACACCAAAAGATTTAAAAACTACTATATGAGGTCTCATGTAATACATTAAAACATGTGTTAATTTTTTGGGATAGATATACACACCAAATTTTTTTGTGTTGGGGTATGGGGATATATCAAAATCTAGAAGCTTGTGGAAAACTAGATAAACAATTCTGCCATGAATAGAAAAGGATGTATGTGTGTTACTCTGATAATTATTTTCATTCTAATATTGTTTAATTTTTGAATTTATAAAGCATTCATAATAGGCTATAGGAAGGTCTTTGGATGCCTGTGAGGGGAAAAACTTAGTTTGAGAAATAGATTTCAGAAATTATATAGATAAGAATCCCTTATTTCATTCAAGATATAGAAATGTCCCAAATTAATATCTAAATATCGAACATCATGGTGTGACATGAAAATATCATGAAATCATTAAAATAGTTCACTCAATGAATTAAAAAAAGGAAAACAAAAAATTAACTATTTTTGAAATGAATACTCAAAGAAACTCATACTTTATGCCACATCAAGAAAAGTTAATGAAAGGGATAGATTACACCCATTGAGAATGAATACAAAGTAGTTAAAAAGTAGAAATATTATTCCATCCAAGAAGAAAACATGTACTAGAGAGATTAAATCCAAAACTAATAAACATACATTTCCTATATAAATGAGACATTGTAAAAAGATTGATCATGTGGGTAATGAATGTTTGGTTATATGAACAGAATAATTGACATTTGATGGGTGATTAGAACAACCACATTAAGTGTATAATTCATTGTAATAAAATAATAAAGGGGTCCATAGTCGCACACCATCATCCTTGACATAATAAAACATGAGTTACCCATCTCCCCATATACTAGACTGTTTATAACTATTTTTAAAGATCATGGAAATAATGGGGAGATATGATACATGGAGATTTTATGCTTCAAATCACATTTATGGTTTTTCTTTAACGGAACATGGATATTTTTTATAGGTTGGACGAAGTTGAATTATAATTTGAAAAAAAATAAATCTTCCGCCACTGATATAAAACATTATTTTACCATCAAAAAGTTTTATATCCATGTGATGGATTGAGATAAATAATCTAGAAGATATATTCTTAAAATCATAGGCTAATAAGACTCATCAGTGGGATGATTTGAGATGAATGATATTAAATTTTTGTATGTTTATCAAGTCATATATATCACCATATCATATCATAATTATATCATAATATATTACTTTTCTTGTCTTAAAAGGGTTTTGTTTGAATTTGTGAACATCATAGGTAACTATCTAAAAGAAAATAAATCCAAAGATGGTATGTGTGTCTTATAATTCACGACTAATGTGGAAAAAAATTAATTATCTATAAAACTCATGTTTCCTAAACATAGGTCCTACTTTTTAAGTTTTATAATTTACATGAATACTATTATTCAATTTTGTAAATTCACTTAGTGATCATCTTGTGAAAATAAAAGGTGGTAAGGATCTTAAAATAAAGTCTAAGAAGCTATATACATATGGGGGAGGAGTTTTTCGGAACCCAAGCATATTTTAATTACAATAAGGGGAAGAATTTACCTTAAACTAGTATCATGGTAATGTAAAAGTAATATTTTCAACTTAATCTAAGGAAGAGATTGTTGGACTCCAAAGAGTTTGGAATGGATTTATTGAAAATATGTCTAAAATGAAAATTGGAAAATTTTATAGATATAGGTATTAATTTCACTAAAATATTTGAAGGAGAAGAAGAAATTATTTTCTTAGAATATTACAGAAAAGCATTTTATTATTTTTTAAAGTATAAATTTTTTATGTATTTATTTTTTCCATATTTTAATATAATATCCAATCACAAGGGGATGCCTATGATAGCTCGATCATGGGAACCTGTGGGAATGTGAGGGTTGACCATTCCCATAAAAACCATCCAAAGAAATCCTGAAGGCAACATGGGTGGCCATAGGTGTGCGTGTGAATAGTGATTTTGGGTATAAGGCCTGCAATGAGAATGTAGATGGACAGAAGCCATATAATCTGATGCCTGGCTGTGTTGTGTGTGGTTGCATCGAGTAATGATCTCTTGAAGCCATCTTTAATGAGAAATAGCCACCACTTAATTGAAAAAATAATGGAAATACACTACGAAGAATTATTATGGGATGAAAATGATATGGGTACTGTTCTTGTATTATTATTACGATGCATAAAATTTTGTATGATTGATTTGGTTGATATGAGATATTTATTCACCATCTCATGATTTCCTTTTTCTGTGGCTCTCCTTGAGGATTTATATTATTCCAAAACTCAAGATAAAAATATTTTAAAGAATAAACCATCTATTATTCATGATGATTCTATTGGGATGAAATATTAGAGATCAATCAGTCTCCATGCATTTACGATCCATCTATAATGCTTGTGTTTAAGGATAATAATGGGATTGAGATTAATGAAAAAAATCATTTAACTACTCAGTCATCCCCCTTTTAAGGTTCTTGATCATATATAATGTAAAGGGAATGTGATTCTAATTTCAAGCATGTGAGGATATCATCAAAAAGGGGAAATAGTAAGACACCTTATTTTTTGGCATCACATGAATATTCTAGGAACCCAAGATCTTTAGGAATTTTAAAGTTTGATACGTGGAATAAAAAAGATGTTTTATGACAAATAATTATTGGTTCTACAGAGGTGATATAATGAACCAAAGGTTCTAAAGATTTTTTATAATAGGAGAAGAATTATTCTCAAGAAGTGTGGAGCAGATATTTTCATATCTCTATTTTCTAAAGAAACGAAGACACCATGAATCCACTTATTTTGTTAATAGATGATGAATTTTGCACTATCCTGGCATGAAAAAATTTCACTCAAGGGTTCGCAATGAACTTCTGTTACATCCCAGACCCATAGAACAGTATCTAGTTCCCCATGCTAGGTCATTACATGACCTTGAACGTGCCTCCCTATACAGTCAAGGTTGTTGACTAGTAGTGTAGGTCTATGGATAAAAATTGTGTAGAATATACACTATTACCATAGTAATTAAATAGTATAACTAATACTAATAGATGTAGTAATAAGAAAAAAAAAGAGGACAAAATGGGATAATTCCTACAAGTAACTATGTAGCACATACTATAACAACATCATGAATACATTTCATGTTTGAATGTCATAAAATAATAAAACAAAACCAAAACTACTAAAATACTCCAAACATAGTATCAAATCCCAACCTAGTCCTAATCTCTCATGCACTAACCCTTTATTCGAGGCACATCCATACACTAGGTTCATTCCATGAACATGTATCAGAAAATATGTAATATTTTCTTAGGTACCCAAGTTCTATGGGAGTATTAGAAGGGTGAGAGTACATCTCAGTAATCCACCACTGATGATGTCTAAAGAAATTACCATCATATACAACTGTGTATGTACAGAAACATGTGAAATAAATAAACATGTAATGAAGGGACATGTTTCCCCTTTACTAGTTACCAATTTGATAAACTCTTATTAAGTAACATGTCTCACTTTTGGCAATTACTTATTACCAATTCTATCTTATATCCCATAGGTTAATCATTTCCATCAAGTAAACTACAACCTATGATGGTAAATTAATATTCATATGTAAATTTGTAAAGTTCCATATCTCACTATGTATAAAAATTCATAAAAAATTTATTCACACTAACCTTGGAACCTCAATCCAGGTAGTCTCATCAAAGGAAATTGTTTTGGGAATAGATCCTTAGTCCCCTACCCTAACCCATGCATTATATGGGTGGGGTTTAGAACCTCAGTCCAATACATCCTACGGGAGTATATCCTCAAGTCCAATACCCCACACTTACCAAGGCATGGGTATATTCTTCTTTAAACCACTTACCACTTATACCATTTCAAAAATCATTATAAAATAATACACTAACATTCAAATTCCATATTTCATTAAACACATAAATCATATTCATGCCTTATTCCATTAACACATTTACCATTTACATTTAATTACCAATTTACCCACATTCCTTATACCAAACAATGCCTTGTGTCATGTGGTCAATTATACATAATTAACATTAATCTGATTCCAAAATAATTTCAATCATACCAGTACTAAAAAAATAACTATTAAACATGTATATCATTATCCCTAACACTCATTTAGTCAATGTAATCAACTATGAAAAATCATCATTTTGTTTATTTCAGGACAATGTTATGATGCCAAAATAATTATAATGGGTCCTATCTCAGTATCCCAAAGATTAATTCATTGACTGTTGTCCCATTTAATAACTAAAAAACATCAGGGTATACAACATTATTCAAAATACATGTTTTAAGTCGTCTTTAATCCAACCCTTTAAACTATGGTCTTACTCTTTGAAAACTAAAATAGCCCCAAGGATTTAATTTCCACATCAATCATCCAAGACAATGATTAATCCATTTTCAAAAAAAATGTAACATGTCCTTCATTTTAAACATCATTTGAAATCTCTTAATAAACCCCTATTCTAAATCATATTGAGGTGAACACCTACATTCATAACTTTACCCACATTTAAAAATCATTTCCCTTTAATAAATCTATAATTTGTTCAAATCCAAAAAATAAACTTTTAATACCATTTCAAAACTTCCTAATAATTTACAAAATCCAATGTATAATCCTATGAATTAACCCATTAACCTTACCCGTATAACCAACTGCACATTCACTCTCATAATTTCCCTATATCAATGTTTTCAAATTTTATTCATTGTTTATAAGGTTTTGGCTTGTCCCATGGGTAGCAATATGTTTGGTCTCACTCACTAATGAACCCAAAATGGCCTATGATGGATTTAACACCTCAATAAAAATCCCAAAAATGTTTCCCACATGAAAAACCTAAAATCACCTGAAGATAATATATTGGAACAACTACATACAAATATATAAAAATGTTGCTATGGGGAAAATCATTAAGACCACCTACCTCAGGTCATTGATAAATGTTTTCTTAACCACCACGCTTGATATGAACACAAAAAACTATTAATTTCCTTACATGGAATATGCTAGAGAAGTGTGGGGTTTTGGGATTCAGAATAAGTGAAGATATTCATTAAGCCCTGATCGAGAAAAAGGTGAAAAGAAGTGTTTTAGTCTTTCCCTAATATTTGATGTGCACTAAAACACACTCCAAACACCTAATAACAAAAGGGAAATAATCTATTGGAATTATATTAGGGTTTGTATTATCCCCCATGATATTGGGGGTAATAAGGATGAATATTGGGTTAGAAATCTTAAAGCCCAAGAGGGAAAACTAGACTTTCCAACTTTTTAAGGCTCACACGGTTTGGCCACACCATTATCCAAATGGTATGTCAAGATTGAGGCTCCCTCTCTCAAAGTTTCAGGGATTCTTAGAAGTAGCTGAATGGTTTGGAAAACCTTGTGGAACTATGCACTAACCACTATCTAAAAGGGCCCCCAAGCTACATGGTTTCTTGGTCGAAGCACATAGTAAGTTCTAATAGTTCTCCAGTCGTGGGATTTTCTTTGTTTGGCCTATTTTCCAATACTTATATGTGTTGACAACCCCCACCCCCCCCCCCCATGACACCCCCTAAACTCCTCATACACCCATGAAACACCACACTACAAAAAACAAAGGATGTTTTACCAAAAAAATAAACAAGGATATAAATTTAAAAATGGTCGGGATCTTCTAATCTCCCAACTTTATAATGGATCATCTTTGAACAGTACATCAAAACTTACTGATCCGTTAGAAACCAAGGTCATTCCATGGGGTGCACCTAAAAATTCCCAATATTTCTCATGTAAACGACTATACCATCACTACCCTCAGACCTAGGAAATAGTCTAAGAAAGAAGAAACATACTCACCATACTCCATCACTATGAGAAGACTCTCATCAACGATGAAACTACCTCAAACTCAGGATTACTAACATAAAAAAGAATATGTCCCTATTATCAACACTGAATCATGATAAAAAAGAAACCAAAAAGTGACTACATTACCCAGGGATATCTAATTGAAACTCCCCCAGTCTAATCATAAACACAATTCATTTCCCAGATATATTTTTGCTATATCACTCCATTCATCAAATCCCTAATGGTTAATCAAGCCTAGTATTGCAAGTGGAAGCATCTAGATTCAAACCACGTCCCATGTCCTACCCTGCTCCAAAAATCTAGGCCCAATAGCATCAATCCATTTCTAAACATCAGAAAGGCCCAACCTAAGAAAAAACCTTCTTATAAAAGTAAAAAATAGGTCAAAATTCAAGACGATTATTATTTCCAAAAACAAAACATAAAAAAATGTTCATTTATTTCTCGCCAAACCATATTATTACTCACATCTCAACCTATCACTTGTCCACCATAGTCCTCCACACCATACACTTTAGCTCTTCACCATCATTTTTTATGGTGTTGAGAACTTCCATGATAGAAAAGAGGCTAATAGGATGTCATCTCATGTTTGAAAACTAAAATGATACATTTCACAACTCACCAAAGCCAAAGATCTAGGATAACTCTACCCAACCTTAGTTCTCATTATTTCCATCGAAACTTCTAGGATGGGTCACACTTCGATTATCCATATCACCACTAAAAGAAACATGGTTTTTTCATCTAAACCCACTCCCATTATTAGAGAATAGATATCAACCCAATATTAACCAAAGGTGGCTTGTAAACACTCATATCTATTCTCTTTTATGCACTTGAGTTGGGATATCCTGACTGACTCACTCTGTTGATGCCCAACATCCACTATTGGTATATCACCCCTTTACCAAAACATGAAACAGTCTCACATAAAGAATACATCCCTAGTTTGTATGCACCTACTGGTGTCCATCCTGACCTCTAGTGAAACATCACCCCCATAACATTGGTCCCCCCAAATCCATTTTTTGGCCCTACGGTACTCACCAACGTATCTCAGTAGAAAACAAATCGATCACCTCAAAAACATGCATGTGTCCAATTCAATTTCCTGGCTTGATCTACCCCTAAAACCATGTCCCACCTAGAATTACCCAAGGAATATATACATACCCTTACTGAATTATCATTTCCATCTGAATTACACCACATCCTTTCCATGGTCAGCTCCATTCATCCATGACTGACATACCGCTCCCACCATGGGAGTATTATTCTCACCAATTTCCTCATGAAATTTCAACCATAGTGTCTAACACATTGTCAACATGATAAAAATAAAACATAGAAGTGGCTGTCTAGTTTTTTCTGAAACAAAAAAAAATCAAACACTAACCATTATTAGAATTTGAGAATGGTACCCATGGTATTCATCGATATTTGGAATATCCTAAGGACCTCCCTTGTAACCTTTCAAATGTGTTATCCCCAACAAAGGAATCCACATGTGCCTCTTGAAGAGAGTAACCTATAAGGTGTCCCATATACAATAGGAATTCATTCATGTTTCTTAGAATAAATCCAGACCCTTTTTAATTCACTTGGGACAATGTCATGGTATTGGGAATGATTTTCACAAAAAAAAAAGCACACTAAGAATTCATTGAAAAAACCACTAAAAATTATTGATCACTAATGTCACCCTCCCTAAGGGGGAACCTTGACCTACCACAAGAATCAAGATTCCCTAACTTTAATTATTTCATCTGCACTCAAACACCACAGCTCAAATGGGATTTACATCCAAAACACACTGCCACTTCATAACCCACTGTCAAGTGGCCTAGACCGAAAATTCCCATTAGCATCACTGCCATTACCCCAAACAAAGTCATTCCATCACAACCCTAGTGATATAGATGGAAACACATAGTCCACCACACTGATCGACATTCTAATTGTGAGTCACATAACTTGTGCATCCCACTATGATCATATAGATATATAACTAGGAGTATATTCTGAGCCACATGTTTATCCATCCCTATGGAATCATTCCATTCCCTAAATGATCCCACGACAGGACCCCCTAAAGGACCTAAAACTCTCTCACTTTATTCTGATCACACACAGGGCCGGATTACAGGTCACACAAGTCATCTGTAGCTAGATCTTGGCCTCACACCCTCTCACTCATCTGATTGTTCCTCCTAGTCCACCAGCCTCATTGGACTCAAGGAAGTCTAAACATTATCTTCCATCGAACCAAGAATCGGTACTATAATGACAAACTTTGTGGAAAAAAAACATCAGGTGCTAACTTTATACTAGAAGTTATCATCCATTATTTGGACACTATTATCCCATTCGCCAATACTCAACAACAGTTCCCACATCAACCACCACCTTGGCCATAGTGAATGGCTCAAAATGACCTTTTTTCTTCCTAAACCGACCATATGACCAACAAAAAGAACTCATATACCTTATAATAAAGAAACAATGGAATAATAATAAATTTTACCACACTACATGGAACCAACCATGCTTCAATTCCACCTCTATAGAAACTAATCATGTTTCACATCTCAAGAAACCATCAACACTCGGCCAAACATCCATGAGGCAAACCACAATTTCCCAAAACTACCAACTCATAACTACCACTCGATTCATGTTTCAAAATACATTAACTTTCCCACTTATCTGTCTAACTTAGACCCTCCCTAGGAAACATTCACTTTGTTCCACTGCTGATGTCCAAAATGTTTTCCTATGTCCCACGCACCCAAAATCACTAACAATCCATCCAACATGTCTCACAAGTCATCATCAAATATTAAATGGAACCATGTCCCTAAACTATAGTAATATCAAGAAAGGATAACTAGTTCCCTTTGTCTCTATCTCTATCAGACATATACATCCAGATTCAATCAACTCACTCCTCACATCATCACTCCATCTCCCACTGAAAAACATACTACATATAACGCACCCCCTTAGACCTTTACTCTCAGCCTCAAATAAAGAATACCCACACACATACATCAGTACCATGATCCAAACACCCACCATAGGGTTCAAATTACATCTTCACAATCATAACACATAAGAGTTACAACATACACATTACGGGACAAAAACTCATAAACCATGGTCACATCATTATCAAGACCACAAAAAGAACCTATCATTTACTATAAACTGAAACCTAACAAAGCCTCACATCCCAGAACTAAGGTCTCAAACTAGTTCACTATTTCTACCTTGACCACCAATAAATATGGATCGAATATAACACTAGGGATACCCATTTATAGGTTCCCTACTAGTTAAAACATGTTTCATCTCCATTATTCATTAAAATAAAAAAAATAAAAAAAATGATTCATGATTCAAAAAAATATATTATCAAAACCCAAAGGATTTACACATTCATAAAATTTTTTGTAAATCTAAAATTTTAAAAGACTGAGATTTATTCAAATTCCCATTTCAAAATATTTCTTTTATGAATCATTTCATTAGAAAATAACTAGTAGGAAAATTGTATGATAAGAAACGTACACTACTAGCATATCAATCCCAAGACGATATCAATCATAGGAAGAATACAAATGACTAAACAATTATATGCTCCAGTCATGATGCATGAACTCGTACACACAATATTTCCATATCAGGCTAAGAGATAAAACTCATAAATCAATAACATCATATCCAATTACTCAGATTGGTGAGGAAATAACAGTAAAACATTATACCACAAACTGAACATCAATTTCCACCCATTGAGACTTCAATTTTCTCTCATACATGGCGTCCAAGGCACTATGTAATGAGCTCGTTACCCGTCCCCAACAAGAACCCATTATCTTATCTATTATGGCCCTAATAATAAGAAAAATACACCATCTGATATCACTTTGTAAATTCCCTGACTCGATGGCCACTATTTGGTGCCTCAATCCATGTTCTTACATAAACTCATCTGATCCTCCCCATATACCAGAAGCTTTCAACTCGTAGTATGATTCTATGGAGAAACGTTGGGGAGATTTTCCTAGCTTATTAGAGTAATGTCACAGTATAAATGATATCAACATCTATAGTAACAAGCAGAAACAAAAAAGATGATAGCATGTGACAATGGCAACATGTAACCAAGTAGCACTTTCTATAACAACATGAAAAATATGGTATATTTTAGATAGACATAAACCTATACCAATACCACTAAAATACACCAAACAAGGACCCAAGTCCTAGAAATGTCTTGTTCTCCAAAGCTCAAATCCTTCATCCCATGCACACCCATGAACGAGGTCCATGTCCTAACCATGTATCTGAAAATAGGTATCATCCTCATAGGTACTCAAGTGAAATGGTTACCTAAGAGGGGTGTGAGTAAAACTCTAGGCCACCCCCAATAGTGTCTAAATCAATAACCAGATTTTGAAATAGTGTATCAAAGGAAAAAAGTAAAGTAAAAAAGCATGGAAATAAGGAACATGTTTTAGCTTTAAAAATTACGCATTTTACCAACTATTATCAAGGAACATGCTTCACTTTTAAAAATTACTACTTATTTATTTTATCATATGACCCATAGGTTATGAATTGACATCATGCACACTAAATCCTATGTAGATCAATTACTATAAATGAAGTAATAAGTGATGTTCCCTCTCTCACTGAGGGATAAAAATTTCATAAACAATTTTATCACTCTTACCATAGATAATAAATCATGGTAGTCTCATTTAATTAAACTATTAGGGGCATAGAGTCTTATCCCCCTTACCTAACCTACGCATTATAGGGGCGGCGTATAGAGATTCAGTCTAAACTGACTTCTGGGATTAGATCCCCAAGTCCAATACAGCATAACTATAAATCCATGTCAACATGCTTATTTTAACTAGTTACCATATATACAATTTCATAAACCATTCTTAAACAATATATATAACTGTCACATTTATCTGTCATTCAACACATAAACCATCTTCATGAATTAACTGATTAACACATTTTCCATTTTCATGTCATAACCAATTAACCCACCAGCCTTATATACCAAACACTCCCTATTTTTAAGATTTCAATTGTAAAAATATTAACATTAATATCATTTAGATACAAATTCTCACTTACCAACACAATCCATTACTATTGAACCCATATATCTTTTTTTGTAAAACCTCATTATGATATGCCATCAACTATACAGATGCATCATTTAGTTCATTTCATAATAATGTTAGCATGACAACAAAATCATCTTGGGTCCTATATCATAATCCCATAGATGTATTTGTTTACTATAGTCCCAAAAAATCATTCAAACCAGATCGTGGTATAAAATAAAATGCAAAAGAATTATTTGAAATCATCTTGAATTCACCATTTGAAACACATTTCTTCCTCTATGGAAACCAAACCATGCCCCAATGATTTCATTTCAACGTCAACCATAAAAAACTACGATTAAACGACATTCCAAAAAAGGGAACCTTTCGCTAATTTCCAACATCAATTAATATCCCATCAAAAAATATCTTTTTGAATCACTTTAAGTCAACACCTCATTTCAAAAGATTATTAACATTCAAAAATAATTTCCCTTTGATAAATCTGTAATTGGGTCAAATACCCACCACACACAATTAATACCATTTGAAAACCTCCTAAGAATATAAAAAATCAAACAAATAATCATTTTCACCAACCCATTAACCCTACACACATAACCAATTAAACTTCCACGACCCACTCTCTATCATAATTCCACTATCACAATTTCTAAATATTTTAATCCCAATTTACATGGGTTTGGATTACCCCATGGATAGCCTTATTTCCATATCACTCACAAAAGTACATAATGGGGTCTGTGAAGGGTTTCTCATATCAATTAATGGACCAAATAAAAATGAAAACGTAGTAAAGTAATATATTGGAACTACTAAATAAACACATATTTAGCAATTTTATTATAGGTAAAAGTTATAAGACCTCCTACCTGAAATGCACTGATTAATTCTTCATTAACCTCCACCCTTGATCGAACCTCAAAAAAAATTAACTCCCAAACAAATAATCTTCTATAAAATTGAGGTTTTCAAGGATTTAGGAGAAGAGGGTATATTGTTTAGGCCCTAATCTAGAAAAATGAAAATAAAATATGAGTGTTAGTGTAGTGACCCAAGATTTACGTAAATGTACATTACATTTATTTTGTAGAATACCTAATAAATTACACAAAGAGACACCCAAACACTGTGTTAGTTCAGTGACTTTGGAAACTCAGAACAAAATCTTCTAATCATGGTGAATGATCTTCAATATCTCCCATAATGATCTTCCGTTTTTCAAACGTAATACCATTAATTGTATATTGGGGAAATTGAAACCTAAAAATTGTGATCTCAAATTTGCAGTAAGGGTAGACATGGAGAACATAAAACAAAACATAAACATTTGAAAGTAAAAACAAGATCATAAATGTTAATCATCAAAATCTTGAGTCATGAATTAAATCATGGAGGAAAGTAAGCATCTATCACAAAGGAACATTAAACAATAATGAATTGAATTGGAATAAAACATGTTATTGATGAAAATAATTAATCATATAGCATGATTTCTATAGTATCCAAGGCATTGATTCCAAGACCATCCTAGTGGATAAAGTCTATTGCGGAACTGGGTTTACATGTCATTCCAAATGTGTATTACGGAATCAGATTTACTTGTCATTCTAGTAATGTATATCTAATGAGAGATAAATATTTACACAATGCATTGGAGGGAGATATAGGTCACACCCATCTCATACTGAAATCATTCTTACATGTACTAAAAAAATATAAACCATTCATCATTGAATAACCCAATAAATAGAATTGGTTTCTTAAACATCATTAAATTATAACATAATACATATAAAATATTATTCCATAATTATAATAAAAAAATAATATTAACAACGGGGATATAAAAATAATCCTATTTAAATAAAGTCATCTTATATGGGAAATATTTTTGAAAAAATACTTGAACTTAATTTCTGATGAAAATATACTTTCTTCTTAAAAACAATTTCTTTGCATTCCATGAAATTTTAAATGAAAAGAATTTAGGTGAAAATAAACTTGAAATAGTGTATAGGATGCTTTGTGTAAATAAGGCATCGTGAAACTGTAAAAATCAATTAATTCCATTTAGGTTAAACAAATATATTATCCCCATAATTTTGTTAGAAAAGACAAAAATATCCTCGTATGGTAAAAAAAAGATTACATCTGTAACACGTAGTAAAAAATGGGGGAAAATTACTTTAAATTTATATAGATGAATATCAAACATTTGATAAAAACATGGATGATAAATATATCCCCAGTAAATACTTACTAATAAAAAGTCATGGATGAAAATGGGATTGACAAAATTTATCCCCTATATTAGGCCCGATGTGATTTTAATGTATCCAAACCTATAGTATAATGATTTAAATAATGTTACAAATTTACTCCAGAATAATAATAATTTTTATGATAACATTTTTTATCATATTTTCATTCTTTTTTTAGTAAAATTTTATTTTTACTCGTTATTCGAGTATTAACTACTTTATGTTCTTATGCATGTTTTGTCTGATAAGTTCTTATTCATGTTTCTAGGTTATATTTATATCATTTACAAAATATTATTATTATAATATATATCATATTTATTAATTTGATACATTTATATAATCATGCTTTAATGAATGTTATGTATAACGATTCACATCGCACAGTGGAGACGGTAAGTCGTACGTATTCACGAGCAATGATATCATTATCATAATTGGTGAATGGTATTAAATTGGATGGTGAATAATATCATAGAATTAGTATCATGTTATATTAATCATATATATTAGTTATTTCCACCATTATACTCATCAAGGTAAGGGGGTGGTGAAAAATAGAGCACGTCATTGTGTGGAGATTGTAAGTTGTACGTACGTTTGTGCGAAGATTTTGTTTTTCATTGGATGGAGATAATTTGAAATAGTGCTATTTAATATTTATAATAACATATCATTATATGAATGATACTGATGTTATTAATTTTTAATGAAACAAATAACTAATAATAAGTAGAAAAGATAAAAATTTGAAAGAATTGATAGAAGACATTACCTCTTCCATGACGTACCTCCTTTAAATTTCCACTAAGGTTACTAGAATTGTTCCTTTGAGAAGACCAGAACCTCTAAAATGTAACTTGGGAAGTTAATAAGCTAAATTGAAATGTATTTTCCAAGCATTATGGCTCATAATTGAGTGATGAAGAGAGGTAGGAGGTTCCCTTTTATCAGAGAGAAGATAAGCACTTTAAGAAACTCTCAAAATATTAATTTATTATAAATTAAAATTCATCAAAAAAAGTGTAAAAAACATATTTAATTAAAATATAAGATGATTTGGGTTCAAATACCCCTCATCAAATAATTGTTTGACATGTTTTGAAAGAAAAAATTATTCTTATACTTTTTTTAACCATTATTTTACCATTTTTAATCGTACCGTGATATCTTGTTATTTACACATTGTGGGTTAATGTAATAATTATTTCTTGTAAAACTACCAAAAAACCAGTTATGAAATATATTGAAATATATTAAAAAAATTTCCTAATATTATGTTTTTAATAATTTAATATCATTTAATAAACTATTTTATGTTTTAAGTTATAAAATATGACTATTTTGGATAGTATTCATACTTGAAATTTTTAAAAATTCATAACATCCTGATTACAATGAAAAAAGGTATTGAATCATCCCTACCATTTCAATGAAATATATAAAATTCATATATGGAATCGAAATGTTCAAATTAAATTTATTTTAATATATATAAATCCATTTATTTGAATCTTTCATTAATTAGGTAATCACTACAACATAATTGTTACATAAAGAAATATATTTATATAAAATATAAACATCATAAATAAAATTCCATGATTTAGGAAATAATTTTATATTTATAATTAATATTTATAGACATAGTTCTTAGTTATATAACTAGAAATTAAAATCTATTTAGTAAAAGATATAGGTTTAGGTTATAATTATGTTTACTTTAAATTAATTCTTATAAAATGTCCATTTCACATCCAAGTGAATCCATGGGGTCTCAAAATCGACCCACAGTTGTCTGGGGTCGGAAATATCTCATAATTTAGAGTTAGGACAGGTTTTAGGGTAGTTTAATATTATTATAATCAAATTTATTACCCATATTTACCAGATTTACCCTTTAACCATTGTAAATAAAATAACTATTGATGTTACTATTCATAATGTTAAAAAATAAACGGCTCCTATTTACAAAATTTGAACCTTATGATTAAAGATATGGTATAAATGTTTTCATATTCAATTCAAATAATTTTTAGTAATTAATTGAAATTAAATATCATTGTCAAAACAAAAATGCGGGTTTTTAAGAAATAATAACTATCAAAAGATTGACATATGTTTATGTCCAATTTTAAAGTTAAATTGTATCCAATGACCAAAATTAGAGTAAGTGATAAAATAATAATCTAATTACACATTTAAACTAATTAAATAGTTAATCTAATTATATAAATAATTTAGATGAAAAGGCATTTTTGAATTGAAATGTAGTATTTTTCACTATTCATGAAAATTCAAATTTTATTAGAAAAATACAAAAAATACAAAAAATGTATAATATTATATCCCCATTCCAAAAAGAGGATAATCTGGAAAAATTTCACTTATAAATGTGTCAAAAACTAGATTGATAATTGGTGTGCAATCAGAAGGCGGTAAAACTAAATTTTTTTAAATACTTCCTTTATCCAAAAATTTGATTTTGATCTCATACAATGTTCTATAATATGTGTAAGATCAATGATAATTTTATAAAATTATGAATGTGGTTAATAATATTCATAATTTTTAGTTTATATCACATTAAATAATAATTTTTTAATAATATATCATTGTTTAGTGAAACTCGGTATCGCGTACCACACAAGCTATCGAGGAAGGTCTCTCTTGCGTGTAACTCATTCCAAGTTAGTGTTACATGTTTTGAATGCTTCCTTTGGTTTTTCATATATTATAATCAAAACATAGGTCATTTATACATTGAAAAAAAACCAATACTCAGTGTCGCGTGAAATGAATCATATCACAAGAACACAAAATTGTGTTCAACACAAACCAAGAATAGTGTTGTGTATACTGCAAGATAATACGGTGATGTGTATAGCACAAACTATTCTTGGTCTATCATACAACACTAGACAACAATTAAATTAAAAATAATCTACCTCATAAAATCTCTAGGTGATACACAGTACCCCCTTAAAATGAATTTCTCCCTTGAAATTTGTCCGTGTTATAAATGACTTTCTACTTGAAAGATTCATTCATGGAAACCAAAATTGTAAAAATGGATATTAAAATTTAATTTTAATGAAATAGGAATGTTAGAAACATAATGGTTACCAAAAGTAATTCATCACAAGGTTTCCACATTGAAGAACATAGGTGGAAAATGAAAACATGGATATGGAAGATAAATCTAACCATCCAGTTATTATGGATAGTGATAGAGAGTAATGTTTGGAGAATGTTAACTACCAAAATCTATAAATTTGGGATGTTTTAATAGATCATATGATTCATCAGATAAGAAACTAATAATATAACGTTTTGGGTTTTCTAGATCATCTCCCTAGTGTTGAAGAATTTTACATGAGAGTAAATACTTACTTTATTTTGGTACAATCTCACCATTGTTCTACATTGAACAATTTTCACTTAACCTCTTATATAATGAAATGAAGTTGAATTTTTCCTTATTGATGTGTTAGAATGTCATGTGATAGAATGATAGGTCATTCCATCAATCACAAGTAGTCAAATATGCATAAATCCACCTATATTGAGATTAATATTATATGGTTACAAAAATGAAATTATACTTCATCTATCATACTAATTAAATTAAATAAAACTAATTTATACTAACCAGGGACTTCTCGTAAGAAAGTGGTAGGTGATAAAAGGCCAATCACACTTCGGTTGTGGGTTTGATTCTCGTAGCCTTGTCAAACGTGATGGGTTGTCACATGTCCTGCAAGTTGTTATTTTTATAAAACAAAACTATTATAATATTCCATAAATTATATTAAAAAATGGTTTGTCCTTAAACAATACTATATTATGTACAACTTAATCCATTCCAACCATTGGGCTTATCCAATATAATTCTGTCAAAACTCCCATTACAGAAAATATTATTAGAACGAAGTTCATATAACAATCATCGGATTCACTTAATTTATCCCTCATGAATCATAAGATATATCTTGTTGGTAAAATTACAAACATTTCAATGAAATTATCATGCATTCTCTTAAATCATGGTAATATCCTAAATTACCATATATCCTTATTGAAAACATGCATTTTTCCATATTCAAAAAATTATTGGACATATTCCTAAAGTCCCAAAAATTTGTTTACTTCATTCAAGATAGCATAACCTTCTTTTCATTAACTCCATAATTAGATCTCAAGAAAAAAATCATCATCCAATTTACATATCCAATTAATTTATTATCTTAACATAATATACATATTAAGGGTTATATTCCGCTTATTCATGTGTTCTTTAAGTATATAACCTTACCCTTAAATCACTTTTTTGTCTCCTTAAAACTATTTAACATATCCATTCCAATTATTAATGAAAAAATTATACTAAAATCACTTATATATTTCATGATTCATATACTATAATCCTGGAATTCTAAAAAAAGTTCACCTCAATCATCCAACTTTATTCTTAAACCATTACTCAAGATCGATCATCATTATCATCCCTAAAATATAAATCATGTCCTAAGGTTTCTAAAACTCAATATTCTTATATTTATTGTAAACTATACTATAATAACATCACATACCTTTCACATGTTGTTTACAATCTCATTATCCTTAGTAGTATGACCAATACTCGTACCATCACCCAGATTCTCTTAATTTTTTTTTCTCTTAGGAAACTGATATTATAATTACCATACTTCCCACATATGAAAAAATCAATGATTAACTATGTTATATGTAGTTCTGGATCTTGACTAAAACTAGAACGCGATGTGTGAGAAGTACATATCAGAGAATTGAAACACAATATTAATGTAAATTACTTATAATATTTAAATATATGATATCTTTAGTTTAACCCTCAATTAGTCATTATTATCAAAAAACCCTAGGATTATAACCTATACATATACATTTTATTAAGACATCCCTAGAAATATCCTTAGAAATATATCAAGGGATCTAAGTAATGTTACCACATCTAGGTTTCCAAAGGTTAAGTAAACCTTTACTCTGATAGCAACAGTTGATACTCAAGCATGATGTACATGGACATTTCATTTCATTTTCATAATACTTAATACATGGAACAAATAGACACCCAAATACCATGTTAGTCTAGTGACTTTGGAAACTCTAAACATAATCTTATAATCATGGTAAAAGATCTTCCACATCTCTTACAAAGATCTTCCCACTTATTTCATACATAAAACCTTTCGTTAAATCCTGTGGAAGAGAAAGCATAAAAATGGTGAGATCAAATTCTTATTAAGATAAACATCAAGAACATAATACCAGCCATAAAAATATTGAATGTAAAAACATGAACATAATGTTTAAACATCATCATCTTGAGTCACAAAAAAATTATGGAAGGTAGTAAGGTTCATATCATAAAAGAACATTAACCATTTTTGAATAGGATTTGAATAAAAATTGTAATTGTGCAAAGAAATTAACAACATAATATTATTTATATAGTATCAAAGACATTGATTCCAAGGCTATCATAGTGACGAAAGCTCATTGCTAATTCAGGTTTACTTGTCGTTCCAGCCATGTATTACTGAACCTGATTTACTTGTAATTTTATTCATGTCTCTCTAATGATATATTAATCTTTACCTAATGAATTTTAGGGAGATATAGGTCCCACCCATCTCATACTGAACTCATTATTACATGTTCCAGAAAAATAGAATCCATTCATCATAGCATAACCCATGAAATAAAATGGGTTTCTTCAACATTATTCAGTCATATCATAATCCGTATAAAATATCATTCCATCATTAACACCATAAAATCATAGTAATAATATTGATAAAAACATAATTTTATTTTAATAACATCATATTATATGAGAAATAATTTTTATAAAACACTTTAACATAATTTCTGAAGAAAATATCATTTCTACTTCAAAAAAGTTTTCATTTCTCAAAATGCCATCAAATTTAAAAAGAAAATTATTTAGATGAGGATAAACATGAAATAATGTAGAGGAATATTTTACAAAATAAGGCGTCATGAAATAAGTAAAAAATTCTTTCAAGCCGTATAAGTTAATCAAAAGAATTCTTCTCATACATTTTCCCAAAAAGTCAAAAAGTTCCTCGTATGGTAAAAAAGAGAAAGATTCTTTCCATACCACGTTTTAAAAGTAAAAAAAGTTAAAAATGACACTGAATATATATTGATTAATATTAAACAATTTATGAAAACGTGGATGATAAAAATATCCTCAAGAAATACTTACGAATAAACAATTTCAGATCAAAATGAGATTGACAATGTTATCCCTTACCTTAGGTCTGATATGCTTTGTATGTATCCGAACCTATTGTATGAAAATTTAAGTAATGTTAATGATTCATTACAGAATAATTATCATTTTTTATGTTAACACATATGATCATATTTTCATCCATTTGTTAGTAAGAATTTCTTGTTACTCATTTTTCAGTTATTGACATCTTTATGTTCTTATGCTTGTTTTTTTGATGCTCTATCCAAGAGGGTGGTCATGGAGGTCTCCTCGTAATGGTCCTTTGTCATCCCGGAATTTTTCTCACATCTTATTGATTTGGACGCGCATGGTATGCTCTATTCTCACCTTTGTAAACCCCCTTGCGCTACAACTTTTTTAGTTTTTTGATTTTTTTTGTAAGGGGTGGGCTTTGTCCTGATCTTGGACATGCTATTATATTAATGAATATTATTTAGAACAAATCACATCACACTGGGGAGATAGTAAGCCATACGTATGCACATGCGATAATATTGTTTACATAAATGATTAACGGTATTGACTTGGATGATGTATAATATCACATAATTAGTATGATGTTATATTAATCATATATAATTCTCATTTCCACCATTATACCAATCCAAGTATGGTTGTTGTGAAAAACATATCACCCCATGGTGTGGAGACGTTAAGTCGTACATATGCACGTGCAGTGATTTCATTTTTCATAGGATGGATAGAAGTTGATATATGGTTGTTTCATTATTATAATAACATATAAATTTGTGATTGATACAGATGTTATTACATTATAATGATACAACTAATAAATAGGAAGTAGAAGAAGAATTAAATTTGAACGAATCGATATAAGATATTACCTCTTCGTCAACATCCCTCCTTTAAATTTCCATATAGGGCCCTAGAGTTGGTCCTTTGAGAAACAAACACCTCTAAAATGTTACTTGGGAAGTTCAAAAGTGAAATTGGTAGGGTTTTGCAGAGATTTAAGGCTAAAAATTGAGTGAATAGGAGAGAGAATAGGATCACTTTTATAAGAGGGGAGAGGGTAACTATACGAAACTCTCAAAATATTAATTTATTATAAATTGAATTTCAACTAAAAAATACACCAAAACATATTTAAGTAAAATATAAGATGATTTTGGTTCAAATACCCATAATCCAATAATTTTTAGAAAGATTTTTATTTTTTTACCCTTATCTTTTTGGTTTATCCATTATTTTAACCTTTTTAATCTTACCGTGATATAATGTTATTTACACATTGTTGGTTAATGTACTTTATATATCTATTAAAACAACACAAAAGAAAAGTTATTTATGACATAGTCGGCCTTATTTTAAATATTTTTATGAATCCTATATTTCCTGTAATTCAATATCTTTTAATAAACTATTTTATGTTTTAAGTTATGAATTAAGTCAATTTTTTACCCTATTCATACTTGGATTTTTAAAAAATTCATAAATACCATATTACATAGAAAAAAATGTATTAAATCATTCATAAAATGTTAATGTCATCCCTAAAATCTGTATATGGAATCAAAATGATCATATTAAATTTATTTTAAAATTAATAATTTCATTTATTTGAATCTTTCATTAATTAGGTAATCACAACATCATAATTGTGTGATACATAAATATATTTATATAATGTATAAAAATTATAAATAAAATTACATAATGTAAGAAATGTTTTTTTTATTTTTAATGACTATTTATAGATAGAGATCAATTATATAACCCTATATTAAAATAACAATATTAAAATATATATGTTTTGGTTATATTTATCATTACATTAAAATAATTCTTATAAAATGTCATTTCCACATCCAAGTGAATCCATGAGGTCCCAAAAATGACCCAAGGATGACCATGGTCAGATAAATCTCATCCAATTGGATTTGGAAATGTATTATGGTAGTTTAATTTTATTATAATATTATTTTAAAACCCTTATTTACCAGATTTACCCTTTGACAATGATAAATAAAATAATTACTGATGTTACATTTCATAATGTTCAAAAATAAAAGGAACCTATTTAAATAATTAGAACCTTTTGATTCCAAATATGGAATCCATTTGTCCATATTCAAAAAACATAACCTATACTAATTATTTTAAAATTAATTCTCATTGTCAAAACCAAAAAAAGAATTTTTATGTAGTAAAACCTATCAAACGATTGTCATGAGTATCTGTCCAATTTTAAATGAAAATTACATCCAATGACAAAAATTAGATTAAATGACAAAAACTTCATCAAATTACCCTTTAAAATCAATTAAAAAGATAATATAGCTATATAAATAAATTAGAGAAAAATTTGGCTTTGAATTAAAATGTAGTAGGTTTCATTATTCATTAAAATTATAATTTCATCAGAAAAGAATGAAATTTTTTTAAAAAAAAGTAAGTTTTTATATCCCAATTCCAATGAAGAAGTTTATAATGTAAATTTTATCTTATTATAGTTTCAAAAACTATATTTAAAATGGGTTCTCTATCAAAAAGTTGTAAAACTGCATTTTTTTAAGTACTCATTTTATCTGAAAAATTGATTTTATTCTCATACCAAGTTCTATAAAGTGTGTAAGCTGAATGAAAAAGTTATAAAATTTAATGTTTGTTTAATACTATTCATAACGTCTAGTTTATATCCCATTAAATACTAATATTTTTAATATATATTGTTTTTTAGTGCAACTCAATATCACATACAACGCAATTTATCGAGGAAGGTCACTTTTTCATGTAACCCAAGCCAATTTAGTGTTCCGTGTAGTGAAATCTTCCATTTGTGTTGCGTATAACATAATAAAAACATTGTTCATTTATACAGTGAACAAAATATATACTCAATGTTTTGTGAAATGAATTCAACCACAAGAACATGAACTTGTGTTCAAAACAAGCCAAGAATAGGGTTGCATATAATACAAGATAATACGATGTTGTGTATAGTGAAAGATAATAATGGTGTAGAGTATAACACAGGACATCGATAAAATTGAAAAGAATTTATATCATAAAATCTCAGGGTGTTATAGTTAAACTCACCCATATCATAAATTCACACTCAAACGCACTCGAAATTCCTAATAATCTAGGGAGAATCATTTCATGGAAGTATTGAATGGTTTGGATCAACACCCAACATATTATAGGACTAATTGAGAATATAAGTGGTTTATAACCATTATATCATGAGAGGAAAAACTATAATTTACAAATTTTTAACATCCTCGTGGTTTAACTGAATAGTTAGCTGAACCGTGCACCAACCATGATGCACCCAATGTCCAATAGGGGCCAAGAAACATGGTTTCATCGAAGAACCCACATATTTTTGTATACCATTCAATAACTATGCACCAGCCTATATCAGTAAGGTTCCCCAATGTTCATGGTTTTTGTGAAACATGTATGGGTTTTTATTAACTTATAACAACATTGTCCTTCATAATGTTTGTCCTCTCTCCCTTACTTCATTTTCCCAAACCACTAGGACACCCCCAAATGTCCACATCCACCTAAGAAACACCACATTATGACAGATAATTGAATTTTCACAAGAAATTAAACAAGTATGTACATTTATTATTATTATTTTGAGCTTACAACTTCATTATGCAAACCAACTTAGGATAGGGTAATACATGTAATTTACCAAATTTTTCTGAAGAACAATGAACAATCTCTCTTTTCTCATCAAATACAATACATATATCCATAAATATGGTGTCCTATATTGTTCCACAATGGAACTTTAGAGCATGCCTTTTCTGTGTGATCTGTGTGATAAGGTTGTATATACTATGTCAAATAGGTGAAGTGAATGTAGTACAAAATGTTGTTTCCCAAAATTTTATACAAATGAAAATTATTTGAATATATCAGTTTATTGATAAGAAGGAGATTTAATAAGAAGTTAGGCAGTGGGTTCATAAAATGTTTTCATGAAAGACAATCCATGGAGTAATAAAAAAGAGTAGGTAATTCAAAAAATAATACATTTCATTCAGTCTTCATGAGAATGATAAGTTATATTTCCTAATTAATATGGTGTAAATTCACATTCATTTATAATTTTCAAAGAAAAAGAATTTCTATTGTAATGGGATATCCAAAATTATTCTATAATGTGAAAGACATCGAATTTTTTTCAAATGTGTAAAACATTTCTAGACTTGTAATGAAAGGGAGTTTTTTGAAGTGAATGTCACATCAAGGCTATGAAGGAGTAAGTGAGGTTCAAATGAAGAAACACTATTTGGTCCAATAACCTATAAGGTGATATTATTTATGGATTTTGTAAATATAACATATTCACTATAAATTAGTTTGTGAATATGGGAATTCTATGTGTCGTGATCCAAGTGGGAAGTGATCCTGGGTAGATGTTGAATCTATCCCAACCACTATAATTGTATTGTTCCTAGTCATTCGTGACATATCCTCAACCAATAATAGTAGATTTTTGAGTTTGGTTCTCCAATACACTGTTGGATGAATTCTAATTGGACTATAATGTACTGGTGAATCATGTAAAATCTCTATACCTTTGTGGTTTCCTTTTTTTTACATTATATTCACTTCATATACATCAAAAAAATGTTATGAAATATTGAACCTCATTATAAAGACGTCATGATCTAGTGGAGAAATGGGATTTTCAAAAATAATATACATACAATGATTCCCCTTGGATATCTCATCTCTATTTGGGAAAACAAAACATCTAACTAAGGATCATAATCCGTACAAAAAAATAACTCTAAATCATGGTATTTTTAATGGAATCACTATAAAATTTATGTAAAACATAGATCCTGATTACATATAATAAAATATTGTACTCTATGAAACATTTCATGTTATTTAATTTGTATTTTGGAATGTTGATCAAGAGATAAATCTTATCTGATGGCAATGAAGTGTGCTTAATTCGTATGGTGTTCAATTATAAAATTTATATCATTACATGATTTGGATAGGTTGGGGAGTTAGAAAACAAATTACATGGTGTATATTCCAATTTCCATTATGGTGTGTATAATGGTGTTCAAATCCCCTTAGACATATATCTCTCAACCATAACTTTATAACATATCAAACCCCAAGATACATACGCTGTAATATTTCTCATCATGATAATACACTATAAATACACTTTAAGGTCAATATAAATATTTATAATTCTATGATGAATAGATAATCATGAACTAATATCCTAATCCAATAGATCATCATTCAATAATTGTATCGATAGAACACATACATGGTTCTTGGACATTAGTATTCTATAAAAATCCAAGTTGATGTTATGAACATTTAGGACCTTCTTCTTCAGTTCCATATCTTCTTGTTGCACCTCTCTTCTCCCCACATGGATGGATGGTTGAACACAAATTTATGAAAAATAAGATTCATATCATTCAATTATGGTTTATATATTTAACCTTTTAAAATCATATAATATTTTATCTTGTCTCATCCTCACTATAGATATGTTTTCATGATCTTTTCACATCAATTCATCATCCACCCATATCCTTTCCCTGGGCAGTAATGTATTGAGTTTCATAATGTTAAATAAAATATAACCTCTTTATCTTGCTCATATTTATCCTTTTGATTGAATATATACAATGAAATATAATTATTTGTTTATATATCACACTTTTGTCCACAAATATAAGGGCACTATATCATTATTGATAAAATTATAGTAGCTAACAGCAAATCATTAGTTGGGGAATTATTATCAGGAACCATCAATTGGCATGATTCATAATTTATTATCATATAATATTTCATGAGGAAAAATCACAATACCTTAATTGATGAATCACTAATTATCAAAACCACTTTACCATTTTAGGGAATTTTAATCCTATGTTCACTGACTAACCATCTCTTTAGTTCCGAGAACGTTTTTTAGCATTCATCTCATAAAAGAAACATGGGTCCCTTCTAAGTAAACTTGGTGAGAGGATCAGATATATGTGTGAAATTACCTGCAATGGGAAAATAATATTGAACCAAAACAAGAAAAATATACATCATATTCTTCATGGTTTGTCTTTTCTAATGTTTAAAAAAAATTTCTTTGATGGATCAACCAATATACCCTATCATGAAATTATATAACCCAAAAATGAATCATTTTGGAGTAAAAATTCGTTGATGGAAAATTTTACATACAAAATTTCCTTCCACAAAATCTTCATTAAAATAATCAATTGATCTTCATTCTCCTACATTCTGTAAGAAAATATAATAATATAATCTATAAACACACCAAAAACAAAATAAATTAATCTATAAATACTCTATTCATTAATTCCCTAAAGCTTTTCGTGGAATTAGAACGTTCAAATGAAATATCTATAAATTCATAGTGTACATACCATGTATGAAATTATTCCTTATCTATATATTCATTCAGGATCGTTAATTGATTAAATCCATTACGGAGGTTAATCATTGAAAATTATTGAACTACACATGGTTTATCAAACAAGTCATTAATATTGGTTATAGGATATTTATTAGTGATATTCATATTGTTATATACTTGATCATCAATACATAGTTTTTTTAATAAATATTTATTAGTAAAAATATAATAGGTCACCCTAGAGGTGGTTCACATGGATAAATTAACAATTTTAAATATTCTCTGGATGATTCTTCTTTAATTCCGATAACTCAATCGATAAAAATCTATATCAACTCTTTCAAATAGGTGTATCACACGTATGAATTCTATTGAAAAATAAACATCGTGATTGGGTTGGAGATTAGAAAACCCCTCAAATAAAACATCATCAATATCACTCACAATATGGATTTCTTTTATGTTTATTTTATCTCCAACTTTCTAAGATAAACACCACTTTTGAATAGGAATCAAGTTTTATATAATGGATTAAATTTCCATAAGAAATTAATCTTTATTATCTCCTTGATATATGATCATGAGTTGGTCCATGACTTACCTTCCCATGAAATTTATGTGGTATTTATGTAAATAACATCAATCCATGCCTAATATAACATTAAATTCAACTAAAGGGACAATAACATGATTGTAAGGAAGAACATTATGAAAATTTCCAATTACGTAAGAATCATATTCCTGAGATATGAGCATCATAACATTATGTTTTTTCACCTATAATTAAATATAAAATACTTTTAGATGTGAATTTAAATTCTTTTAGAAATTTAATAATATATAATAATTCATAGAACAATGCTCAAATATGGTAACTAAATATTTGATCATTCTTATTAACACATCAAATTCGTAATTATATGTTAAATACCTCAATAAAACTGAAA
Source organism: Viscum album (assembly GCA_963277665.1). NCBI lineage: Eukaryota > Viridiplantae > Streptophyta > Magnoliopsida > Santalales > Viscaceae > Viscum > Viscum album. The sequence continues at coordinate 1,254,978,868 of OY728131.1, read as the reverse complement.
TGGTTTTCATGAAAACAATACAATATTAATAAGAGTAATAAATCATAAAGTTATAAAAACATTCATACTATATATAAGTAATGAAACATTATTTTTAATCCATGACACCTTAAGTTTGACAATAGTCATCCATCATCATAATCCCTTCAAATAATTCATCATTTTTTATAATGAAAATATGAATATGCCTAAGAATATCCTTCAAGAGTGTCAAACCCTCAGCGTAGTATGGTGACAATCATCATGCATGAAAATTATGGGTGATATATAGTCAAAAAACTCATTTTTCAATTATTACCCCTAGATGCATCCATTCAAAAACCACATCTATTTGTAGTATCCCAACATGGATGATATTTGGGAAATACACACTCATTTGTTTACCAAAAAATAGGACTGTCAATTATACATATGATTGTTATAATCTTTGTCACTAATATTTTCTCACCATATATTCCAAATGTAACCAAACCTTGATATAAAACTAACTATAGTGACTCATAATTTTCATATGTAACACCCCCAAATGATAAAGGGTTAAATGAGTAAATGATATGACTCATGTCAACAAGGTGCACCTTCTTTTTCAGGAGCCTATCTGATTAGAACTTCATAGTTAAGCGTGCTTGGCCTGAAGTAGTGATCAGGATGGGTGACCTTCTGGGAAGTTTCTCGTGGTGTGTGTGAGTGAGGACAAAGCACACTGGAAAGGACATGTGTTGGCCTGTGGGGATAATCATTAGTCAGATGACCTATTCAGGCATGTGGGTGGACCCTGGTGTGGGCCCCATGTGTCTGCAGGGCAACTGGTGGTACCTAGTGGGTCGGGACCCAATGGTCATGTTAAGGTGGGGTGGTTGTGCTATCACTAGGGCCCAGTTATCACATTTGGTATCAGAGGAGGAACCCAGCCTTAAGTGCGGTGCACTGCCTGGGTTGAGATTTGGGCCCACAACGAGGACTTTGTGCTCTAAAGAGGGGGGGGGTGATTGTAACACCCCCAAATGATAAAGGGTTAAATGACTAAATGATATGACTCATGTCAACAAGGTGCACCTTTCTTTTTGGGAGCCTATTTGATTAGAACTTCATAGTTGAGCGTTTTTGGCTTGGAGAAGTGATCAGGATGGGCGACCTTCTGGGAAGTCTTTCAAGGTGTGGTGGTTGTGCTATCACTGAGGCCCAGTTATCACATTTGGTATCAGAGGAGGAACCCAGCCTTAAGTGCGGTGCACTGCCTGGGTTGAGATTTGGGCCCACCACGAGGACTTTGTTCTCTCAAGGGGGGTGATTGTAACACCCCCAAATGATAAAGGGTAAAATGACTAAATGATATGACTCATGTCAACAAGGTGAACCTTTCTTTTTGGGAGCTTGTCTGATTAGAACTCCATAGATGAGCGTGTTTGGCTTGGAGTAGTGATCAGGATGGGTGACCTTCTAGGAAGTCTTTCAAGGTGTGTGTGAGTGAGGAAAAAGTACACAAGAAAGGACATGTGTTGGCCTGTTGGGACAATCATTAGACAGATGACCTGTTCAGGCATGTGCGTGGACCTTGGTGTGGGTCCCACGTGTTTGCGGAGCAACTGGTGGTACCTAGTGGGCCTGGACCCGACGACCATGTTAAAGCGGGGGTGGCTGAGCTGTCACTAAGGCCCAGTTGTCACATCATATATAAATATGACACTTTATTATATGAATATTCAATACAAAACATTATGATACATGTTAGAATAGCATAGGGCTAGAGTATTTAGAATCTTGGATACATAAATAACATGATCATGAAAGATCTAAAACGTCGTCCTCTATGTTTTTCATATTTAGAACCCATCTTAGAAATATCATATTAAAAATCATTCATTATAAAATGTAGAAAATAAAAATAAGAAAGGGTGAACACATATGATCATTGATGGTAAATAGGGTAGATAACAATTATCACTTATACATTACATAAGAAAATGGGTATGACAACATGAGAGTAAATCCTAGAAAGAAAATCCCTATATATTGAATATAGATATCATGACACATAGAATAAATCATTGAAGTTCAAAAGAAATAAATCAAATAGGTATCACATTACCTAATCAATTAGATCACAACATTGGTATAAGAAAGAAGTTTGTGGAATACAAATAAGACTATTAAAATATTTTTTTATTCAAGGGTTATATCCAATAATATCATAATTTATTTGCTTCACTCTCCAATCCATCATATCCTCATTCATGGTTCACTAAAAAGGCTTTCATAATGGACAGAGTCCCTCATTGTACTCAGTTCACTCCCCATTCTAGTCATTATTATCTCATGATATATCCTTCTTTTCCCAATTCATTTGAGGAATATATAATTATATTCTATTCTACCATATAATGAAAATAATAAATATGTGTACAAAAATATCATTGAACATTCATTATATAATAACATATTGAAAGGAAATGGGATTCATAATGATTTCATTATAGCATTATAGCATTATATCATAACAAGTAGAAAAGAAATGGGATTCATTTAATCATACTTAAATCATCATTTTCATTATCATAATTTATTAAAACAATGAAGGTGGGTGGTATCATTGGAATATATCCCCAGTAAATGACACTTGACATCAAATTTTGTTATCTTAAATGAAAAATTACTGTACAATATCTCTTGGAATATTTCTTGAGGAAAATACACTTTTAATTTTGAAATCACTAATTGAAAATTCATAACCCATCCAAAATATTAATGAAAACATTTTTCTACAAATAGAAATAGAATCTTATAAAGGAATCACAAGGGAATTTTTAGGTCATGGTTGTATGAAATTATGTTCATTTCATGTCAGTTAAAAAATTATTCCATTCATATTTTCAAAGAAATTTTAAAACAAATACTCATTCTGAAAATGATAAGAATATTCCTTTTAAACCATTTTGTAGAAAGATAATCATGGTCAACCGAGAAAATAAAATATCAATGGAAAGAAATAAAAAAGTTATGTTCCAAAATATTATATTGGTATGAATACTTTATATTTTATTTTAGGCCTCTTTTTAGAATTGGATGTGTATGCCAATGAGTTTAAATATTGGTTCTGGTGCATCTATATCTTGTTTAAATAATGAATCCCAATTTTTCTGGAGAAATAGTTATGAAACAATGTTATTGTATGCTTAATTATATGTGTGCACCTTAACTTTTGGGTCTTTAAATGGTTTCACGTGTTTGATCCAAAAATGAACCCCAAGTCTATATAGAAGGGGAAATTGGTATAGGTAGGTTACAGATGTGATACACAAGGTGTGCACATAATTTGGAAAACTCTATGTAGACCATTCATCTTTAGTTCCACAAAGGTAGTGACCCTAAATGGTTAGGTTCATGGTATTGAAAATCATGAGTCCAAACTATTAAACCATTATAAATAGGTTAATTTCAAATTTTTTATCCTCTATTAATGCATCACCTCCCTTCCTCTCCCATTTTCTTACAAAAAATCTTCTCTCACAACTAGAAATCTCCTTTGACTCCAAGGTAGTTGTTGATCCAACTATTCTATTGGATGTCCATTTCATTCATCATTTATCTCATTGGATGATTATTATGAATCATTCAATTCATATTCCTTTTTACCATAAAATACATCACTATTAAGAATTTTACTTTTAGGTGAACTAATAAAACTTATTTTGAAGGCTATTTTCAATTTCACCAATTTTATCACTTTTGACATTAGTACGAAGTTGATACCATATGAGGAGTCATATTCTGCCATAGAGTATGTGGTTTAGTATTTATCCTTAATATATTATTAATATATACCATTAATTATGGTGTACTAATGTTTTATCTTCATCACATTTCCCTAACAATATAATTTTTTAAATTTAATTTGTTAATTATGCTAAAACAATTTCTTACACTAATGTTGTGGTCATAGGACTCCCCTTTTGACTAGTAACACCCATTGAGGTGTGCATATGAAATATCATTGGCCATGGAATTTATTATGTTACCATTCTACCCTATAAGTGGGGTTGGAATCATTATTAAATTTTAATTTATGAATTTAATTAAATGGAAGTGAAGGGTACGACCATGTCATGCACCTTTTTATAAAAATTGGATTACTCCCTTAGCTATTTAAATGTTAAATATTTGAAAATAGTATTTTTCATTATGTTATATGTATACATTCATGGTGACTTATTATTATTATTATTTCTCACCCATTTTTAATGGATTATGAGACATGGTTAATGATATTAGTGGACATCATGGTTAATTTCCCCATGACAAATGATTATTGGAATGACGTATCACATTATTTGTTGAACATTGAAGATGATTCTTTTCTCCCTCCTTGATGTTATTGGACATAATGTTTCACTTTATTCATTTGGATGATGGACGTGATGAAATGTGTATCCCTGATGTAATTATTAGGTTGATCCACATTTCCAAAACATGAGACTCATATAGTTATTCATGGGCACCTTTGGTATACCCCGAGTAATGGATTAAACTCAATATATATATATGTGTGTGTATGGGTGTATTTATATGAAACAATATCTAAATATTTGTACACATATACATATATATATATATATATTGAAACATTAGGATGTATTCTGAATTTGGTCGAAGCAGGTGCAGTCAGGCAGGTGTCCTCATGGAACCTGAGTTGACATGGTTACAGTTTAAATTTCCTAATTCACAATGTTATATCATCACATTCCCATTTTTTATTCACTGGTTAGATTATACGAAAAACCTTTTTTGAGGGACTTCTAAGTATATCTCATAGCCTATTTGGGCTATAAATTGGTACCCAAATAAACTTAATGTTTTCTAGTTATGAAAAATGAAATGATCTGGCTATAGATGGTTGGTTGGTTGTACTTGGATGGAGTATAAGATAAGAGTACCAATATTATGTTCACAATTCTATTCGATATATTACAGGCCTTTTTATATTTTTAATATATTCTTATTTCTTGGAATCTCATGTATTTCTCATTTTCTAATGTATCATGACATGATCATCATTTTTTATAAAACACTACTGTTATTTATCTGGATGATTTACTTGTTCTTAAAAAATGTTTATCGATCATTCATTGTTGTTCCCCATGATGACTATAGGTAATAGTCTCCCCACCATGTTGACTGTAGATAATAGTCTCCCCACAAACAATAAAATACATGGTGTACTATATTATGAGGCATAAAGCCTACAATTTTATAAGATAAAAATAAAATACTACTAGAACAACAATAGGATATATATATTTATATATATATAAATATTAAGGATTAATTTTAAACAATTAAATAATTTTTACTATTATATAGGGATTTTAATTGAAAAATTAATGATGTTTTCTCTATAAATTTTGATTGACACTCCATATATGTGGAAATTTGTTTTGTGATATGGGCATTGACACTGAGCTAACCATAGTAGTGGGTAGTAGGTTGTGTCTTTTATGACTCTAATTATTGTTGAAAAATGTCCTTAACATATGAGTATAAAAATAGGTTTTGAATCACGAATAGGAAGGTATTTCATCAATATTATTCGTTTACATGTTATCAATTCTATTATAAAATTTATTTTTAAGAAAATCATTACGAAATTTTAAAAATATCCCAATAGGATGACCACAGGCTATGTTCCAGAAATGATGTAATGACTCTGATCCGACATTGATGGTTCTAGAACTACTAATATTACATCTTTTAGTGAAAATTTCCACACCTCTTTCTATATTTAAATTGGTAATTGATTCTTTATTATAAGAGAGTTTTTTATGGTTTATGTAGTTCGTGTAGGTACATCCAAGAGATTGTTATTCTATGGAAGAAATGATGGTGGAGATCTAGAAGAAACATCCATATATTCTCTTAGAGTTTGGTGGCCCACAAGATATAGAGTCATGTTTGGGTACCATACTATCTATATTAGATCACTTTTATATGCCTTTGGAATAGATGGTAAAGCTCAAACCCTACATGTTTCATGATTCTTCCAATAGATGGTGGCAAAATGTCACATGAGATAGCAAACATTAGGATATGTTCTAAAAGGATTGTAGGAGGGCCTTTCATGATTACTTTTTCCAAATGAAACTAGGGGATTTTAAATTTGGGTAATTTATATACCTTCACTAGACTTATATGTCCATGTTGTAGTATTATAATCATTTTCAAGAGCTCTAGCATCGCATGACAAATCTTACAGATGGTGAGCTAATGATAGAGATAAGGTTTTATGATTGGATTGTATAAATAATATTATATGTCTTTAACACCTTTTAGGTAACTATATTTTCAAATATAGTGAACCAATATCTCATCACTGAGTGGAAATTAAGGTTATTTCACTATGTGGGAGAGGCCGGTTCAACACTGAGACGGAGAAGTGGCGAATATAGTATCCATAAGTTGTTCCTTGAGTCTGCTCATGGTGGAATTTCTAATCAAATGACAAGTACTAATAGTTATGTGGTATGAATAAAGTTTGGTAAGATTAGACACATGAAGCCCCAATGAAAAAGAAATCTAGTTGAATGCAATCCTAGGAAAAAATGTTTATCTTCAATAATTTTGCAGAACCATTCCCCTAGAACATAATGACAATAGATCTACACCGACTCAGAATTTGGAAGTATGATAGGCCTTATAACATTATATAAGAAGTTTTAATACAACTGGGTGATTAGAAAAAGGATTTAAATGTGTTCATGGGAGCCAATATTATATGTTTTAACACTAGCAGAGAAGAATTGTTCCAGATAGCTAGGTTTTGGATCAGGTCTATAGTAACAAGTATATTTATAAAATACCACTTATATCAGCCTATAAGTGAGTTGATCCTTCCACCCAATTTCCCAAAGGCCTTAATTTTTTTTAATTATGATATATCCCCCTTTTAATGGAATAAGGGGGAAACCCATATAGACTTCATGGACATAAGACAAATCACACCCAGAGAGAGATGGTCCTTGTATCCTAAGATGTATGGATTTTGTAGCCTCTACTTATGTGTATTCACTATTTGACATAGGTTATTTAAATTCTTTATATTTTTTTCTATTATAGAATGAATGGGTATTAAAATTGGGTTCCATTATTGTGAAATTTATTTTGATAATTTATCAAAAACGTGATCATAGGGAATAAAACAATGTATGGTTTTTAACCTCGTGATTAGATTCCTTTTCCCTTACGGATCCTCTTCACCATATAGATGACTGGTTTTGATGATTTTATCAAAATGGAAAAGTTGGGAATTTATCAACCCCATATTGATGGTTGTTGATAATTGATGATTTCATAATCCTTAAATGGTTCTAAATACATGTATAGTGAAGAATGGTATGTCTAGGAAACATGAGATACACCCGAGCATCGTGGTCTGGCAGAGTGGCGGCCCAGATTTCTAGTATTCTCATGAGAAATCAATGAGTACAGTAGAGAAATTTCAATCCAACAGTTGAATTTTTAGGGATGTATTCCTGAAATATTTTTAATACTACTTATGGAGATATTGATAGATTTCACATTGAACATGTGCGAGGATCAGCAATTGTGTCCAATACTCCTTATATGATGGATCTCATAGAGCATCAGGTGCTTAAGATATAGTTTTAGGTCATTGATTCTATAGTTCTTATACAACACTATACATCTCCATGGGTTTTATCTATTTTACTCTATACAAGGAAATACATGAACCTTAGACTCTTTATAGACTACAAGTGACAGAATCATCTTGTTGTCAACAATCATTAACATCTACCTTATATATATGACTATATCAACTAGAGCTAAAAAGTGTGAGCTTCTCAAATATTGGTCATGGTTCAAGCTATCATCATGTGTGAGAAAAATAATAGGTTATATAAAATATGGATTTCAGTATAAAATATAGATTATTTAATTATTTGGTAATGATTTCAGTCTTAGAAACATGCGTGTAGTTTTCATTCCATTGATAAATCAGGTCTTTCATGCATATCTAGATTCATTTTTGGTGGTATTCATGAATGACAACTTTTTTAATATCACACTCGACACACTATTCCAAACATCATGAAATATTACTAAAAATAATTAGATAAAGCTATTTGTATACTAAGATAACAAAATGAAACTTTTGGGAGGATAATGTTCACATCCTATGTCTCATTATTTCATATACATGATTATCTATTGACTTGGAGAAGGTGATATTTGTTGTAACTTGGGAGAATACCATGAATTTCTATTCTAGGCAGAGAGTCCTATGCTTGTATGAATATTATATGAACATTATTCATGAATAATCTCACATTGAAGAACCTATTAAGGGTTTAAAAAAACTATTTTAGATTAGTGTGGTATGAATATTCAAAGAAAGACTTCTAGGAGATGAAGGGGATACTGAATTCTTCGTTGATCCTAATTCTTCTTGATCCTAAAAAGGGATATAATGTTTATTGTGATGCAATAGGAATAGGGAAGGGATCCATTACAATATAGGTAGAGTGATTCATGGAACATGTATCTCATCAGTTGATCACTCATAATTGTAACTACTATATGAATGACCATGATCTTATAGTTATAGCTCTTGTATTATATTATTGGAGGGATTATTTATTACGATAACAAGTTATTATTTACTCGAAACATAAAAATATCAAACACATTTCCACTCAATGTTACATTAATCTCATGGGTCGTAGATTTATATAATTGGTACATTAATTAAACATTGAGGTCATTGATACAATAAGAATGGTTGATGTAGTGGTTAACATGAATTAAATATCTCAAAAATAGTTAACAATATATACCAGTAGTGAGTGGGTAATGATTGATATATTTCTTTGAGATGCATTTAAAGGTTCAGGAGTATCATGAGAAGCCTGTTTTAGTATCCTTGGTAGTGTAATATTCTATTTAAGATTGTGTAAGGATGTTACATGTTTCCATTTAGCAGCGGTTTATTTATTTATTTATTTATTTATTGTATTTATTTATTTTATTTATTTTATTTCGTATTTATTTTATTTCATATTTATTTTATTTATTTATTTTATTTATTTTATTTCGTATTTATTATTTATTTATTTTTATTTCGTATTTATTTTTTATTTATTTTATTTAGTATTTATTTTATTTATTTATTTTATTTCGTATTTTATTTATTTATTTATTTATTTATTTCGTATTATTTTATTTGCTTTATTTATCAATGCATGCACATCCGATGCACGTGCACATGCATGCCCATGCATTCCCATGCAATATAAAGATATTCTGAGTTTGGTGAGATTTGAACCCCTAACCTCTTGCATATTTTCTGAAGACTTTACCACTCCAGTAAGCTCGCCATGTGGTTAATAAACAGAATTTAATATACTTATATATATTAATTGAAAAAACAAATACTACATAAATAATAGATATAAACTCGATAATAATAAATAATAAATAATAAATAAGGAATAAGGAATAATAAATAAAGAATAATAAATAATAAATACTAAATAATAAATACTAAATAATAAATAATAAATAATAAATAATAAATAATAAATAATAAATAATAAATAATAAATAATAAATAATAAATAATAAATAATAAATAATAAATAATCAATAATCAATAATCAATAATCAATAATCAATAATCAATAATGAATAATAAATAAAAAATAATAAATAATAAATATTAAATATTAAATATTAAATATTAAATATTAAATAAATAAATACAAATAATAAATAATAAATAATAAATAAATATAAATAATAAATAATAAATAAATATAAATAATAAATAATAAATATATATAAATAATAAATAATAAATAAATATTAAATATTAAATATTAAATATTAAATATCAAATATCAAATATTAAATAATAAATACATAGTAGATATAAATAATAAATAATAAATAATAAATAATAAATAATAGATATAAATATTAAATAATCAATAATCAATAATCAATAATCAATAATCAATAATCAATAATAATTATTAAATAATAAATATTAAATGATAAATATTATATATTAAATTAATAAATATAAATAATAAATAATAATAAATAATAATAAATAATAAATAATAAATAATAAATAATAAATAATAAATAGTAAATTGATATAAATAAAAAATAAAAATTAATAAATAATAAATAATAACTAATAACTAATAAATAAATATAAATAATAAATAATAAATAATAAATAATAAATAATAAATAATAAATAAATAGATATAATAAATAATAAATAAATAGATATAATAAATAATAAATAAATATAAATAATAAATAATAAATAAATATAAATAATAAATAATAAATAATAAATAAATATAAATGATAAATAAATATAAATAATAAATAATAAATAATAAATAAATATAAATAATAAATAATAACTAATAAATAATAAATAATAACTAATAACTAATAAATAAATATAAATAATATATAATAAATAATAAATAAACAAAAATAATTAATAAATATAAAGAATAAAGAATAAAGAATAAATAATAAATAATAAATAACCAGTTAAAAATAATAGATAATAAATAAATTAAAGTATATTATAAATAATAAATAATAAATAATAAAGGAAACACATGAAAAAGTATGAAAAGACGTGATAAGGGATGAAAAATCCTGAAAACGCATGAAAAAGGATGGAGAATCATATGAAGAATGAGACATTAGAAAGAATGAGAACGCATGAAAACTCGTGACAACTCTGGAAAACTCCTTAATAATTCAACATAATCATCATAATAACCCACAAAAAACCATTGATAAAGATAACAAGTCATGGAAACCCAAATAAACAGTAATAAATAGAGCTACCGTTAAAACCCGTCAAAACGGTCATAAAGAGACAAAAACATTGGACTCACATTAACAGAGATAACTTATGATCCAAGTGTCCGTTTTAGATCCGGGTCCTGTCAAATAAAAGATCCTGAAATGATCTTTGACCTGAAAGGTGAAAGTGTCTGAATGGACAGGCAGATCGAAAGTTATGACCATTTAAAAAAAGCTGACGGGGAACGGGTGCTAGAAACGGGGCATTGAAAAACATAATAAACCCTATACCCACTAAAAAGGCCATAACATATGATCTAGGAGTGCATGTGGGTGCCGCGACCAGTCAAACTGAAGCTCATAGAACGAGATATGATCTGGAAGGTGGAGGAAGCCGAACTGACACACGGATCGAAAGTTAGGTCCATTTGAAGACAAGTTTGACGGGACACTGGTGACAAAAACGGGGTTTTGGAGGCCATAGGAGGGTTTTTTGGGGTCGAAAAACACAACAAAATCTACCTCGTGTTGATTTAGTGAATATCTCTTTTCGCTGGCTTCGATTTGATATGTGGTAGAGCCCAAATGAACACCAGGAGCGAAAGTTATGGCCGTTTGAAGTTGGAGAACTTCTTTCAAATTTCTTATAACTCTAATATCTTATGTACCTTAGACCATCTCATAGTTTTGATTATATGTGCCTCTCGATCTCTTCATGAGCTTCGATTTGACTGGTCGTGGCACTTCAATGGACGCTCAGATCAAAAGTCATGGTCGTTTTAGTGACTTCCGGGTTTTTCGTGTTTTTTTATTTTTTCATTTCATTTCGTGGCGGTTTTACTGAAACCGCCGCTATTTTGCGGCAGTTTTTTAAAAAACCACCGCTAATCATCGAATAAAATTTAAAATAATAATAATAATTTTTTTGTCGTTTAGCGGCTGTTTTTTGGTGGCGGTTTTAAAAACCGTCACGAAATGCCAGCCCGAAACGCATTTTGCGGCGGTTTTCTTGTAGTGAGTGTCTAAGGTGACAACCCAACACCAAGTTGTGATATCTTGGATTATGATATTCCATGCTGTTACTAGTGTGTTTGGTTTTGGGTATAAATATATGAGGAGATTATGTGAGAGTTACATTATTTTATTTGGGTATTACCTCCTCGTATTTACAAGATGTACCATAACATACACAAACAACAATGGTTTTAGGGTATGAAGAATTAGATTATAGGATTTATTGCCTTCTATTCCATATGTTATTGGGTGAATGAAAAGAACCAGTGGACTGCTATTCTTTTGCATCCTATTTCCATTTTGTAGTCTAAATGAGATGATTTCAGGATGTGTTTAGTGAAGGGTTTGTTAATATCACCACATGGAAACGATTCCATATGGGCGAAAATCAATAGGCTATCTAAGGCCACCCACATTCTATATATCAAAGAGACATTTTCAGTTGGTGAACATGATATTTTTACATTTAAGAAATTATAAAATTTCATGTTGTTTCCCTTATACTATCATGTGGGATAGGGATTATTGGTTTACATCATGGTTCTAGAAGGATTTACCGAAAGAAAATGGTTCACATGTTCTTTTTAGTACATCATATAACCCTTATAATAATGGGAAAACTAATAATATTTGGGAAATTGAGGATATTATCATATTCCACACAAATTTTGGAAAAATCTTTGAATTTCGTGCATGAATTGTGCCACGTAGCCAGTGATATCACACAATTAGGATCATGGTTTGGTAAAACCTACATGAAAACTGTGCACCCTTTAAAAATTACTAAAATTCACATTCCCCCCCCCCTTCTATTTTTACTTACCTCTTCCCTTTATCAGCCATTATCACACACAGTTTCACCCCCTCATAGTTGGTACTCTTAATTACCTCTAAGGTGGTATTCAATGTACCTCTTTCATTTGAATTATATTTCTCTTTACATTCATCTCGTTGGAAAAGAATTTGTAATATATTCATTCCACTTCCTTATTTTTATTTTATTAACTCACTATTAGGATTTATATTCCTTGGTGAACTAATATTCCATATTTTCATGTCATTTTACTATTTCTCTAGTTTCATTCATTATAATTCGAGTACAAACCTGATATAAAATGTTGATTCTTCTGCCTCCCTAAGGTATTTTTTCTATTATTTATCTATAATTTATATTTTTATATACCATTGAACATGATACAACAACATTAGTCCTTAAGAATATTTCCATAAATATATGAATTTATATATTTTCTTTTTTTTCGTGCTAGAAATCTCCTTATCCACATATTGTTATCAGTGGGTTTTCCTTTTTACAGGTGCCATCCCATTTTGTGTTATTATGAAATGTATATCCTTGTATTTTTCTATGTGATCATCCCACACTCTAAATGGGGTTTCCTTTGTTATTAAATTATAATTTCTTGGTTTTATTAAATGGGATTTAATGGGAGAACATGTCACATACCATTGTATAAATATTGAATTATGCCCTTGGAAAATGAAATGTTAAATACATAGAAACCATCGGTTTTCTTATGTTAATGAACTGTATTAACATTATATTATACTTATTATTTCTAACCAATGTATAATCATTGTTGATAGATGGTTATGTATAGTTGTCTACATGATTCTTCTTTATCCCTAAACATGTGATGTTGGGCATGACATATAACATTGTTTATTGAATGTTGGAAGTGATGTTTCACATTCAGTTGGTGGTTTTTGGATATAATATTTCAAATCAATCATTATATTGACAAATATGATAACATATATATCCTTGATCAAATTACTAGGCTAGTTCTCCGATCTAAAACATTATACACTTTTTATTTTTTCATGGATGCCTTTGGTTTACCTTAGGTTATTGATTGTACTAGGTATATATGTGTGTGTGTGTGTTTTTGTGCCTTCAATTACACAAATACACACACACACACACACACTATATTATCCAATTATATATATATACATACACATATACATGTACAAATATATATACATATATAAGGTGACATGTGTTCTGAGGCATATCTGCTTCAGCCAAAGTAGGTATAGTTAGGCGGGTGTCCTCAAGGACCTTGTGTCAACCTAGTTACATTTTAAATATTATTCATTAAATTTTATACATTTTTACACTTCCATTTTATATGAAATAGATGGATTATACTAGATGTCATTAGTTTTGGCCAATTAACTATATTTGACAACCTATTTGGACCACTAATTGGTACCTAAATTGAATTTTTGGTCGTAGATAGGGATAAAAATAAGGGCCCTGATATTGATTGTTAATTTTATGTTCTTGGAAGGAGTACGAGATTAGAGGACAAATATTATAATCTTGATTCTATTAGAGATAACATAGTCCTTTTCATATATTTTTTAATATTCATGTTTTTATGTATCCTGATTGTTTTCCAATTTTACAGTATCATGACAATATCATAATTTTTTAAAAGATACCTGTGTTCTTGTTTAGGATTAATTAGTTTGTTTTCCACAAATTCTTTATATTATTCTTCATTGATTCCCGCACTAAATAGATGTTATAGTTTCTATATTGGAACACCTTAGGCCCTCAATTATAATCTGAAGACTATTGAATATAATGAGGTGAACTTAAGGCCATGTGGGTAATTGGGTTTGGTTACATAGGAATGAAACAGTTTAAGGATGATAAAAAATAATCCATTAAAATATTTTTGGAAAAATTTTAAATTAATGAAAATTATTTTCAACTGATGAGAGAAATAAATTCAGTTTTCCTTATTACATTATTTTAGTATCTCGGATACTTGAAGAGGAAAATTGGAAGGGGGAAAATTAATTTATATAAACAAATATTGGAGAATAAAATTAAATATCTTTCTAGATTGGTGGATCATGATGTTTAATCATCATAAATTTTGTAAAAAATAATCCTCATAAACAATGAGATTTTAACGTAAAACACATACTCCTTCGGTAACCCTTGTATCAAATACACACGAAAGTGATAACATTGAATGAAATTTAGAATACCCATAATAATTCATGAAATTTTCATAAAATACATTTAGTGTTTGTATATGTACCACAAAAAGGATACATCTTGCGAATATGAAAGAAGTATAACAGAAATAAATGTTAGAAGAAAAACCATACCCTCGAGTTTTACATTTTTTTAATCACTTGAACCTCATGTATAATAAATGTAAATATATTATAATTCAATAACATATTAATTTTCATACATATAATATCTTATATTATATAATTATAAAATTTTAACATCCATTTACTAATAATTCATCATATCCAGGTGTTGTAAATTTCATTTTTTGTGATAATTTCATTTTGGTAGTACAAATCATTATAATTTTATGTTAGTTTCAAAGTATATAAAATGTAATTAATGATATAAATATAATATATTTAAAATTTATATATATTTATATTTATCCATAAAATTGATATATAAAAAATGAATTACGCTATTCAAGGATATGGTAAGTCGTATATATGAACGAATATTGTTTTTACTTTTCAACTGATGGAATAAAAGAAAGTAAAATATTAATTCAAGTTTTATAGAAATTTTGTATATCCTGTGTATAATAAATTTTTATTAAATTTTTCTCTATGAACATCCATTTAAAATATAAATGAAAAATGAATTGTATCACTATTTGAAGGTGATAGTCCCCAAATACGCACAACTGAAATTATTATTTTCAAATGGAGGGTCAGGAGATAAATAATGGTTGTTAGATTGAAGTAAAAAATAAAGTAAAATAAATATAATAAAAAACATTATTTCATTGTTTATATAATACTTTTTGTGTCAGTATAATAATAAATAATATTTAAAATTCTTGGTTAAGAGTTATACCTATTTCTTGATAATCCACATTTATCTACAATCTTAAGAGTGGAAAGTGATGCATTTTGGAAAGATCAGATGATCTAAAATGTGGATAAAAAATCATGGAAATTATTATTTTATTATTTTCTAATATGAAAATTTTATGATGTTTGGAGAAAATGGTATATGTGGAATCTATTTATAGGGGAGCGAAATTGAACACATATAATTACATAAAAGATTAAATGATATATATATATATATCAAAATCATGTAATGTAGGACCAATAGACCCAAAATTATAAGATAAGGTGTAATATGGTTTAAATAAACTCATCCTATAACATCTTTTCATGTTTTGGATACATTTTAATCCTTATATCCTAGTTAAAAACTGTAAATCCATTTTAATCATAATCAATATAAGTTTACCTTTTACCCTGATAATGTAAATATATGGCCAAAAATAAATTTATCCTTATATTGTTTTTCAAAAATATTGATTCTAAATTTATAATCCATATAATCAACATTAATTTTGATCAGTTTTATTCATTATATTTTATATACTAAAATAATATGCATGAAAAAATATTTTAGAAAAATACTAAATTTAAGAGTAAGAAACATTTCACATTGGAATAAAGTAATAATTTGATTTACATGAATTTCATTGGACAAATAATAAACTATCAAATGTCTACATAATTTTTTAGTAATAAAAGAACTAATGGAATCATCCAACCATGTCATTAAATTAAAATACCTTGAATAATATATAATTTATCTACACAAAATCCAATATATGATTCCCAAAATTCAAAATAATTATTCAACATAAATTATCTATATCCATAAATATACCTTTGATTGATCACCATGAAGCTAATTGGATAATGTAAAGTGTTAGGATTATTTTATTGTTTTACCCCATTTGTTTGACTGAATTTTTCTATTTTTAATGAGGTGAAAATATATATTTTTTTTCCTGTTAATAATGGTCAAAAATTAAGTTCCCCCCATTAAATTTTATTAATTATTATGATGAAAAATATGGAATAAATTTTATCAAATTAAATTCAAATAATATAAAAAAAAATTAATTTAATATTAAACCAAAAAAAATAATAAAAGAGGTTTTCTAGACAAAAATATTTTTTTATGTATAAGAAGTCATTATACCAAAATTACACATATAAATTGCTTCCAATGATATAAATTTTATTATTTATAATATAATTTAACAAAATATGTTATATAAATTATTTTATAGTAAAATATAACAAAAAATCTCTAGTGAAATGAAATTCTCAAATAAATCAATAATTTTTAATATTTATAAAAAATTCATTTTTACAGAAAATTCTCAAAAAATCAATATAATATAATTTTTAAATGTTGGTTTGAAAAATAAAGAATTTTTTTTAAATTCAGTTATCGAAAATATCCTTAAATTATTTATTTTATTTTTTAACAAAAAAAATACAATTATTATTTTTGGAGAAAATCTATTTTTGAGGCATATAAAGAAAATATTAAAAATTATGCACTTAGATACCAGTATATTATCTTCATCTAAAACTATTACAGTAATTTTTATATGATTTTTTAAATTATATTCATACCTATGATATTACTAGGTATGTTAGAATGGTTAAAAAATAAATAATAGTATGTTAATAGTATATTATTGTTTATTAAAACTCAATGTTTCGTGTAACTCAAGTTATCAATGTGATCAAATTTATTTCAAAAAGAAATATGTTATAAAATATCAGGGTGTTAATTTTTTGTTAATAAATTATCTTCGGGTTATGTTAAAATATAATTAATGTAGAACTAAATTTTTACATCAATTGTTTGAATTGTGCTCAAAACATTTCAACCTAAATTTTGTACACCTACATAACACATATAATGAAAATATTAAAGTGTATCTATTATATTTCGTTTTAAAACAACCATGGATGAATTTAGGTTTCATCAACTAGTTTTTATTAATTAACCCCCCTCCGCCCCACCATAAGGATTGAACCAATCTTTGATCAATTATGATGGGAGAATAGGATTTCATACATTTTCAATGACTGTTTTTCAAATACCTTCCACAAATTCCAAATATGATTGAATCTAATCATCTTGGATGATTCTCAAAAAACTCCCCCTATATGGATAAATTCCCTAATTACATAATTATGTGTGATCTCATAATTAGAAAATATTTAATGAAACAACATAATAATTTCTGTTATATATTTTTCATTTAAAACATAATAGTCTTCTTCAAATGTAACACTAAACCACTATTAAATGAAATTTTTTTATAATTGTAAAACTATAGTAGTATAATTTGTGGATAAAAATCAATGTAGTATAAGTAAGAAATATATATATAACCAATTTTACTATCAATTATAGGGAACTGATATATTAAATTAATATATCTAAATTATTAATTACATTGGTACTTGATTTAAACTATAACAAGAAAATGTATAATATCTAAATATTTTTATTTAATAATAGTTTTCGATACTATGAACATTCATATCTGTTAGAAGTACAAGAATTATATTTCATCACACATATTGTGTAGTCGAATCAAACCACTTGAATTATTGTAATTAATTAATACAAATACATACTTGGACACACGACACAAATGACCTTGCAATAGTGAATATAGACACAATATTTAAATTAAATGAAACTAAAAAGAAAAAAACTACATAAAAAATAAGTAATAGTCGAATAAGTTTATCAATAATGAATCTGATAATTATAATTTGATTATTCAGGATGCTAGGTGAAATTATAGAGAGAATCTAGATATGGGGTATGAGAACTCTCTAAACAACATTCATTGCGTTATGTTTAGAATTTTTTCTATCTGCCTCACTTTGTCTCTTTATTTAATGTTATTTAATGCCTATAAATTCCATATATATGTATCTTAAATTTATATTGAGATTATTATATATTTATTTGATTGGGTTACACAAGACCAATTTTCATTTTTCAATACCTTCTTTTAAATAAAACCCAATTGATGGGAACCTTTACATCCCTTAATGTTTTTATAAACCACTCGATTAAACAATTTTACCCTTTCAAGATTTTATAAAAAGAGGTCAATTTTATGTTTATCATATTTAGTTTAACTATGGTATCAAATTAAATACTGAATTTGTTTCTTCTTTAAATTCCTTTTACTAATCATTAAACACCACTTTAAGGGTTCATTTTTACCTAATTATCTAACCTTTATCATTAATTTTTAATATATTCCCCTTAATTGAGGACAATTATTATTGATTAAAATATATATTTCTAATATTTATTCCATTCATCTCATTAAAATCATTATAAAATATCCTCTAATTATTCGTTAAAAATATATTATGTAATACAATACTTTTAATGGGTATTTCTTATGCTTATGTCTTTTGTTTGATTCCCATATCTAGAACACATACACATGTACATATTATAATGGATGTACCTAGATATAGATCCAATAAATGGGATAATGTCTATACCTCTTGAGATTATGTTTATGGTATTAGGGAGTAATCCTAGTCCAATATTGGAGTTTATCCATCATTTTATATTATAACAGTAGTGAGACTTGAGTTATGATTATAATTTTTTATTTTATGTTGATTCCATTATTCTATGATTGAATCATATTTAGTTCATTCCTTCATTTGAGAATTCATGTTCCATGTCATTTATGATATCATGTTATGTGATTTTACTGATAAGATTTTCTTATTTATTATCTTTATTCCCTTATGAGGCTTTATAGATCACCCATTTGTTTATAAATTCCTCCTATAAACCTATGAGGTTTTATATTCTCAAAGGGATTGAGGAGCTCATTATAGTGATTTAAAAAATTTATTTCAATTTTTTTTATCATTTGGATGTTTTGTGTACCTAGTTTTCTAAAGACTATAGAACACCAGATATTTAGTTTTTATTTATTATAAATTTATAAAAATAATATTTTAGTGATTCTTATAAGTTTATTTTTTTGTAAAAAATTTGTTTTTGATAAAAAAATCCATTATTGTACCACTAACCGAGGTGAAGTAGTGCAATTTCTTTTTATAAATTCATTTGATTTAAAAATTAAACTAGTTTGGCCCGTTAATGGAATGATCAACTATTAATTAAGAATCCCCAACTATATATAGTAATTAAGAGAAAAGGAATATAACATATTAATTTTTACAAGGTTATACATCCACGTGAGAGCTGAATCCTTTCCTAGTTCAGTTCTAGCTCTAAGAGTACAATTACTAATAATATAAATCAGATTATAAGAGATGGGAAATGTAAGTCCTTTAATTTTATTGTGTTGTGTATGGGTTTGTAAAATGTTAGAGTAGTTAAAATATTTGAACATATACTACAAAAAAACTAAATGTTTTTTTACCCAGGTACCATTATCCTGGGAATATTTATTCCTCTCTATTGAATGAATTAAATCTTCAAAGTTATTCAGAATGAATCAGCATCCAATGTAAGATATAATTTTAAATTATTCATGACTTATTTAAAAAAATATCATAATATATATATTGGTCTCTTTTCGTGATCTTCATGATCACCTATTCATGTATGATAGAAATAATTCATGAAACAAACATCCCCCTTCTATGTTGTAAGAACATAGATTAATAGAAATTTAATTATCCTAATTTAAACACTATAAAATATTTAGATAGGGTTTAAGCCATATTCTTCTAATTCTCCCTCTTTGATAGAGTATGTATTCTACTTGACATGTATTGGGGTCACTCTTGAATATCAAAAGCATCATTTTACATAATTTATGAATTTATAAATCATTGATATTTTATAGAAAAACATCTATAATTATTTAATAAATAACTATTCAAGATCACTCATAATAATATTCCTTTAAACATATCATTTTATATGCAAGAATATTAAATTCAACATTTATTTATTTATTATAATTAAATGGTATTTAATTTGAATTTAAATAAACCCATGGAATTCCATGGATATTCTACTTCTTTAATATCCATTCAATCTTCTATGAATGTAGGCTCGAATCATGGTTGTTGATTAGACCAAATTTATTGTCAAATGAAAGTATACTAAACCATTGACTGATTTTTTTAAGGTTCATTATTAAATTACAGATTCAGAAAAAATACTTTAGGAAAATACATATATAACTTTGAGATTGATTTCCCAACCTTATAAAATTGCATCCAAGAATTATGTGCATGGGTCTCAACCTTACTAAGATGGTTATCTGGACCTTGTAGGATCCAGAACTCGTACATTCCTTGACCATATAGTGATGGTTAACCCAACCTTATAGGATATAGTACTTAATTATATTAAAATTAATTTGATGATTTTCCAACCATGGAGGGGACAAATAAAATCCATATTAAATCATGACCTGGATTTTTAATATTTCATTTATACATAAGAGAATAATTAAATTAAATTTTCAAACATATCCTAATACCTCAAAAAAACATCACTTGTATTCTCATAAATCAAATATCTTGTCTAAAAAAAGAAAACATTTTCAACATTTCCAGGGGTAATTAAATCCACCCCACTGTATTTTTTTTCAAGATATTAAAATTTTTAATAAGATTCAATTTATTATTTCTTATATACAAAATTGAATCCATTATGGTTAAACAATATTCTTGACACCACACCAAATGATATAATAATATATTGTAGAGAAGTATATATCTCATTCATAAGATTTTTTTTTATAATTGTTAAGATTATATCATTCAATAAATTCACAAACCTTTTCAAACTACACCTCCTATAAATAATATACACAAAAAATATATAACAAAAAATCTAAGCATATAAATGAACCCCTTAGAATACCATTGAAAATTTTATCTACCATCACATTCAACAAAAGAGTTTTGAATTTACTAATCCCTCATTTGAAAAAAAATCCTTGAATCTATATTTTCTACCCAAATATTCATAGTGATTTGTTAGGTTATAAACGTTATTGTTTATCCAAAATGTCTCAAATATGTCTTTATATAGATCCCTCTTAAAATATGAGAAATAATCTTATATAGGAATACATTATATGTTAATATCCATATTGGGAACCCTCTCATTAATAGTATGATATTTGATATCAATATTAATATAACATGAGTGTTGAATATGATTTTCTTAAATGTCTATAGAACGTCAATTAATGTAATTAATTTTGAAAGTTATATCCCCTTTCACCCTCATGTTATCCAATTTATCATTCATCCAATTAATTTTTGTGATGAAACTAATTTTATCCATATATGTAGAATTTATGGTGTTCCATGTCCCCAAATTATTTTTTTCCAATCCCAACCCATATATCTATCACCCAATACAAAAAATAAACCACTAGAAGTGAACCTTTTTTTTATCCCAATCACCTTCCCATTCCACATCAATAAACCCAATAAAAATAAAATTCCTTCCACTCTTATATAACTTCCCATAACTCCAAATCCCTTTGATATATCAAGGAAAAACATTATAATAAATGAGATTTGACTCTTTTGGGTCACTTTGATATCTATAATAGAGACTCTGTCAATAAAAATGTATGGTTTATATGTTTTTAGGATATTAGGGATACAATTTAATTTTCATAATTATCATTTATTTACAATATAACCTTAAAACCATTAAATATTTTTATCCCCATATGAATGGTTGAAGACAATATCATTGATCCCTCAATATCAAACTTCTTCAATAGTTATATAGAATACAAATCTATAAATAATAGAATTAGATTTACCCCCTAAATGAATTGGAAACCCAAGATGTATCTTAACTCATCAGGCATGGAAATATCAAATAATTAATTTTTTTTATAAAAGATCACTTGAAAAGATTATGTTATTATTATATATTACAACATTATATAAACTTGGTTCTATTTCTTTGATGTAGAAGATGTTATCAACTTTTCCATTAGTTATATTCATCTATTTCAAAAAATTCATTTTCTGAATAACGGGAATTTTGGGATCATTTATTTCAAATTATACCTATGTTTGACACACAATTGATCAATCATAATCATGAAAACATCATTACTTTTATAAATAGTAACTGCTTCTTTAAGCTCTCTTTTCAAGAAGGTGGATTTCACATCTATCGAATAGATTATGTAATACCAATATACTTCCACAATTATGAACAGCAGGATAGTCATCAACCATGAAACTATGGGAAAATACTCCTCAAATTATAACACTTCAACTTGATTCTTCCCATTACACACTGGTATAGTTTGGTTCCTGACAACCCCAACATGATTATTCAGATTTTCCTATATAACCATTTTGTTCTGATGTTATTATTGTCCTTGTTTATTGGAATTGGGTCCCATATACAATTAATATTTATTTTTTCATCTCATAATACATATGCTCAATCAATTTTTTTAAACTAAAAATATTCAACAACTAAATGTGTCTAAAATTGATAGATTTACTCAATTTTATTAACACACTATAGGCTTCTTCTAGACTAGGTTATCGTTAACTAATTTCTAATAGAATTATCAGTATGAATATTCATCTTAAACCTATGGTACATTTTTCTATCATTATCTCTAACCTCAACCTCGTCATAAGTCTTATGTGAATAATCATCAAAAAATAATGGTTCAAATTAATTCATGGAAGCACAATTTTAAAAAAAATAATTTTTATTGTTTTTATTAGAATCCACTGAAAACCCCGATATCTTGAGAATTAATGTTAACACCATTACCAATAAAATTCACATCACAAAATTCAAAAAATAATAATATCTTATCCTATCATATATGGCCATTCCACTTTTAATGAATCCATAAAAAGAAACCCTCCTTAGATTTGTAAACAAACTTACCATTCATTGACCTCAAAATTTTTATAAGACATGGAATGTGGAATAATATAATGTGGTCATATATGGGATTGTTTTTATACCAAATATAGATGGAATTAATTTTGGTGACAAGTATCAATATTTTTTTCCAAAATGTGTATAGTTGGAAAAAATCATATATCTTATAAATTTTTTTACTAACCATATTATTGTACCATTATATTTACCCTCTTATATAAGCTACCAATATGTCTCTCAGTAACTCAATTTTTTTAAGGTGTATATGGATTACTATTTAGGTTCCTTATAATAAATTTTTCAATATAGGATTAAATTGATCTGCCTATGAAGACTTTCTCATTGTACAGTCAGAATTTCCTAATTCACATCCTCAACGTTTTGTCAATCGTTCTTATAGAACATTAAAACATATCCAATTCATCTAACATGTCTTTTACAAATATCACATTTTTTATTCACGAATAAAAAATAGTAAATTTGATAAAATATATATTAACATAAGAATAATTATGTTTCATGGGTCCACACAATTATATCTGTATTTTCTCAAGTGGAATGGAATTCTAAATTTCTACTCCATTGTGACTTACATATTTAATTTTCTATGTCATGAATATCTCAAAAAAAGTATTCATTTTTTCTTTTGAGGTAAAAACAATTTCTCACCACATATTCATTGAAAATAGTATTAAATAATCTATAATAAACATGAATCAAACTTATTGTCCAAAATTTGTAATTCTATTTTAAATTAAAGTACTAAACTTTTTTGGTCCCTAATCCAAAATATATTTACACCAATCAACTATAATTATGTAATAATATTCTCATATAAAATTACATTGATAACAAATGTGTTTGTTATAAAAATTATATCATTCCAATCATCACATAGGTGTCTTAAACATAACGAAATATGTTATGTCCCACCTAGAAATGATAAATAACTTAATTTCATTTTTAGAGCGTCAAATTCAATTTTTCCAATAACAATTATTTATAATGATCATTTAATTTTGAATTCTATGACTATAAAAGAATAATAATGTAACATCCCGAGTAAAAAATAAATAATAAATTGCATTTTATTATTAATATTTTGTGAATTAAATATTAATTTTACGTTAAAGGGGTTGCTATGTTTGATGGCATGCCCAAAATGAAACATTGTGTTTCTTTCAAATCGTACATTGTACACTAATAATATAATATTATTATTTTTAATGGTAATTAACTCATAGCCATTGTATTAGAGGTAATGAAAACAAATAACTACAATATGATTATACATGTTTATAAAATAATAGTTAGGAGATTAAGATATGAATGAATCTAAATTAAAGCATAAAACTCTAATATTTACTAAAAGTTCGATTTACCGCCTTTTGGTGGTGAACCATCTTTAAATATAATTTTGTTAATTTTTATATGTTCTATTTGAGAAAATAAATTTTTTTAAAATTTGTGAAATAAAATTTTACTTTGGGTAATTTTTTTGTATTTTTCTGGTAAAGTTCATTTTTTTAATGAATAGTGGAAAATATTGTATTTTTATTCAAAAGTGCCTTTTAATCTAATTTTTTTAATATGGTTATATTATATTTTTAATTGGTTTTAAAGTTTAATTAGATTATATTTTTACCAATTAATACAATTTTGTTCATTATAATTAATTTCACTTTGAAATTAGACATAAAAAAGTGTCGATCTTTTGATAGTTATTGGTTCTTAAAAACACGCTATTTGTTTTGACAAAAGGAATTAATTTTCAATTAATTAATGCAACTTATATGTTTTTATTTTGGTTAAATAGACATAATTTTTGAATTCATAATATCAATTATATCTTTGGATTAATTTTTGGTAGTTTTCTGAAAAACATCAATTTTAGATGAATAGTAAAACCAATAAGTAGTAATTAAAAACATACATTTTCATATAAATGAAAATTTACTACATCTCTGGATTAAATTTTAAAAATATGATATATAAGGGTTTTATTAGTAATTAATATTTTGTTCAATAAGATCAATATAATTTTTGTTGAATAGTAACTTTTGACTTTTATTTACCGTGGTTAAAGGTAAATAGGGTAATTTAAGGTAAAAAGAATATTATAATAAAAGAATTACCTTAAAACATTTATTAAAAATATTTTTTGAGTAATTTACTACCATGGTCATATTTGGGTTGATTTTGGGACCCCATTGAGCCACATGTTAGTGATAATGACACTTTATTTTAATTAACATAATTTAAAGACAGAAATGACATAAACAAATATATTTTATAAATAAATTTTTAAATACGGTTATATTAGATATCATTTTGACTATAAATATTATATGTAAATCTAAAAATAGTTCCTACATCATGGTATTTTTTTATAATTTTTATACATCAAATAAATTAAATTAGTTATGACACGGTAATGATGCAGTATTTACCTCATTAATAAAATATTTAAATAAATAAGATTATAAATATTAAAACAACATCGAAAACCTATCAAATTATTATTGGATAATTTTATTTCGACCATGAGTCATATTATCTTCTACTTTAATTAGTTTTTGACCTTTAAAAACCGAATATCATTATATAATAAAATAATATTTTCACGCTTTCCTAAAGAGCCCCTCCCCCCCCCCTTATAAAAATCCCTCACTTCTTACACATTCCTCACACCTCTCATGCCCCTTGTCTCAAACAAAATATATCCAAATAATCTCTAAATATACCTCTCCTCCTCCCACAAGCCTTACCTTAGGCATAAGGCACTTCAAGAAGTCCTTTTGGTTCAATCCAAAGGGAGTTACCCAAATTAAAGGTAACTGTTTCTCTTAACTTTTCTATTATTTTACATCCAAAACCCCTAAACTCTTTTTATTCCTTTTTTTATAACAACACCAGTATCCTAAATATAATATTATGTTTTTATGAGAATCATTAGAACTATACTTACACACACCTTCATCTAATTGGTGAAGAACATACTGTTTCTGTGAATGGAAAACTAACAACTCACGAAACGATGATTGTTCTATTATCTCCTACCGCATCTCATGGTGAAAATTAAGATGGAATTATATTTATATATGATATTTATTATTTTTATGTTTTCTTTATGCTTCTATATTTTTCATTTATATAAAACCATTATTGTTTCCATTTTGCGTTAATGCGATAATTTCATTTTAGGAAGTGCGGACTACCGACCCATCCAAGTGATATGATTCGTTAATGATGGGACATATAAAGGATAGTGTTAATGATATTATATATAATATTATACTGGAATTATAATATACCTAGGTATCATTATGTTTTAATTCAATTAAAGTAAGAAATAGATATGAAAGTAGTGTTCATGCGTATGTACGGTTTACCATCTCCATGAATGGTGAATTTCATTTTTTATCTCCAAAATGTTATGTACTATTATAAATACATATATATACTGGATATACATGATTTATTTGATATATAAATCATGAATATCATTCTGGAGATAATAGAATATTGACCACATGGACAACTTGTAATTATATGGTGTTCATTTGTGACTCAAAGACCAAATATCGACAAAACAACCATTATTAACATAAATGATTACATAATTTTTATAACATGGTAATAAGTGATATAAAATGAATAATAAACTTTAAAAAGGTTCTTAAGTAAGTATAAGTTAACATTAGTATATTATTCTGTAGATTAAAGACCGAATGGGTCAAGTCAAACACAAGGTAAGGGAAGTTGTCTCAATCTCCTTTCATTGAGGCATATTTAGATAATATATACCTTCTTCTTTTACACACTTCATAATAAAACCCGTTGACTTTTAGTTTCATTCAAAGGGAATATTTTTTCTACTAAGAGTTTTAATAAATGACTAACTAAAAGTTTTTAACATTTGCGGCCACAATTACCTCTCCGCCACCGTAATTGTTATTTGGATTCCTATATAAGCATTACTATTTTCTAAAAGGAAAAGGAAATCCCTTATTCTGTTTTTGGGAGTTTTGGTTTTGAAAATGGTTTTTTAAATGTATATATTATTTCAATATCATGAAATTATTTCTTGTGATTGAAAATTTAATTTTATTATTGAAATGTTTATATTTACAATATTTTATGTGTTGTGATTTTATAATGGTACTTGGACAATTGATGGGTGGTTATGTGATAAACCAAATAATGGGTTGTGATGTGATAAACTAAGGAAATTGGTTACATTATAACCTCAAATGCATTTTTTATGGAAGTTGGCAGTATGGCTATTCCATTTAGTGATATGTGCGGAAGTCGACCATATGGTTATTCCACTTAAGAATGTTTATGTCCCAAGATACCTTTATATGTTATGTGTTTTTTATATGGGTTTTATGGTAATTTTTTGGTTATAAAATGGTATGAAATGATATTTTATTCAGTGAAGAGTATTTATAACTTTATAAAGGTGAAATGTATTAGTTATGATGATATATTCATGGTTTACTTGTTGTTTTGAAAAACTAACAGTTTTTCCTATTTGTGTATCCCTTACTGAGCGTTTTATACTCATCCCATGTTTTTTAAATGTTTTTCACAGGAGATAAAGTGGAATAAGGTTAGGGATGGGATCAAAGAAATTTTATGTCATCTAAAACATTAAACTAGACATGATTCTTTCTTTCAAGATTTTTTATTTTGTGAAAAAATGGAAACTGAGTATATGCGTCTATATGTATTTTTCAAGTTGTCATGTATATGTTATGACCTAATTCCCCAAATCTCTAAACTAGAAAATATCCTCACTGTAAATTATTCATTTAATTCAATATTATGTAATTGTTTAAGGTCTGTTCCTTATAGTTGGTATCAGAGGTCAGTTTAGAGAACTTTAGGAGTTAGAATATTGTTAAATTAATATCCATAAATTATTTATTTCTTATGATATGATTGAAATAATATAGAATTTACATATTACAATTTTTATTTGCCTAAGATATTTCTATGTTCAGAATGGTTTTCTGCAGTGGAAACAGGACAGCTATATTGGGACGAAATCAAGAGGAAGACAACATTCGAAATCAGCAACCTGAGATTGTCGGAATCAGAACTGAATAGTTTGTTTCAGTGATAGAATAGTTGACTCAGGCTATAAATGGTGGTGGTATCCATGCACGAGATCAGACTAATCAACCACAAAAGAACATTTCAGTAGTATAGCATTTCATGAGGCAAAATCCCCCATCACTCAGCGGATCATTTGACCCTGTTCTAGCAGAAGGGAGGATTAAAGCACTGGAATTTTTTTTAAATGTCATGGGTTTTTCATAACATCAAAAGTTTAGTCTCACTATTTTCTATTTTTAAGGTAAGAAGATCAGTGGTGTTTGATGGTGAAAATTATTAGGGTTTGTGAGGATATTGATGCTCTTGATTAGGATGAATTAAATGGTATATTTATTGAGAAATATGTTCCTAAGGTGGTTCAAATTTGGATGGAAAAAATTTCCTAGAATTGTGGCACAAGAATGAATCTGTGGATACTAATGAAGAAAAATTCACTCGACTATAAAGGTAATCGCCAAATTTTATCTGAGATCTTGATATTAAGATAAATCTATTTTACTCAGGACTAAAGCCATGATATCTAATATCATTAGCCTCTCATGAGTCCAAAAGTTATGAAGTACTTTTTCAATGTGAGGAGAAGGTGGAAATGGAGTTTGTCGATGATCAGGTGTTCTTTGAAAAACAACAGAAAAAGCGGTCTAGTTGACAGGAAAAGGGAAAGAATTCATTAAAGAATCCTGGAGGTAAGAAAAATAAATATCCATCTTGTGAGAAGTTTGGTAAAAAGAAACTTGGAGAATGTTTATCAAAGAATGGGAAGTGCTTCCGGTATGGTATGTCTGGTCATATTTCTCGTAACTGAAATGAAGATGATCAAGTAGGAAATTAAAATCCATCAATAATATATTTTAACTGCAATGAAATGGGTCGTTATACAAATGTGTGTCAATATAATAACTCAACTAAGTGAATAAACCAGACTACAAGAAAGAAGGGGTGGTGAAATCCTTTGAAACTACTTCTGCAGATGTAGGTCCATCGAATGAAGTAGTATCAGGTACAGTATTGTTTTTCAGATTATGCCAATGTGTTTTTTGATTCTGGTTCTACACATTCATTCATTCTTGAGTAGTTTTCAAGTAAATTAGGAATTCCATATCAAGATATGAATACTAAAATTATGGTAAAAACACCTAGATGAAACATTGAGACAAAAAGAAATTATAAGATCCTTTTTGTCATTGTGTGCAGAAGGAATCTACCTACAAACCTTATTGTTTTACCTCTAGTAGAGTAAAATGTTATTCTGGGTCTGGATTGGCTTTCTGTTTATCAAGCTATGATTAACTACAGAGCTAAAGAGGTTTCTTTTCAGAAAGATTTTTAGTTTGTGTACAATAATGAACCCTTGATTTTGATAACATATCAAGAAGCTGAGAAACTAGTAAAATATGGAAATGAATGTTACCAGGTATATATTGTTGAAAACAAAGGAACTATTCAGATTAATGTTTTTCCAGTGGTTAATGGGTACCTTGATGTTTTTTTTTGATGAATTTCCTGGTATTATACCTGATCAGGAAGATGAATTCACTGTTTACTTAGTTTCTGATGCTAATATAATTTCAAAAGCCCCTTAGCGAATGGCTTAAATTGAACTCTTATATTTAAAGAAGCAATTGCAGAAGTTATTAGATAAAGGTTTCTTTCAACCTACCACATCACCATGTGGTGCTCCTGTATTTTTTGTTAAAATGAAAGATGGTTCAATGAGACTTTGCATTGATTATAAAGCATTGGATAACATCAGTGTTAAGAACAATTATCATTTGTCTCATATCGATTATTTGTTTGATCAGCTCCAGAAATCATAGTATTTATTGAAGATTGAATTGAGGTCTGGGGACCATTAGTTGAAATTAAAGGAAGCAGACATTCCGAAGACTGCATTTCATATTAGATATGGCCATTATGAATTATTAGTTATGCCTTTTGGTTTAACTAATTCACTTATTCTATTCATGGATATTATGAATATAATTTTTGGTTAGTTCATGGATAAGTGTGTGGTTGTGTTCATTGATGATATTTTTGTTTATTCCAAAAGTAAATAGGATCATTAAAGTACTTTAAGGGTAGTCTTGCAAACCATAATAAAAAATAAACTGTTTTTGAAATTTAGAAAGGGTGGGGTTTGGTTACATAAAATTTCTTTCTTGGGTCACATTGTTTAAAAAAATGGCATAACTGTTGATCATACAAAAACAATGGTTGCTGAATAATGTCCACGACCCACAAATATAACCGAGATTCCTAGTTTTCTTGGTTTAGCAGGTTACTAACGGATGTTTGTTAAGAATTTTGCATGTTTATCTATTCTAATAACTAAGTTAACTCGAAAAGGTGTTATGTTCCTTTGGAAAAAATAATGTGATGATTGTTTTCAGGAATTGAAATGAATATTGGTGAATGATACAGTTTTGGCATTGCCTTTCAGAACTGGGGAGTTTTCAATTTACAGTGACGCTTTGTTAAAATGACTTGGATGGGTCCTTATGCATAATAATAAGGTAATTGTTTATGCTTCACATCAGTTGAAACATCATGAGTTAGATTACCCTACACATGATTTGGAATTACCTTCTGTTGTTTTTTCTTTAAAAATTTGGAGGCATCATTTGTATGGAGTAAAATGTGAAATATATATTGACCACAAAAGTTTGAAGTATATATTCCCTGAAAAATAATTGAACATAAGATAGAAGATATGGTTTCAATTAATCAAGGATTATGATTTCATGAATCATTACCATTTAAGAAAGGTAAGTAATGTGGTTCATGCTTTGAGTCAAAAAAGTAATGCTTCGTTAACCATGATACGTTTGGAACAAGATCCTTTGGTTTTTGATTTGATGAAAATTGGGATAGAAGTATTTGGTGCATGAAATAATTCTATTTTGTTTCAGGTGTCAGTGAAATCATCTCTATCAGACAGAATAAAGAAAGTGTAGGAAGAAGGTAGTGAGTTGCATAAAAAGGTAGAGTTGGTTCAGAATGATATGTTGCCTGATTTTAATATTGATAATGATTGTGTTTTGAGGTTTGAATAGAGATTATGTATGCCTTCTGATTCACAATTGAAGAATTAGTAGTTATGTGAAGCTCATAGTTCCCCATTTTCAATTCATCCTGGATATACAGAGATGTACAGAGATCTTCGGGAGTATTACAGGTGGGATGGAATGAAAAAAGCTATTGCTGATTTTACTGTGAAATGTTTGACATGTCAGAAGGTTAAAGTAGAGTGGCAGTTACCGAAAGGGATGATTCAGTCTTTACTGGTGCCAGAGTGGAAATGGAAAAATACATCCATGGTCTTCATTGTGGTATTACCAAAGACATGTCGAGATAATAATGCATTCTAGGTTATTGTTGATCTTTTGACTAAATCTTCTCATTTCCTTTCTATTTGAGATACATTACCTCTAGATCATCTTTCTCAATTGTATGTTAAATAGATAGTCAGGCTTTATGGAGTTCCCCTCTCCATTGTTTCTGATCATGATCCCAATATTACTTCTAACATTTGGAAAGGCCTTCAGAAGACATTGGGTACTGAATTAAATTTTAGTACAACTTTTCATCCTCAATCAGATGGGCAGTCAGAACGAACTATTCAGACCTTGGAGGATATGCTATGTGATTTTTCACTAGATTACCAGTTTATTTGGGACCAAAATCATTCTTTGGTTGAATTTTATTATCATAATAGTTTTCATTCCAGTATACACATGGCTCCATTTGAGGCATTATATGGAAAGCGTTTTCAAACTCTATAATTTTGGGATGAAGTAGGTTATAAGAAGCTGATGGACCCAGAATTGGTAGAAGATATGGCAGAAAAAGTTCAGTTGATTTATAATAAAATGAGAATAGCTTAGAGTAGGCAGAAATGTAAAGTAGATAATTGGAACAATGATCTATCTTTTTAGGTAGGTGATCATGTCTTTCTCAAAGTTTCTCTATGGAATAGTGTGATGCGTTTTGTTAAGAAGGTAAAGTTGAGTTTGAGGTTCCTTAGACCTTATGAAATCCTAGAGAAAATTGGATCAGTTGAATAAGGAGTGTCTTTACCTCAATTTTTATCCCAAGTACACAATGTTTTTCATGTTTCAATGTTGAGAAAGTATATTCCAAATCTATCTCATGTTTTGAGCCCAGTGGTAGTTCAGTTGGATGAGAATCTCTCTTATGAGGAACAACCAGTCCATATTCTTGACCGTAGAGGGTAAGTGTTGCAGAATAAGGTAATTCACCAGGTAATGGTTTTGTAAAAAAACCCTATGGTTGAAGAGGCAACATGGGATTCTGAAAATGCTATGAGAGATAAATACCCCCACTTATTTGATAAGTGAATAAAATTTTGACTGCACAATTTCCAAAAGGGGGGAAGGATGTAATATCCTGGGTAGATAAAGAAATAAGATATTCTCTTTTTTTATTAATATTTTGTGAATTAAATGTTAATTTTACTTTAAAGGGGTTTCTATGTTTGATGGCGTACCTGATACACAACAACTGGTTTCATTGAAATCATACGATGCACACTAATAATATAATATTATTATTTTAAATGGTTGTTTACTCCTTGTCATTGTATTGGACGGAATGAAAATAACTAACTATAATATGATTATAAATGTTTGTTAAATAAATGTTAGGGTCTTAAAATATAAATGAATCAAATTTTAAGAAAAAATATTCTAATATTCACCAAAAGACTGATTTACCACCTTTTGATGGTTAACCCTCTTTAAATCTCGTTTTAGCCATTTTTATATATTATATTTGACAAAATAAAATTCTATTTTAGATTTGGGACATCAAAATTTACTTTGGGTAAATTTTTTGTATTTTGCTGGAAATGTTCATTTTTTAATGAATAGTGAAAAATACTGTATTTTTATTCAAAAGTTTTTTTTAATCTAATTTATTTATATGGTTATATTATCTTTTTAATTTGTTTTAAAGTGTAATTATATTATATTATTACCAATTAATCCAATGTTGGTCATTGGAAATAATTTCACTTTGAAATTGGACATAAACAAGTGTTGATCTTTAGATAGTTATTGTTTCTTAAAAACACCCTATTTGTTTTGACATCGATAATTAAATTTAAAATAATTAATGAAACTTATATTTTTTGAATTTGGTAAAATAGACATCATTTTTGAATTTGTAATATGAAATATATCTTAGGCTGAATTTTTTGTATTTTTCTGAAAAACATCAATTCTTTATGAATACTGAAACCATTAAGTAGTAGTTAAAAACTAACATTTTCATTTAAATGAAATTTTACCACTTTTGTGGATTAAATTTTAAAAATAAGATATACATGGTTGTTATTAGTATATGAAATATGGTTTAATAATATGAAAATAAATTTTGGTGAATAATAACTTTTGTCTTTTATTTACCGCAGTTAAAGGTAAATAGGGTAATTCATTGTAAAAATAATATTATAATATAAAAAAATTATGTTAACACTTGTCCTAACTTTATTTGTTGAGTTATTTAAGACCATGGGCATCTTTGGGTCGATTTTGGGACCCCATGGAGCCACTTGGGAGTGATAATGACACTTAACATAAAGTAAAGGAAAAAATGACATAAACAAATATCTTTTAGTAAATCAATTTTTACATTGGGTTATTTAAGCTATATTTTTCGACTATAAATATTATTTGGAAAATCAAAAAATATTTCCTTCATCATGGTATTTTTTTTATAAATTTTATACATCAAATGAATTAAATTATTTATGACAAAATAATGATGCAGTATTTACCTCAGTAATAAAATATTTAAATAAATAATATTATAAATATTAAAAGAATATAAAAAACCTGTCAAATTCTTATTGGATGATTTTATTTTTGACCCTTAGTCTTATAATCTTCTACATTAATTAGTTTTAGACCTTTATTAACCAAATATCCTTATATAATAAAATAATATTTTCACTCTTTCCTAAAGAGCCCCTCCTCCCCCTTATAAAAATATCTCACTTCTTACTCATTCCTAACACATCTCAAGCCCCTTATCTCATCCAACCCCTGACCAAATAAGCTCTCAAGATCCCTCTCCTAATCCTATAAGTATTAACATAGGAATAAGGCACTTCAATAAGTCTTTCTGGTTCAAACAAAAGGGAGTAACCCAAATTAAAGGTAACAGTTTCTCTTAACTTCTTTTCTTTTATTTTATTTATACAACCCATAATATCTTATTATTCGTTTCATTTATAACAACACTAGTATCCTAAATATCGAGGATGTTTTTATGAGATGTATTCAAACTATACATACACACACCTCCATCTAATGGGTGAAAAACATATTGTTTCTTTGAATGAAAAACTAACGCCTCACAAAACGATGATTGTTCGATTATCTTATACCACCTCTAATGGTGGCCATTAATATGGAACTATATTTATATATGATATATATTATGTTTATGTTTTCTCTATGCTTCTGTATTTTTCCTTTATAGCATACCATTATAGTTTCCATTATGGTTAAACACGATAATTTCATTTGAGGAAGTACGGACTACCACCCCCTCAATGGGATATGACTCGTTAATATCATATGTGGGACGTATAAAAGATATTGTTAATGTTATTATATATGATATTATACTGGATTTATAATATAAATATGTATCATTATGTTCTAATTCCATTAATGTATGAAATATAAATGAATGTATTGTCCATGTGTACGTACATCTTACTATCTCCATGAACAATGCATTTTATTTCTTTTATCTAAAATGTTATGTACTATTATATCTGTATATATATGTTGGATATATATGAGGTATATGATATCTAAAACTTGAATATCATTATGGATATAATGGACAATTACCACATGGAAAACTTGTAATTATATGGTGTTCATTTGTGACTCAAGTACCAAATATAGACAAAACAACCATTATTAACTTAAATTATTACATAATGTTTATAACATGGTAATAAGTGATATAAAAGGAATAATAAATTTTAAAAAGGTTCTTTAGCAAGTAGAAATTAAATTTATATTATTATTCAGGAGATTAAATCCCAAACAGGTGAAGTTGGACACGAGGTAACGGACTTCGTCTCAATCTCCTCCCATTGAGGCATATATCAATAACATATACCTTCTTCATTTACACAGTGTATAATAAAACCCTTTTAATTTTAATTTCATTCAAAGGGAATCATTTTTCTACAATGAGATTTACTAAATGACAAATCTAATGTTTTTAACGTTTCTGGCGACAATGAGCTCTCCCTCACTGTAATCATTATTTCCTTTCCTCTATAAGCCTTAATGTTTTCTAAAATGATAAGGAAATCCCTTATTATATTTTTGGGAGATTTGGTATTGAAAATGGTTTTTGTAATGGATTGATTATTTCAATATCTTGAAATTGTTTCTTGTGATTGGAAATTAAATGTTATTAGTGAAATGTTTATATATTCAATATTTTATGTGCTATGATTTTATAATGGTACTTTGACATTTGATGGGTGGTTACGTGATAAACCAAATGATGGGTGGTTCCATGATAAACCAGGGCAGCTGGTCACGTTATAACCTCCAATGCATTGGGTATAAAAGTTAGCAGTATGGCTATTCCCTTAAGTGATATGTGTGGAGGTCGACTATATGATTATTCCCCTTAAGAAAGTTTATGTCCCAAGTTACCTTTATATGTTTTGTGTTCTTTATATGGGTTTTATGGTAATCATTTTGTTACAAAAGGGTATGAAATTATTTTTTATTTATTGAATAGTATTTACAACTTCAAAAAGGAGAAAAGTATTACTTATGATAAAGTTTTCATGGTTTACCTGTTCTATTAAAAAACTAAAAGTTTTCCTTCTTTTTGTGTCCCTTACTAAGATTTTTATTCACATCCCATGTTTTTTGAAATGTTTTTAACATGACATAAAGTGGAATAGGGTCAAGGATGGGATCAAGGAAATGTCATTCTGTCTAAAACATTGAACTATACATGACACTTTTTCTCAAGAGTTTTTATTTTTTGAAAAAATGGAAACTGAGTAGATGTGTCTACATTTATTATTCAAGTCATCATGTATATGTTATAGCCTAATTTTTTTAAACACTAAACCAGAAAAGATCCTCAATGTGAATTATTCATTTAATTCAAGATTATGTAAATTTTTATGGTTGGGTCCTTAAATATATCTTCTAGTTTTTTGGGTCTTTTTATCTCTAGTCATGTGGGATGAGAAACCACTATCAAGGTTCTATGGATTTTCCCCATACATGATTTTAGATACACTTCAACAATAAGTGGAAAATTGTCTATAATTATATAATATATATTCCTTTAATTTTACATTTATTGTTTTTGACCAAGAATTATGGTCACTCATTATACTAAAATGTTAATTTTCTAGATGCATCTTCTATAGATTTCTTCAAGCCCTTCAGACCAATTTTTTAAATGCAACTTGTATGAGTTCTCATTTTTTTATTTATCACTAAAAAACTCAATTACTCATTTCATTTGAGTATCACCCCATAAATTTTCCCCCTCTAATTCCATGGTAAATACATATTGTATTATAAAAAATACACTTTACTCCAATGGGAATCAAAGTACCAATATTCTTCATTAAATAAATATCTTCCATAAAATTATCAATTATTTCATTAAAATTTTACTTGTTTTAAGGGTGAAACATCAAACTTATTCTATATATTTGTATAGGAACTTGTACTATTCTGACCAATCTCAAATACCCTGGTTATAGTCATAATATTATGAAGGTTTTTCTATGACTAAGTCTATATGGATTGAGGTTTATAACTTTCATTGATTAATGAAAAAACATTAAATTTTCAAACATAGTAGGTGTAGATTTTACCTGATTTAAAGAAAAAGATTTCTCATCACCATTTTATGACTTATCATTATATTAAAAAACATTATCAAAGTCACACTTCATCATTAAAAGGGAATTATTAGCCATAAATTACCATTATTTATCCAGGGTAATCAGTTTTTCTTGATATCTAATTTTCTTATATGAAAAATTTATGATTATAAACTCTTAATCCATTTTCAACTTTAGATTGATAATGTCCAGAATGTGATCATTTCATCTAAAAAATATCAAATTAAACATGAATGATATTTATCATATACATAATAATTGATCTAAATAATTTATTTAATTTTGTACTTAAATTAATTAGTACTAATGATTAGTTTCAATATGTTCCCCATATAAGTCACGTCTCCTACTTAATCTTCTTCACCACATTATTATTTTTTCCATTTATTAACATGTTCTATAAATTTGGATTCGCTATTTTTATACAAATTTTAACAATACCTAACCGTGAAGGAACTATATTCTCCCTCCACATTCAACATACACTTTTTTATAATTCTCTTGAATTTCACTATACTATCATTTGATTTATTATATTCTTTTAAGGGAATTCCTTTTAACATCATATATGGCTTATCTTTACCCTCATCCTCATAAGATTCCACTTATTATATGAAATTATTTTGAAATTATTTTTATATATAAAATCCATGTCCTTCTTCTATAATTCATAATTTCCATCATCATCTTATACGACATTATATGAATTAACTTAATCTTATTGGATTTTCAATTTTTTGTCACCTTGAGTTATATTTCATATTTATATTTTATGTTTAAAATTATATTTTTTTAGTTCGTTATTAATATAGAAATTTTCAATCTCATGATGGGAATAATCTTCCTAATCTTGGAAAAAAAATTTGTTGGGTATAATCGCTCTATAAAATTTCTTTATTAAATTATTAACCACTATATAGTGTTATAGCCTATCACCAAATATTTTTATATGAATAACTATTTCATTAAAAATGGAGATATAGACATCAATGGTTTCATCTTAGTCATTTTGTAATATTCATACCTAGTTATAAAAAACTATAATTTGGATTCTTAGATATTGATTCTTCCTTTATACATGTTCTTGAGTATATCCCACATTTCATTAGCTATATAAAAACCCATTATATTATTGTAATAATTTTAGGCAAATATGATAATATAGAATTCATAGATTTCCCATCTATATTTAATTTAAACTTTCCATAAAATTTAAAATCTCCATATCCTTCAAAAGATATATTATACAAAATAACAAGATCATTAACATCCAAAACATGTGATATAAGATAAGGTACAACTCTATTATTACATCGAGGACAATTTTTCCTATAAAAAGGGCACATAACTAAAATTCATAGAACATTGAAATTACATGTATAACTTCAAAAAAAATTCATAGGGGGTTCATGGATCATATACCACTTCATGTACTCTGATCAATTATTATAAAACTAAGAGAGATGATCAGTGGTATTTTTTTTAAAAAAAATTACTCCTAAAAATTAATCCAATGTGACATATTAAGATCTTAACCCCATCTGTATAGTACATCCTCACCCATTTGTAAAAATGAGATGAAAAGGATAGGAACATGATAATTTGAACAATGTTTTGACTCAATTTGAGATACTATTCCCTTCTAGGTAAGGGTAGAATTTAAGAATTAGATTATCACTAATATAACAGTGATTATATGATAGGGGTAGTATTAGGGGTGTCCTATCCTGGCCATCCAAACCAACCCGGAATGACCTATCTTGGTAAGTTAGTGTTGGGTTAAACTAAAAAAATGTATAGCATGGGTTAGATCAGGTTGGGTTATAATGTGGTCAGGTTGGGTTGGGTCACCTATTGGAAAAAAATTGTCCCAACATGACCCCACCAACCTAACTGTTGTGAGTCACCTAAATTTCATCGATCTTTACTTATGCTACCACTCCCTCCCACCACTCCCTCTCACCTCTCGACACAATTCTTTCACCGTCTCCCATGAAATTTTATTCCACCTTACCAATTCACTCTATGGAGTTCATTAAATCTCTCACCATTACATGAGTACTAGATTAGTCATGAAGATTATTGAATTTTCAATTTATTTTAGTAGCCAATAATAAAACAAATTCATAATAATAAATACATGTGAAATCAAGGAACAATGATACAAGGTTAAAAAACAACTTCAAGATAACTAGATTTCATTTTATTTTACTACAGTAACTAAAGATGAATAAAAAAACAAAGTATTACTAGATGATTATTGATTCAAAGATAAAATAGTGGAGGATCTTCCAAAAATGATCATTCTACATCACCCTCCACCATGGTGGTGGATTCCTCATCCACTTTCTCCACTATATTGCACCTACATCTACCCCCCACACCTTCACCACAATATCTGTATCCATCGTTAATACAACCAATAAACATTCGTTGTCGGATAATACCCCATTCACATCCC
This sequence comes from Viscum album, assembly GCA_963277665.1. Lineage (NCBI taxonomy): Eukaryota > Viridiplantae > Streptophyta > Magnoliopsida > Santalales > Viscaceae > Viscum > Viscum album. The sequence goes on along the minus strand of OY728131.1, from coordinate 1,254,938,710 downwards.
ATTGTTGGACTTTCATTCAACCTCCTCTGACTTAAAAAACTAATTAAATGAAAATGACATTTTTTCGATTAATCACAAGGCGGTGATTGTGGGTGTTCCATGGCATGGTGAAGAACACAAAGTAGTGGAAGAGGTAACCGAGCCAACCTATGGGGTTGGATCACAAATAACCATTGAATGATTTTCGTTTTTCCATAACCTGATCAACCCAACCCAACCAGATCTGAGATGGATTGGGTCAGGTCAGGTCCAATTTTGAAATAATTTCAAACCTGAATCAACCTGACTTGACCCCTATCGACCCATTAACACCCATAGGTAGTGTATATCCTTGATTTGTATTCATATATCTAACAGATAGTATAAATAATTTTTTGATGACATCATTGACCCCATACTACAACCATAAATAAATGATTTCATTAACCATGGAACCACCTGTAAGAGCTTGGTTTTTTTCATGGTATCAAACCTTTTAATTTCAATTTAAATAATTATTTTTATCCTTCTAATAAATCCTATTGAGTTTTTGGGGAAAACGAGGATGTAAATGGAATTTTTGGATCTTGGAGCCGTGGGTTTTGGAGGAAATATTTAGGCCGTATAATTATCAAAAACTATGTTTCCCATTCTTCATGGTTATAGAAAACGATGTGAGGAATTCTAGTACACAACAATGGGTCAAAATGTTTTACATAACTATGTATTCATTCTACAAGACCATTTATGGGTGACCTAGAGCTTAAATATGGGATACATATAGCTTTTCTAATCTTCCTCTGCACGCTATGTGGGTTGTATCTAAAGGAATATGGGTTCACACAGTTGGATAATGATTTGGCCATCAAGAGACCCAACCCATGTGTTGTAATAATTTTTTCCTGAAAAAACACATTTACCATCTCTCTTGATAACTCACCCTCTTTTATTTTCTCTCCTATCAAAAGTATAATCCCATCCCTTTCTCTAGATGGAAGCCTCCACCTTGAATAATGTAAGGCTTTATATCCATTTTATCTTTATACATTATTTGTAACACCTTATATCACATTGGATTTGAAATGGTGAGAATATCAATTCGATGCCTTCTTCATATCATTTAACTCGCCTTATTTGTAATAATTTGGGTACAAGATAGTGTGCTTGATTTCCAGGTTGTTCGTATATTCTTCTATTTTAATCCGCTCTAGAACAACCCAAAGGCAGATACTATATGAGTATTCCTCTCTAGTAAGAAGCTGGGTGGTCTATGAATTATCCCTCCAAATCTTGTGATTTATAAAAAATTCACAATGTGAACACTGGTTTCACCATGTGTTTCACCTTAAATTCATATCCCATAAATTCAAACATATAAATTGAAAAACAATGACCTACCATGACCATTTGATATTTATGGTGGCGATACCTCAATGTAAACCACTAAATTATAGTCATTATTTCTTATTCCATTAGTGACCAATATTGTGATTTCCAAAGACACCATTCAGGAGTTCTTGACTGGTTTGTTGACAAGGTAAGTGTTTCATATTAAAAATAAATCATTAAATTAGTAAATTCAAAGTACAAAATTATAGACCATATTTGGACTTGGTAAATTGTAATTATATTTGATATTGGTTGCATGTCATTACTGACATTGTCACTTACAAATAATGGTAATGGAATGAACCTGATGAATTGTTATTATAATTATCATTACATGGCCTATGATAAAATTTAATTATATATGAAAATTAGTACATGTTTCATATTGCATATGACTTTTTCATCTTTATATAATGTTGATACTTGTGAAAACCATGGATTCCCAATGGAACCCCTAGAGCACTCATTAGATTTCGTTATGATCCATTGAACCAATAGCCAAGGGAAATTACCTCCTTGGAATGTGGTCTATTTTCTATTATAGGTATTGTACAATAATATTTGGATGATTCACTTCACACATTTTCATATATTATAATTCCTTGGATGTACTCCTTTGATTCAACATGATATCTTCAGATATGTGACACCTTGGATTTTTCTTCTTAACCACGAGTCATTATTAGTTGGGGATTTAATTTGGACATAAACTACAGACTCAATTATAGATTTTTCATGTTTAATAACTTTTTTATACCACTTGGATTACAAAATATCACTTATTTATATTATGCATGTTTATGTACTAAGATGTAGCTTTCCCATATAGGGTTAATGATTCCTTGATTCGTATTTGGTTTTTTTTTATTATCAACATGAATTCCCATGGAAAATCATATTTTATTCCCTAATAAATTCAATGATAATATTATATGTATATGTTCTTAGAGACATCCAGCAATGGATGAATCATGTATCATCGGCCAGGTGTTTCATAAGGAACCTGAGTTGAGCAAAGATTATATTTATTTCATGCATTACTTTGATATACTAGAAATTTATTTATTATTTATATTCAAAGGTTGAATTTTTGTAGACACCATTGGGGATTGACTGATTATTTTGTATCACAACGCATCTAGGATTTTTTATGGTACTGTGGAATATTATATGATTATAGGTGTGGATAAGGGGAAGCTTCCAGTTACAGATGTCTGACATCTAGTATTTGGATGGGATCATGGTAGCAAATGACCAGACCAATGCTAGGGATTATTGGATAGTTTCTTTTCTTTTAGAATATTTTTAATTAACTTTATACCTGGTGAGGTTGTTATTTTTTGTAGATAGATGATAGAATTATTGTATATGTCACTATTTTAGCATGAGATTTGATTATTTATGGCACTAATTTTTATACATGATTACTAATCTTCTCCACTATTATCACTCAGATGGGTTATTTATATAATGTTTACTAGTTTTCTCCACTCTAATTCAGAGGCTATATTATCCACACCATGACACCTTGTAAAATCTATAGTATTCATTAGCCTTGGGTCTATGGGGAGGCATGCTTGAGACTATCTGGCCCACCTGTTTGGATACTGTTACATGGTGAGCTGAGATTTTACGTCACAAAGTTTTATCATAGGTTAATTTTAAAGACATAATATTTTGGTATGGTATAATGATATTAGGATGTATTATAATTTTCTAATGATCATTTTCCTGGGAGTATCTATCCCATGTATGAGAGAAATGTTTAATTACCTGGGATGAGATATGATGTTTTAGAGTATTTCTTTTATAGTTGATTTGATCCCACCATTTAGTGATTCATATGATATGTGATGTTATTATTTTATGATGTTGGATTCTGTTTCTTATCCTAATATGTATAGAAATAAAAGATCATTTTTGATTTTATGAACCTTTTAGGCTTAATATTTCATTCATTATCTAATACCATGTAGGTTTCATTACCCAAATCCATGATAATTTTTTTAGGTTCTTTGTGTTATATGTCTATTAGGAAAAAAGCATTTCTTCAGTAAAAATGTTATTATATAATTGGTTATTAATGTTTCTAAATGAACTTAAATGGTGTTTTTCTTTATAGTTTGATTAGTTCACTTTAACTTAATAATTACAACATGTCTGGGTTATGAGATTGAGGATACATAGACTGAAATGATATTTTATTTTGAATATATTAATATGAATTGTTTTTTAATGTGTGCATGTTCACCTATATATTTGTAATAATGGTTCACCATATCAAATCATATTATATTACCATTAAAATTCTCTTATAGAATGTAATGGTTTGTATGTTTTCATATAAAATACAATCCGTAATTTATAGAGCATGTACATGCGTAAATTTGGAATGGTACTTTAGTAAACTAGTTTATTAGGTAAATGATAGAATAGTTAAATTTTTTATTTAAATATGGTTTTCCATAAAACATAAATCAAATTGAAATTTAAATAGTGTTTTCCTCTTTAACATTAAATTGACATACTCTATAATAGAACCCTAATATGAAATGTAAATTTTATCCCAGACCAGACCATAGTAGATGGAAGTAGCTCGCATCTCTAGTGACTCATGTCCATCTTATTGGATGACCATACTCTAATTGAAATTTGGAGATGATTAGTATTATTATATAGTAATGATTGTACATATCATATTCTTGTATCTATGATGTAATCAAGTAAATTATTATTTGAGGTGTGTGTTTGGAATTATTTGAGTTATGCCTCCATGACGTCATCGATTCATGCACCAGGTGGGTGGTGATGGCCACACTACCAAGGTTGATGTCCCTAATCCAAAAGGGTTCCCTCTATTAGTTCCACCTATGAAACCTCCTAGTGTCCCTGATTTGGAAAAATGATACCATGTATTGAGAGTGATTACTACATATTATACAGACTATGCGGGGAGTTGTGAATCCAACCTCTCCTATGGAAGAGTGTATTTGAGAGGATAAGTGGTATCAAACACCCATATTTTTAGTGAAAAGAGGTCCTGATCTTGTGGAGTTAATGTTATAGGTCATTCTATTGATTTTCGAGCACCTTGAAACAACTCTGCAGAGAAGAGTGAATATTTCCACTTTTATGATTCAGGATTCTACTAAGTGTTGGTGGGATGTTCTAAATTAGGATTATTATCACCGGGGTATTATTTGAAGGAATTTTTATTCTATTTTAGATGACTTGTTCTTCTCAGAGATGCTGAGAGCTGGTAGGGCCAGATAGTTCATGCACCGATAAAAGATAATCGTTTTCTTTTGGGACTAGTCATCTACCTTTGAAAAAATTATAAAAAATTCATTTGATATATAAGTATATGATATATCTAAGGTTAGGGGTATCAGTGAAGGGATTTATTACACCATCTGATCATAGGTAAATTTATCCCGGATAGAGACCATATTAGAGATTTTAAATCAATATACTATTAACGAATGAAATTTGAGAGAAATCAGAAGTACATTGCATGGTTTCTTAGTACCATGACATTGTAGTGGTTCCACAAGTTTCCAAGAACATCATCAAGATAGTTCTTATAAGAGAACTAGAATCCAAAATATCTACAATGGATATTTAGTTGTGTCTTGCCTGTGTGAAGGGTATGTCAAATTGAAGCAGTTGTGTGACTGTATCCCATTCAAGTGTATATATTTTGGAAAAATGGGATATCATTATTGATTCTTATTGACCTTCCCATCAATTTATAGAGATAGAGGGTCCATGTAATCACTACCTTCTTATGTAGTATTATTAGATTCATGTTAGGCAGGGATATAGGGTTGCATCGATTGATCAGGATAAGGAGGAGTTCGTGGTCATGGTAGCTACAGTTCTATTTTTATGCATCAATACAGATGAACATATCTGGGTAGTCAATATAGATATTAGGTCCACGGATAAGGATAGTTTCATGTAGTACATTTGATTCCCAAGGATATGAGTATATGGTCATCTATATTACGAAGAACTATTCTAGTAGCCTCTACTATTGTATCTTCATTTTTTGATACAGGTTCTTCATACTCCATTATTTATGTATCGATCGAGGGAGGTCTCAGGATTCATATTTATAACTTCCCTGGCATGATGACAGTTGAGACATTGTTGAAATTTTGGTTAGAGAGTGCATACTAGTGTATGGAATTCTCCCTTAAGATAGGAAATTATGATTTCTGAAGGGTCCTCTTTTTCCATTAGATGATGGGCATCGATGACATTCTCATTATTGACTAGTTGGTCCCTTATCCTACTTATGTGGAATTCTATCACCATAGGATATCATTTACATCACCATATGAATATAGTTATGTTCAAAAGGGTTGATTGGATAGAAGTAAAGACAATCTAGACTAAGTCATTGTGTGATGGGTATAGTGATGGCCCCGATTTCTAGAATTTATATGAAGGATTATAGAATACATGGGGAATTTATTCATATTAGAGAAGAATATTTCAAGAATTCCTTCCCAATGTTTTTTCATTTACCTCTTAACAGATAGGTTGGGTTCTCTATCGATATAGTCCCAGGAGAAGCATTAGTATCTATTCCTCCTTGTTGGACGGCTACAACTGAGTTATAGAAGCTTAAGAGGCATCAAGATGAATTTGAAACTAAGGTTTTTATCTGATCCCATACTTCACATTGGAGTTCATCCATTAATTTCTCTAAAAAGATTTATTGGACCATTAGGCTATGTGTATATTATTAATTGTTGAACCAACTAACAGCCAGTATCCATTGACTCGCATAGATGATCATTTCGACCAGCTCTGAGGAGATAGAGTATTTGAACAATTGATCTAAGGTTAGGCTATCATAATGAAAATCAAAGTTCTTTATACATACCATGTATATCATTTTGTATCCATTTTGATATTTTGTCATATTCTGTTTAACCGTTAGTTTTTATGAACATTGCCACCATTTTCGTTAAATTGATGAATTATAATTTTCATTTGTGCATAGATTTATTGATTTTTTTTGTTCATTGAAGACAACATGGTTTACACATAGACTAAACACAATATATAAAAACACATTTATATCATTATGAGTATACTAAAACACCATAGGTTTTATACTAAACTCTCTAATTTACACTTCTTGATTAACATGATCACATACTAGGATATACTATATATAAATTAAGAGGATTCGTTGACCCAACGAAGGTGAGGGCTATATTTTTCTTATAGTATCCCAAGAACATGTTGATATATGAAGTATCATGTGGATGGATATATATTAAAGTCATTCATATAAGAATATTCCCATCTTGAATAAACAGTTACATTATTTACCAGGAAGGGTGTCATGTATATATAGTATGAATCATGTGAGGAAGATTTTCAGTAGTTGAATGGATGATTGGCCTCATCCTGATCATAATATGACCTAATCCTGGAAGAGAATTTACGGGGTTTTTTTGATACCTCCATAATTTTTCTAGGTAAAATTATAATGGAGGAATATCAAGATGTCAAATATAGATCAGGGAAGCTAAGGTCTCATGATCGTAATTATCGATGTATGATCTAGAGATAGTAGTAATAGTCAGTGAATTATGTTTCTAGGGAAATAATTTTCTACGAGAGATCATTGTGGTGTATAAAAATAAAAAATCCCCATGTATATCTTCAAACATTATGACTTGAACCTTTGGTTGAAAATACGGGTCAAATGAATTCATAACATTGATTGTGAGCTTTCCTATATTCTTGGAAAGAGAGATGTTGTTGTCGATGAAATAATATGAAAGACTTAGAGAAAAACAATTGAAAAAGATTATAATGAATAGTTGTTAATGGAACATCATTATGAGATCCACATATAGGTTTAGGATAGTGAAAAGTGGAATTCTTTTACACCCTTATAGGTTGCCTCATCACATCTGGATTGAGTGAATATGAGGAAATTCAAGGGACCCAAAGGCTTAGTTCCAAGGGAGAGTATTTCAGTTACATACACACCAAAGGGTTGAACAGTTAATGGAGAAAACATACATATTTAAAATGTGTGTATATGGGTGCCTACATACATGAATGTTGAGATAATGAATGAATCCCATGCATCACAATGGTAATTTCACCTAGGTATTTCCAAAACTTATCATGACATGATCTTCCAGTGTTAGTGTCCTGGTATGAAATGTCATATTGCAGGTTTTATCACACAGTCTTCCAATCATTATATGAAGGTGGATCATCGGTGACCTTATAGCCTCTTATAGTTTACATTGATCCTGAAATGGAAATGGGATGATGTCGCAATGATTTTTAGAACTAGATTTTTGAGGTTTCCTCAAGGTAGTGATGTAGTCTGACTAATCATGGAAATAATGATAATGTTATCCCTCTAACATTATATATGGAAGACCTTCTATGTGTATGATATTATGACTTTTTACATTTGTGTGATTATGAACCTGAATGGGTTCCCTCATAGTATTGTTTTTAATAGGGATTCTTGATTCACATCAAGGTTCTGGTTGCAGTTGTAGAAAGCACTGGTTACATGGCTACTTTTGAGTACATCTTAACACCCTCATAACTATGGTTAGTCAAAATGATAAATAGTGGTTTTGGAGGTCATAATTAAATTGTGTATACTTTATTTTGAGGGTTCTTGGGAGAAACACATGCCTCTTTTCTTGTTTAATTAATATAATTTCTATAAGAAAACCGTGCATATAGATCCTTATGAGGACTTATAGGCTAGGTCATGTCCATGACCACTTCACTCACTAGATGAAGCACTACAATGACCTCATCTCATCCAAGATAGTTATATGAAGGTAATTATTACTAGTAAGAATCTGGTTACTTCTCATTCTAGACAGAAATATCATGCCAATCATAATCTATGATCTCTGGAGTTCGAGTTCTCGGATTTTTTTTCTTTTGTTTTTTCACATAATCATAGGAATATAAGGATAAATATGCAAGGTAAGTTTACTCCTAGGTATTTCAAACCATTCAAGGTATTATAATGAGTTTGGATTCTATCCTATCAGATAGCTCTTCCTCCATGGTATAGGTCCAGGCATGACGTCTTCCAGATATCACAACTTCATTGATATCATGTTGAATCTTCTCATACATTTGGTCCATGGGATATCATGTCACAGGCTGATGCATCTTTTGGTGACTATCTTATTCATATCAAGGATTAAAAAACAAAGGATATATGAGGCTATTATATACCATTTGTAGAAGTGATATAGAAGAACTGTATGGTACTAGATGAGACCTACGATCAAGAGGCTGATTTACAAGGTCAATGAAAATAGTTATTCACAGATGAGGTTTTAGATCCCTTTGAAGGGAAACTCAGGGATGATTTTATTTAAGGGGGTAAGAATATAAGAACCTAATTTTTCATTGAAGTAGAATACATTTTAATTTTCAGTTCAAATATTTAATGTTTTCCTTTTGATAATTCTTAATGAGGTTTTGGGGAAAATAAGGTTATCTGAGTCTATTTTGAAACTTGGATCCCAGAGTTTTAGAGGAAATAACTAGGATGAATTGTGAGGACTAACTGTGTAGAGGAATTCTAGTGCACAATATTGGGCTATGCGGTTGGACTTAACTATGAGCCAAGCTACCAGTTCATGTAATGATGTGGCATAGGGTGTACTCATGATACATATAGTTGGTCTAAAAATTCACCACAAGCCTTGTAGGGTGTGTCCCTATGGGTGGGGTTCACATAGTAGGCACAAGGATTGGGAAACTATGCAGCCAAACCATGAAAATATTTAACTTCTAGGATAAAGAATAATCCACCCCACTCTCCTAATAAGTAACCCTCCCTTTTCCCATCTCTCTTAGGAACAAGAAGCTCCCCTCCCATTCTCTCATTAAAAGAATCCTCCAATATTTAAGCTATGTTTTGATGAAATTCTTTCTTCTAGGATTTTTTTTAATTTCTTCAATTGTGTTGGATCTCTATCGGTGACATCATCGATCAACATTCATCTTTCTATTGTTTATCTCTCTATATTTGGTCATATCTTGGTGTAAGATCATACGCCTTATTTCCAAAATGTACATGTATTCTTCTATTATTTCGATCTAGATAAAATGTAAAACCAATAATAGATGAGTATTACTCTTCGTGAAAAAGGTATATGTTATATGACTTATCCATCAAACTAAAACAGTTTATAAAGAGTTGAATTATTTCATTATATTTTGTAAAGTGTTGAAAACATCATTAATACATGACCAAAATTAAATTATATAGTATTTATGGACCTTATATTTTCTTCCATTAATTTTTTCTCAATACTGATACTAGATTTCTATCGCAAAAAGGAGGTCACAAAAACTAATTGTATATATCCCCCCTTATCCATCTCATTCTCTTATTCTCTCTAATTATCTTATGGAATCTTATAGTGTTTAGTTTTTCAAACTAAAAGTTTTAAGGAATATTAAAATTTTATTTAATTGGTATTATTTTTTTATTAAATTTTGTAATTGTTATTATTTATTTATTTATTTAGGAAAACATTTAATTAGTTTAAAATGTTGAATAATAATATAAATGAATAAATTTTCGAAAAAACTTCTTAAAATTAATATATTTTATTATCACTCTTTCAAAAATCTAATATAAATTACGAAAATTGAGTATAAATTTATAAAGATTAATAAATATTTCATATTTAAAAAAATATTACAATAAATTAGTAAAAATTATGATAAATTATTATAAATTATCTATAATTATTATATTCAATAACAAGTATTTTAAATTATTATAATATAATAAGATTTTATATATATTAGAATAAATTAGTAGTAATTGTCATTCATTTTCCATCAATAACTATAAATTAATATAATTTACAAAAAAAATTTAAAATGATATATTTTATAAAAAAATTAAAATCAATTATGAAAAAATGATGTAAAATATTTAAAAAAATTATAAATTAATTTAATTACATTAAATTAATAAAAACATTATGAAAATAAAAAATATATATTAAAGTAATAAAAATATGTATAAATAAATAAACAATAGTATTAACTATTATAAATTGGTGAAAAATGATTATAATTTCAATAATATAAAAAAAATATCATTTTTATTATTAAATAATGTAAAAATATTATTATACATTTTTAAACATTAATATAAATTATAGAAATAAAAAATTACATTAATAAATAAATAAAACAATTTATCAAAAATAGTTTAAATTGTTATAAAATGTGATATAATAATAATAATTACAATATTCATATACCCAACAACCTAATGGTGTAGGATCTTTCTTGGAATCCAAAATAATTAGCTTTAAAACCAGGTTGGGGTGGAATTATGAGATATTATTACAGTTACTATATTAACTGAACAATTCACCTGAATTGGGCTTATAGACCAAATATTTGGGCCTTTGGGTCATAGGGCCTTTGTACCACCATAGGACATGGGGATATATTCTAAGACAGTTATATTTTATGCTAAATATTTTTAAATAGATTTATTGTTTTATATCATTCTATACGTGCAACATCTTTTTTTAATGAACCGCGATATAAAATTAAAATATAGTTATTTTATGTGATAATTAAAGCCCAATAGTTATATTATGGAGTATGAATATTAATAAATAAATTATTAAAATTTTTTAGATTACAAATTTTTAAAAGTAATTTATTTCTTATAAATTGATTAAAAATGAAAGAAAAACATTCAAAAGTAAGAGAGATGTTTTTCTGAAAAACTGTTTTTAGACATGAATTGGTTTTTTATTTTAATAAATTTTATTATTAACTTTTGCTGATTTATTCTAATAAAATTTATATATTAAATATTATATAAAAAATTAACATTCACATAATTTTTATCGTGTCATGGGACAAAATATAACAACTCTTTTTCATGAAATTGAATTTATCTATAGACCTATTTTTATCGAGAATTTCACACCAATTCTATAATTAATTTATTATAATTATATATATTTAATCTTCAAAAATTAATCCCATATTTATAATATTTAGATTTTGATTTTTAAAATATTCCACTTTTATTTTTAGTAATTATGAATAATAATCTTAGTAGGTTTTTTTTACCTCATTAAGGGTAAAAGAGGTAATATAAGATAAAAAATTTTGGATGAGGCATTAAAAAATATATAATACATTTAATTAACTTATTGGATGAGTGTATTTCATCCATTTCCATCAAATTATTTAATATGTGGCCACATGGTTCTATTTTCCTTTCATTATTACCTTTATATTAATTAAATAAATATATACAAAAATAATGACTCTCCCATGACGTTAATAAATCTAAATTTATATTATAATGATAAAAGGGAACATGATATGTTATAAATGATTATTTTAAATATTACTTGTATTTTTTCATAGAAATTGATATATAATATGTAGTAATTTATTTATTTTCTGAAAATACTATGTAGCGCTAACACAATATTTAATAAATTAATAGAAAAATAAAATAAATGTTTTTTAAAAAATTAATGAAAAATAATTGGATGAATTATTTTTTATGTGAAAATTTATTATAAATATAACATATAAGAGATATTCTTAAGAATTATATTCGAATTCAGTTTTTTTATTATTGTATTTGATGTCAAATTAAATAAATATTTTCAAATATAATATTATTGATATATTATGAAAATTGTTAATAAAATTATTTAAAAACATAAAAATCTGAAAATTAGAAAATTTTGTTAATTTGTGTTAAAGAACTTCATCCCTTTGACATTTTGATCCATTTTTTACCTTATAAGTAAAAATATAACATTTTTATATTGAACAAGTTGTTACTATGGTTAAAGATAAAAAATGGTTAACCAATTTGTTAATAAAAAAGGCATGGTTTAAAATGACACCAGAACCTATATAAATTTAATTTTGTTGTGATATTTCTTCATTACAATATTTATATTTAAATATGTGTCCATTTGATATTATTTTCTTGATTATGACTCAATTATATTTTCACATTTTTCATAATTCCTATTGAACTAATACAATCACTTATAAAATAGAACCTTTTATCCTCTCATTATCACACCTTTTGAACCTTATATATAAAAAAATACATTCAATAATAGCATAATATATTACTTCACCAAATCATATGGCATCTAGTCAATCTAAAAGCATATCCTTTTAAGTCTTTTTATGTATGATAAAAGAGGATTCTCAATTAATAGTCTTAACTATTAACTAAGCATTTTTTACATTATTTCATCTTATAAATCCCCTTAATATATTGTATTAATTAAAAAAAGTGATTGTATATATGGAAAATAATTATTTTTTATTTTTAATATGTAAATATTATTATCCACCTTCCTCATATCCAATAGAAAACATCAACGTCGCTCGTGCGTATGTGTGGACTACCACATCCATGATACTATGTGATTCAATTTTTATTTACAATTTACATTGATGGTAATATGGATAGCTTTAATGAATAAAAATGATATATATTAAATGGAAATGATCTATAAAGGTGAATTATTATTTAACATTCTATCCTTCTATCCATTAAAAATGTAAACAGCATTCATGCATACATAATGCCTACCATCTCCCTGAATTGTGTAATTAATATATATCTTTATGTCCCCTATTTATGACCGTATATATATAGTGAATATATATGAAATTTATATCATGCTTAAAATTTTATAGATGATGTAATAGCGATCAAAATGGATGGATAAGAACTATCAAACTGGAATTCTCATGAAAAATGAAATACTAAGTACCCAAAAATGATGATTTATTAATAAATGGGTGTCAATTTTTTTTAAGTTGATAATATATCATATTATAAATATGTACATGAATCTATAATATAATTAAAATAAATATAATTTTTTATACCGGAGGTTAGAAAACCTTCAATGGAATTTGAACCTCAGTAAACACTACTGGAAAAATACCATATACCAACGGTTTGGAACCGTTGGTATAGGCCCCCAAACCGTTGGTATAGGCTATACCAACGGTTTGGAGGACCGTTGGCATAGGCTATACCAACGGTTTGGAGGACCGTTGGCATAGGCTATACCAACGGTTTAGAGGACCGTTGGCAAGTAAGTCGTGAAAATAGGTCTATACCAACTGTTTTCCCAAAACCGTTGGTATAGACCTGTCCCAACAGTTTTGAAAACCATTTTTATAAGTAATATGAATATCTATACCAACGGTTATAAAACCATTGGTATATGTATTTCAAAAAAAAACATTCAGTGCGATTTGATCCCAGAACCCCCTGTTTATAATCGAACGACTTTACCACTAAGCTAACATCAATTTTGTAAACATAATATCATAAATATATATATGTATTATCATAATTATTTAAAATTTTGATTTATATAACGTTCTCGGTTAGTAGATCTGGAAAAAAATCAAAAAACCTATCCCAACGGTTTTGAAAACCATTGGGATAGGTTAGGGGTGGGTTGATTTTTTTAGGTCGAAGGATGGTTTTTACCAACGGTTTTGATGAACCGTTGGGAAAGGTCACTCTTTCCCAACAGTATTGGTGAACCGTTGGGAAAGAGGCTCAAAACACACCCTTTCCCAATGGTTTAGCATAAACCGTTGGGAAAGAGTGACCCTTTCCCAACAGTAAATCTATGGCTTTCCCAACGGTTTGGCCAAACCGTTGGGAAATGGTACCTATACCAACGGTTTTTATAAACCGTTGGTATAGAAGTGTTGGGAAAGATCATCTTTCCAGTAGTGAAAGGGATTCCAAATGTCACTTTTATTTCTAAGAGACATATGTCATATTCATAACCTGATTGATTTTTTTGGTTTATATAAAACCCCATTATCTTGTTATATCATCAATATCCTTATTTTTATGTTATTTAATAGATAATTTTTTTATTCTTTCATAGGGATTAAGACTCAAAAGTTACTAATTTGGTAAGGGTTTTATGTTACAATCTCACTATTCAGTGAGATTTTTTTTATTATGCACTAAATACGAAAATTATCTAATTTAACACTCAGTAATATAATAAATATTATTATTCTATTTTTATTTCTATAATAATTATTTTTACTTTTTTTTTTCTCTCTCAATGAAGTCAAGATTACAAATTAATTTCTTTTATATAAAATCACCTTATTTTTCTTTTTCATTGAAAATAATTATTCTTAAATGTAAATTAATTCACTAAACAGATATCGTGAATGTTCTAATATTATTAAAAGATTTTTTAATTTTATTTTTTACCATATTTTATTTTTCTGTAAATGTTTTTAAAATATTTTTTTTGAAATTATCATAATTTGGGGTTTTGGCTTCTTATTGAAAATGTGAATGGAGTATTAGTTTTAACATAAATGGAAAGAACATAATTTCTTGATTTCATGACAAAAAATAGTTTGAATAATCATTAATAATCGTCCAATTTTATTTTAAATTAAAATGTTTACATTAAAATGAGGGAAAATTATTCACTTTTAAATAATATATTTCAATGCTAAAATGTTATTTTCCTCAAGAAATGTTCAAATGATTTGTAAGGGAATTTTTCATCTATGATAACTTATTTTATTATTACTTATGATATATTGGGGATATTACCCAATGAAACAGTACACATAAATTATTTGGATTCATTATCATGATGATTATTTGAGGATGATAATATGAAATTGATTTCTATTATATAGGTTACTTAATTGATGAATCTTTTTTATTTTCCATGGGTTATCATGTGATTAAATTATAAAATTTTTATAAAGCTCATTTCATTTTCAGAAGTTATCTTGTGATTAGTGATTTATGATATTGTGACACACATAAGTATGATTTTCATTATGTGATTAGTTGTCCCAAAATTATATATCCATTGAATTAATTGGATAAAGATGTATGTCATTTGTGAAAATAAGGATAGTGTGATTGAAAATAGTTTAATAAGAGGATTCATCCATTATGATTGTCTTGGGAGTGAAAATAATCAAATACGGTTGTTTTTGGAGTGATCCCAACCCACTATATTAGTCTTGGAAGTGAGCCCTAACTACTATGGAAATTATTTTCTATGCTTATTCATATTCAAAAAATATATGTCTAATTCCAATATAATCCTCTCTAAGATCTTATTATTTGATTCATTTATGATTTTTATATTTTTAACTACCAAGAGTATATAATGATTAAACCTTTTGATATTTTATATAGTTGGAATAATATGTAAATGACATTCTCATATTCTCATACACTTATTCTCATGTTATTCTTAAGTTATCATTTATATCCCCCTTTTATGTAAAAAACCATATCAATATTATGAATTAATACAGAATTTATTACATAATAATTCACTTAAAAAATCAATAATATCGAGAAGTATAGTGTCTTTGATAATTAGATACATTATATAACTATTTTTCAACAGGAAAGAAACATCAATACTGAAATCTTTATTAATATTTTTCCACCTAAAACTACATGGGATAACCTAGGGACTTATATATGAAAGTAAATCATTCATGGTTTTTATTTATCCTGAAAATTTGTTTCAAAATTCTCAGACCCCATATATTAAACCTTATTCTTACCTAACTCGACCCAAAACATTCTCCCCCATTTATAGAGGCTCAAAGATGGATCCCAAGGGCCTAGAACCTCATTTCATGGTTATTTGAAGCCCATTTGTATGATTTTCACCTCTCTTGATAAGTGAATCACATCATAATCACGTTATAGTCTCCTTCAAATTTTCTACCATTATTTAGATATATTTTATTCTATATTTGTGATTAATCTACATCTAGTTTTAATTTATATAATCAGATTGGTCTTAAATTTAGGTTTGCAATCTAAATCTCTTTGCATTATTCGGTTTTAATTGGGGATTTCCATTGGGAGATTTCCCATCAACAATTTGAGGTAGGTGGTCTATTATTAAAATCCCAAAGTATTTATTTCAATTACATGTATGTAATTGTATAATTTTTATTTGAGGATAAGAAATTATGTTCTTATGTTGAATTAATTAATTTGATAAATAAATTATTGAATTAGTTATAATTGTAGGGATATTGTTACTATTGAATTAGAATAATTAATTGTTGAATAAATTATTGAGATATTATGTAACTTATTTAGTTGAATTAATTATTTTATGGATTAATAAACATAGATTCTAATGATTAAGTGATAAAATGAATGAGGGTTAGGACGATAATGATGGTAGAGATAAGGTTATATGAGAGTAACATTTTGATTTGGTGGATTGGAAGTGGGTAAAGGTGAGTAGACTTTATAATGTTTGGGTGATCAGTTTTGGATATGGATTAACCACATTTAATTATTATGGAACTAAATTGATATCATCATATAGCTCAAAATGAGTATCATAATTTCTACCATTTTCTATTACAAATTACGAGATGAGGCTGAAAACTCATGATGACTTCTTAAAAACATTAAAATGTGGGAAAGAAGAGTATCAACAACAGTGATATCAGTAGCATGAGGAGCTTATGGGTATACGTAGTGTCTCAAACATGGTTTAGTAATAGTTTTCCATCAACCATTTGTATTTATTTTCTCATCCACTACCAAACCTGATCTCCTGCACCATTAAGGGAATTTTTTGATATATTTCAAATGAATTTTTTTTCGTTAGATTTTAATTCTAAATTTATAATTAATAGGTATCATTTTTTATTTTATTATCTAGATTTTTTTCAATTACTAGGGATATATAATCACAAATATTAATATCTTTGACATAATTAACCAAAATAAGCTATTTGCATTAGATTTGCATCGTAAATTTTTTTCAAATAAACACTATAAAAATATCCCCCCTAAATAATTTTAAATTTTTTAGTTTTTAAATCTATTTTACATGACAGTGACATCTCCCTATTAAAACTTGATGTGTATTTTCTAAAAATACTCCCCAATTCTCAAATAAAATGGGCCTCTCCCAAACCATAAAAAACCACTCCTAAAATTATAATTCTAATTGAAACCTAAACATTTTTTCATCCCCTTGAATTTTATATTTAATTAATTTGTTTTTTCACTATATTTTGGCATAATCAATCCATTTACAATGGATCCTATAAGGAAATCACAATGTGTTCAGTGTGAGTAATCATTGTTACTTATCTTCCTTCCTTTCTGTATTAGCTTCACAATTATAATTTCATCAAACTTATATGGAAACATACATATTTTATATATACTAAATTTTATTACATTAATGATGTAATCCATAACCCCTTTTCCCATTTCCCCTTAAGTAAAATAAAAATTTCATTCGTTTGTGTGTGAACGACCGTCTCCGCAATTACATATGTTTCATTTTTCATAACCACCTTACAAGGATGGACCTAGGTATTAGTTTAATGGAAAATATAATTTTTATTATATCATTAAGGATATATTATTAAAAATTATAAGACCTATTAATTATATAATCAACAATTGGTCATCATTAATTAAATTGTTTAAAACAAGTATACTAATAGAAAAATATTTGTATTCATATTATGTAATATTTTGATAATAATTAATTATTTATCAAGTTATTAAAAATTAGGTTATATCAAACTAATAAACACTAAATAAGATCAATATACTTTTGGTATAATGTTATTTCAAATAAAATACTCAATAATCATCATTTAAATATGGTATTTTATTTATTGTGTAGTTTAACCACCAACATGAACAATTCCATGAAATTATATCATGGATGACAATAGATATGTAATTTATTATATATTATTTTTAAAATATATTATTAAATATTTGTTTTTGGTCCAACAATGAGGAATGTTTTTTACAAACTCTTTAATTAAAAAAACTAACTTTTCTTCATTAAGAATCATCGAAACTTTATAATTATTGATTTCATATTCATGAATTGTAACCAAAAAAGACAAGTACTGATATCATTCCATTATAAAATTATGTAAAACCATCTTCAGTAACACTAATGATATTTTTGTGTTGAATTTTTTTATCAATAATGAATACTAACATCATTTGAATAAAAACTAGTTCAAAACAGTCAAAATTGATTACACGGAATAGTAAAAATAAGTTATAATTTACTATAATTTATATAAATAATTATTATAAATGAAGAGTATACAATGGAAATATCTGATTAATGTTATTAATTAATATATATGTATTTTATTTATGTGGTTAGAGTTTATTCATGGAATCTTGGAAAAAATGAATGGGTTTTCTTGGCCTCAATTATGATTCTTTTATACATAATACATTTTGCACCATGTTTTCCTTGTAAGGTTAATTTACTAATAATTTATTTATATATAATATATTTTTCTTATTTCATGGGATATTCAAATACAAAAAATACTCTAATATTAAAATGGTTATTGATTCATCTTTTACTCCAATAATAAGGATTTTTGGTGACTCAACTTTCATTCATTGAGTTATGATTGTTCTCTTGAACATATGTCGTAAAAGATGGGTAAATTCAACCATTTATTTTATTATGTGGTATTCAACCATTTTATTATATAGATTTATATTCATGTCCCATAAATACATGTTTAATATTTCATACCTTATGGAGTATGTTTCTCGTAAAGGATACTGATTTCTCAAATCACCTTTCATTCAATTATAATGTTTTATGTTGAAAATTTTCGTTCCATTATTTGGTTCTTCCACCATAGTATTTTATTATGTCTTATTTTATATTCTTAATATGTAAAACTAAATTTTATTGAAAATTTGGTTTTATAAATATTTTTAAATATGGTTTTTTTACAAAGTAAATTTCAAAGTACTAAAATAGTTTTTCTAATAATAAAATTTTTAATCCTTGTATATATATCCATTAAATAAAAAATTATGTCTTTTTTAAGGTTTCATGGTTGGAGATTCATTTTAGAATTAAATGTTTTAAAATATTTCACTTCACCATTTCAAAAGATACTTTCAAAGTTACTTGAATGATTATATTTTATGTAAATGTTAAAAAAATTAGAAAATAAATTTTATCTAATAATCGATATTTTGGTTTTCATATTCAATAGGATATACACTTTTGAAATGTATATTTAATTATTTATCAAATGATAAATATACATTATTGTCTGTGTGTGTTTATAATTTCAAGGATTGAGCTCATGTTATCATACAATTCGATTCTAGGTCCCTCCATATGTGATATCATTTGATGAATTCTTATGTAAAGATTTTTTAATCTATTACAACATCCTTCTAAGTTAACTTTGGAATACAAGAGATATGTTCCTTAATAACCATCATCCTTATTTCTCATGATATCTTATGTAATGTTCTTCTCATACAATGAAATGATTTATCACTACCTTTGTCTTACCTAATCTCCCAATATTAATAGTCATAACTTTTATTCCAATTACCCTACTTTATGTGTTCCATATTTTAAATTTCATTTGTTAATGGTTTTTAACCTACATTCCATAAATCAACTGATTGGGAAAATTATATAATTAACTTTATACATATTACTCCATAATGTCTTATTTTGAGGGATGCTTATATAGAAATTCATTTCGTTTATTTGTTGGATAACTATTGATAATTTATATTTCTGATATTTATATATGGTTTTATCTTGAATACTCAGAAAATATAAATATTTATTATTTATCTATCATCCTTCTTAATCTTGATGGGTTTTGAATATGTTATCACTTTTATAAACATGGGTAAAAGTATTGGTATTCTATATGTTTTTATAATATGGATGATTGTTGTAAAAATTATTTTGTATTTATTTATCATTATATCATATAATAAATTCAATGTATTTAAACAAGTTACGGTTGGGGATTGATAATATATAACTCATCAATGAATTAGTGGGCCACGTTAGACAAAAATATTTGAGTATTTAGTGAATACTTTACCAAAACAAAAAAAATCAGAGACATAGGGCCCTCATGTTAATATAATGATTTCTAAGATCATAAGGTCTTGGATGAGGCCTTGATGATAATATCAACATGTTCAACACTATGCAATATATCACCATATATTTGGTAATTTATATCCGTGTAATCTATTCATTTTTAATTTTATCTATAGACATGTTTTGGTCTTAGTTTCATTTCATTATGTCAATATAAATATTACTTATTCATTGCATATTATATATGTTCTATTTATGAATTTATATCATTAGTTTTTTGTTTTCCGTTACAAACCATAACAGGTCACCCCTTCTTATGATTCCATTCCCCTAAGTTATAAAAAAAATTTATACCTGATATGAATAGAATATTAAAATATATGGAAAATTTATTTGACATTTTAAGACTCATTATATATTAGTTAGTTTCTTATTTAGTTAAAATAATCATTAGTTAAGAATGAAATTTTATTTATTAGTTTATTATTTTTCATAATTTTTAAAATCTGAAAACCTAAAAGTTATTGGTAATATATGTATTGAAATACTTGATTAATGTCATATACTTATTGGATAGTAATATTAATGAATATATAGTTCTTATAAATTATTTAAGGTATAATATTTGTTTTAGGAACAAAATATTTTAGTGTGGGCTTGGGGCACTAAAGTTGGTTTTAGTGCTGGTTTAAAAAACACTAGATTTTATGATGTTATCGATTTAGGATATAAATATCCTTACAAAGTGATAAGATAAGATTTATCATAATATAAAATATATAGGTATTACATTGGGTTATTTGATTTAATATTGAATATTTTAAGGATTATGTGAATTAAATACTATAAAACTCTTATAGACATGTCTATGATCTAAGTGTATGTATGTGATAAAATCCTAAAATTTTGGAAAAATAGATGTTGTGTGGTTTTACTATAAATTATATTCTTTTCTATATATTATAAGTGGATATAGGCCCTAAAAATATGTTACAAGGGATAGTAACCATAAAAGGGTCTATTGTGTAATAACTCGATCATCATCTCATGAAAAAACAAAGTGATCTAACTACAAACTTGGTTTGAAACTCCCATAAGATACTCATAGGTTAACCACATTCTCATTACATAAAATTACAAAGGATTTATTATATTATGGAACTAGGATATATAGTATGAGATAATGAAATAAAAAGAAATATACACTGAACAGATATTGGTTTTGCTTAAATAGAAATCTAATGTAATGATTTGGATTATTAAGACATTTTAAATTCATATTTTTAGGTAATTATCATACAATAACTCTCTTGTGTTATTCATCACTCATAATTAACTACTGATATTTTTATTGATGGTTGAATCCTTAAGTATTTTTTTTAAATGGAAATCATGGACAATGAATAAATTGTACCACCAAGAATAATAATGGGATATAAACTAGAATTTGAAGCCTTTTGATTATGAATAAATGGATATCACTAATTATGACTACAAATATGAATATAGTTTAATTACCAAACGAATAAAAGAATAGAAAAGTGGAGTATCATGGATGATCATATGAAAATGTTGATAATTGAAGGAAGATTCAGTTTTATATATGTCAAATATTCTAGAAGAAACATCTAGTAAAATTTCCTCAATTATAGAGATGAGGTTTTATTTTTGATAAATGAGGAAATAGATAAAATTGTTATGTAGGTAAAATGAAGATCTTGGTTAACAGTATTGGTAGAAAATATTTGTTTCTTAGTCATACCTAAAATATTATGTATGGAAACATATTTGAATATATATATTGAGTTATCATATATTTAATACACCCTTAACTAAATTTAGTAGTAACTTATAAATAAATATTTATGTATAAAAGTTATTTAATGATGATAATTTAACACAACATGAATTTAAATTATATATATATTTTTCCAAAAAAACCTTCCATTGTTTATCACACATAACACCATACCACAAAAAACTAAAAAACCTAATATTGTTATTAAAATGTACCCACTGATTTAGAGGGTAAAGGTAGATGCAATTCTGTTATGAAATATATTTATAAATTCAAATAATAATCATTATCAATGTAATGGTATTAATAAAATAAATTAGTATATCTAAATAATTAATAATTATTATATATACTTTAAAATGTAGTCTTTGTAAAAAAATATTATTTATTTGTTTAATTTTATGAAGCTATATATTTTATGCATAAAATATATTGACCTTGATTTTATTAGAAATCTATAGGAAATAAGAATATGAATGGTTAATATTTTAAATTGTTGTTTTCCTATAAAAAATATTAATAATACTTTTTCATTTTTATATAAAAGTTAAATTATTAAATTTTGGAATTAAAATTTTACAAAAAATAATCATCATTATTGACTTCTTCATAAATACATTAACATTAGATGAAATTTCTGTATTTTTTAAGGATGATTGATTTTTATGTGGATAGATAAAATATTATTTTTAATAAAAAATTGAATTTAATAGAATCCCAAATATGTATGAATATAATAAAATTAATAAGGCCTTTTTTTCAAAAAAAATGTATATTTATAAGTGACATTACACATTATAAAATATTATGTTCAATTTTAATCTTATATTTGATATTTCAAAATATAAGTCACATTTTTCAAAAATAAAATATTTTAACAAAATATACATTTCATATTATAAAATTTACTTCTTCCATTTATAGTTATTTAAAAATATTAAATGGATTTAATGTTTGTAATCAGTTGGGGTAAATTACATAATAAGGAGAATTTTCATATTTTGGCATAAAAATATCATGGTAAGGTAAAAACCAGTTAACTCAATAAAAGTTGAATTCGTAAATGTTTTTAATATAGATTAAAACTTGTTTAAATCATATGTTAAATTAAATTATAGTGGACTGATTTTACTCATTTATGCCCCAATCAATTATTCCTCAATTTTATAGCCATTTCACATGACATTGACTTCTTTTTAAACAATGTATGTGGGTATTTACAAAGATGTCATCCCCTTTCACTTATAAAAGAGGCATGTAACCACACTTTCATTAAAATTATGAAATTTATGTTTCCTTATGAAATGTTACCATATTTTATTCCCCTTTAATTTTTCATATATTTAATTATCTTCAGTTCTAAGTATTTTAACATAAGACATCCATTTCTAAGAGATCCACGAAAGAAATCTCAATGTGCTCAACGTGGGTAATCCTCTTTAGTACTTTTCCTTATGTGAGACCTTTTAAATTATAGATTTCAAATCCTTATATAGTAACATAAGTATTTTTCATAGCTATGGTTATTATGTAAATGTAATAATCATTAACCATGTTTTCTATTAATGAAAAAATTGACATTTATGTGTGTGTGTGTGTGAACTACCACCTCCAAAAAGTATCATGTTAATTTTTCCTTAACCACATTCTAATTATGGTCATAATAATTGGTTTATTTAAAAATTGTGATTTTTATGACATCAATATGGGTTTTATGACAAATTAGATATTATATTAATTATATGACTAACAAATGACCATTATTAATTCGATTGTTTAAAGCATGAATTCTTAGAAAAAATTATTTTTATTAATCTTATGTAATTTTTCCATAGGGAATAATCCTTCATATAATTCCTTAAAATCATAATATAACAAATAAATAAAAAATATATAATATCATTTTTTCATGGTATAGTTATATTACAAATAATCCACTATATAATCATCCCTTAATCATGGTATGAAAATGTTTTGGTCGGTTTAACCATGTACTTTAATAAAGCTATGAATTTGTATCATTGTTGACTATGAGAACATAATAAATGGTATAATGTGATTTAAATATTTAAATACATATGTTTTTTATTTTTAAATGGTAAAATTATTATTAAATTCATTAATTATTAAAACAGATGTTGTTTGTTAATAATTAATGAAACATGGTCATCATCGATTTCATCTTCATATATTGTAACAAAAATTACCATGGAATTAAATTATAAATTCACAAATATCATGTACCCAATACTAGAACATTTAATGATCATAATATGATTAAATTTATAAAAATAAGGAATACTAAAAATATTTTTAAAAAACAATTTCAAAATGATAAAGACTACTTAAACCTGATATTGAAATCAATATTAACTAACTTTAATTCAAATAGAGAATGATTATAAATGAATATTATATGCAGAAAATATTTTAGTACTATTATGAAATAATTTATTAAGATTTCAATGATTTTTATATATGATTTTAGAGTTCATTCATGGAAGATAGGATAAAATGTAAGGGTTATCTTGGTCTCAATTCAAATTATTTTAGAAATTATAGACATTATGCACCATGATTTACATATATGATAAATTTAATACCCATTTTTGTATTTTTATCATTATTTTTTTTATTTCATAAAAAATTCCTAGAAAAATAATATTACACTATTAAAATGGGCATTTATTCAATCGTTTCCCAAGTCGTAAGGATTTTTGGTAACAATACTTTCATTTATTGAGTTGTGATCATTCTCTTGATCTTATGTCATATAAGTCGTGTAAATTATACACTTGATTTTTTATGTGCTATTATTAATTTTTTCCAATGAATTGACATTCAAAACACAAAAAACTTTTTTAATTTTTTCTTACTATATGTAGTATATTTCCCTAAAGGATATTGAAATCAAAAATAAATTTTATTTAGTTTATAATGTCTTCTCTTTAACATTTTTATTCAATTATTGGGATCTCTAACCATAATAATTAATTACAAGCCATTTTATAATCCTCATTTAGAAAATATGGTTTCAATGAAATTAAGGTTTTATTAATATTTTAACAATGTGGGTTTATAACAACGGTAATTTAAATGTATTGAAAAAGTACCATTCATAATCAAGTGTTTTGTCATCGGATTCACTTTTCTTATAGACATGATTATTTAAATTTTAAGGATCCATTATTGATAATTATTTTTAAATTTTAAATTTCCAAAATCATTATTTATACCATTTTAAAATACCCATTTGAAGGTAAAATTTATTCTTTAATTTTACAATAATAATAAAAAACAATTGTAATAGAAATCTTTTGTTTTTACCTCATTTTTTATGTACCTATTAAAAAGTATATAAAATCACGATATTTATTCTTTATTATTTAAAAACAAATATATATATATATATATATATATATATAATTTGGGGGATTGATCTTGTTGTATCAAACAATTTAATTTTTGATCCCTTCGTGTGATATGCCATTCAAAACAATCTTTTGCCTGGATATTATTCATCTATGTGAACATTCTTATAGGTTTCCTTTATTACACTAGGGATATATTATTTTTCAATTGTGGAACTTCTTTATCTATATTATTAGGTAATATTTATCTATTTTAAATATTTGATCAATCGCATTCTTTTTCATTCGAAACCATCCACTATATATAAGCGTAATGTTTCTCTCATTTACATTACGTTTTTAAAACATTGTTTATTATTTCATTAATTTAAGGGTTTCCACCTTTATTCCATGACTCAATTGATTGGGAAAATTATTAACCTAATAATATACCATATACTCTAAATGATTTTTGTTTTAGGGTCTATTATATAGAAATTTATTCCATTAATTAATCAGGAAACTATTGGAAAGACATACATTTATTATTCATATATGGATTATTCTTGATTAATCAATATAGTTAACTATGGACTCTTTATCTATACACCATATTTCCCTATTGTTTTATGACCATATTATCCCAGTCATAGACATAAGGCTAATTACATGTATTTCCTTTGATAGTATTATAATTTGGATTATTATTGGAATGCTTGATAATGTATTTTTTACTCATTATCTCATTAGATTAATGAATTAGAATTGAAAAAGTAACGAGACGGGAAAGACATTATATAACACATTAATGCATCATTGGGACTTTTTGATAAAAATATTTGGAAACATGGTTTATGTATGTCCATAATAGAATATAACCTATAAATAGGGCATGGATGGTAGGATTGTGTTGTCTAAGATCATGATGTGTTAGTTGTTGCCATGAAGACATGATCAAGATGTCTGACATTATGCATTTTATCACCACAAATTAAATTATTGTTCTCCACGTGATATATTTATATTTATTACTATCCATGGATATATTATGCACTTAGTTTCAGTCGATTATGTAATTATGATGATAACATATTTATCACATTTATTTATTTGATGATTATTCCATGATTTCCTTAGTTGTATGTTTTCCCTTACTAAAAATTTGATCACAACCATTCTTATAAATATATTTTATAATGTTATCAATAAAACTATTACACATTATATGAATAGAATAATTTCATGTCTGGGGTCTTTTTATGATATTTTAAAGCCTCGTTATGGATTATCTGGTATAAAATGTTATTAAAAGAATGTCAAATTTTTTATAGGGGAAATAGATTTCTCGTTTATGGAATCTCAAAATTCTATAAATCTTTATCCCTAAAAGGCCTTGGGAATATATGTAAAGAAATATTTTCTTTATTTCATCTAAATATTGGATATTTATATCTTGGAATATAAAATTTTTATAGAAGCCAATATTTATAGATTGTCTTTTTTGAACCTAATCCAAGAGTTCAGGTTTAAGGTGTTGTAATTATGATTCCAGTGGTTGAGATGACCCTTGGATGACAGTATTTATTATTTCTTAAAATTGTTAGTTTTATATCTTTAAATACTTTTATAGAAATTGTTTATTTTATTCAACCAAGAAGGTTACATTTATCACTCTATTATTCATTGTTAATTACTTTTTCGCCATCATCAGGTTCGGTCCTTGGTCTATAATTTTTTTTAAATGCCATTTGAAAAATAATACCAATATGTCTTCTTCATAAGATTTATAATTATTATTTATGATTTTTATATTACATTACTACTGTAACAACCCAACTCTTTGTCAAAGGTATGGATCATTAGTTTTTCATTCAAATCATTCTTTAATGTGTGTAACATCCTAAGGACAATCTGGGGAGTGTCTGGGGTTTGTTTGGAGCCCGGGAGTTTGAGAAATGGGATTGCAGATAGTGGCGCACGGCCTATGCATGATCTGCGCATGGTTTGGGATAAACCGTGTGGCTACAGACAGGGGCACCTGCAGGGGCATACGGCTATGCAGACCCGGCTACATGGCCCTACGGATTTTCTTTTGGAGGTAGTGAGGTGCGCACGGTTTGGTAAACTGTGCGCCTAAACCATGCGACCTTGTTTTGGGTAAAAATTACCATTTACCCCTTAAATTCTATTTAATCATGAACTCTATCTTTTCTCCTTCCCATGGACAGAACAGAGGGGATCCCTCTTTTGAGCTCCAAAACCCTCCTCTCTCTCTTTTCATGGTGGATTCTTCCCTTCATATCTGATTCTCGATCCGTTGAAGGCATTGGATCACCCTCGGTAAGGCTTACCTCACACACCCTTATTTACTTGGTGAATCTTGGTATTCATTTCACTATTTTTTTGCTGGCTCATATGCCCTATTTCTAGGGCATTGGACTGAAACTCAGATCTCTTACAAGCTACTGCGAATCTGAGGTCGATATCAAGCGAGCCAACATCTGCAGCTCTAAGTTTGGTGGACACATGGTTTCCATTTTGGGTTTTCTCCTTTTTGAGTTATTTTCATCATTTCATGGTTTTTCTTTCACCAAACCCCTTATTTGCAATGGATGCTTCATATCTAAAGGACCCGTGTGGTATGAAATTGATGAATCTAACCTTGTTAGGGTATTTAGATGAGGTGTGGACCAGGAGAGGCTAACCATAGGTGATATGTCTTGATATTTGGCCCTTTTTTACCTTTAGACCTTAATGATATGCCTTGAAATGCATTTTACATGTAAGGAAAATGAGATGACTTGGTTAGAGGTTTGCTAGGATGAGATAACCTGAACCCCTTAAATGAATTGAAATGTATGTTTCCTTGTGATGTGATTAATGTGATGGGATATAAGATGGATTTCCTTATATCTTGTGATGTGAATGGTTATGCCTTACAATGTTGACATGCTTGTGATAACCTGTGTGTGGGTGGGAAGCATTCTTACCTCATACCAGATGAATCTCCGTCTGTGGGCGGGAAGCATTCTTACCCCATGCCAGATGAATCTCTGAGTGTGGGCGAGAATCATTCTTACCTCGCATGCCAGATAAATCTCTGTGTGTGGGTAGGAGGCATTCTTACCACGTTCCAGATGAATATCTACATAATAGAACGATATGCATTCTTCCCACGTGTCTATATAACCTTTATGGGTGGGAGGCATTATTCCCCATGCCAGCTAC
The DNA here is from genome assembly GCA_963277665.1 of Viscum album. Lineage (NCBI taxonomy): Eukaryota > Viridiplantae > Streptophyta > Magnoliopsida > Santalales > Viscaceae > Viscum > Viscum album. The sequence continues at coordinate 1,254,909,974 of OY728131.1, read as the reverse complement.
AGTGCTTATGGATGAGAGGCATGTTTACCTCGTGCTAATGATACCCTATATCTATGTACTAACACCTCTGGTGATTATTCTGATTACCAGCCACGAGCTGAAGTAGGTAGACCCACCAGGTTTCCTCCTGAAACCTGAGTGGGAGTGTTGGTTATTACATTGATTTACTTACTTGAAGTTTACCACACACCTTCTATCCTGTGAACACATATTTGGATTACACATAGACACCGTTGGTGGTGGCCTACTGAGATGTGTCTCACACCCAACCCGGGTAGCCTCCTTGGAAACAATGTAGACTTTACTATTGCAGTTACTAGTAGGGGAAAAGAACCAGCTTCAGGTTGCTTATACTTATATGTTCTAGCTGGGGATCCAGAGCAGGGGACCGAGTTTGGAAAGAGATGCTCGTGGACTAATTTTTTTCTTTGTTCTCTTTTTGTATACTATTTATTATGCTTGCAAAATATTTATACTGTATCATAATTCCATACATCCATTTTGTATTAGACACTGATTGTGTTGCTTTTGAATATCTATCATGGTTTTTCTTACTTCTATTGTTTGGTTTGTATGCTTTCCTTATTCTCATGTTTACTATTGGTTGTCCTCCCGCTATTTTTATTACTTTTCTTCTATACTGCTGTGTACTCTTACATGGGGGTACAGTCTCCCCATTGACTTACCATTACACCACCGCTGCAATTTGGCAACCCCTGGCCTTTGGGGAGACGAGCCAGGGGTCATGTGTCCAACCAGGCTCGGGGCTCCGGTTGAAGGGCATCTGGGTCCGGAAGTCACAAAGTGGTATCTTTAAAGCCCCGACCCCAGTTACCCAGAGTCGGTGCATTATTACATAACATTGGCATGATCACAAGAAAGATCAAATCTCGAAAGACCAATTAGTTTAATATCCTTGTAAACACAAGATATATTCATAAAGTTTTAAATTACATCATAAAAACGAAAACTAAAACAACATAGTCTCTATAGTCCACACTCATATCCCCTCATAATATCCTTGCAGGTCATTAATAATTTACTTCTTCACATCTTGGGAAAAATAAAACCTAGAAAAGGGGTGAGCTCAAATGCCCAGTAAGGATAAAAATATAGCAGAAACTTTCATAAATAAGAATAAAAATTTAAGGCAATGTATAAATAAAACAAAAGCCTTTTAAACTTGAACTTCAACATATATGGAAAAAATAAAATGAAATAACTCCATTTACTTATTTACATGGATATTCTACTAATCAAATAATCACATGCAATATCAATAACCACTTTCATAATGATGGATTGCATAATGTCAGACTATCATAACCACATAGCCATGGCCTCGTGCCAAGACTACAAATAAGATTTTTCCAAGGCCTTGTGACAAGACACTAGTTTGTCTCATGAGACCTACCGATGCATCGAGGAGCTACAGTAGGCTCCACCCGTCACACATTAAGTCCAATGCATTTCTCATATGAAAAGGTTTAAACATAACATAAACATTTGTATTAAAACTAGCATACGAAATGTAAATACTTCATCCATAAACCACAAATGGTATAAAAATAACACATCCACAGTCAAACATATCACAAAACCTTCAATACAATATATAAGTTTTGTATCATAATAAATCAACTTCAAATAAGCTTAAGATCCATCAAAGGATGTTGACATAGATGAAATCAAAACTCTTTTTAGAGAAATATATCTTTCTATTTTGAAATCATTTAAGATTAATATATCTATAAAATAAAACATTTTCTTTGAAAATATTCTTATAATATTTTAGGGGATGCTTTGATGATTTTATAACAGTGGAAAATAGTTGCACCCGTCGTATAAGAAAAAAAACATTCTTACCTTAATTCTGTCGAAAAGGTTAAAAAGGACCTTGTTTGGAAAACGACGGAAATATTCTTTTATAAACCACTTATAAAAGTCAACAAGGGTATAAATGAATTTAACCTATATTCTATTAAATAGTAAAAAAATGTTTTGAAATACATTTTTAAGAAACATGGATGTGGATGATAAAGAAGTCCCAGTACATTATTACGTATAAACAACCTCGGATAATAAAGAGATTGCGAAATAAACCCTTACCTTGTAATATTACTTGTTTGGGGGTAGGTTAACCTCCTGTATAATGTTGAAGTAATTTTTATTAAATTATACAAGAATCATATACATTATTGTGTTATCATATATGATCTTTTAACATTTCTTTGTTAATAATATCTTAGTATTATCGTCATTTTGGGTGTTAAATTGCTCGTTTTCTTTTATATGTTTTGTTAAGTAAGCCATGTTTATCATGGATAGTTTGTATATTATTCATATCCAAAATGATATCAAGTCCTTAAACATTATCTTTAAATCATAAAATGATAATTATACGTGAATGGATATGATGGAGAATGAATCTCATCGCGTTCATGGAGACGGTAGTCTGTACGTACGCACGAGCGACAATATCATTATTTTGATATTAAAATAATATATAATTGGATGGTATATCATATATACAGAATAATTATCATGTTATATTTATTATTTACATGAATTACAAATCATTATTATACCCATCCAAATAATAATATATTGAATAACAATTACACCACGACGTGGAGAAGGTAAGCCGTACGTATGCACGTATGGTGACATGTCATTCAAAAGATGGATAGAATACTGAATATGGTTGTACCATTTTTATAATAATATTTCAGTACATAGAAGATACTGGATTAATTATTTTATAATGGGAATAATAAATAAATAAAAAGTTGAAGAAGAAATGAATTTGAAAAAGGGTGGTGAAAACATTACCTCTTCTTTGGGTTCTTCCTTTTGATTTGATCAAAAGGGCTCCTTTGGTTAGATTTCTGATCAAAATAAGGCCTCTTGGTTGCAGTGAAGGAAGTTTAGAGAGTATTTGGGCAGGGTTTGGCCAAACCAAAAATCTTTGAAGGTTTGAATTAATGAGAAGGGGGAGTGCCCTTTTATAAGAGGGGTGAGGGGCACCTTTGGAAAAGCTAGAAATATTATTTTATAATAAATTCATACTCGGTTTATAATGGCTGAAAAGTGTATTATTTAAAGGTTAAGGTGGGGATGGGTCGAAAACCACTCAACCAATAGAATTTAGATAGGTATGGGTCATTATATTAACCTTATCTTTTAGTTTTAACTGTTACTTAATCAGTTTGACACTTACCATGTCACTTTGTATTTTTATATTATATAGTTAATAAACATACTATATACCTATAAGTGACCCCCAATTGGTCCATTAATGATACAGCTATCATGATATAATTCTCCTGGCCGAACATTAAATTTTTAGGAATTGAATATCAATTAATAATATAATATTTTTTAAAAAAACTCTTTTATGTCAATTTTGACACTATTTGGAAAATTGATTTTTGTAAAGATAATAATAGAATGATTACTTCAAAAAATGTTAATAAAATCAATACTAACATGTCATATTAACCTATAAAATTAGTTTAATTAATAAAAAGACTCAAATTATATTTATTTGTGTATTTATAACATCAATTATTTTAATTTTTCACTATTATGGTAATTACTGCATCGTCAACGTGTCATAAATAAATTAAATTACTTAATGTCTAGAAATTATAAATAAAATATCATTATGTAATAAATATTTTCTAGATTTTTAATGAATATTTACAATCGAATTTATCTTATGTATAACCCTACATTAAAAATGTTTTAGTAAATAAACTCTGATTTTAACTCTTTTAGCTTTTCTTTGAATTAAATAATAATAAATGTCCTAATCTAATCCAAGTGGACCTAAATGATAATATTTTATTCCTAATGTTGTTTTTGGTCGAGATACACTTGTCCAATAGATTTAGGACATGTGTCAGGGCAATATTAATATAATTTTTACTGTTAATTATCCTATTTACTTTTAATCGTGGTAAATAAAAGAAAAAAGTTACTATTCACCAAAAATTATTTTCATATCATTGAACCACATTTTCCTCCATCATATTAACTGCGACTCTCAGATTTTCGAAATTCCACTCACAGAAGCGGTAAAATTAACTTTTATGAAAAATTCAGTTTTTTAACTACCACTTAGTGGTTTCACTATTCATCAAAAAATAAAGTTTTTCAGAAAAATAAAAAAATTTCACCCTAGGCTAATTTTGATATCCCGAATCCAAAAATGAAGTCCATTTTGAAAAATAAAATTTTTAAATTTCAAAAAGTAGGTATTACTATTCATAATGGCTAGTTTGATTGGTTGTGGTGTGTTAGAAATAGATGTTGCGTACAACACACGCTATTGCATTATTCAAAGAGAAGCGTATCGTAGAAGCTTGGGGTGTTACATTCTCCCCTCCTTCAAATAATTTCGTCCTCAAAATTTCTAGAATACTACCGCATGAAAAGACATGGGTGGTTCTTCATCATAAGTTCCTCGGGTTCCCACGTTTCATCTTACATCTTATAGTTTCTCCACACGACTTTTACCAGACGAGTCGTCCGGTTTCTCAGTACTTGTGCTCTCGTATCAAGAATCTTGACGGGCTCTTTGCAATAAGATAGATCAGGTTCCAGTTCTAATTCCTCATAGGAGAGTACATGCGTTGCGTCAGGCATGTATTTCCTCAACAGAGATAAGTGAAACACATCGTGAACTTTGGAGAGACTTGGCGGCATTGCCAATCGGTAAGCTACAACCATAATTTATTCTAGAATTTCGAAAGGTCCGATGTACCTGGGACTCAATTTACCTTTCTTACCAAACCCTATGACTCCCTTACAGGGAGATACCTTCAAGAAAACATGATCACCGACTTGAAATTCCAAATCCTTCCTTCGATTAATGGCATAGTTCTTCTGCCTACTTTGAGATGATTTGATATGGTTTCGAGTTACCATCATATTTTCCATTGTTTCCTCTACCAGTTCTGGGCCTACAAGTTATCTTTCACCAACATCATCCAAACAGGTTGGTGTGCGACATCTCTTTCCATATAACGCTTCATATGGTGTCATCTAAATACTCGAATGGAAGCTATTGTTATAGGAAAATTCTACCAGAGGTAAATATTGATCCCACATACCCTGAAATTCAAGTGAGCAGTATATCAACATGTATTCTAAGGTTTGAATAGTTTGTTCTGATTGTCCATTTATTTGAGTGTGGTAGGTAGTGCTCAAATGAAGTTCAGTATCCAAGGCTTTATGAAGACTTTTCTAGAATCTTGAAGTAAAACGGGGATCACGATCAGAAACAATCGATAGGGGTACTCCATGATGTCTCACTACTTCATTAATATATAGTCTTGCTAGACGTTCTAGTGGTAGATCTTCTCTTATAGAAAGAAAATGTGCTGACTTGGTAAAACTATCAATAATGACCCATATTGCATCGTTCATTCTAGGAGTCTTTGTTAGCCCCATGAAAAAGTCCATCGTAATATTGTCCCATTTCCACTCCGATATGGGAATAGGTTGCATGACTCCTCCAGGCTGTTGCCTTCCAACTTTCACTTGTTGACAAACCATACATCTTGACACAAAATCAGCAATCTCTCTCTTCATGGTGTCCCACCATAAATGTTCCTTCAAATCTCTATACATTTTGGTGCTCCCAGGGTGTATAGAGAAATTGGAGCTATGAGTGTCATCTAACAATTCCCTTTTCAGTTTAGGAATATCGGGAACATAAAGTCTCTTCCCAATTTTCAAAATTCCATCTTTATACACAAAGTCTTTCAACTTTCATGATGCATAGGCAATAACCCTATCATTCTGCATAAGGACACAACCAATTCCTTTCTTCAATGCATCACTATAAATAACGAACCCATCATTCCCCGATGGTAGAGTCAGTATAGGAGCATTGACTAGTCTCATCTTCAGTTCTTCAAAACATTCTTCACACTCTTTTGTACAAACAAATTTAACCCCCTTACATGTGACCTTTGTTAATGGGTTAGCCAATCGGGAAAAATTCTAGACGAAACATCGATAATAACCTCCCAAACCAATAAAACTGCGTACCTTAGTTATACTCGCAGGTGCTGGCCATTCTTGTATTTCCTTGGTCTTGGAAGGATCAACATAGATTCCACCTTTAGAGACAACATGGCCATGAAAAGAAATATCTTGAAGCTAGGATTCACATTTGCAAAACTTCCCATATAATTCATGTCTTCTCTGAGTCTTTAGAATAATGCGCAAGTGATTTTCATCATCTTCGTAGATTTTGGAGTATACCAAGATATCATCAATAAATACCACAAAAAATTCATCGATATATTCCTTGAAAAATATATTCATTAGATCCATGAATACAGAGGGTTCATTAGTCAATCCAAAAGGCATTACCGTAAACTCATAATGCCCGTACCTTGTTCGAAATGTTGTCTTCAGAATGTCTTCCTTCTTCACACACAACTGATGGTATCCAGATCGAAGGTCAATCTTTGAAAAGTATTGAGCTCCATGCAGTTGGTCAAATAAATCATCAATGTGAGGTAGGGGATACTTGTTCTTTATTGTTATAGCATCGATCTCCCTGTAGTCGATACATAACCTCATAGATCCATCTTTCTTTTTAACAAAAAGAACAGGGGATCCCAATTAAGAAACACTAGGGTGAATAAATCCCTTATTAATCAATTCCTCTAGTTGTTTCATTAGTTCAACTAATTCTACAGTGGCCATTATATAAGGGGTCTTTGATATAGGCCTTGATCCAAGAATTAAATCAATGAAAAACTCAACTTCTCGTTCTGGAGGATGTCCATGTAAATATTCCGAAAACACATCTATATATTCTTTCACAATAGGTACATCCTCTATTTGAACATTCCTTTCCTCACACACTATAATTTCATTCTCTTACTCCCCAATAATTGAATTTAGTTGAGCTACTGGGGGTGGATCTAGAAAAAAATTAGGTGGTGACGATTCTGCTCTAAATATAAGGTGATCCTTATCATCATCATCAAAAATCATAACCTCCTTATTCATACAATAAATCTTCGCATCATGGCCCGAAATCCAATCCATACTGAGAATTATATCAAACTCAATCATAGGTATGATGATGAGTTCAGCAGATAAAGAACATTTATGTGTTCTAATGGGGACTGATTCACAAAACTTTGCTGCGATGATACTTACCTTAGGAGTTTTAACTGAAAACTCCCTTGTTAAATCAAATTGGAAATATCTAATTTTCTTAGCAAACTGGGATGATATGAAACAATACGATGATCCAGAATCAAATAAGGCATTTTCTAAACTTGGGGAAAACATTAAATTACCTGCCACCACGTCTTTCAGAGCTTCTACCTCAGTAGTAGTGATATCATAAGCTTCACCTTGATCCCTTGGAAATTTCTGAGGTAAGTTCCCCTGACGCATAGGAAATTCATTTTCATAATGTCCCATCTCCCTGCAATTGTAGCATTGGACATCAGTAGCTTCCTTCTTTCCCTTGTAATCACGAGTTTGGTGGCCTTTTTCATCACACTTGTAACAGGCTCCCATTCCTTTTAAGCAAGTACCAGGGTGTTTCTTCCCACATTTACTGCAGGATGGATATTCAACCTTTCCCTTCTTCCAGTTATTTTCATTCCCAGATTTATCAGTAGATCTATTCTTCTCTTTCTTTGCTTTAAAGTCATAATTCTTAGAGAATTCCTTTTCTATCTTGATAGCACATGAGACAATGTCTTCGTACGATGAGAAGGATTGTGAGACTAATGCTCAATGTAGAAACGGTTTTAACCCATCAAATAAATGATCAATCTTACTTCTTGGGTTACGTATAACCTCTAGCATACCTTTCTAACCTTGTAAAGTTAGCCTCATACTTTGTGACATTCTCATCCTCCTTTTGTCTCAGATTCAGAAATTGCCTTTCCATATCTGCTTGATGGTCGCGAGGAAATTATTTTTCTAAAAACAGATCTTTGAACTCCATCCATTCCATATTTTATACTTCATCATCTTCCTTCATGTTTTGAATCAACGACCATCATTGATTAGCATCTCCAGTGAGGTGGTAAACTGCCATGATAACTTTTTCCCTTTCACTACTTTCCAAAGTCTGAAATATTTTCTCTAGGGAACTTATCCATTGCTCAACTACTAATGGATATATACTCTCATTTAATGTTTGTGGTTTCTGCCTCATGAAGCGATCTAACATTGATCCTCCACACTGTGGATTAGGGTTCTCTATACGGGTAAGGGTATTATTCATAACCTGAGTGAGTTGTCCCAGTATGGTGATTATTTGATCAACACCAGTTGCATCACTAGCTCCACTGTAATTATCTTGAGTAGGAGAGAAATCCCTACATGGAGTACATGCATTGATATAGTTTCCATTTCTTCCACTAGGTTCCATTTATAAACAATGTCATAAACTAGATCAGTTTATGAATAAAAATACATAATTCCATAATTATAAAACACTTAACATAAATTGAACTATTTATGGATATAAACCATAATAATAAAAATGTTTTCTTTGAGGAAGTATATACTCATAAACCCTTAATAATGATTTTTAAATAAAATGAGAGTTATCCTAAGCATATCCCCCGGGAGTGTCGTAACCAAGAGTGCAGCAAGGCCTGTTGTCGTGCACCAGTTCCCGTTCGAGTCTGATCAAAGTGGTATTTTCGAGTTTTACCCCTAGGTACATCTGTGCTAGAGCCGCCTCTACCTGCTCGTATCCAGACAGGGATGTATTGCTTGGAAAACTCACAAAATCTCTACAATACCAAAATTCTAGGAAGTTCTTCTATACTAATCCCCGAAGCCCATCTTAAATCTATGTGCTCTCACCATAGTTTATCTAAATCTAGCTTCCAAGGTTTGTACTAAACTTCCCCTGATACGAACTGTAATGCCCCGACCCCAATTACCCAGATTCGGTGCATTATTACATAACATTGGCTTGATCACAAGAAAGATCAAATCTCTAAAGACTGATTAGTTTATTAGCCTTGGAAACACTAGATATATTCATAAAGTTTTACATTACATCATAAAAATGAAAACTACAGCAACATAGTATCCATAGTCCACACTCTTATCCCGTCATACTATCCCTGCAAGTCATTCATAATTTACTTCTTCACATCCTGGGAAAAAATAAAACATAGAAAAGGGGTGATCTCAAATGCCCAGTAAGGATAAAAATATAGCAGAAACTTTCATAAATAAGAATAAACATTTAAGGCAATGTATAACTAAAACAAAAGCCTTTTAACCTCAAACTTCAACATAGTATTGAAAAAATAAAATGAAATAACTTCATTTACTTATTCACATGGATATTCTACTAATTGAATAATCACATGCAATATCAATAACTACTTTCATAATAATGGATTGCATAATTCCAGACTGTCATAACCACATAGCCAAGGCCTCGTGCCAAGACTACAAATAAGATTTTTCCAAGGCCTTGTTCCAAGACACTATTTTGTCTCACGAGACCTACCGATGCATTGAGGAGCTATAGTGGGCTCCACCCGTCACATATTAAGTCCAATGCATTCCCATATGAAAAGGTTTAAACATAACATAAACATTAGTATTAAAACTATCATACGAAATGTAAATACTTCATCCATAAACCAAAAATGGTATAAAAATAACACATCCACAGTCAAACATATCACAAAACCTTCAATACAATATAAGATTTTTGTATTATAATAAATCAACATCAAATAAGCTTAAAATCCATCAAAGGATGTTGACATAGATGAAATCAAAACTCTTTTTAGAGAAATATCTCTTTCTATTTTGAAATCATTTAAGAGTCATATATCTATAAAATAAAACATTTTATTTGAATATATTCATATAAGCTTGTAAGGGAAGCTTCCACTATTTTATAATAGTAGAAAATAGCTGCACCCGCCGTATAAGTTAAAAAAAACATTCTTACCATAATTCTGTCAAAAATGTTTAAAAGGACCTTGTTTGGAAAACGATGGAAATATTCCTTTATAAACCACTTATAAAATTAAAAAAGGTTATAAAAGACTTTAACCCATATTCTAGTAAATAGTAAAAACATGTTTTGAAATGCATTTTTAAGAATCATGGATGTGGATGATAAGGAAGTCCGAGTAGATTATTACGTATAAACAACCTCGGATAATGAAGAGATTGTGAAATAAACCCTTGCATTGTACTTTTCCTTGGTTGGAGGTAGGTTAACCTCCTATATAATGGTGAAATAATTGTTATTAAATTATAAAAGAATAATATACATTATTATGTTATCATATATGATCTTTTAACATTTCTTTGTTAATAATATCTTAGTATTATCGTCGTTTCGGGTGTTACCTTACTTGTTTTCTTTTATATGTTTTGTTACGTAAGCCATGTTTGTCATCAATTGGTTGTATCTTATTCCTATCTAGAATTATATAAATTCATTAAACATTATTTTTAAATCATCAAATGATAATTATACTTGAATGGATACAATGGAGAATGAATCTCATCGCGTTCGTGGAGATGGTAGTCCCTACATACGCACGAGCGACAATATCATTCTTTTGATATTAAAATAATATATAATTGGATGGTATATCATATATACAGAATCATTATTATGTTATATTTATTATTTACACGAATTACAAATCATTATTATACCCATCCAAATATTAATATCTTGAATAACAATTACACCACGACGTGGAGACGGTAAGCCGTACGTACGCACGTATGGTGACATGTCATTCAAAGGATGGATAGAATAATGAATATGGTTGTACCATATTTATAATAATATTTCATTATATATGAGATATTGGATTCATTATTTTAGAATCAGAATAACAAATAAAGAAGATGTTGAAGAAGAAATGAATTTTAAAATGGGTGGTGAAAACATTACCTCTTCTTTAGGTTATTCCTTTTAATTTGATCAAAAGGGTTCCTTAGGTTGGTTTTATGATCAAACTGAGGCCTCTAGGTTGTAGTGAGGGAAGTGGAGAGAGTATTTGGGAAGGTTTTGGCCGAACCAAAAGGCTTTGATTGTGTGAATTAATGAGAAGGGGGAGTGCCCTTTTATAAGAGGGGTAAGGGGCACCTTTGGAAAAGCTAGAAATATTATTTTATAATAAATTCATATTCGGTTTCTAATGACTCCAAAGTGTATTATTTAAAGTTTAAGGTGGGTATGGGTCGAAAACCACTCAACCAATAGAATTTAGATATGTTTGGGTCATTATATTAACTTTATCTTTTAGTTTTAACTCTTAGTTAATTAGTTTGACACTTACCATGTTACTTTGTATTTTTTTATTATATAGTTAATAAACTTACTATATACCTTCGAGAGACCCCCTGGTGGTCCATTAATGATACACCTATCATGATATAAGTCTCTTGGATGAACCTTAGATTTTTAGGAATTGAATATCAATTAATAATATAATATATGTTTTAAAAACTCTTTTATGTCAATTTTGACACTATTTGGAAAATTGATTTTTGTGAAAATCATAACAGAATTATTACTTCAAAAAAGTTAATTAAATTAATCCTAACATGTCATATTAACCTAGATAATTAGTTTAATTCATAAAAAACTCAAATTATATTTATTTGGGTATTTATAATATCAATTATTTTAATTTTTCACTATTATGGTAATTACTGCATCATCATTGTGTCATAATTAAATTAAATTATTTAATGTCTAAAAATTATAAATAAACTATCATTATTTATGAAATATTTTTATCTTTCTAATGAATATTTACAATTGAATTTATCTTATGTATAACCCTACATTATAAATGTTTTAGTTAATAAACTTTGATTTTAACTCTTTTAACTCTTCTTTGAATTAAATAATAATAAATGTCCTGATCTAATCCATGTGGACCTAAATGATAATATTTTATTCCTAAGGTTGTTTTTGGTCGATATACACTTGTCCAATAAAATTAGTACATGTGTCAGGGTAATATTAATATCATTTTTAAACTAAATTATCCTATTTACTTTTAACCGTGGCAAAAAAAGTAAAAAGTTACTATTCACCAAAAATTATTTTCATCTCATTGAACTACATTTTACTCCTTGATATTAATTGTGTCTCTCGGATTTTTGAAATTCCACTCACAGAAGAGGTAAAATTAAGTTTTATGAAAAATTCAGTTTTTTAAATACCACTTAGTGGTTTCCCTATTCATCAAAAAATGAAGTTTATCAGAAAAATGCCAAAATTTCACCCTAGGATAATTTCGATATCCTAAATCCAAAAATGAAGTCGATTTTGAAAAATAAAATTTATATATTCCAAAAAGTGGGTATTATTATTCATAACGGCTAGTTTGATTGGTTGTGGTGTATTAGAACTCGATGTTGCGTACAACACACGCTATTGCATTATTCAAATAGAAGCGTACCAGAGAAGCTTGGGGTGTTACAGTATCAGAGGATTTTTTTTCTTTCTTGCTTTTCTATTTGGAAATGATAGACTTGGAGACTGGGAACGCTTAGGGACTTAGACATGAGTCGTGCTTGGGCGTCACGAACCCATGTATGGGGTATAGGCCAAGTTTCCTATTTTATGTTGTTATTGATTCTACTATTTATTGTTGATATCATTTCACCGTTGGGTGATTCACATGTTTTGTGATGTTATTGAGATTTTTAATATTGGAATTTGGATTTCAGGGTTCGACCTGGTGAAATGAGGGTTATGCATTAGAACATGCATCACGAAAGGAAAAATATGATTAGCCCATGCATCTTTCCATTCCACGTTTAAGTTTTCAGTGAGCATTTCTTGTTGTTTATTTACATGACTTTTTGATATGTGTGCAACTGTTCTAACCCTTCTTGCAGGTTGTGAATTGAGGAATGGTGTGGTTTTAGTTGGTGTCACTCTTTGGATCATAATGTGTATATGCCCTTATGTATTGGAAAATGACATTCTAACTAAAACAATCATTTTATTTAAAGGAAATTCAATTAATTATTAGCACAGGTAAATTAGAAATGACATCCAAGTGTATGTAATCTTTTAGTTCATGAGGAGTATGGGCCTTTATGGGATGGGAAATTTCATGTCACTAGATTGAGTTAAATTTGAATAGTTGAAGGTTTTACTAAGAATTACTATGGGTGTGGATATGTGTTTTAGAGGTAGGAAGGTGTACTACCAGCCCTAGCTTCTAGAGTTCAGCCTTTAAATTTTGTTGGTTTCTTCTTTTGAGACGTTCGTTTGAAATTGTATCATTATGCCCCCTAGACATCCTCGATTCGCGCGTGATAAAGGCAACGATGATCACATTCATAAGGTGGCGGACCCTGAGCCACTAGTTTATCTTCCTGTTGATCCACCCGTGGATCCTCTTTATATTCCTGAGATGGGCGCCGATGCCCAGTTCCGTGAGAGCTTCTTGTGTATGATGCAGAGTATGCAAGGTGGAGTGCGACCTGCCCCGAGTATGGCAGAGTTGACCCATGTGTTTCATTCACAGCATCCTCCTACATTTATGGGAGATGGAGGACCACTATCGATGGAGTCCAAGTTGGAAGCTATTCTTGACCATCTTCAAGCACCTTGAGATGCCTCCAGAGCGGAGGGTCAAGCTCGCAACTTATATTCTCTGTGGATCATCCAAGATGTGGCGGGATGTCATCACCCAGTCGGGACAGCAGAGGGATATGATCTGGACTGATTTCCAGACCGTCTTCTATGATTATTTCTTTCCCCAGTCTGTAAGGGCTGACAGAGCTAGGGAGTTTATGAATCTGGAGCAAGGTACCATGAAAGTCATGGAATATTCATCCTGTTTCACTGAGTTAAAAAAAATTCTCCTACACTAGATGTTGATGATCTCACTATCACTATGGATTTTGAGGTTGGGTTGTGTTAGACCATCCGGTCGAAGGTATATGTTTTCAGGTTGATGACTGTTTCAGAGATTGTCACTCAAGACTTGATCATAAAGATGAATTTGTGAGAATTGGACTGTGAGAACCAGGGTGGTTCAGCACCTAAGGGTTCTAGTGTATCTTCTTCTAGGAAGAAGAATTTTTTTGAGGAATCTCGTGGTGTAAGTGGTGGTCAGAACCTTTTCTCAGGAGGCACTCCTATCTGTCACCAATGTGGGGTTCCGGGACATATGAGGAGGCAGTGTACACGGAATCCAGTGGAGTGCATAGGTTGTGGTAGGTTGGGTCATCTCCACCGTTTCTGCAGGTCATTTTCCTCAGGTCCTAGTGAGCAGGGATCTGTACCTACTCCATGATCTGGTTCTGGATTAGCAAGATCATGCTAGTCAGGGGGATGGAATACCGCAGGTCGATCAAGCCGTGGTGGTAGTTGAGGCAGAGGTAATCAGGTGTATGACTCTCAGCACCCACAGGGCGGGTCTGCTCAGGGTAGCCAGGCTGTGACTTAGGGTCATGTTACCGTCCAGTTGTATGCAATCGAGCCTATTCAACAGGAGAAGTACATCAGAACATCTACTATACGAGGTACGATTCTAGTTTCCTCTACATTAGTATCTTTTTTTTACACAGGCGCTTTTCACTCTTTTATATCGGAGGCGATTACGGGGAGCTTGGGCCTCGATGTTGAGTCATATCATGGTATGATCATGATAGATTCCCCTTTAGGTATCCGTTCAGAGGGCATTCATCTTTTTCAGAATTGTCCCCTCGATGTGGGTGGTTACCTTTTTATGTGGAAGTTGTATGTTCTGGATATGAAAAGTTTTGATGTAATAATCGGGATGGACTGGTTAGTTCCCTATAGATCCCGGATTGAATGCTATCATCGAAGGGTAGCATTTACATCACCAGAGGGCGACACACATATGCATAAGGGAGAATGGGATCTTAGTGCGACACGAGCAGAAATGGAACACCAGATTTTAGGCGGTGTCACAACACAGGTTGCAAGTTTTTATCTCAATGACCAAGGGTTACAACCCTCTGTTTATCCTCCTGTGGTAGAGCATTCAAGTGATTTCTTTCCTGATGATTTCTCTGGTATACCTCTAGCACGAGAGGTGGAATTCACTATTGACCTTATAGTAGGAGCAACACCAGTGACCATTCCTCTTTATAGGATGGCACCTAAGGAACTTCTGGAGCTCAAGAGTTAGCTGGAGGACCTGGAAGCAAAAGTCTTTATACGTCCCGGTACTTCTCCATGGGGATCACCGGTCCTCTTTCCCAAGAAGTCAGATGGTAGCCTTCACCATTGCGTGGATTATAGTATGTTAAATCAGATAACTATTAAGAATCGGTATCCTTTACCTCAAATTGAGAACCTCTTCGATCGGCTTTGAGGAATGAAGGTGTTTTCAGAGATAGATTTGAGGTCGGGATATCCCCAGGTGCATGTTAGGACTTTGTACAAACCTTGTACAGCATTCAAGAGCATGTATGTTCTCTATGAGTACCTAATCATGCCGTTTGGGCTTATGAATTCACCTGCAGTGTGTATGGCTCTTATGAATCTGATTTTTCACCCTTACCTTGATTATTTTGTGGTTGTATTTGTGGAAGATATCATAGTCTATTCATGCTCAAGACACGACCATGCAACCCATCGTGAGATCGTGCTGAATACACTAAGAGAGCATCAGCTTTATGCTAAGCTCAGTAAATGCCACTTTTGGACAGTTAAGGTTCACTTATTTGGTCACATTATTTTGGATTCTGGAGTTTCAGTTGACCCTGAGAAGGCGAGTGATGTACTTTCTTGGGAGCAGCCCAATAACGTCTTTGGTAATAGGACTTTCTTGGGGCTTGCTGGTTATTATATGTGGTTCATTCATGACTTCTCATGCCTAGAAGCACCGATTAAATCTTTGACCAAAAATGGGGTGAGATTCGATTGGTCAGAACCTTGTGAATTAGCTTTCTAGGAACTGAAGGCCAGACTAACATCAGCACCGATACTAATCTTGGTGGATCCAGGCAGAGCTTATATGGTCTATTGTGATGCGTCAGGAATTGGGCGTGGAGTTGTCTTGATGCAGGATGAGCAATTCATTACGTATGCCTCTCGTCAGTTAAAGCCTCTTGAATGGAATTATCCCACGCACGACCTCTAGCTCGCAGTGGTTGTACATACCTTACGCTGTTGGAGACAGTATTTGTTGGGAGAGCATTTTGTGGTATTCACTGACCACAAAAGCCTCAAATATATCTTCACTCAGTGGGATCTAAATCTTAGGCAACGCAGGTGGGTCAAGTACATGCAATCCTTTGATTTTGAGTTGTCTTACACACCTGGGAAATGAAATTCGATAGCCGATGCACTGATTCGGAAAACTCAATCACAAGTGGTTCAAGAATCTAATGAGGAGTGGAAGTTGATGGCCCTATTTTCGGAGATGCATGTTGTGGTTCAGCAGGGACATGGTCAAACTATTCTCTCATCCTTAGTGGTGACATCTACTCTTTTGGAACGAGTCAGGGCAAGATAGTTATCAGACCCAGAAGGCCTTGTTCTATGAAAACGTGTCACTGATGATGCCTCTACTAATTGGACCATGGATGAAGGGGATACTTTATTATTCTGTGGGAATGTATGGGTCCCAGTAGACATCATAGAGGATCTGATGAGGGATTTCCATGCCTCAGCTTGGGCAGTTCATCCAGGAATCACCAAAATGTATCGTGATTTGCGACAATAGTACTGGTGGCCTAACATGACCTGGGAGATAGCTAGTTTTATCGTGTGTTGTTCCACCTATCAGCAGGTGAATGCGGAACATCAATGTCCGGCAGGGCTTTTGCAGCTGTTTTCCATTCCGGAGTGGAAATGGGAAGATGTTTCTATGGACTCTGTAACCAGTTTACCTAGGTCACCTCGTGGCAATGATGCAGTATGGGTTCTTGTCGACCGTCTGATGAAGGTTGGACATATCTTACTCATGCGGGATACCTTCACGGTTTATGACTTGGGAAGACTATATGTCAAGAAAATAGTGTGCCTTTATGGAGAACCTCGTTCTATTTTCTTGGACAGAGATCCTCGTTTTACATCTTGGTTCTGGGAGGGTTTACCGAAGGCCTTGGGTATATAGGAACTTTTGAGCATGGCCTATCACCCGCAGACTGAAGAACAGACCAAGAAGACTAAACAGGTACTAAAGGATATGTTATGTGCATGTGTTCTCGATTTTGTAGGTTCATGGGAGAAACACATTCCTCTTGTCGAGTTCAAGTATAACAATAGCTTCTAAGCTACCATTGAGATGGATCCCTATGAATCCTTATATGGTAGGCCTTGTCGCTTGCCTTTGTGTTTTCTTGAAGAAGGGGAGGCAGCTGTTCTAGGACCACGTCTTGCATAGGAGACTACAGAGTAGATATAGCTTATTAGGAAGTGTATGCAGACAGCTCTATCTAGACAGCAGTCCTATGTTAATAAGCACTGGTGACCTCTTGAGTTCGAGGTTGGGAACCAGGTTTTCTTGAAGGTCTCACCCAGGTTGGGGAAATGACGTATACGGAAGCAGGGTATGCTTTCAACGTGGTTCGTAGGACCCTTTGAGGTGATGAAGCGGATCGGACCAGTGTCGTACCAGCTTGCACTTACATAGAGATAGCAGGCCATGCACGATGTTTTTCATGTATCTCATCTACTCCAGTACTTTTCAGATCCGACTCATGTTTTTCATCCTGATGAGGTTTAACTGTATGTGGATGCTTCCTTCGAGGATTATCTGATGTTAATTGTTCACCAGAGTGTGTAGACACTTTGTGGCGGGGATGTTCCTCTTGTATTGGTGCTATGGTAGCATGGTCGGGTACAGGACAAGACCTGGGAGCAGGAGGCTGATATACATTCTCAATGGCTAGAGCTTTTCATTGATGACACCTCTATACCCTCAGAAGGCCAACTCGGGGACGAGTTGCTTTAAGGAGGGGAGGTTGTAACGACCCGACTCTTTGGAATATGTGCAGATCATTAGTTTTACTTTCAAATATTTCCTTAAATAATTTTTAATGTGTGTAACATCCTAAGGAAGGTCCGGGGAGTGTCTGGGATTTTTTTAGAGCTTGGGAGTTTGAGAAATGGGCTTGCAGACAGTGGAGCACGGCCTGCGCACGGTTTGCGATAAACCATGCGGCTACAGACAGGGGCACCTACAGAGGTCACAGCCATGCAGACTAGGCCGCACGACCATGCGGCCTTTGTTTGGGAGGTAGTGAGGTGCGCACGGTTGGGTAAACCATGTGCCTAAACCATGATACCTTGTTCTGGTTAAAAATTACCATTTTCCCCTTAAATTATATTTAACCCTAAACTCTTTATTTTCTCCTTCCCGCAGACAGAATAGAGTGGAGCCCTATTTTGAGCACGAAAACCATCCTATCTCTCTTTTCTTGGTGGATTCTTCCCCTGGTGTCCAATTCTCAATCCATCGAAGGTGTTGGATCACCTTCGATAAGGCTTTCCTCACGCACCCTTCTTTCCTTAGTGAATCATGGTATTCATTTCACTATTTTCCCGCAGGTTCATATGACCTATTTTTAAGGCATTGGACTGGAACTCAGATCACTTCCAACCTTCTGTGAATCTGAGGTCGATATCAAGTGAGCCTACATCTACAGCTCTAAGGTAGGTGGTCATGTGGTTTCCATTTTGGGTTTTTGCCTTTTTGAGTTATTTTCATCATGTCATGGTTTTTATTTCTCCCAACCCCTTATTTGTAATGGATGATTCATATCTAAAGGACCTGTGTGGTATGAGATTGATGAATCTAACCTTGTTAGAGTATTTAGATTAGGTGTGGACCGTGAGTGTCCAACCATAGGTGATATGTCTTGAGATTTGGACCTTTTCACCTTTGGACCTTAACGATATGTCTTGAAAGAAATTTTCCATGTCAGGAAAATGAGATGAGTTGGTTAGAGGTTGTCTAGGATGAGATAACCTGAACCCCTTAAATGAATTCAAATGTATGTTGCCTTGTGATGTGATTAATGTGATATGATATAAGATGGTTTGCCTTATATATTGTGATGTGAATGGTTATGCCTTACTCTGTTGACATGCTTGTGATAACCCGTGTGTGGGTGGGAAGCATTCTTACACTGTGCCAGATGAATCTCTGTGTGTGGCCGGGAAGCATTATTATCAGGTGCCAGATGAATCTTCGTGTGTGGGTGGGAATCATTCATACCCCGTTATAGATAAATCTCCATGTGTGTGTGGGAGGCATTCTTACCTTTTTTCAGATGAATCTCTGTGTAATAGAACAAGAGGCATTTATACCTTGTGTCTATATAACCTTTATGGGTGGGAGGCATTCTTCCCTATACCAGCTACAGTGCTTATGGACGAGAGTCATGTTTACCTCGTGCTAGTGATACCCTATATCTATGTCCTCACACCTCTGGTGATTGTTCAAATTACCATCCATGAGCTGAAGTAGGTAGACTCGCCAGGTGTCCTTCTGGAACCTGAGCAGGAGGGTTGGTTATTACTTTTCTTTACTTACTTGCAGTTTACTACACATTTTCTATCTTGCGAACAACTATTTGGATTACATGTAGACACCATTGCTGGTGGCCTACAGAGACTTGTCTCACACCCTAACAGGGCGGCCTCCTTGGCACCCGTGTAGACATTACTACTGCAGGTACTAGTAGGGGAAAAGTCCCTACTTCAAGTTGTTGATACATGTATGTTCTAGCTAGGGATCCAGAGGAGAGGACCGAGCTTGGATTGAGATTCTCGTGGACTACTTTTTTTATTTGTTCTATTTTTGTATACTGTATAGCATGCTTGCCAGATATTTCTACTGTATTAGCATTCCATACATCCGTTTTTTATTAGACAACGCCTATGTGGCTTCTGTGTATCTATTTGGGGTTTTCTTACTTCTGTTGTTTAGTTTGTATGTTTCCTTTTTTCTCCTTTTTAACATTGGTTGTGCTCCCATCATTTTTATTACTTTGATGCTATACCGTTGTGTACTCTGACATGGGATTACATTCTCCCCACGGAATTACCATTACACCACTGCTGCTAGTCGGCAGCCCCTCGCCTATGGGGAGACGAGCCAGGGGTCATGTTGTCAACCGGGCTTGGGGCTCGGGTTGAGGGGCAACCGAGTCCGGGACATAACAACAACCCTATTTTAGAACCAAAATCACCTTGAATTCCATTAATGTTTATCATATAAATATAACTCAAATAAATTGGTGAATAAATTGTCCCTCCTAGTTCATCAATGTGTGAATTTGGAATGAAATTTTATTTGAGGAAATTTTCCCCCTTTTAATATATCCTTGTATCATAGTGGACTCTTTAGGCCTACAAAATATTTTTTGATAAGATATTTCATTGAGTAGCATGGATTACAATTCATTCTTATTATGTGGGGTTTTCCTATTAATATATTCCATCACAACATTTGTACCTCTTAGTGAAGCATTCATGTTCTTTAAGGATGCCTTTTGGGGTGAAATAAATATTACACAATATTTTAAGTTGTATCCGTCCTACAATCACAATCCAAACTGCTCCTCATGATATATTAGGTTTTCCTCTTTTGATAACCTATCATGAGATTTAATTTTTCCATTATATAAAATATTGTCTCTCTATTAATATTCTAGGAATTTGATTATCTTACTTTTTCAAAATCAGTTGGACCAATTTTCAAACATACTTTTGGAATATTCTCAGTTCCCTCAGATTTTATATAGGTATTTTAAAATATTATCTTTAATAAATTATTCCAATAATTTCTCCAATGGACTATTCTTTCATTTTGTTCAAGATTCTTCCCTTCAACCCACACATTCATGGAATGTTTACAATTTTCAATGTCATTTCTTATTTTTCACGAAAAATAACATCTTCTATTTGGTATCCTAGATCTTTGGTTTCATGGTATTGTTGTGAACTTCATAATTTTTCTTCTACTTCTTACTAAAGGATATATCCCCAATTCTCTTTCAATACATCAATAGATTATTCTTTTCAATATCTTTTTTCAAAATTCATTCCAAATGTAGGATTATATCCATTATTAAGATTCATTGGTATTTTCTCTATATTTTTATAGTCTCATGATTGAATGATTTACACATTCCTGCCTCTTCTCTATGACCACTGCCATCGAAAAATTTATAGATTTATTCATGTAAACAAAATATGTTTCTTAAATATCAATTTTTCTGTAGAGTCTGTGGATATTACAGCTTTTCATGTTTCCCCCATCACTATAGGATCACTTTTTCTTTAATAGTATTTAATATTATACAAAATGTATATATCTATATACAATAATATATTACAATAAAATCAATTACCAACAAACTGTAATTTATTTACCTAAATTACAGAAAACCCTAACTGTATAGGATATGTAGCTTACTATTTTTTAGATTTGGGGTAGTTTGTATGACTTCATTTACGAAACCATCTCTCAAAAAAATCATAAATATATTTCTAAAATTATGGTATGATTTTCGTCACTTTTATTCAAAATTATTTTTGTAAATTTTGAATTTCAAATTGAATTATTTGCAACATAAGGTTGAGATTAGTTTTTCAGAATTGGATAGTTCCATTTCTTTGGAGGATGCTATAATATTAGTATAATTTTATCTTAGGATATTTTTTCCACTAGAAAGAGGTATTTAAAAAAACCTTTTTAGTTTGTGGGGAATCATTATTATTTTTAACTTTTTTTAATGATCTATCCTATTATATATATATATATATTATTCAACATTAATGCAAGCTCCAACCATTTCATATGTATGAATATTTATTACCCTTCACAAATTTCATTTTATCATTATAATGCATTCTTCTGTCTTCATATTGATTTTCATGTATTTTCCCTTTTTTTAGTAGATTTTGAATTTCATTAATCATATTTTATTTAATCAATAGATGGTGATCTATGAAAATATTTACATATTTTAATGTATGGGACTTCACTATTATTTCATTATTAGAATCATATATTTCATGATTTATCGTGAGCTAAATATTTCTACACTGGTGAATCTTTCTTCAAGATCCAAATTTATTTCACCATTCCCTCCTATTTGTTTGGAGAGTTTAAGACAGATTTTTACCCCTCCTTATAAATCCTTCTCAATTATTTCATTTTTATATTAATGATTTATGATCACATCATATGTACTTAAATAAATATATATTTCAAATAATTTCATGAAGGATATTGTTCATGAAATTTCTTATTAAACCAATCAATTCATCTTGTTAATCCTTAGAACTATTATCATCCTCAAAAATATGTTGTTCTTCATTTGTAAAATCTTGAAATTATTGTTCTAGTACACCTTATTCATGTAGATATGATATAATTAATGAGACTAAGTGGTTTTATAATTACATTGATGTGGATTAAACCACCATATCTCCATATTTCATTCATTATTTTTATTGATCAGCATTTCTACATGGGGATACGAAATTTTCATTCTCTTTACTTATGATAGATGGATTTTAATCAATAATTTATTTTAGGGATATGTTTACATTATAACATTGAGGGAAACCCCTACTTTATTTACCAATAATTATTAAAGATTCATTACACTCCCATACAATAAATGAGTCCTTTCTCTGCATCTTAGAATATATTTTCATCTGATTCTTAAAAACCTTGCAATACATTTCTTCCATGATTTTTTTGATAGGGAAATCATAGTATTCTATAGATAATATATTTATATAGACATTCTAGTTAATATTTATTTTTTATAAACTTGTAAATAAGAGAATCCAACAGATGTTTAAATACCCATTGATAACAATTTTTGCGATCAATTTTAGATACCTGTAATCTAACATGGGTGAATCCTTGTGGAGTGAAACATAGTCCAATTTTAAATTGATCCATTAATCACATACCCTTTTATTTAAATAACTTATCTATCAATACCTTTATATCATTTGTCAATAATCATATACCAAGTGAGAAAGAAACATAGGATAACACCTGGGTATGGTAATGAGGTCAACCTCTTTTTGAATAACTACTTACCCAGTGCATTGTGGTTATTGTCCCATATTCATGAATTAATTATTATTATTAGTAGATATGAAAACAATAGTAAGACCTTTATCCTATTATTCTAGTACTGATTAGGTAAAATGTAAGAACCAACTTTCTACCTTATCTATATAACTAAGAATGTTATTCTCTCATATATTATAGAATATCATCCTCCTCTATGTGATGTTGATTAAAAATGATACTCTTTGTCCCTCTCATATAGTGTTGCTAACATCCTTCATCCTATACTATAATCAAGGTGGTTTCTAGAACATTCCTCACACATATAATGTATATATATGTAATAATATATACTCCTTATCTTTCCCACCGTATAATGTGATCAATGTAAGCACATCAAAACTACCTTTACTTATAGTTTCTATAGTGAATGATTTTTTAGGCCACCACTCTCAATATTCTTCTTTTTCATATTTTAATATTTGAATTGATTTTTGTAGAACTTTAAAGATTCTCCATTCATCGACTTATAGAATTTACAACACCCACAAAGTCATTTTTATTGATCTCTATTTCTTTCCACTTAGAGTATATTAATAGTTATGCGCAGTAGAAAACCTATTAACCATTCTGGTTTGAGTTTTGTCAATATATTTACATTTAATATCATAGAGATCTTTTTTGATAATATTTATGAAATATCCAGGACTTATATCATGATCAGAATCATTCAAACTCATAAAATTTGAGTTAAATATTCATTTGAAATATTCCTAAAAGATCATATCAAGGATTAGTTCTCAATTTGAATATTTATGAGCATTAAAGCCATATAAAATCTCAAATATTGTATCATTATAATACTTTTGGAAAGCTAGTTGACGACACTCTAGGTTATATACATGTGATATTTAATTTATCAAATGATCTGTTATTCTTTTAACATCCATAACATTCAATTCACATGGTATTTCCACAAAATAATGGATTTATGGAATTCCAACATATGGAACGGATGACATATCAGTATACAAAAGTACCCTTACATATAAACCTTAATTGATCTCTGTAAGAATCACGAACCATGAATGATCATGATGTTTTATTCATGAATAACATCACACCTAAATTGTCTAAAATTCATTTTTTAACATCATTTATAAAATCAAAAAACTTGAAAAATTTAGTGTGTAGGTATGTAAATTTAAATTACATGATATTAAAATTTCATAAATCAATTCATATATATAACATATAGATACATCACAATATTCACTTAGATCGACCCAAATACCTATGTGAACTTGGATCTATGTGTAAATATGATATATTCACCAATGGGTAAAATTGACTTTAAAAAATTATAGTAGGATATAAAGAATACTTTTAAATACATATTTAGGAAATGTCGATGTGGATGATAAATATACACCGGTAAAAATTTATAAATAAAAAATCTTAGTTAAAAATGAGATTTGAAAAATTATCCCTTGCCTTAGGTCTAATATGCATTGTATATATATAAAACTCCATTATAGTGGGTCTAAAAATATTATTAACTAGTAAAATAATCATAATAATATTTATGATATCATCTATGATTCTCTTATGACTTATACCCATTCATTTATCAATTCCACGTTAATGCAAAGTTTTGGGTAAGGATCGTTTTATTTATAATATGTGTCTGGATTTTTTATTTTATTTTATTATTTTCATTGGTTTAAAAAAATTGTCGAGGTTCAGTTTGAATCCCAAACAAGATTGTTCAGTTTTGTCAAAAAAAATCACGTTTTTCATTTGACGTCGTTGAGTTCCCGACTGCAGTGCATTTTGGATACCCCGCGCGGCTTCGTCTATGCAACGGCATAGTCTGCATGTCTTTAAATTGTTTAAATGAATAAATTTTGCAATTTCTTGCGTTATTTAAATTTTTTTTGTTAATAATTTTAATTATAATGATTAAAAATAAATGAATATTTTTATCATTTTTTTTATCATTATTATTATTATTATTTTGGCCTGTGGGTGGGCACCGTACGGTTAGCAATGTATGTGCGGTTAGTCTGGGCACCCGTGCTACTACTTCTAGACCAGACAGAAGCTACCGAACGGTCCACACATGAGCACTTGAGTGGTGCACAGGCCACGTGGTTGCAGTATCCAATTAATAAGACTATGTAAAGAAAAATGAGGTAAATTTAAAATGAGGTGGATAATAATTCTATTACTAATTTTTTCTATTGCTATTATTATTATTATTAAAGTAATTATTATCCTTATTATTATTATTTAAATCGTTATAAATATTATTATTATAAATATCGTTATCTTAATGTTGTAGTCATTATTATAATTATTATTATTATTATTTTGAAAGTTATTAATTATTATTACCATTAAGAAGTTTGATTATTATTACTATTATTATTATTATAGATTAAATTTATTATTGTTGTTTTATTATTATTGGTATTATTTTTATTATTACTACTATTATTATTAATATTATTAGGTTTAGTTTTTTTAAATTTTATTTCATTTTATTCTTTTTTCTCTTTTTCCAGGGTTTTCCTTTTTTCCTCTTATTCCACGTGACTTCTCTCCTTTTTCCCAATGTGCCGCCACCCCTAACTCCTCTCCCTCTCCCCGCTTCGACCGCAGCACCGTCGGCCGCCCAACCAAATTTCCTTACACCTCTCTTACACTATGGAACCCCTAGCTATTTGACAACCTTAGCCGGTGTCCAGCCTTCCTAGTTGGCACCGCACAAGACCCAACCTCCCCTCTGCCTACAGTTCCCCACTAAATGTGCCTTGGTCTTCCCCGCTCGAACCCTCAATGACCCATCCCACGCTGCACCAGCCTCTAGCTGGCAACGACCCCCTTGGCTCCACGTCTACTGGTCTGGCGCCCTCTTATTGAGCATGCTCTCGCCACCCCGTACCCATCCGGCGCACCCCTACCTTGTAGCAGCTCTCCGACCGGCCCCGGGGCTGCATCCTCCTTGTTGTCACTCCTTTTATGTCCATCTGTTGGACACCTCCGCCTCCTACTGGAAAATGTTGTCCAGTAGGCCTCTCCCTCTTCACCGGCCAACCAGTGCACACCCGGGCTCCTCCCACTGTCCGCACAGCCGACACCCATCGCCCGTCCGCTGCGATGCCTCCCTACTCTGGCCAGCAGTAGTGTAGCAGCCCTGACGACCTCCCTTTTACTGGCTAGCAACTCCCCTACCGGCCACTTTTCCTTTCAGCAAACCCCTTCCTTCCAGTTGTCTCCAACGCAGACAATTTTAGCCGGTGCGAATCCCTTCAACCACACTCCCTCCTTTTTTGTCACCATGATCACCTTCTGCCAAACGTGCCTCTGATTCCGTAGTGCACCGCTGTGATAATCTTTTTCTTCGGCTGCACAATCCCCGCGTGACCCCTTTTTTGTCTTCCAATCATTGCACAATTCTTCGCGGCCTCCCCAGTGGATTCAACCAGCTCTGTCGTCAACCATGTCGGTCTTTGCGCTATCGTTGAAGATGTTAGTGGATTTCCCATGCCCCACCGCACCGCACCGATCATTTTAATTTTTTCATGACCCCGCTGTTCGAGCACCCCTATTCACCGGGGTGAGGTTAGTGTTGTTTCTTCGCTTCAATAATTAATTTGGAACATTTTTTATTAATGATTTTGGTGTTAATTTTAGTTTATTGTTAAGAACATGGTTTGCATTTTATATCTTATAGCACCTTCATGTGAATTAAGTTGTGTTTTTGGAAAACAAGACCTGAGTTGTTGAATTGATTTTTATAAATTGTTCAAATAGTTTTTTTACTGTAAAAGTGGTGTGTTTTCTATTTTAGTAGGATGTAGGTTAGTGTTTGATCAAAAACGTGTTTGTAAATGGGGTTTTTTTGTGAAAAGCTGTGAGTTATTTTTAGAATATTATTTCATAAATTTTAAATTCGTTTAGTAAATAATGTAGATTGGGAAAGTTGTGTATTGAATATATGTCAATGTGGTTGTTTTTTCACCATTTATATGTTTGGATTTTTAATGTCAGTGGTTATGTGTTTTTAGTAGTTTTTCATTTATTGTAGTGTGTTGGCGGGGTAACCCCGAGTTTCCAAGATCATTGGCTTGCGCATGCTTGAGCGCCTATGCGAGTTGTTTCGTGTAGTCATGTTCGAGATGCGAGTTGAGGTACGTCCCCACTACACTTTCATTTATATTTAGAATTTAGTAATTTATTATTATGTCATTAAATTTTATATTAATGGTAAATAATATTAAATAATTTGTTTTAGAATAATTGTTCATTTTGATGGATAGTGGTTCTCCCTTATTTTTAATTACCTAAAAGTGTTTTAATTTAAATGTGCATCATTAATGATGATAAAATTCATGGGTGTCCTTTATAAGTAAATTGTTCTTCTTTTAAAGAACAACATGGGTTACAAAGTTGTTCAGCTTCTAAAATGAATTTCTTAAATGAGGTTTCAAATGGCTTTGAGATTGAATGTGGTGTTACTTTGATTCTTTGGAAATTAGTTGGTGAGTGTTGGTTCTTCTGAATATCAGTTGGTGTTGAGTGGTCAGTTAAAGACTGTTTGGGACATTAAAGAAATGGGATATTTTGAAAAAATAATTTGGGGTTACTTGGGGGTGGTCCTATTGTGTACATTGATTCTGTGAGTTGCATGTGATGTTTGCGTGTCATGACTAGTTATTTGATTTACATTATTGACTCATCCATTTTATTTTTTTATATGTGTTGACATGGGAACCTGACATAGTGATTGAGTCTTCTATGAACGATTGTTTCACTAGTATAGATTACACAAAGGATAGTAGACCATAAAAGAGAGATTTTTTATTATTATTGCTATGGTATTGGGCCCCTCGACTAGACTAGGTACGGAAATGGTTGGGCATTAGGGAGTTATGACTCCATCATTTGTAGGCATGGTTTTAGGATGAGTCGCATTTAATGTAAGTTATAGATTGTTCACAAGATCCTAGGTTCAACCCATGTTTTCTTTACTATTTATTTTTATGTGGCTGACGATTGAGAGGTATAGTTAGTTGATGGCCCCTGTTTTTCACTTTTTCAATTTCCCTTAGTGTGTGTTGTGTGTTTTGTGTGGTTCTTTTTACTAACAAATAAAATTTGGATTCCTAAATTGTTCACAAAAATGCTTTCAAATGCAATGCACATATTCCTTTCAAACATTAAAATTGTTTTTAAATTAAAAATGTCAATGAATTATTACTTTTTATGGAAATGAATGTGTGTGTGGAATCCCATATTTTATATACTTTAGTTCAAAACTGAAATCAGTGAATTATTTATTTAAAGGTAGTGCATTGGAAATAGTTTGTTGGGCATGCCTACTGAGTTTTAATACTCATGCCTATAGTTTTTTCCTATTTTATTAGATTTATTACAGGTTTGACTCAAGATTGTTCGTCATGGGTAAGACTTAGTTGTGGATTGGAATGTGACACTTGAGGACACAAGTAGTTTTTTTATGGTTAGGTTAGTATATTATTGTTGGTCGTTCTTTTTTTTTGTATCGTTCATTTACTTTGTGTTATTCTACTTTTTAAGCTACTTTATTTATTTTCACTGGGATAAATCATTCCCAATTTCATCTATTGATGCCCTAGCACTTGTCGCCAGCCCGGGAGGATCAAGAACGCCTCTTAGGCCATGTTGCGGACCAGCTCAGGTGATCGGTTTAGAGTCAACCTAGGTCGGTTAGTGAAAAAATGGAATCAGAGTAGGTCAGCTCTTGAGCAGACCTTGTTTTTTGAGGGCCCATTGTTATTTTGGGTTGTCATGGTAGGAGTAGAATTTTCAGGATTCAGGGTGTACGAACGAGAAGGACATCCTGAACCCTTGCTCGTTCTGAACCTTGGGTAACCATGGGATATTTGGGTTGTTTGTGTCTTTTGTTTCATTTGAATTGTTTATTGTTGGGAAAAGAAATGGAAACCAGGAATGTGACCTTCGTGAGCTCACATGGTCTGGAAAGATTTGTGGAGCCAGAGATATTACCCTAGTGGGATCCTTGTGAAGGGTGGTGTGACTGGAAAATGGACACTAACCATATGTCCAAGTAGCCCTTCGGTGATAGTTTCTCCTTGTAGTTCTTTTGGGGCGTCTATTATTTCTAAGAATTTTTGTGAAATGTATTATATTAGAAATTGTGGAAAGTGGAATTTTAAATGGGAATGACCTTGTTTTGATCTCATTTTTTGTTTCCTTGTTCATTAGTGTTCACCCCCATGAATGTTCAATGCTTTCCCAAGGTGCAGCTTCAGGTGGTGAATCCTTAGCAAATCCTCCAGTTGATAAACCCATATATTACGTCCACGTGTTTCAGAAATTGAACCCTTATTTCATTTATGGACAAGAAGAGCCTCTTTAGGTAGAGATGTTGTTGCGAAATATTAAGCAGAACTTCAGTTTCATTGGGTTTCATGATTCGTTGAAGGTGAAGTTTTCAACCATTATGCTTGAAGGTGCAACCTGGAAATAGTGGCAGTCCATATCTCGAAGAAAGCCTCGAGATGATATTGCTTAGGAATTCATCAAGTGTTCATTCATCCCATAGTACTTCTCTATTTTCATGGAGCTTTGGAAGAGGATGGAGTTGTGTTTTCTTGGGAAGGGTCCAGAATTAGTACTAAAATTCTATCAATGTTTCATTGACCTAGTTCCGTTTGAGTGGTTTTATTGCGAACTATCCCAGGAAGGATCAACAATTTGAGACTGGACTCTAACTTGAACTGCAGTTGAAAGTGGGAGAGTTCAACCTAATTACAATATCGTATGTTGTGGGGTAAGCCTTTTTGGGTGAAGTTGGGTTAGTAGGAGGACTTGAGGGGGTGAATCCTCCAGCTTTGGGAAGAAGTGCAGAGGATGGTGATAAGAATAATAAGAAGATACCTAATGCTGGTAGTGCTGGTAGAGGGATCCAGAGGCCTTCAGACCTATAATCATCTTCTTCACAGTGCAATGTCGTGATCTGTCACTAGTGTGGTTGGCGGGGTCACAAGATGCCGACATGCCCGAGTGCTCTGAGACCCTGTCACACCTATGGATGTTTGGGTCACTTGCATCAATTATATCGAGGTGTTTCTAAGAAGTGCACTGAAGCCAAACCGGGCTCATCGAAGTTCACCACAACACGTCAGTATGAGTAAGGCGATATTTTGGGATCAGTTTGAGGTTTTCTCTTTATAGTATTTCTTGGATAAAGTATTCATCATCTGTAGCATTTTGTGGTGTCTCTTTTCCTTCATTTGTAATAATGGTTATTGTTGAACTTCTTTGAAACCTTTATTTACTAAGCTAATTTATTTTGGGAAACCTTTATTTTAATTCCATCCTGCAAGACACTCTCTCTTCACCTGCAGACCAGTGCACTCTCGGGCTCCTCCCGCTATCCACACAGTCGACACCCACCGCCCTACTGCCGCAGCGTCGCCCTACTCCGGCCAGTAGTAGTGTATCAGCCTGACAACCACCCTTATTCCAGTCAGTACCTCCAAACCATCCAATTTTTCATCCGGAAAATCTGTTCACTCAAGTTGTCTCTGATGCAGCCCCTTTTGGCTGGCACAAAGCCCCTTGACCACACTACCTCCCATTTGTCGTTGTGCGTACCTTATGCCAAGCGCACATTCGATTCCGTAGTTTTCCATCGTGTAAACATTTTGTTCATCCACACAGTCCCTGCGTGACCCCTTTGTCATCTTCCAATTCTTGCATAATGCTTCACGACATCCCTACCTACTCCAACCAACTCATTCATTAACCATGCTAGTCTTTGTGCCACGGTTGTCGACGTTGGGGGTTATCCCCATTCACCACTTCACTGCACCGACAATTTTCATTTTTGCCCAACCCCACTATTCAAACATGCCTGCACACCGGGGTGAGGTTAGTGCTATTTCTTCTCTTGCATAATTAATTTGGAATGTTTGTGATTAATGTTTTTGGTGCGACGTTTGGTTTTTTTAAATGAACAATGTTTGAATTTTATTTCTTATAGCATGTTCATGTGAATAAAGATGTGTATTTATGAAAACCAGTTCTCAGTTGTTTAATTGATTTTTATGAATTGTGAAATTAGTTTTTTAACTTTGCAAGTGGTGTGTTTTCTGTTATTGTAGGAATTTTGTGTATGTTTGATCAGAAACATGATTGTGAATGATATTTTTTGGGGCAATGTTTTGAGTTACTTTTTGAATATTTTTTCATAAATTTAAATGTAGCTTAGTAAATAATGTAGATGTTGCGAGTTGTGTTTTGAAAACATGTCGATGTGGGTTTTTTTCACCATTTATTCATTTGGATTGTTTTATGTTAGGGGTTATGTGTTTTTAGTAGTTGTGCATTTATTGCATCATGTTCGTGGGGTAACCCTGCATTACTGTGATCATCGGCGTGTGCATGCTTGTGCGCCTATGCAAGGTGCATCGCGTTTTCATGTTCGAGCTGCGAGTTGAGGTATGTCCCCACTACACTTTCCTTTATATTTATAATTTAGTAATTTCATGTAATTTAATTAAATTTTAGATTAATGGTTAATAATATTAAATAATTAGTTTAGAATAGATTTTCATTATAAAGGATAGTGGTTCTCTCTTCTTTTGAATTATCTGAAAGTGTTTTATTTTAAATGAGAAACATTAGTGTCTATAAAATGACTGGTTGGTATTTATTAGTAAATTGTGTTTATTTTAATGAATGTATTGGGTGTAAAATGTGTTGGGATTTATAAAATGGATTTCTTAAACCAGGTTTCAAATGTTTTTGAGATTAAAAGTGGTGTTCCTTTTATTCATTGGAACTTAGTTGGTGTGAGTTGGTTCTTCTGAAAATAGGTTTGTGTTCAGTGGTTCATTAAGGCCCGTTTGTCACATTAATGAATTTAGATATTTTGAAAACTCTCTTTAGGGTAACTCAGGGGTGGTCTTATTATGCACCTCAATTGTGTGAGTTACATGCGACGTTTTCACATCGTGATTGGTTACATTATTTACATTCTTGACTCACCCCTTTCCTTTTTATTATACATGTTGACATGGAAACCTAATATAGTGACTGAATCTTATGTGAATGATTGTTTCACTAGTTTAGATTATGCAATGGCTAGTGGCCCATAGTAGAGAGGTATTTTTTTATTATTTCTATGGGATTGAGCCCCTCAACTAGGCCAGGAAGGGCAACGGTTGGGCGTTATGACGTCATCGAGATTAGGCATGCCTTTGAGATGAGTCACATGTATGGTATGTTTAGGATTGTTCATGATCTCCTAGGTTTGACCCATGTTTTCATTAGTGTTTATTTGTATGTGGCAGAAGATATAGAGGTCTAGTTCGGTTTCTGGCCCTTGTGTGCCAATGTTCCCATTTCCCTTATTGTGTGTTGGTGTTGTGTGTGGTTTTCCTTTTTACTAACAGCTAAAATTTGGATTTATAAATTTTTCTCAAAAATGTTTTTAAATGCAATGCACCTATTCCATTCAAACATTAATCATGTTTTTAAATTAAAAAGGTCAATGCGTTGTTACTTGTTTTGGAAATGAATGTGTGCGTGGAAACCCATATTTTATATACATTATTTCAAACATGAAATTAGTGAATTATTTATTTAAAGGTAGTGCATTAGAAATAGTTTGATGGACATGCCAAATGAGTTTTAATACTCATGCCTATAGTGTTTTTCATGTTTTTGTTTCATTTTTGTTGTAGGTTTGACTCAATCTTGATCATCGTGGGAAATACATGGTTATGGTATGGAGAGTGACACTTGTGGTCATGAGGAGTTTTTGGTTGTGGTTAGGTTAGTGTGTTGTTATTGGTTGTTCTTTCTTTTTCATGTTGTTAATTTACTTTGTGTTATTCCACTTTTTCCACATCTTTATTTATTTTCATTAGGCAAAATCATTCCAAATTTTCCTTTATTGATGTCCCGACACTTGTCGCCAGCTCGGGAGGATCGGGAATAGCTCTTGGTCCATGTCATCGACCGGATCTGGTGATCTGTTCGGGGTTGACCCCAGTTGGTTTGTGACATTATAAGATATATCGTGATATTGGTACGTAAATAATTTAAAACATGTTTTATTTATCATAAATATTATGTATATAAATATATATAATATATAGAAAACTGAAATTGAATACAACGTTCATGGACACGGTAGGTCGTTTGTACGTGTGAACATTGTTTTTTTTCCTTTTTGAATTGAATGGAAGGAAGAAACTTTAGTATATATATATATATACATATAAATAACTAATGTAGAATTATTATTTCATATAATTCTTTCTTATTTATTATATATAGTTTATAATCAATCTTGAATGGTAAATGTGGCGAATGAATCTAATCATGCCGTGGAGATGGTAGGTTATACGTACACACAAGCAATGATATCATTCACTTAATGGTTACATGGGATGAAATTGGAAAGTATATTAATTATACAAAATAATTATCATGTTATATTAATTATTTAAATCCATTAAACTCATCATTATATCCATCCGAATTAATTATTGTCAAATAAAAAATTACACAACGATGTGGAGACGGTAAGTCGTACGTACGCACTAATAGTGATATTGTTATTCGTATGATGAATAAAAGGAGGTATAAATTTGTCCCATAATTATAATTAAATATCATAATGAAGAATATTCTATAATTATTACATTAATATGGGGGAAAAGGAGTAGAAACAGAATAAGAAAATAATGTTGGAAGAGGTGATAAGACAATTACCTCTTCTTCGAGTACCTCCTTTTGATTTTCACAAAAGGTCTCCCTATGATAGATTTATTCCAAAATTGTGGCCTCTAGGAGGAAGGGAGGGATGTTAAGAGATTATTTGATCATATTTTGTATGATTTAAATGGTTTTAATGGTGTGACTAAATCGGTATATGTGGTGCCCTTTTATAAGAGGGAGGAGGGGCACTTTAGGAAAGTCTTGAAATATTAATTTATTATAAATTAATTTTCGTACTATAATGTTTCCATACTCTTTTCATTCATAGATAATATTTTTATAGGTCAAAATAATATCAGAAAATAAAATTTAGACATGTTTAGATTATATTTTAAACCTTATAGTTTGGATTTATCCATATTTAATCTATTTAATTTTATTTGTGTTAATAATATTCTAAATATGAAATGTTTATCAATATTTACTTATGTGTTTTAAATTGTGTATAGTTTGTTATTTTATAACATTTTAGACCATATAATATTCATATTGTAAGTTTTACAATTTTTTTGTGATTTTTACATAATTTAAGTATATGTTATTTTTCTTTTCAGAAAAAAGTATATGTTATTTTTATAAAATATGTAGTGTCAATTCTAACACTATTAATTTATTTTACATTAAATAAAATCCATAAGGAAGATAAATTCAAAAAAAATATTATTACACTCATAATATGTCATAGTAACCTATAAAATTTCTTCTAGAACCTTAATTAGTTCATAATATATTCCTTTTAATATTTTTAAAACCATTTATTTGATATTTCTATTAATAAAATAACTTCAACATCATTGTTTCCTTATCATTAATGGTAATTATTTAATTTCTAAAAATTATAAATAAATTAAAAAGAGATATATATTTTTTTAGATTTATGGATAATATTTATGTTTCAAGTTTTATTATGTTTATCATTACATTAAAATTATTAAACTTATAAGATATATGTGGTGACATGTTGTAACTTACTTTTGTTTTAATTATAATTACATCACTTTCATGGAAAAAATTAAATTAAATTAATCAATTATGACCCATAGGTTATATTGTTCGAAATTAATTCATCCAATAGTATTTTGGAAGGTTTTAGGGTAAATGTATTACCTTTATAATATTGTTTGTTACCTTAATTTAACTAATTTACATTTAAGTGTGGTATTTAAAAGTAAATGTGGTTACTATTCATAATATCCAAAATATAAAAGAAACCTACTAACATAATTTGGACCCACTAATTCTAAATATTGTATCCATTTTTCAAAAATGAAAACAAAAAAGTTACAGTAATTAATTTATAATTAATTCTTGTTGTCAAAACCTAATGGTGGATTTTTAAGAAGTAATAACTACCAAAATATTGACATGTGTTTTTGCCCAATTTAAATAAGAAAATGCATCCAATGACCAACATCAGATTTAATGAATAAAAAATAATGAAATTAAACTTTAAAACTAAATAAATAGATAATAGAACTATATAAATAAATTATATGAAAAGACAGTTTTGAATTAAAATTTTGTATTTTTTACTATTCATTAAAAGTGATAAAACTAGACTTTAAATGGGAGCTCTATCCAAAGGTGAAAAAAATAGTATTTTTGGAAAAATGCTTCTTTTTTCTGAAAAAATAAATTTTTTCTTATATCATGTCTGGAAAATACATAAGATTAATTTTAATATGAATTAAAAAATTTGGTTACTACTATTCATAATGGCTAGTTTATAACCCATTAAAAAATAATTTTTAAATAATATATCATTGTTTAGTGAAACTCGGTATTGTGTACAATGCAAGAAATCGAATAAGGTTTCTCTTATGTGTAACACAAGTGAAGTTATTGTTGAATGTTGTGAAATATTCCTTTAGTGTTACGTGTAATATAATCTAAAAATAGTTTTTTTATACATTTAAAAAATTTCTAAACTGATTGTTGCATGTATCATACGACAAATCAGTTTTGTGTTAACATATGATAGGCTGGTTTAGTGTGAAATGAATTTTTTACTTAGTGTATTTCAAGATATAAATGAATATTTTAATACATGTGCCAAAAATTGTCCATAAAAATTGGGGTTGTTATATTATATCCCCATTAAAATTAATTTCTCCCTAAAAACTTGTTGAGGTTATAAAATATTAACTACTTTAATGTTATTTTCATGGAATCTCAAATCATAAAAAGGAATACTAAAACATAATTTTAAAAATGAAATTTAAAAACATAAATGTTACCCAAAGTAACTCATAACTGGGTTGTCACATAGGAGAACATTGGTGGCAAGTTAAAACTTGGAGATGCAAGATAAATCTAACCATGAATTTCTGTTTTATTGTGATAGGGAACAGAGTTTGGGGAAATATAACAACAAAAAAACCATAAATCTACGATCATTTAAGGGACCATTTGATTTATCGGATAAGAAGGTACTAGGATAACATTTTTTGTTTTAAGATACTTTTCCTAAAGTTTATTACATTTACATGAGAAGAAATATTTACATGATTATAGTACAATATCACCTTTGGTTGTTCCCTAAACAATTTCCAATTCATCACATATTTAAAGAAATGAAGTTAGAATTTTCATTCTTGATGTGTTATTAGATCTTGTTATAGAATGATAAGTCATTCCATTTATCTCAAAAAAATGTTGAACAGGTTATCAAAAATGTATAAGTCCACCTCTAGTGAGATAATACATTAATTTGAAAATATTTAACGAGGATATAACTTATACTATCCATAAATGTATAACATTACAATCATTCCAAAAATAAAAAATATAAAACTTTAGAAAGAGGTGCACTAAATCAAATTAACATTTATCTCCCATATGTCATAATTTAATTCGTTCCTGTCACATTCCACTAATGTGAATACCTTAATTAGGTATTCTCTTAGTAAAAACATTAATTCTATCAAAATTGAAAGTTTCCATAGACTAAAAATACCAAAAAAATCTATATCCAGACACCATGATAAAACATTGTCCTCATATCAGTCATGATCTTGTTAATACTATCAAAAATCTCATTATCTTTTTAACCATTCACTATTAGCATATCATGTGATTTTTGGTAATATATCAATCAATTTTCAAGGTTACTGGTACCATATACTTATGGAAAACCACAATGTACCAATACATAGATATTCTAATATTCCATAATACCATAAAAGATATTCTAAAACACTATTTTCGAATCCCATTACATAAAAACATAATCATTCCATCACATCATTTTCATACACAACATCCCCATTACTAATCATATGTAATTTACCTTTTTATTTTCCCTTAAGAGGTTGTTTATGTTTATAATCATTTATAACCTTAGATTAGGGCATTGGTTAGCATAATACCACATTTCCTTACACTTGGAGAATTAATGTGTGGGTGGTGAATTCTATATAGTCTTTTCTCTATTCACATCCTTAGAAATATTTTTCACATTAATTCGGCACTCAACTACTCGATATCCTTCCATTACAAACATAAAACATTTTATAGTATCTTTAGGTCAATATCCACCATTCTTCATTCTCCACTTTGAGCATAAGGAGTCATTCATCTTCCTTTCACCACTGTTTTGATATTTTCCCATGAACTCCATCTTTTGTTTCTTGTCAAAACCATGAGATTGATATGTAACTCCAAATTCCATTTTTACCTTGATATCACAATGCACAATATATTCATATATACTTATGTATCTTATTTATAATTCAAATAGAATAGATGGTTTTAATCCACTGAATAATTGATCAACATTACTTTCAGGCTAGATGATACAACCAGAAACCTAACTTTAAAGTCTTGTAAAACTTTCTTCATATGTACCAAAAAATCATCATCCTTTGGATTAATCTCAAGAAAATATTTTTCTATAATTGTTTGAATAAGAAAAGGGAAGTACTTTTCGAAAAATAAGTTCCATAACTCATCCCATTTCACTGATTGAATTTCATCTTGCTGTCTAGTATTCTGGATTAGAGTACACCACTTTTCTAATGCACCTTATAAATGATAAATATCAAAAATAAAATATTTATGTTCTAAATAGAGAAGAATGTAAAATATATATTCAATGGTACTGATCCATTTTTCAGCAACAAGAGGACCAGAAGACCTATTTAAAGAAGGTGGATGTTTCCTCATGAAGGACTCAATATAATTTTTTTCCATCTCTTCTCATTTGGAAGTATAGAATGGTTCATAGCCTGTGTAAGTATATAAATAATATTTTTCATTCATTCTACCATTACATTTGGTTATTTAAGAGGAAAATAATTTCATTTCCTAGTGAATTTAACATTAACATGCTTTCTTCAGGTTCCAACCATTGTCTAAAACCCAAAAACAATAGTGTGAGAGGAAAAAATAATACTAAGAAAAGACCATAATTTTGGGAGATTACATTCAATCACTAATATCTTACATTTAATCCTAGATTATTCATGATAATTACAATAATTCTAGGATTGTATCTTATAGTTAGACTCACCCATAAAGAAATCCCCTGACATACCTTAGAAATATCTCAAGATATCTCACTAAAGTATTTGTATCCTAGTTTCCAAAGGTTGACTAAACCTTCACTCTGATACCAGATGTAAACACCAAATATTGAAAAACATGGACATTAAATTACTTTTGTGGAATACTTAATACATGAAACAAATATAATCACAAATACTGTACTAGTTTAGTGACTTTAGAATCATGAAAATTTAAACAACTAGTTTATAATACATCTATATCATCTCTAACTTTATCTTCCATAACTGGAACCCTATTTTGACACATCTTACTTAATAACCTTAATCATATCCAGGGAAAAATGAAACATAAAAAGGGGTGAGTTCAAACACTCAGCAAGGGTAGGCTTGTAAATTATCTTACAAAACATAAACAAAAAAATTTAAAAAAATTAACATAACATTTGAAAAATAAATAAAAAAATTAACATACACCAAAATTTTGAGTCTCGAAATTAATCATGGTAGTACATAGGGGATAAGACATAATGGAATCATGATCCTTGAGAAAATAGCATTGTAATAAATAATGGAATTATGGGGGAACATAATCACATAATATGATCTCCATAGTAGCCAAAGAATTACTTACTATTCCATCATAGTGCAAAAAGTACATTACTGAACCATGATTACCTATCCTTCCTACCATGTATTACTGAACCAGATTTACTTGTCATTTCATCCCTGTATCACTAAACCATATTTACTTTCCATTCCATTAATATCCATTTCATTTTATATTAACCTTTACTCACTAGATTGAGAGTATATATTGGTCCTACCCATCTCATAGTGAAATCATTCTTACATGTTCCAGAAAACATAAAGCATTCACCATAGCATAACCCAAGGACTAAAAAATGGGTTTCTTAAACATCATTCCATCATAACATAATCCATATAAGATAAATGGATTCCATAAAAATAATTCCATCTTAAACACAATAAAATAAAAATAATAATGGTGATATAAAACTCATCATATGTCATTTTAGTTGGAAAATAATGTTGGTAAAACACTTGAGCTTAATTCTTGATGGAAATTTCCTTTTCTTATTCAAAAACTTTTTCATTCCTCAAAATGCTGAAAAATTTTAGAAAAAATCATTTTTTGTGAAAATAACCTCTTAAGATTATAGGGGAATATTAACGTAAATAAGGAATTATGAAATCGTTTAAATCAATTCATGTTGTACAAGTTAAAAAACAATCTTCTCATACTATTGCTGGAAATGTCAAGAAGTACCTCTTATCAAAAATGACAAAAGATTTCATTCATACCATTTAGTAAAAATTCACCAATTAGTAAAATTGACATTAAATATTATAGAATTATATAAAGAATATTTTGAAATATATTATTAGGAAACGTGGACATGGATGATAAATATACCACTGTAAATACTTATGAATAAAAATCTCAGATAAAAATGATATTTGAAAAGTTATCCCTTATATTTGGTCTGATGTGCTACGTATGTATATGAAAATCCTATATAGTGGGTTGAAATATATTATCTACTGGTAATATAATCATGATAATATTTATTATATCATATATGATTCGCTTGTGACATTATGTTACACTTTTATTTATCAATTCTATGATAACAAAATATTTTTTATAATAATAATTTTATTTATCATATGTGTTTTGACTTGTTAGTGTTGACATTATTACATATATAGTAATTTAATCACTTCCATAATGAAACAAATCACATATCATAAATATTAATTATTGAAATATATTTATTATAAATGTAAATTAAATGGAATACACTGTTCATGGAGATTGTAGGTCGAGGATACACATGAATGTTGTTTCTATTTCTTTATTGAATTGAATGGAAGAAAGTAAATAATATATATATATATATCTAGTATCATTATTATGTCATATATTTCATTATTATTTATGATATTTATTTTATAATGATTCATGAATGGTCAACGTGGAGAATGAATCTAATCATGTTGTGGAGATGGTAGGCTATACGTATGCACAAGCGATGATATCATTCAATTAATAGTTAGATGGTATATAATTGGATGGTATATTAATTATATAGAATAATTATAATTCTATATTAATTATTTATATCAATTATAATAATAATTATATCTATCCAAATTAAGTATTGTTGAATAACAAATTACACCACAGTGTGGAGATGGTAAGTCGTATGTACTCACTCATAGTGATATTGTTATTTGTTGGATGGATAAAAAGAGGTATAAGGTTGTACCAAAATTATAATACAGTATCATCATCTAGAAGATACTAGATTTTTTAATGTAGTATTGGAGCAATATTATAAGATGAAATAGAAGTAGAAAACAATTTTTAAAGATGCTATAAAATAGTACCTCTTTTCAAGTACCTCCTTTTGATTTTCAGAAAATGTATCCCTAGGATTGCTTTCATCCCAGTATTTGGCCTCTTAGTTGAATGGAGTGATGTCAGAAGATTATTTTAGTAGAGTTTCTATGGGCCAAATGTTTTTAATGGTGTGAGTATGTGAGTAGTGGTGGTGGCTATTTATAAGAGGGGGGTGTGGCACTTTAGGAATTTCTTGAAATATAAATTTATTATAAATTAATTTTATTTTTATAATGGTTGAAAAATAATTTATTTTGAAGACAAGATTCTTATGGTTATGAATCCCCTCAAAAAAAACTTATACATTTTTTTTTATTTTAAACCTTTTCATTTTGATTTATCCATATTTAATATGTTTAATATTATTTATGTTAATAATTTTCTAAATATTAATTGGTTATAAATATTTAAACATGTGTTATAAATTGTCCATATTTAGATAAATTATAAAATAATAGCCCATATAATTTTCACTTTTTATTTTTAATATTTTTTTTTGAATTTTAAATAATTTAATAATATGTGTTTATAAAATATCAAAATTTTCAATTTTGACACAATTCATTCATTTGACATTAAATAAAATACAAAAAGAAGAGAAATTAGAAAAACTATTAATACACTCCTAAAATTTCATATTCACCTATAAATGTTGTGTAGAACATTAATAATTTCATATTATATTCTTTCTATATTTTTAAATCCATTTACTTAACATATATATTAATATAATAATATCTGCATCAATATTGTGTCATCATTAATAGTAATTGTTTAATCTATAAAAAATAAAAACAAATTTACAAGATGTAGATATTTTTATTATTTTTTTGGAGACTATTTATGTTCAATGTTTTACTAAGTTTACCAATACATTAA
The DNA here is from genome assembly GCA_963277665.1 of Viscum album. Lineage (NCBI taxonomy): Eukaryota > Viridiplantae > Streptophyta > Magnoliopsida > Santalales > Viscaceae > Viscum > Viscum album. Next base: position 1,254,868,314 of record OY728131.1, on the reverse strand, counting down.
AATTTTTATACTAATAAGATATATGAGAGTGACATGTTTTCACTTTCTTGTGTTTTTATTATAATTACAACGAATTCATGGGAAAAAGACAATTATAGGAATAAATTCAGACCCTTATGTGATATTGGTTAAATTTCATTCATATAATATGATTTTAACTTGTGTTAGGGTAATTTTATTTTCTTTACTATATGGTTTGTTACCCTAATTTTCCCGATTTACCTTTAACCATAGTAAATAAAAATTACCGCGGTTGTTATTCATAATATCCAAAAACAAAATAATCCTATTATCATAATTTTGACCCACTGATTCCAAATATTTAATCCAATTTTAAAAATTCCAAACACATAAGTTTCAGTAATTAATTTAAAATTAATTCTCATTGTCAAAACGAGAAAATGGCTTCCTTAAATGTAAAAACTATCTAAATAATAACACGTGTGTATGTACATTTTAAATGTTAAATTACATACAATGACAAAAAATAGATTAAATTTTAAAAACATAATCCAATTAACCTTTAAAACTAATTAAAATTTTAATCTAACTATATAAATAAATTAGATAAAAAGGCAGTTTTGAATTAAAATGTTGTGTTTTTCACTATTCATTAAAATGTAAATATTATCTGAAAAATACCTAAAATTCAACCAATGTAAATTATAATTTCCATATTCCAATGAAGTAGATTATTTTTCAAATAGATGATATATAATTTTTTATAACTATATTGGACATGGGTGGGCCATCAAAAGGCTGCAAAACATCATTTTTAAAAAAATACATATTATATTTGAAAAATTAAATTTATTCTTATATCATGTCTAGAAAATTTTTAATAGTAATGTTAATATAAAATTGAAAATATTGTTTATAATATTCATAATGTATAGTTAATATCGCATTAAATAATAATATCTGAAGAATAAATTGTTGTTTAGTGAAACTCGGTATTGCGTACAACTCATGCTTCTGAGGATGGTTGCACTTGCGTGTAACACAAGAGAAGTCAGTGTTGCGTATATTGCAAGGTCACTTTGAATTTAGGTATAATATAATCCAAACATAGATATTTTTAACATTGAACAAAATCTAAACTCATTGTTGTATGTATCGTATGACAACTCGGTGTTTATTATTACATATGCAAAGTTGGTTTAGTGTGAAAGGAACGTTTGACATAGTGCATCCCAAGAAATAAATGAAAATTTTAATTTATTCAAAAAATGGTCCATAAAAATAGGGGTGTTACAATCATTACTAAAACAACGGATCTAGGGAAATATTTACAAATGTTGATGTGATGGTGATAAAACACTCAAAGAGTCAAAGTATACATGAAGAATAATGTTTCAATAGTAAGGGATATTATTGTTTTCTAAACAACAATAATATGTTTTATAAAATATTGTAAGATTAAATTATTTGTAAAATAGAGAATAATATTCTATAATTTTATGTGATTAGGAACAAAATCATTCATATAATCAAGGGTTGGAAGATAGGTTGAGGTAAAAAATATCCTTAGAGCTCGAGTATGAAAATTTGAAACCACTATACCATTGAGGATAGAATAAAATACCTCACATTTATCTAATGTTGAACCAAAATGTGTTAAATAGTATTTTTAAAATCAATTGTAGGTTGATTTTATGAATGAAGAGTGGGATAAGATATATAATTTTTAATTTCATTAGTGGGTATCCATTATTTAAAATTAAAATTTCATTATAACTAAATTGGAATTCCAAACATGTTAAATGAAATGATAGAAGTCATAAGAAACCAAAGATGACTTTTGTATAAGTGTTACACTCAGGTTGAAGGAGTAGTATTTTTTTAATCCTTTGAACTAGTTTCAAGGATTTATACCATAATTTTGTTTCATATTTTTTTATCTCAAAGGAAATATAAAAATTTTCAAATGTATTCCATGTCATCCTTATAATCCTCATCATGAAAATTTAAATTCATACACAAATATTATTATTAAAAATTCTACATTGAAGTTAAATGTGGCATAATTAAAATTCTGAAATTATATATATTATTTTTAAATTAAAAATATATTAATATAATAAAAAAAAATTAATTAAAAAATAAATTTTAAAATTTTCTCAATATTAGTTCTTTTCAATTAATTATTTAAATAATGTTAATATATTATTTTATATGGAATTATATTTTAAAAATTTTCAATATAATTATTTATGATAAAATATACCACCAATAGAAAATAGTTATTGTGGAATGAATACACCTTTTTAATATTAAGTCATATTGATTTTTTATCCCCTAAATGTAAGTAGTTTTATTTGAGTAACATAGTTTCTTGTACTGAATGTTTTAGTATTATTTTTATCTTCATTATAATTTTCAACTTATATGTTGTAAAAAAATTTATCTAGATGTTACATGTTGATAAATAAATCAAACACATTAGATTAATTTAGAGGAATGAAACGTAGTAAAAATCTATCGGTGTTATAGTATACACTGTGAATCATTGTTGTTTCTTACAAAGAGAAAATGTGATGTTTTTAATAGTCTAAATAAGGCTATTTATGTGATGAAAGAAGACCCTAAAGCATGATATTCCTTGATAGACACGTTTTAATGAGATTAAATTATAAAAAATGAAGAGTGGACAATAACCACTATATTTTCGATGAGAAATGGGTATATATCATTTCTATTTTTATGAACTTGAAATAATTTTTAATAGAACTGATGGAGAATTTTTTGAATAATTATCTGTATGCATAGGGAGATGAGGGGTTTTTTGGGCTCTCAAATATCTCAATAGGGAGTCGGATTTTCTTTTCTTGAGGAATGTATTTTACGTAACATATAAATACATTTTGAATGTAGGATTGAAACCTTGTGTCGACCCACATTTTAGTGGGAACCAACAAGTCCATGAATGAGTATTGAAAGGAAATAAATTCAAGACAATTTCTAAATCTAATTTAATGTTATTTGTAATTTAATGCATCAAGGAAAGATATATATTAAGTCATTAGACCTTGTTTCTGGTATCAAAGTTCCCAAGAAGTGTCAAATTTTAGTAATGTATAGAGTATTAATAGGTATATTAGAGGTATAATTGATTTTGGTCTAAAATATGATAGAAATTTGAAGATTTATATTTTTATAAATAAATAGTAAGAATGGGTAGGTTGTGTTGATGATAGATGATCTAAATCCGGACAGGAATTATTACACAGAGAAATGTTTGTTTTTTAGAAAAATAGGAGAAAATTTTTGGAACATTGAAAACAATTGATGTATTATATTTATCTTCCGCTAATTCAAAATCTTTTTTTATATCCATGAAGACTAAAATGAAATATCTCATGTATTAATTGATCTTTCTACTTCATGTTTGGTGTGATAATAAAAATGATATCAAACCTTCAATGAATATTTTTTAGTATTTATAATCTAAATACATTGATAAAAAATATCATTTCATCAAGGAGAATTTGGAATATTATTAATTGATTTTTGAATTTTTCCCCTATAAAATAGAAAATATGTGAATTTTTTTCAAAGATATTTACAAATTATTCATTTCAAAATATAGAATTAATATTGGTATTTTATCCTCACCCATATCAAGTCTAAGTTATGGACTTCAATCATAATCTCATATTTTTATTTTGAATATTTTTTTTAAAGGGAGATGTAATTTGGAAAAATAATTTTATTTATATTTAAGCACTTAATTTATCCATGGAGGGGGTGAAGACAACATAGGGGGTGTAATACATTGATATATGTTTAACATTTTGGAAAAGTGATCTATTCTAGGGGATCATGTATTATAGTAGTGTTATTAAAATGGGTAAGCTATGAATTTTTAATTATGTATGTGCCGAATATTCTAATAGTTTGATGAAGTGTATAAATGAATTTATTAATTATTGATTTAATTGATGTATTTATCAATTTTGTGTAGATTTTATGTTATAATGAAGTACTGATTGAAGAAAAATTAATCAATTCTTATATGAATTTTAAATTTGTATCCTTTCATCAATTTGAATCAATGATATCTATTTTAAAGAAGGTATGAATGAAAATAAATGTTATATATAGAGAATGACATTATTTTTCAATATTCTTGTTTCTTACACTTTGTTATCTCAAAGGGGGAGATAATTGATCCATATAAATATTTGAAGGATTTCTCATACATAATAAAATTCATGTTCCCATGAATCGATATCTTAAAATAATATATTCCTCAAGGATATGGTATTCATACAAAGAATAAGTATTAGAGAAGTCTAAATTGGATGTGAATCTTATTTTTTATTTTAATGTCAACCAATTAATCAAATTCCAAAACAAATGATGTATGACGATTAATTTTGTATGAGGTTCATTATAATATTTACGGAGTGATGAAATAAATCTATAATAATTTTTTAATAATATAGATGATATATATATATATATAAATTTGGACTTAAGATGAAAATTGAATATGTATAGGGGTGCGTATAAGTAATTATTGACTTCTGTATATCTAATTTTTGGTAATGTTTGAGTCATTGTACATGTGTAAATGTTGTTGACCAATAAGAGACTGTTGGCCACACTCACTAGTAGTAATGGTTATAATAATCCCAAATCATGTCAAAATATATTAATCATGTTTAATAATTTCAATCATGTTTATTTAAGTTTAAATATGTGTAACTATTATTATCTATGATTCCATATAAGTTTTACACATTTAGTTAATATTTATGTTGTAAAATTGTCCAAGATGAAATATTTTCTATGTATGACAGACTAACACTGAATGAAGAGATGAGACACTGATAGTTCAAATGAGTCATAAAATGTGAAAATTGATTCACTGATAGATGACCAACTGGAATCACAATTGACACACCGAGAGACTGATTATCTCAGGGATAGCTCTAGGTAACTACCCATGCAAGGACCTACCGACGTAATGACCTACCGATACAAGGACCATCCGACGCAATGATATACCGATGAAAGGGCATACCGATACAAGGAATTACCAATGCATAGACAGATAAATAGAAGGAGACACTGATGGAATGAGACGCTGACCAATGGAGATACTAGCAGATCTCTCACCGATAGACTATTTATATTTCCTTTTTTTAATATTACTTTCAATGTCTATATTTTGAGTGTCTTAATTAAAAAAATGAAAATAATGATTTTTTGTATACATATTAAATGAGGATGTCAAAAGTAGGAGGTACAACATCTACCTAAAAACATGTACATTGTCAGGCTATAAGAGAATAAAATAAAAAAACCATGGATGAAATAGATACACATAATAATCACATGAGAAAGACACACAGGAAGATACATGGAGTTACTATAAAAAACCACAGGAGAAACATATATAAAGGAAGAATAGAAAAGTAACTCTTCATTCCCACTTATTTTGATTTAGATAACTATTGTTCATCAGAGTTCCAACATCTTTGCGGCATCAATCTAACCTGAAGGAGAGGATCATCTCATCTTCCAGGAATATTGAACATAGTGCTGCATGAAACTTCTTTTTAGTCTATTCTTCCAGAAGAGGACTCCAAATTTAAATCTGATACATCGAAGAGTCCATAGCTAAACTGCATATCACACAGAGCCTTATCATCTCTATCTAAAAATAATTGCTCTGTTGTGTACCTTTTTATTACATTTTTGAGAAGCGCGTGAATCTCTCGATAAAACACAAATTATCATGTACTAAATGTAATGATACTAGATATCCTCAAAAAAATTATTTTTACACTTCTTTATCCCATGAAAAAATGTGGAAGAGGTCATATGTGACCAGGTTGTATTATGCTCCCACATAGAATTGTAGTTGAGGACCTGTGACCTTGACAATATACGTACTGTTTTGTTAACTCCAATCCATGGTGTGGATCAAAATAATTATCTATAGATATTTCTTGGTAGGAGTTGATCACCAAGTGGAGAAGACTATGTCTTGGCTTGAGACTGAACATCTTGTTTTATATCTACTATGTTTTAAAATTTATTTTCCTTTGTTTTTCCTTGTACATTAGAAAAACTAAATTTCACTTTGATAGTTAGTCTTGGCTAGTGTTTATAATTATTTATTATTATTATATTTATTTAAAATGTTTTATCAATATCACATATTGTTATAATTGAGAAATAATCAATCTTCTGAGAATTTTTTTGAATAGTCAATGTATTATAAATTCAATACTTTGATTAACAGGCCTGTTAAGTTTTAAAATTGTGGGAATCTTTTAAATAAATATTTTTTTCATAAATTTTTATTAGAACTCAATTCACCCCTCTTGAGTGTCCTACTCTAGCCAACATTTGGTATCATAAGTTAGATCTTTTTCAAATCATGTCAACTGTGATTTTAGTTGTGTTTTAAAATTCTATAAATTTATATTAAATCTAAACTTTTAACTCTTTAAACATCGTATCATTGGTATGGGTAATAGATTGGTGGGTTTTTCTACAAAAACTCCTCCCTACTTCAATAGAAAAAACTATATCTATTGTATGATTAAGATGAAATTCCATCAGAAAATATGGGTTTGATATTTCGACACTAATAGGGAACAAATATGAAATACCAGAAAATCCAAGAACTAAATGGAGTGAAGTGACAAAAACTACCTATAATAACAATTTCATAGCTATAAAAGCTCTATTTTGTGCACTAAGGGATGATGAATTTAATAGAATATCTAATTGTAAATCTACCTATGAAATTTTGGACAATATAGCTATCTCAAATGAAATAACTAATAATGTTGAAGAAATTAGACATAAGACTTATAATATTATGTTTGATTAAGATGGAATTCCCTTAGAAAATATGGGTTTGATATTTCGACACTAATAGGGAACAAATATGAAATAACAGAAACTCCAAGAACTATATGGAGGGAAGTGACAAAAACTACCTATAATAACAATTTGATAGCTATAAAAGCTCTATTTTGTGCACTAGGGGATGATGAATTTAATAGAATATCTAATTGTAAATCTTCCTATGAAATTTTGGACAATATAGCTATCTCACGTGAAATAACTAATAATGTTACAGAAATAAGACATAAGACTTATACTATTATGTTTGATAATTTTATGATGAAGATTTATGAGACTATTTATGACATGAATCATTTGATAATGACATTTTGAAAACCATGATCTATTTGTGGAGAGATTTTACATCCACAGAGAAAATCATGAGAATACTCAAGTTTTTACTAGATAGATAGAGAAGGTCTTCTGTATCAATTTTAGATTTTGGTGTCATCAGAAAGTTAACAGTAAAGTATCTGATAGAAAAGTTGATGATGTGTGAGGAAAAACTAAAAGTAAACATTTAATAGGAAGATCAACCCCACGAAATATCTATTGGATTCAAATCTACTACCTCCAATCATAATAAAAAAGCTCAAAATTGAACTTAATATCCGAGTGATGAAAAAGCATCAACAGACAATGATGAAGAGATGGCTCAAATAGCTATAATGTTTAATAACTTTTATATAATGAATAAAGTATTTAGAAATCCCAACTAAAAAAAGAAACTATGACCATAAGGTCCATATGAAAAAAATATTGGAAAAGAGGTGATACCTCAAATGAGATAATCTGCTATGAGTGAATAAGAAATGGACATGCAAAGGTTGATTATCCCTTATTAAATTAGAATAAGAAGTAAGTTGATGAAAAATAAGTATAAAAAGGACATGAAAGCCTATTTGAGTGCTTCTATGGGTATGTCAATTGACTCATAATCCTCTCCTGATGAAAATGATAATAAAAAAATATGTGTTTTATGACAAACACATATGAGGTAACACTAAACTCTCCTGAACATAGTGTTTACTATTCTGTAGATTAATGTGATTCTAAAGACATTATCAATTAATAAATGTTTTAATATTGAATAATGCTAGAGGAAAATTGAAATAAATTAAGTGATAAATACAAATCATTACAGAAACAATGTTCTTTGACTACAACTGTTAAATCTGACCTTACGATAGAAAAAGTGAAAAATTCTCAACTACTTAAGGAAAACAATGAACATAAATTTTCTAATAAAAATTGAAAAAGGATTTAGAAATATTTAACCATGGAAAATAAATCCTTGTTCAAATGATTTGTAGAAAAGTATCTCCTAAGTATTTTACTGGAATAGGATACCAACTATGAAAGAGTAATATGGACAAAACTCATTTTGTATCATAATCTATACAATCCATTTTAAGCATAGTTCTGGAAACTTTTATCCAAGTTCTAGCCATGAAACATTTTCTATTGTTTCATTTTTTTCCATACAAAATAAAGTATATTTTTGAAATACTTTACATATTATTTATAGTAAACCCATGAAGAAAATGTGGGTTACCAAATCTCTTATTACTAATGTTACTAGAACCAAACAAATATCAGTACCAAAAAACTTTATTATCAAATAATATTTTTAAGAAAAACCGTTTAAAGAGATCCTATAAAAGCATATGGTACTTGGATAGTGAATGTTCAAGACACATGAAATAAGACTACTCATGATTTTAGAACACGATAATGGTTGATTGTGGGAATGTCACTTTTTTGTGAAAATGCTAAAGGATGAATAATTGGCCTTGGAAAAATTGGTGACTCTAACTCAGTTTTAATTTCCGGTGTTCTTTTTATTGATGGTTTAAAATACAACCTACGTATTATCTCTCAGTTATGTGTTGATCGTTTTGATGTTAAATTTGAAAATGATGCATGAAATGTTTTTAATTCTAAAAATGGGTCAGTATACTCTTGTTTTTGAAATGAATATATTTACGTTGTTAATTAAGAAAAATTTATTTTTCAAAATGTTTCATGTTTGAATGATTTTTATATAGAGTCATATAATTGGAATAGGAGATTTGTACTCATCAATATAAACTCACTTATAAAGTGTACATGAAAATTATTAGTCAAGGATCAACCCAAACATGAGTTTCTAAATATAAAAATCCTATAATACGTATAAAAAAGGAAAACATCACAAAATCTATTTCAAACCAAATAAATAATTTTCAACTTATCAACTTATCATGTTGGTTTACATGAATATTTTTGAACCATCTAGATTTTCAAGTGTAATTGGGAAGCACTATGTATATGCTCTTGAAGATGGACACTCTAAATCCACTTGTACCTTATTCTTGGATCACTAAAGTTAATATTTCTCTAATTTAACCTAGTATACTCTTCATATATAAAATATTATTGGTCTTATAATTAAAACCCTAACAAGTGACCATATTCGTGAGTTTGAGAAAGAAGAGATTGAATCATTTTTTTTTCACAAAATGGATATAGTCATAAATTTTTTTTCTCCTAGGACACCATAGAAAAATGGAGTCATATAAATAACAAATAGGACCTTCCAGGAAATTTGTAGATCCATTCTTAGTGAGTATGACCTACCTATATGTTTTTGGGAAAAATTTGTTAACAAAACATGCTATATAATCAATAGGGTCTTGATTAGAAATATCATTACAATAACTCATTATGAGTTGTGGAAGAATAGAAAACCTAAGGTTAATGACTTCACTATTTTTTTAGCAAAGTCTATATTCTTAACAACAATGATACTCTAGGAAAATTTTTCTACAAGAGTTATAATAAAATTTGACTACAGTACTCAATTTATAGTATAGACTATAGGGTCATGAATAAGAGAACCAAATGTGTGGAATAATTCATACATATAATGTTTTATTAGACAAGACCACATGAGTAAAATACCCTTCTATAAGATATTGAGGATGATATGTAAAATTCCCACATCAATACTAAATATTCTGAACATCCTATGAAGAAATCTTTTAAAACATATAGTTCTATATATTCTCCAGACTCTAGTCATAATGAACCTAAACCTATAGGATGACCTAAAGTGACTGGAACATCCTTTTATAGACCAATTAAACTCTTAGGAACCATCATTTAGTTGCTATTGTCAGATATTTAGACAAAGGAACTCATACTTGATCTTCTATCTAAAATTCAGTTGAACAATAATCTTTTTTGTCCCATAATGAAACTAGATTCATCAAGGATTCTATAAATGATAAATTTTGGGTGGTGTCTACGCATTAAGAGATAAATAAATTTTAAATAAATAATTTCTTGAAACTTTTAGATAGACCCAAAGACACCTTGACTATCAGGACTAAATGAATGTTTAAGAATAATGTAGAATAATCTAGTAACATAGTTAAAAAAACTTTATCTGTTGAACAAGCATATTGTCATGAATAAGGGATTGACTATGAGAATACCTTTTCACCTATAGCTAAACATGAGGTAATTATAATAATTATTATATATACAACACATCTAGATTTTAAACATTATCAAATGGATGATAAGAGTGAATTATGAAATAGTTATAGAATTTAGGATATTTTATTTGAAAAAACCCTAGTTTTACAAATCCACACATTCCAAATCTCATTTTTAAATTTTCAAAAGATTTATATGGTTTAAAAGAAGGTCCATAATCTTGGTATGATAAGATCAACAATTTTCTAGCATCAAATGGTTTTACAAATGTTATTTCTGATTCTACACTTTTTATAAAACAATTTTTTGAAGATGTTTTAGTAGTAAAACTTTATGTATATGATATTATTTTTGGGACTTCTAAATATTCCTTATGTGTTGGTTTTTCAAATATGTTTCAATGTGAATTTGATATGATTTTAATGGGTGAACTCAAATTCTTTCTTGGATTTAAAATATTTCAAAATAAAGAAGGTATTGTTTTTAGTAAAAGAAAATATACTAAGTGTCTTTTAAAAATATTTTTATTTGAATGCAATAAGAGTGGTGACACTCCAATGAGCACCACTTGTATGTTGGACCTTGATGAGTATGGTAAATATGATGATAAAACCACTTACAGATGAATGATTGGTAGTTTACTCTACATAACTTCTATTAGGCCAGATCTTCTGTTTACTGTGTTCATGAGGGAACATTTTCAAGAAAAACCAAAATAATCCCATTGAAATGCTATCAAAGGTATTTTTAAATACCATAAATATACAACAAATTTTGGACTGTTATATCATAGGGGAAAAATTCAGATTTGGTGAGTTTTTTAGATTCATTTTTCAGTGGATGTATGTTAGATAGAATGAGATCCTTTGGCTCATGTCACTTTTTGAACAAGTCTTTACTTTCATGGTATAGTAAGAAATAAAATTCAGTTTCGTTATCTACCATGAAATCTGAAAACGTAGTTGTTGGTAGTTGTTGTGCATAAATTGTGTGGACTAAACACACATAACTAGAATATGGATAACAATTCAGACATGTCCCTATAAATTTTGATAAAACAACAACTATTAATATTTCTAAGAATCGTATTTCACTTTATAGGACAAATAACATTGTTGTAAGACATCACTTTTTGAGAGAGCATTATAAAAAATGTGATATAACATTAGAAAGCATTGGCACTAAACCTCATCTTTCAGGAATTTTCACTAAGACGTTGAACAACAAAAGAATGAATTAGAATTGATTACTCAATATGTCTTTATGTTGATATTAATTTGATAATTTTATTTGAAGTCTTCATGTTGACACTAATTATATGTCATTATGACATTGTTACTATGTCATACTGACACAGTGGTCACGCCGACCCCAACACCTCGTCAAACTAAAACCGTCAGTGTTATGAAAAATCTATCATGTTGACACCGATGACTCACTATTTTAATCCATTTTATTTTTTTACCAAAATCACACAGTTTCATTTAATTTATGGTACCCAGTTCACAATTTCCTGATTTTTTGATTTAAAAAGTGTAAAATGATATAAATTAGAGTCGATCCACTCTACTACTTTACCCTTACACTCACTCATCCATTACTTTCTCTACTTCCAGCCCATTCCCCTTCCAACCTTTAAACCGAACTATTGGAATGGTACATGTGAAGCGATTAATTGACGGTGGTGAGTCTCATGCAGCTAAGAATCATAGATAGAAATCGGGAAAATCTTCTAGACCTATGAATGCTGCTCTAGAGAACAATTTGGTGACTCTAAGAGGTTCTTGAAGAATAGATGTTGGAAAGAAAGTATTTACTACTTAGGGTGTTAAAGGATTAGGGATGGAATGAGTGGATCTCAGATAATGGAAGACCCTTCTACCCAAATCTAGTTTGTAAATTTTTCAGGAATATAGTGATCCTACTTGATGGAAGTGAATTTTCTTAGATTAGGTCTATAGTGAAATGTTAGAGAATCTATTTTTCATCAAGAAAATTTGTCTAATTTCATAAAGTCCCTCAAGAGGGTGTGATTGATGATTATCAAGGTACTTCTCCACCTGATGGTTATATTTTTTAATTGAGATAACTTAGAAGGATCTTGATGATAATGATGAGCATAAGAGACCAATTGCTATAAATTTTGATGGAATGTATGAAATTTTGTTCAAGTTATACATGATCAAATCTATCCCAGTAAAAAATACTTAGCTTCTTTAATGTGTCAAGATTTCTATTTTATTTTTCTACTAAAACAAGGTATTAAAGTAAATCATTATAGATACATTTATGTACACATGAATGTAATGATCAAGCCTTCTTGAAAAAAAATTCTTGATTTTATCCAAGGTTAATATATGACATGTTAAATGAGAAAGGATGTGTTACTGAAGGAGGTGATGTTGTTTTTGAGTGCATTGGGATCTGCCTATGTAAATAGATCTATAAAAGGATGAATATCAATTGGAACGCATGGAAGAAAGACTGGGTTGGAGATGAAGATATGATTTATGATAAGTTCAATCCAGTGGACCATTAAACATGACGATGGGATATCATTGATCCTAGTCTACAACCAGATGTGGATTTTTTTTACTCTTCATAGGAAGAAGAAAAGCCTTCCACACTCATCAGAGATCAAAGGTCACCTACCGATGATAGTAGTGGTCCTGAAACCATGGAATCTAGCAATGGTTTTTCTTTTGGACCTCCTAGCCCTCCACTTGCCTTACCCTCTAATGAGAAAAAACATGAAGACAATGGATTTTAGGATATATATGTATTAGGTAGTGTGGAGTAAGTATGTATATCTGGTGGATCGGAAAAAGAAGAAGAACAAAGAAGTGAAGAAGATGAGATGGGAGTGTTTGTTAATTGGATGATGTGAAGAAAATGCTGACAGAAATGAAATTGAATAGAATTCTTCTATACTGGAAGGAAGTGATAAAATAAGTGAATATGATGGTGACCATCAAGAGGATGATCAAGGTGGATATGTAAAGATGGTTGAAGCTCTGGTTCTGGAATGGTTGGAAGAACATCCTATATTTGTTGTTGAAGAAAGATCATGGTTGAATTTGTGGTTCATTAACAGTTGAAAGAAAACCTTGAAGTTGTTATTGAAGAAAGATCGTTTTTGGAGTTCTTGATGAAGTGTATACTCAGACTTCTCTTGAACCTTAGTTAGTATATAAAAGAAGGATACCCCGTGTAGAAGGTGAGAAAGCAGTGAGGAGAACCCAGATTGAGGGGAATACTTATGAAAGGACAGATCAATCTGAGGGGGAGATTCAACCTAGAAGAGTAAGAATTAACACTATCACTCCTATGGATTATTATGTAATGGTTGAATAGGAATTTAATCATGTGTATGTAGCCCTGGGTTTGGGTTATAAAGACTAACATGATGATATAATTGTACCTGTTTTTAATGAATCAGGGGCTGAGACCCTTCCTAGTGACACTTTCACTAAAGAAGACATTAAATGGTCTATGGATGGCGTTTCATCCACTGCAAGTGTATCCCTGCAATCTCAAATTTTACATGAGATTTAAAAAGCTATAAGGGAAAACACTGAGTTGAGTTATGAATTTAACTCTCTTAGATCTTCAATAGTATAAATGAAGTAGTTCGGGAAGGTTATTTTTGTTCCACATCAGACAGTGGGTGTTAGTGATGCTGATATATCTAATGTTTTACAGAAAGTAATAGTATAGATTCAACCCATCATAATCAAAACTGCTGAAACAATTCATTCAAACCATACCATGATGATAAAATAAATGATTGGGTTTGAATCTATAATAAATAATTTGTCCTCAGATTATAATGGCTATGTGGAGACTATTCTAAATGATTTGAAGACTCAACCCTCTATTCCTGGTACTTTTTCTTCCACTGGTAAGACTTCTCAGGCCTTTCACATTGAGGCAAATAGAAATGCTGTAAAATAAGATCATCAAGCTTTATTTGATGCCTCTAGATTGGCCAGCATTGCAAAGATTGGCAAGAATTATGACCATGTTCATGATATGGTTGGGTTTTTTTCCAAGAGTGATGAGACTTCCAATGCTCAAATCACCGAAAGGTGTATTATTATTTCATAAATATCATTACCAATCATTAGTTTACTAGATTTTAATGTATTTGATAGAGAACATGTCACTTCCTCTAGTGAACAAAGCCATCAATGACCAAGTAAAGAAGTTGAAGACATGACCCCTCATTTGGACTAATTCACTGAGAATAAATATCATTTTGAGAAATCTATGAACTATAGTGGTGAAATCATTGGGTATTTATTCGTTAGGTTAATTCGATACCTTCATGTGAAAATTGAATCCAATGTAGTGTCTACCTCTGCTCCAATTGAACTTTCTGGATCAGTTCCTCTACCTTAGATGATATTTTCTCAATCCTTCCGTCATATTCAGATGTGATGTAAGAATAGATTCACCCTCATGTGCTGTCACAACACAGTCTGAACCTTACACCTAATTTTTTAGAAGAAGTGATCCTAAATCCTTTTAAAATTACTTGAGAACCTTCAACTTCTTAATCCCCCACCTACAAGACCTTATATTCACCCCTCTGAGAAAGGGAAGAAACATCTGGATCCTGAGAAATATTGTGGAAAACAGTCTAATAGGAATGTTTGGTTGCCTTTTTTTTCTTTCCTTGAATATTTTAATTACATTATACATCATTGATTAAGTAAATGTCTTTCTCTTGTCATTCATCTATTTTTTTTATCTCTCTTATTCTCTAATACATCTTATTCTTTTGATTCAATTTAATTGAGGATTTTATTATTTTATACCTTTTCATTTTTCTTATAATACCAAAAGGGAGAGAATAGTTTGTAATTATCATTGTAAATTTTTCCTTGATATCACTCTTATGTATTTCTTTCCTTTGATACCATTATAATTTATTATAACTTTGAAACTACTTATTAATAATTTGAGACGATAAGCAGAATAATAATTTTCTACATCAAAAGATTGTACTCAATAATGTGAGATGATATGTAGAATGATTAAATTACAAATAAACAGATAGTACTAAATAATCACATGATTTTTGATCATAAAAAAGGGGGATATTGTTGTCCCGTAGAAGACTATTGGCCACCCTCACTAGTATTAATAGTATTAATAATAATAAATCATGTCAAAACCTATTAATCATGTCTAATAATTTCAATTATGTTTATTTAAGATTCAATGTGTGTAATTATGATTATCTATGATCACATATATGTTATACACATTATTTTAATATTTATGTTTTAGGATAGTCCATGATGAAATTGTTTTTAAGTATAGCTGTCTAACACTGTCAAAGGATATGAGACAATGATACTTTAAATAAGTCACTGATAGTGAAAAATGAATCACTGATAGATGACTCAATGACAATGCAATTGACACACAAGCATTTTGACTATCTCACTGTTAGTTAAAAGGACCTACCAACGCAATGAACTACCAATTCATGGACCTACTGACATAAGGATCTACCGACACAAGGTCATACTAATGTAAGGACCTACCGACACAAGGATCTAGCGATGTAAGGACCTGACGATGCAAAGACCTGACAATGTAAGAACCAGCAGATGAATGGAATTACCGATGCAATGAACTAATAATGCAATGACTTATCAATGCATAGACAGACCGACCGAAGTAGACACTATAGGAAGGATTCACTAATTGATGGAGATACTAAGAGAAGACTCCCCGATAGACTATTTAAATTTAACTTATTTACTATTACTTCTAACAATCATATTTGAGTGTTTTAATGTAAATGATTCATTGAATTATTATTTATAGACATCTTAAATCAGGATGTAAGAAGTATGAAGTACAACATATACCTAAAAACATGCACATTGTCAGGCAGCAATAGTATAAAATAAAATTACTCAAGATGAAAGAGATAAACATACGAATCACAAGATAAAGACACACATGAATATTTGAGTAGTCACAATAGCAATACCACCCAAGAAACATACAATAATGAAGAAAACAAAAGGAACAATAAATTCTTGATTGTTTTGATTCAGAGAACTGATTTTCATAAAAGTTTAAAAATGTCCACAACATCCATACAAACTGAAGAATAGGACTATCTCATCTTCTTGGAAGATAGAACATAGTGCTCCACGACACTCTTTTTCCATTTATTCTTCCATAAGAGGTCTCTAACTTCATCTCTAATACATAAAAAAGTCTATATCTTAACTACATAACACACAAATCCTTCTAAACTGTATCTAATACATATTACTCTTTTTTGTACATTTTTATTACATTTTATAGTAGTGTGTTCATATGTCTAAATAACATACAATTTCTCAGACACTGAACTAAAGGATACTAGATATCCTTAGAGACTTATCTTTTTACACTTGTTTATCCCATGAAGAACTATGGAAGAGGCCATGTGTGAGCTGGTTGTATTTTTTTCCTATTTATAACTGCGGTTGAGGTCTTGTGACCTGGACAGTCTTTATACTAATCTGTTAACCATAATCCAGGGTGAGGATCAAAACCATCATCTATATTGATATCGTAGTGGTAGATGATCATAAAATGGAGATTACAATGTCTAAACTAGATAATGAACATCTTGTTTTATATCCATAGTGTTTTTAAATTTATATTTCTCTATTTTTAGCCATACTTTTGAAAAACTAAATTTCCCTTTTGATAGTTATTCTTGGCTAATTTTTATAACTCTTTTGACTTATTAGATAAGTTTTAAAAATTTTATCAATATATAATATAATTATAACTAAGAAAAAATATATCGTAAAATAAATTAAAAGAATAATCAAACTATTATAAATTTACTAATTTGATTTACTTTCTTGTTATTTTTTAAAATCTTGGGAATATTTTAAATAATTTTCTGAAGAGAAATTTTTATACGAACTAAATTCACCCCCATTTTGAGTATCCTACTACAACCAAAAATATTAATTTGATCCAATGTATAAGTCATTTAATTATTATTTTGTTTTAGTTAACTCTATGTATGAGTGATTTTTATAATTTATATGATTGATCTAGTCTTCTGTATGATTCAAAGGCCTAGTAAAAATATTTTACTTTTCTAGAATTAAAAGGAAATTTTCCAAAATTATTGATAGAAAATAAAGTCTATTTGGATGATTACATAGCTATTTGATCATGTTTTGAACAATTGTTTTAGAATTTTTATTCATTTACTTGGTGAAGAAGGTTTTTATTATGAATAAATAGTTTTCGAGAAGGATGAAAGAATAATTATATTGTAAATGCTTGTACACATTGTAGAAAATGTGTCTACAGTATATTAGACCTTGAGCAGAGTTTTAATAGAAGAATTAATAATTTAGAGGAATAATTTATAGTTGGAAAATAATTGGACGAATTTACATTGATATTTTATTTCAAATTCAAATAAAATAAAATTTAATGTCATAAGTCATGTTTTAAGAAATAAATACTATACACGATAAAAATATGGTAGTGTGCATCTCTATAGAATTATAATAAAAACTATAGATAAAGAAGAGATAGATGAATAATTTATTATTATTATTTATATATATGAATATTATATAGTTTTAAAAATACGAAATCTATGAAATTAGTTTCCTATTCGATTTTGCATGGAAAGTGAATTTTAACACCCCATACCTGAACACATGGATATGGATATAAAATAATTCCTCTTTATATTCAAAATTTCAAACAAACATAAGAGACCCAAAACTAAACTACAATAATTACATGTTCAATTAAAAATATTGAGTCACATACATACCCAGTACCATTTTATCTTTAGAGTTATAGAGAATTAGGGAAACCATTTTTTAACAAAACCCATGTATTTATAATCAAATGGTATTGTTTCCCATTATACTCTGAATTTATTATTCTAGAAAAAGTTTTAACCATATCCCATCATATAATTTAAACAGATACCCTTCTTACTAATATCCTAATTACTACCTTCCTTCAAAACCTAGGGAATAGATACATAAGAAAGGGTGAGATCAGATGATCAATAATGTCAAATAAGGGAGATATTAATAAATAATAATAAGTGAGAATTATAAAATAATAAGGGCAAGATATAATCATAATAATGTTTGAAAACATACCCAAAAATTCATAGAACATTATTCAGAATTCATGGCCTAAAGCTTCACTATAACAAAATATAAAATTCATAAGAGTCTGGAATCATTAGTTTTCATCACGAGTCATGAGATCATGTAATAAGAATAAGTCATTGGTTTATGGTATAAATAAAAACAAGTATAATCATGATATTGTAAACATAGATAAAGGTAGTGATTCTCACCCAACAACATGTGAACAATGTTACCAGATATCAGGTCATCTCACTAATTATGAACTTAGTTAACCACAATCATATCCATTAACAAACATTTAAGTATAAATATCCAAAGTCATATCAATAGAAAAAATTTTTCATGATATTTAAAACAATACCCAATTAATTGGAGGTAGTTAATGGACCCTCATTTCACATAATAATAAAACATTTATATATATATATTCCATAATAACATGAGATCACTCATCATTATTTAATTGTATAATTATTCTGTTGTAAATAAGTAGGATTCAAGAAAACTTCCATAAAATATCATCACCATTATCCATCCATAAATAATAAAGCGAAAATTATCATAGGATCATATCCTTAGTGAATCATACCAATATTTAAGGGTTTATAACAAAAATTAAATATAATTTTATAAAATAATTACAAATAAGTTTTGGAAAATAATAATAATTTTGTTTTTCTTTTCTTAATATCTAAAATCTTAAAATTATCAAAATATTTTGAATTATAATTTACTTGTAATATAATATAAAAATTTAAATTATTGTAAATTATGAAAAAAAATACATTATGATTGGAAAATATGTCCATGTCCTATATATTATATATAAAACATTTTTTTACACATTTTAAATGAAAAAAGTGATTTATATGGAAATAATTTGAAAATATTGATCTTAATCGTTTTTAAAAAATGTCAGATGTAATATAAATATATTATTATAAATTATTCATGCATAGATAAAAAATTTCACTTAAAAATTTTGTAGAACTTGGATATGGAAGAAAAATATTCATTGTCATCAATTAAGAATATGATCAAATATTATTGAAAACATTATTTCAATGTATTTTAGTATAAAGATGGATCATATTGAAATAATATGAGAAAAACCATAAATCGCCATATCAAAAGTAAATATATGGTTTTTAACGGAGAAATAACATACATTTTTCTTTCAATGGAAATTAAAACATAATCAATCTCGATAAAATGTTTTATTATGACATATACCATTAAATATTTGGTATCCATTAAATTAAGACCTCTTGAAATAGGGAACTATAGATGGATTAGTAAATAAATACAATTTTCATGAAAATAATGAAAAAATGCATTCTTTTCTCGCATACACGTCAAAAAAATTAATAATGTCTTGAATACAGTGTATATCTTAATAATGTTAAATTGATATGAGGAAAACCTTACAACATTGGTATCACTTGAATCTAAATCCCATGAAAGATATGTCCATATATGGATTTTTAAATCCCATTAAATTAATTTAAGTATGATAAAAACATAAATATGGATTTATATACCTAAAAATATATAAAAGAAATTTTGAATATGGAATATATCTCAAAGAATGAAAAAAGAGATGACAACCCCTCACCTCAAGTTCTGAATTGCTTAATATTAACTATAAACATTTGTATAATGAATTTATACTTGTTATAAATATATAATAAAATTATATTAATAAATATATTTCTATATAATATTCCCTCAAAATTAATAATCACCCTTTTATTAATAAAACTTCATTAAAATCATCATTTTAGTGCCAACTACTCTATTTTCCAAGCGATATTCAGTACAGTGATTCTAGTCCTTTCATCATGGTAAAATTTAATTATCAACATAATATTAATAATTTTATAATTTTTAAATTTAAACCATAAAATTAAATTCATAAACATTCATTTAATGTGATTATGATAATTAAATTTCATCACTTCATGATTGTGGAAGTTTTCATGTACACGTATGCGATGCTTTCCTAATTTAATCGATAGAAATAATGGATAATGAAATGTATTTATATTTTTAGAATAATAATAATTTCATAAATGTCATGTATATTAATTAAATTCAACCTTATAACAATCATGTGATTTGGTAATGAAAATTTAATTGCAACACTTCGTAAAGGTGGTTGGTTGCACATATGCATGAGATACGTTTTCCATTCTCTGATGAATAGGAGGGTAATAAAGTAGAAAATATTTTATATTTAAATAATAATAAATACTTCCTAAAAACAATTTATATTAATTAAATCCATATTTATTGCCATCCTTTACTTCTGGTGATCAAAACCAAAACACATCGCTTCATGGAGGCGTTATTACACAAGTACACTTGAGCGATTTTTGCATTTCTGATATGATTTAAAGGAGGAATAAATAGTTGTTACATTAACATAATAACATATTTTTATATTAAAAAATAATATTTAATTAAATTATGAATTTTTAGAATAAATTATAATGAGATATATGAATAAATTAACTTAAAAAAATTCTATAGGACTAAACATCCTCCTTGGATATCTTATTTTATAACACACTTTATACCTTCAAGGATCAACCTTATGTGGATCAATAGACCTCTATGAAATATGTCAAAAAAATTAAGGTTATTGGGTCTATTTTTCTTAATATATAGAGCTCAATATGTGTGAAAAAGTGAGGAGATGAGGTACCCTTTAATTTGTGAGATGACTAACACCATTGTAGATATTAAGAACATTAAAAAATTTGTCTTTATTATGGAAGATGGATCCAATTTAGTAAAATTTATTCGATAGGATAATTTAGGGTATATATACTCAAAAAAAATCGAATTTATATTTGTTTTACAGATTTTTGATGATGTATCATTTAGTATAACCCCACACCATAATCCTTTTAACCTTTACCTCTATGAAAATCTTTTACCATGGAAACTACCTACTAGGAATAAAAAAAATAAATTAGCCTCATTACCAAATTAGAAAATTATGATCCCAAATATTTAATGAATTTTCTATGATTTATTTTTTATTTGTTCTAAAAACTACTATTAATAAATGTTTTCAAAAGGAAATCAAAATCCAATTTTTTGATTTATTTCTTTCATAATCATAAAATAATTTTACACAAAAAAATTTATAGTTTTGATTTCCATGAAATTAATTGGATTATTTTGAGTTTAATGATTCTGAATTAAAATTGAAATGAAACATTAACTAATATCATCCATGTAAAAAATTGATTAAATGATAAGATTCAAATATAGTTTCTATTTGAATAAAAACATTACTTAGATTTCCAAAACATCACACAAAGATTATATGTTCATGATTTTATTTTTAAAAATATTTATTTTATAAATTATATATATATATATAGTATATAAAGAATTTTCATAATATTTATAGTTATTATTAAACCATAAAAATTTGAGTATTTATAAAAATCAATATCATTCACTATACAACCAAAAACCAATATTTTTATAATAATCTCAAAAAATCACCGAAATATAATATTAATATTATTAATACATGAAATTAAGTCAATTTATTCAAATTAAAATTATATAACTCCTCAAAATGTCTTTTTAAGGAAAACAAAGAATTTAATGAAAATGATATTTAATTGAAAAATAGCCCTTTTAAGCATTATGTTTTTATAACCTTAGTTCATAAAATTTACCTATCATTATTTATTTATTTATTAGAAAACAATTATATTCATAATATATTGGTGTTTGAATTTAATTTTAATAAAGTATCACTTAATATAGTTATATTTTGAGTATATCACATTTTATTAAGTAATAAATTTACTTAAATTAATACATACTAAAATATAGGTGTGTTAAACCCCCCCCCCCCAATCCTCACAATTTATCTATCACTTCTATTGTATATGGTTTTAAAAAAACTAAAAATAAATTCCATTTAGTGGAAGTGCAATTAAAAAACTATTAATTTGAAAATATCACTAATAATGGAACCATAAAATAAATGAAAAAATAGAGAATAAATGTGGAGTGGATGATAAATATACATAAGTGGAAATAAGTACATTTTAACACACATAGACCAAATATCCTTTTAAAAATAGATTTTATTCCTATATTAAAACTAGAAAACATATGATTTTCCATATATATTGTAAAACATGCATTTACCATTTTGAGATTCATACTTGGGAATGAGTTTCAAAAACCATACCTTAATATTTGAGTGATATTTTGTATAAAATACATGATATATTTTTCTTT
Source organism: Viscum album (assembly GCA_963277665.1). Taxonomy (NCBI): domain Eukaryota; kingdom Viridiplantae; phylum Streptophyta; class Magnoliopsida; order Santalales; family Viscaceae; genus Viscum; species Viscum album. The sequence continues at coordinate 1,254,845,527 of OY728131.1, read as the reverse complement.
ATTATTCATGAGTTTCTGAAATTATTTTTCCAATTCTTTAAAATTATGAACAAATCTACATACCTGATTACATTCCATTCCATAGGCATAATTCTATCCTTCGGTTTTGTTTTATTTAGTTCTCTATCTCTGATACATCTAAAATTCTAAATAATAATTAATCATGAAGATTTTTTCATGCCTAAAACACTAAATTTATCCTTTAGTATATTATAAGATTCATACAATGGATTATAATGTAATCCACCTATCAGAGAACAATTAATAAATCCTATAATGGTTTTCATTAGTAAAAATAAATAATAAAAATTCTTATGAATATATAATTCCTTAATCACCAATATACAAACAATAACATCCATTGGTCATCATAAATTATTCATAAAATAAGTATATTTTAAAATATTCAGAATATTCCAAGACATATTCAAAAAAATCAAAAATATTTGATTAAATTTGTATTCTAAATAAAAATAACATTTATACTTAAAAAAATAATCATTCATAAAAAAATATAGAAAAAACAATTATTCTTAAATGATATATTATCCAAAATACCCAAATATTTTACTCAAATAATATTCACTATTTAAACACCAAATCAAATAATTTACAATAATTTAATTTTACCCAAAATTTGAAAAACTTCTTTAAAAATAGGTTTAACCACTTAATTCCAAAATATCATTTTAATACAATGGCCTTCTATACTATAAAATATATGTTCCCCAAAAATAATAACATTTTTTTCTAAATTAAGAATCATTATTTCAACGTTAAATAATTTTTTAACCCTAATGATTATATGTATATATCTAGTGATGTACTGAATATTATTCTAACAAAATATCCTTCATCCCAAATAATATATTAATCCAAATCATTACAAATATCATAATAAACTACTTAAACAACTCTAAAAAAATTGATCACTTTAAAATACCATCACATAAATCCTCAAATGGGTAAATATAACATTAAAAATATGATGAATAATATAATTATTAACCATTGATGGTAACCAAAACATTAAAAATATGTTCATCTAATATCTACCTTACCTCTATTGTTATCTAAACTCTACTCTGATGAGAACTATATTTATGAAGCCTAGAAAATCAATTTATAGTTCTAAAAACCATCTTCTTTATTATAGTATTATATTCCATCATAAAAAAACCGAGAATAAACTTATATAATTAAATTCTTAATAAGATATTTGAAGGCACTTATAAATCCAATATATTTTTTATTTTATTGTTTTATATAACTTGGAAAAAAACTTTACATAAAAAAACCCATGTACTTCTCCTCAAATGAGAATTTTCCCATTACTCTAATGACTACATATTTCATAAAAATTATTCAACATATCTGACCAAAATATCCACACATGATAACATTATTTTCAATATCCTACTTAATTTATTCCTTAATACCATAGGTAATTTGAAACATAATAAATTTTGATCTTAGATACTTAGTAAGGGTAATCAAGGTAAATATCAGTCGATGATCATATGAGGGAATAAGATAAACATAATGGTATTTTATCATGGTCATAAATATTGAAATAATTAGAATTAATTAATAGAACCTAAATTTTTAGTTGTAGAATATAGAAAAAATCATAAAAAGAAAAGAGACATAAGAATACATAATCATCAATGTTTATTCATTATTCATGAGAGAATATCATAACCATAATTCATTGGTTTTTTCATAAATACCAACATAAAAAATTATACATTGAGAAAATTTGAAAAGAAAATCACATACTCCCACAAACATATGAATATATATACCATTATATATTGACCCAAGCCTTTGACACATATTATTACACTATTATTAAAATAAATATCTAATAAATTGAACCCTATAATCCTGAGTCCTATTTTATTTAGAAGAAAATGATCATAATACATCAATATGAAATCAATGGAAAAATTTATTTATTTTTATTTCCCTATTATTACCATAATTTCATTTGGCCTTCTAAGACAACATGGGATGACCTGGGGAATACACAAACAAATGTGGTGATCCATAATGCCTGGAAAATGAATAAAAATTATAAAGTAACATAACCTATAAGTCAGATAGCATTAAATGATATCATGAAGGATAAGTAACCCTAATGATAACAAATATTCATGGATTAAGTAATATATAATCATATAATCATGGAAACATAATAATTTTTAAACAACATAAAATAGTAAATCCTAAGCATAAGTCCAGGGTCACTACCAAGATAACATAACATGGTGGATAGTGTCCCGTATTGTATTAGGTTGACATACTAATCCCATACATATCAACTCATGAGATGTAAACATTACCCAATTCATTTTAACACAATATGGGTTCACACATTATAATATTTACATGCATATGTGTGGGTAATAAAAAAACAAAAATAATAAGATATTCCCATGGAAAATAATGTATTACATATCTTTCCTAAAAGGATAATAAAAGGATATTTTATAATGATTAAATATATAACAATGAAATGATTATTTTTGATGACTATATTTTAAACAATACACATTGGTACCAATTTTGGGGTACATTTAAAAAATTCATGAGAATGGTTAGATATTTCATTATGGATATGAAGCTTTAGAAATGATGCTTTTAGAATCTAGTAAAATACTTTTAAATAAGAATTTAATAAGGAATATTTTTCGAAACCATGGCTAAAAAAGGGTAACCCTTAAATAGTTCTCAATTTATGAATTCATGAATGTTTAAAATACATTGTAAGAGTATTAATGAATGGATTTTGGTATAAAATTGATCCACTTTTTCAAGTTTCATTTTAAATAAGTTATTGAAAATTGAATGTAAGAAATTTATGACACCAGAAAAGAATGGGAGAATAATATAACAAAACATGTAAGATATATATATATACAAAAATTTAAAATCATTACATAACATTAAATATATATTTAATGTGATGGAAAGAGAATAAATTAACAACCCAAATAAAATAAGGAAGTATATATAGCTCTTTCACCACAAGTCTGAATTCATTTTTCACACTCACTTAACATCCAAAATGATCAAATTAGAATTATAGAAAACTTTATTGAGTGCCTAATTAGACTATATATGATTTATTAATACTCTTATATTTAATTTTTGGAGTCTTTCAATTGTGATATTAATTCTATATTCTCTATACAAAGGTCAATTATTTCATGGTCCCAAGGTTGAATTATTCTGTAAGTAATAATGGGATTTCATCTGTAATGGTTCCAAAATAAAAAAATTTCAATGGAATGGTGTTAATTAGTCTTCATATAATTATATGTTTTTATATAAAATAATATTCCGGAAAAATAAATATTTAGAGATATAATGTGGTATTGTTATAAGGTCAGTTCATTTAGGTGTGTTTTCTGACAGAGACGATATTATAAGGTTTTATTTAACATTAAAAGTATTTAACCATTCATGGATCAGACAATAATAAAATATAATCATTAATATCATTTTTATCCATAATAACTAAATTTTTCACCCTCTATGAAGGTGTTAGTGGAAAATAAATTTTTATAATGGGGTATATGGAACAACTATAATATAAATAATGTTTTCATTTTAGTATATATTAAGGGGAGGGTAGAAAATGGATATTATACAATAACAATAACATATATGTATATTTAGAACAATTATACTATTATATCAAGGTATATGTAATTCATATATGGGAGGTAGAATAAGAAAAGAATTGAAATAGGATTTCTTGAGAAATTTACATCTTCATTTTGGAGTCTCCCCCTAAACATCCATTACGTCTCCTTGGAATGGTCTTATAGTAAGAACGAAACTATTTGATCATGGGGATGAGGGTTCGAGAAAAATTGGTAGAGTTTGAGAAATCTTTAGGATTAGAATGTGTGCGGATAAGGGGTGTTACTTATAAGGGGGGATATGGGTGTTTTGAATATAATATTAATCAAAATATTATTTTCAATCAATACTACAAACATTATGGAATCTTATGAATATATATATATAGTAATATATGAATGTGAGTTACATATAATGGCTACTTAAATCAGCCATGACTCATTTAACTTATAATATTAAATATTATATTATCTCATGTTCAATTTTACACTAAAATCATATTATTTTTTAAAAATGTAAATAAAATAACCGACACTATTTTTTCACACGTAAATTACAAAAATAAAATATATTATATGACAAAAAATTATCAATATGTGGAATTTAATTCATTGGATAATATATTTTCAAATTTTAATAATAAAAATTTTTGTTTTATGATCCATTTTTTGTCCCTTTAAAAAATTACTTATTGCCTCATATAATTATTTTATCATTATAATGAACCATAATATTTTTTTATATGACCATTGAATAAAAAAAATTATTTTAATTTTTTTATATTTATCATGAAATTTAATAAAAAAATATACATATTTTATTTAATAATATAAACACCTGTTTTTTGAATTTTCAAACATTTATTTATTTATGATGATATTTATTTTATTTATTTTTATTTTATCTAATACTAAGATATTATCATATAATTTCATTAGAACAGTTACTATTACAATATCCAAGTTACTATTCTTAATGTCCATATTACTATTCCAATGGTCAGATTGTAATGGTCATATAGGTTTACTACTATCTATAAATACCTTATATTTCAATCATTATTCATTCAATTATATTTTATCTCAATTATATATATTTTCATTTTTACGATGAATATTACATTGTAAAATTATGTTTCATTTATTTGGTGATTTTTTGAGTGAGATAATTCTAGGCGATCGAGAATATTATAGATATATTATTTTCTATTTTTTACCCAATATAATGATAGTAATTTCATTGGGTATATTTATACTCTAATGAAATATAAAAGTAAAAAAAATAATATTTTGGTTTTATCTTAATTTTTCCCTTATTTTTATAATATTTTTTTAATAAATACAAAAATTGTGAAAATTTAGATGGGAAATACCATTGATAAAATCCATCGTCATTACAGTATTCCCCCAATAAGATATTTATCCCTAAAAATTTAATTTCTCCCATTATTATAGAAATGTAAACTTCTATTTCATTTCATCATTTGGTTATTATATTTTCTAATCATTAATATGGTTCTATATTACTGATTTCACTAGGTTTGTTGACTTATTTTATAGAACATCCTCTTTACAATCTAATATCTTCACTGACTACTCTAAAAAATAGAAATCATTCTCCAACTGTACCACCTACAAATTCAGTACATTTGAGGGATCTGACATATACATCTTCAAGAGGGATACACAGAACATATAGTGGACATTATATATGGTTATTGTTAATTCTAATTTATAGGCCATAACTCTGATGTGAATAATATTCTCAGAGGGGATGACATATTTCAGACTAATCTTTCCTTTTTCCCAAATTTCATAACTTACTTATATGGAGATATGTAAATGAACACATTATCGCTGACCAAAAAATTATACATTTCTATGATTATTATAATCATAACACTGTTATACAATATAATATTTCTATATTTGTGGTTGATTGGTATTGAATTTTTCCACTGTTTCACTGACCATATCATGTCCTAAAATCTAGCATTCCATAACTTTATCCCAACACATAGAATGCCTACATCACTTCCCATTTATGGATTTAAATATATGCATTTGGATTACTAAGTTGAATCTATTATTATATGAGTACTCGACCATATTAATATATTGATCGAATTTTTATTGGAATTTTATCGAGGATTCTGTCAATATTCACTTATGTTTTTGAATAGTGCCTTTAAATCAACCACCAGTTTGAGGGTGATAACTCATAGTGTTGTTCAACCCTATGGTCAAATAATGTTATAATGTTTTCTAGAGAAATGAGGTGAATCTATGTTCTCAATTAGATAATACTAATATTTTTCTTCTATATAGTCTTGTCACATATATAATGTATATTTTTGTATAATTTTTGAGTCAGAAGTCCTCTTGATTATAAATTCACTAAGACATTTTTATAAGATAATCCACTAAAACCCAAGTGGAATTATTTACATTCGATGTATTTTAAATAAATATTGTAAAATACAAGGTGATTTTTTTCCATTTCAATTTAGGTATGGGTAATGGTTTCATAATCCCCTATGATATTTACTTATCTTACATGACATGCTTAGATAATAGTAACTATGATGTATATTCTTTGATCACCTTCTTAATATTACACCACTAATAGTTATCTTTGTTATCTTGATACATTTATTTATACATTGGGTGGATGGTGAATTTTAACATATGATCATCATTAAAAATATCACTCTTTATCTCCGGATTTGAGGGTATGCATTGTCACCACCCAAATCATATAACTCATTCATTATCAATTTTCCATTCTATGTATATATCTTATCTTATATATTTTGTCTCATCATATATTTGTTCATTATCCCATTGAGGATCCATTATCATCTCTAGAATGGATGGTTAAGAAATAATTTTACCTGGGTAGGATGTTTTCCATGCCTTTATGAATTTTTTATTCTTCCTTTACAAGTCTCAAATGATTTGATCCATCTAAATTCTCATTATTGATATGTTTTCAAGATCTTTTATCTTTGAAAATATTCTACATTTTCCACCTTCACATGATTGAAGTGGATTGAGTAGTCATAGTTCATGACCAGCTCTAACCATATTTTCCAGTGAATATTAGCCTCCTTCTACATGAATATATATTTCAGGCATCTATAATCATTATATAATTCACACATTCCCCAGAGAGTAATTATTAAAAATATTTATAGAAAACATAACTCCTACGAACTCTATATAATATGTTATATAGGTTTATTCAAGAACATTAAACTTCAATGTTTAATATGATATCACATTTTCATGTTACATTAGTACACATGCCAAGCCCTTATTTTAACAATCATTATATTCCAAAAAAATGATCTATAATTGAGGGTACTATGAATTATTCTGCATTGATCATAGTTTTTTTAAATTCCTTGAATATATCTTTTCATACACTATTTTTTCTATCATATCAATCCATTCATAACCTTAATAATGTTTCATAAAGATTATGTGAATTTTAAAAACAAATACCACAGATGTATCCAATTATGTGTGCATTAAAGTATCTTTATCCTACACTAGGGAAAGGTTAATGTATTACCCAATTGAACCTTTCTAGGTTATTACCCCATGTTGCATCTTTTATAGAGCCAAATCCACATGTAGTATCTATAAAGGGGTTTAATTTCTTCAAGACCACTCATTATATACATTTCCAAAATTTTATGATGTTTAACTACACTTATAATTATACATAGTGATTTTACTAGATTATTCTTGTCCTAATCCAAAAAAATAACTTATCCTTGATTTGATACCAACAATAAAAACCTAAGCCTCTTACACATATTATAAAATGATTTTTCACATAAATATCATATAAACATAACCCCACAATCTGGAGTTATAGTGTCTTTCGAAGACATGGATCATAATTAATCAACATTATAATAAAAAACCTCATTATTTTAATTTCCAAAATGTCATAAAAATTTCATTTTATATTCCAAAACAACATAGGGTAATCTAAAGAGTAAAAAGGGAAAATATGGAGCTATAAATCCTTGTAATGAATTAATCATGATAAAGGATCAAAACATATGAGTGAAATGACATAACGTGATATAATATAGGATAAGGAACATTGATGATCACATGGAGTCATTAATTAAATAATATAGAATCATAGAATCATGGAATCATATAAAACGTTAAATAACCTAAAACATTAAATCACAAGTATAAGTCTACGATCATCATCTAGACATCATAACATGGTGGACAATGTCCCCAAAGGGTTATGTTTAGTCTTTAATCCCATATATATCATTTCAAAAGTTATAACCATTACCTAATGTATTAGAGTTTTATACGGTAATATCTATCACAATATGCATCTGTATACATGTTACACATAACGTAATTAATCAATATGTGTTTGGGTCAATTGGTATTGCAGTACCTTCACCATAATATAGTTTCATTTGGTTCACTGCCCAATGGTTTTGTTCTTTAAAAGGGTCCACTACCCATTGGGGAGCTCAATTCCCTCCCATATCCAAAAAGGATATGTGATTTGAAGGAGGTCTCATGTGACTTATATTCCATTTTCAATACTCCTCTAAGAAATTCATGAGATAAGGGCAGATAGTTTCACTTATAAACAACTAAATCACTATGCCTTTCTCAACATTTTTAGCATACACTGCTATTTTTCATATGTTAATATCTAGATCATGATTCACATTTTTTTGGATTAGTCGTTGACTCTATCCATAACCAAAAAAAATGAATCCTAAATGAGTTCACCATGGAATGGTCTAAGTCAATATGAATATAATCTTTTCAGTATTTATCAATCCTCTCAATGATCCATTGTTTTACTAACTACAGCTTCTAAGAAAATATAATTCGTCATATTTTTCAACGAATGAAACTGAACAAATTTCTAACTAGGGATTCCTTCTTAAAAACACCCCATGGGTTTGTTGAAGAGTACTAACCATAAAAATATCCATGAATATCATGAAATCACATCATCATTAATATTGAATCTCTCGCAGTCATGCACTAATTATTCAAAAATCCTATATTTAATCACATGTGATAAAAAATGTTTTAAGAATTATGATTTGAATGATATGATTATCATGGGAACATTACTTAAAGACATGATCATCATGAACTCCATATGAACACATTTTTCTACCCTTGATTCAACACAAGTTAAGATCACCCCCATTCAAACACACTTGAATAATTTAACATATCACCCTCCCTTTTCAACAAAACCAAATATATAACCTCTAAAAAAGGTGACAAGTGATAATTAAAAATATAATAATCAAATAAATTAATGTTTCATTCCTTTATCTTCAGAAAAAATTCATAAGAGGGGTGCAGGGTTATTTGACCAACTAAGTCGATGGATTTGGATGGACACAAATGTGAAAATTGATTCTTTTCAAATGCAACCTTGGGTACTGCCTTTGTCATTATATTTTTATTTTACTCTTGGGTTGAAACAGACTATAATTTTTCCAAATTTTTCTCAAACATATACTTAACTAAATGATATTTAAACTCAATGTGTTTTTTTCTCAAATACGGTAATTGATATTTTCTAAGTGTTATATCACTTCTGTTGTCACACACGATCAGAATAGATCCATAATCAATTCCAACATCTTTAATTGATTGTTTCATCTAATTAAATCGATTTTAATCATGAGTTGCTGTAATATATTTTCCTAATGTTGTGCTTAAGGATATATAGTTATTTTTCCTTCTAAATCATGAAATTCAATAAATACCAAGATAAAATACACCGAGTATAATTTCCATGACCTATTCCTCCCTCACATGTCCAAGTTGGTAAGCCACATGACCTCAATCATTCGTCCCTATTTACCATAGGTAATTGACTAATAGTGAGGGTGAAAGGAATATTATTGTGAGACTATACCTTATGAATTAAAGATACAATCAAAATATAAATAAGATAGAAAACATAATTTATTACTCCAATAGATGACATATAGATACCAAAATATCCCAATATTAATAATAATCTATGTCATGTAATACTGAATACAAGAAAAAATCCACTAAAATTCATACAAGTAAACAACTACAAAAACCCCATAAGAGATACTTAAATCCATTATCCTAAACCACATGCTCAGTCCTGTTCCAATTCTCTGGTCTCATCCCATAAAGAAATAAATCATGTAATGGGTCCCCTTTCCTTATATATACCCCTATCAATGAAGTGTGCTCAAGTACTAAAAAGTGACTTTAATAGGGTCTCACCGACTATCTAGTGGGAGTAGATTATATTTCCTTATCTACTAGACTGCCCATTGACTAGCTCTTATGTCTAAAAAATCTCTTGATATTAATTCCACATTTACCCTTCTTCTAGCTAAGATTTTTATGTTCCCAAACTCCTAAAAACATTTACATGAGAAATAAGGCTCGATTACCAAGGATTAACTAGTTTAACAAAACTGAAAGAGTCTCAAAAAACATAAAAAGAGACATGCATGGAAGAAGATGGGTTCTTACACACTCCCCTTAATATAAAATCTCTTCCCTAATCTATTCTCCGAAAAATTATAAATGGGTATTGAGGGATAACTTTGACTATTTCACCCACATATATGTACCCCTTTCCCAGTTCTTCTTGTGAACTATTCCATGTTACTAATTCCATAGTAACCCTATAATATTTTCAGATTTGTTTTAAAAAATATTATATTTTGATAATTTTTGTTGAAATAAACACAAAATTTAGATTTTTCTAATTGAAGAACTAAATTTAACTTGTATTTCACACAACATGGACTTTTAAAAAAATACAGCTTGCTATTAAAATATTATTAAATAATATTATTTTATTCATGTTGCCATTAAAATGGTGGATATGAATATGATTATCTAAATTATGAAAATATCTGTTATACCCAAATATATAAAACGATTCATTTTGTGACAAATTAATTAAAAATAAAAAACATTTGAATATAAAAGAATTTTTTTTAAAAGCTATTTTTTGTTGACAAAAATTGTTTTTCCACAACAAATTATGTATATATGGCTTTTGGGGAGTTATTATAACAAGATAAATGTATTAAATAATCAATAAAATATTTTACATTCATCTTATGCGATTTTTATGCGTGAGACATGAATAAATCTTATTTTATGCTCAAATTTTTTTTCAAAATAATAGTTTGATGTCATTTTCTGACCATATTTTTTTAAAAATTATTAAAAATTATATAATTTTTTTAACTAAATTATTTATTTGAATCATAATTTCAAAATAATTATAGAGTAAATTATTGATAATTTCATAAGAAGGAATGAAATTTGATGAATAGTAAAAAAATAGTTTTTATTATGAATTTTCATTTCTTTTAATGATTTTTGAAAATTTAAAATACTTTTTCAAGGTTTTAATAATAAATATAGTTATACTATATAATATTGATAAAATTTTTCATTGGAATCATTTTTATAGTGAATCATTATATAACAACTTCTTTAACTTTGGAATATTATCTCTTTGAAAATCCACTTTTTTCATGTTTGTAGGTTTAATTTTAAAGAATTTTTTTCAACTTTTGTGAATGGTAGTTTAGAAAACTAAATCCATATTTAAATTATTTAAAATTTATATTGGATAATAAGTTCAACTTAGTTTTTTTACCATTATAAATTCTAGAACACTTAAAAATTAGTTACCATGGTTTAAGTCCAAATAGGTTTACTTGGGTTAAGAAAAAAAGATAAAATGTAAAATAAACATGAATAATTTCCAACACCCATTTTATGAAAAAAAAAATTGACCATATTTCTTATAAATTCTGATAATAAACTACTTTTATAATTGTGTCAAATTAAATTCATCAGTATTCATTTTTTTCAAAAATTACCAGTGTGTCACTCACCCCGCATACCTCCCATCCTCTTCACACAACCAAGATTCTTCATTTAATCAAATACATGGAAAAATAATTTAATTTATTTCCCAAAAAACCATATCCTAGTGGATTAATTTTATTTGGTGATACCACCTATGATGGATTTTGTTTAAACCCAAAGATGCTCTTTGAAGAACTGATAAAATTTTTAATATGTGCTTTTTTATTTTTCATTCCAAAAAAATCCATCTTTCAAAATTTGATAAAATAAAAAAACTTTCTAATATATAATGAGAATAATTTATTTTAATTTAATAATATTAATTTACCACCACTTCCATCAATTGGGATACAAAATCATCATTTTTGTCTATAAGGAACTACCTCCTCGTGAACTGATGTTATTAATTTTCCAATCCCACATATCACATATGTAAATAATGATAGATTTTATGTTTGTATTTGATATTAATGATATTAATATTCCAATGGAGTTATGATACCTCATAAACATTGTTACCTCCAAACCCATTAGAAAATAATAATGTTGCTTTTGTGTTCAACATACTACCACCTCATGAACTGATCTAATGTGTTTTTCATTTCAATTTTACATTGATGGTAAAAAGGATATACTAAATAAATTTATATTAAAATTTTAACATTTTTATATATAAATAATTATTATATCACATATACCTCATTAATTTTCATTTTTTAGTAATATAATAATGTCACTCGTGTGTACAGAAGACTACCACCTGGTGGAGTGACGTGATTTTTTTTATATATGCCTTACATAGAAGGTAATAAGGATTGGTTTAAACAATAATATTATGTATATATATATATATATTGCTACATATCAATGATATTTAAGTGATTATATATCATTTAACTATCTTTTATTCAATCTGTTGAGAAAATGGAAATAACGTTCATATGTAAGTATGACCTATCATCTCCAAGAATGGTGTATTAAATTTTCTATCTATAAATTATATAGATAACTATAAATACATAAATTATAAATATAAATTATATTTATATCATGTATATTATTTTTTATTTTATGGGACAATTATTAAATTAAGAGGATCAATTATAAAAAATTGAAACATACATGAAAAACAAACCAGTTATTATCCAAAACCTGATATTGACATAAAAAAGTTACTAAACTAGAAATAAAAGGTCATTAGTAAATAATTAGTTTTATAATATATATATTTATGGTTCTTTAATGTATTTATAACATAATAATATATATTATATATAAGGTTTTAATGAGAATAAACTAATTTGATACAGAACTAAATGGTTTTCTATTCTCTCTTTTATTTATGGGAGACATATTCCCTTTTCCACATGCTTTTTTATCTAGGGTACATAATTCCAATATGAAAATAAATATCATTAATATCCTTATTTAATGGTAGTTAAATTTTTATTTTATTTTATGTTTTATTATGGGTTATAATTAAAAATATTATTATATTTGTAAGGGTTTTTTTCCTAATATTTTCTTCTTTTAGATATATGTCATGTAATGCACCAATATTCTTGTATGAGGTGTATATAAGTCCCCTTTGACATTTAATATCATAATTTTTTTATTATCATTCTATTTTAATATTCACTTGATGTTATTAATTCTTGGGGATTATGATTCAATATTACTGAAGTGGCCATGGTTTTATAGTACTACCTCAATGTTTATCGATATTGTTTATGTTTATACTTCTGATGATGAATTATCCTAATCTGCCTCTCAAATAAACTCATTAATTTTCTCATCCTAAAGTCATGAAATTATTATAATTTTTTTCCAAACATTTTCTTATCATTATGTACTCAATATTCCTAAAAAATTATTCTAATGAAAACCAAAATTATTTCTCTCTTTGGTCAAAAAAATCTTCTTTATTCCATATCCATGTCTTCTTGAATTGTTTTGAAAAAATGATCTAATAATCTCAAAATTATTTACTAAAGACATTTTTACCCTTTTTTCACATTTAAAAAGTGTTTTAAAAATAAATATACATGTAATTTTCAAAAAAATGATTTGTATTTTATTAAAAATGGGAATATAAGGTTTTTTAACTTGTATGACATGAAATATTTTTTCCTCCATCATAACCAGCTAATTTTTTTAAAATTTTCCATTATATTTTTGAAATATTATTTTAATATAAAATTATTTCCATAATATTTCATGATATTTTATCTTTTAAAAATTATTTACAAAATGTAATGGTTAATTTCCATAATAAATGTTTTAAAGGATTTTTAAAGATTGCCTTATAATTTTCCATATTCAATTTTAATTAAAAGGAGTTAAGAAATGATTTATGTTTTAAAATGTGCTTTTTATTGGGAAAATTTATTTTACTAAAAAAAATTTTATGTAATATTCAAAAATCAATTTATATCTAATACAATATCCCTTAAAATCATTGATTCTTTTCTGGAGATATGATCCAAGGATACCATTCATATTCTTTCTCTGTATGGTTTATGATTATGATGAAAAGAAGTTTATCAAACCTATTTCTCTTTTTCATGTTATACCAATATAAAATTATCATGAAACCCTCTTCTTATTTCATGATTTATTCTTTGATGAAATTATCAAATGATTATAAAACTTGTTTCTTTTCTACATGTTATATTATGATAAAAGTTTTGTTTATCCCATTTCCTTTCGTGGGTTTTTTTATGTTGAATTTGTATAATATTTTGGAACACATGTGTTTGATTTTCATTATGTGGGGGTAGTTACATTATAATAAGGCATGGTGGTTACATAATAACCATGAACATTGGTTATGTTATAACCATGATAGTGGGGCCGATATATCCCTTCAATGCATTGGGTAAATATTAATATCTCATGTGATAAATAGAAGTGGAATAGGGAGGGAAACTAGTTCAGTAAGGGTATTTATCCACTAAGATAGTCTTGGGAGTGTACCTTGAATACTACAATGTTTTAGGGAGTGAATCCATTCCACAATTACTATCTTTTAAAAGAGCCTTTATTTATGAAGGATGTGATTTTATATGCATTTGTTAATGCCAAAAATATATTCCTTATTCCAATGTTATGTTTTCATGGTTCATGTTCTTTGATTCCATTATGATACATAACATATTAACATAAAATATTTATTCCATGACTCATATTTATGATCTATGATATTAATGGTATGTTTTTAAATGTTATTATCATGTTATGATACCTGTATACTGATGATATATTGATATATCCCTTGTTTATCCTCCCTGGGAATCTAAACATGCCATTTCTTAGGTTTTGTTTCACTGTGTTATGAGAAAAGAAATTATGTATGATATGTATAAAAATGGCACTGGTTATGAATAACATAGTGGGGGAAAACACAACTAAATTATTTATTAGTGGTTTTCATGTACATGTTTCTAAAGGCACTAAAACTAAACAATTATAGAATATATTGATATGTTATGTATAGGATATTCATATATTACGATGTAATATTTATGTATAATAATTTTGGGTCTTTATAATTAGTATCCTATAAATTTTTAGTTTAACTTTAGAAACTAGGAAGAGATAAAATTTTGTGTGGTTCCCCGGGATATTTAGTAGGATGTGTCTATGGATATTTTTAAGGATAAGTTTTAGGATGAGTATATGTATAAAAAATATCTCAAGATTTTGGTAACGGATTTGGAGAGTGGTTCTGAAGAAATTACATCTATATCTTGATATTATAGGATGATGTGGCTTTGATACAGATCCACCCAGGTTTAATAACTCTTAGAAGCGAACATTTTTCTAGACTCAATTGTCACCTGATTCATGACAACATGTCATGTGACACAACTATATCCAAAATACTAGGTGATATGCTTTTTAAATTAAAAATCACTTTAAACCCATAATAAATGATTTATATAATTAACTTGAATGACCTAGGTTAATATAAGGTGTCATATATTGAAAATAATATGTCAGTATTTACACTTCTGATGAGTTATTTTTTATGATTTTGTGTTTTCTAACTCTGAATATTGTTACTCAATATTATTTTTAGATTTAGACACTGGTAGGAACAAGAAAAAATTGGGTCATCATTGAATTTAATAGGAAATTTTTTGATAAAAAATAAAATGGGATGATTAATGGAGTGAAATTTAATATTATTATTTCAAATAGGTTATCATGATATATGATTAAAAAATAACACATCAAGTAACACTCAGACATACAAAAAAATAGAAGGATTCAGTTTTTTGAGAGCTCAGGTGGTGGACGCCTTAGAGGACAGAAGATTTAGATTCCTATATGTCAAATATGTGGAAAGAAGCAATAAATATAATGTCTCAAATGGATAAGAAGATGTTTTTAGTGTGTATAATATGAAAAAAATACAAGTAATTGCTAAGGGTAAATGACATGTTTCGTAAACACAATGGATGTTAATAACGGTTTCCCAAAGGCATCAATAATGGTCGATTGTTAAAAATTTAGAATGTTTGATCATTATAAATACTGAGGTCCTTTTGGGATGATCATGAAATGAATTAGAAAGGTAATATGATTAATTTTTATACATATAATGAGGATGAAACCAAGAATGAAAAATGAAAGGTACTTCATGCTCTAATGGTATTTTTTTTATTAAATGTGCGAAGAATAAATAAATGTATGTTAATGAATGTTATGAAATTATTAATATTTCATAATGTAGGAATGATTTATTAGTGAATAATATGATAAATCTTAGTTAATGTTTAATAATTAAGTGGAATTATTACAATGTTTGTTGAAATTAAATAATTGTGTTATAAGAGTCACAAAATTAATAAGGATTTTTCTGTAGAATATTTTCATTAAATATTTTCACAAATATGTTGAATAGTTATGATGAACATAAAATATTATTTATTGGAAATGTGAGATTCTATGGGAAACATATTATTATTGGAAGATAACAGATAAGATGTTCTTTATGTTGAGATATTGGTGTTTATATTAGATAATTATTTTTTTATATGGAAAAAGTAAACTGGATATTATTTATGTCCCTGGAACCAATTCATTATATCGTTAGAAAGTGGTATATTTAATCATTTATGGAGTTTTTAGAATTTTTTTAATTTATATAATATGTTCCATAATTTGGAATTTTATTTAAGGAATGATAAATCAGGTATGTTTTCACTGAGGTTTTGTGCTAATAATGGTTATTACCATGCATTGAGAAAATCATTGAAACAGGTATTCATATAGTCCATCTGTGACAATTAAGTGATACTTAATGATATTTGGGGGATTATTGTTAAGTATATTTTGAGAAATTTCCTGACATTCCTTTTAAATTTTAAATTTTTTATGTGTTATATGGTTCAATAATTTTTAAATGGTATAACAAGAACTTTAAATGATGTTTTATATATTAATGTATTACATCACCATATTAATATATATTCATATTGGATAACTTATACGAACCATTTTGTATTATGATTACTAGAAATTTAAGGAATTAAATACCATTTTACTATGGATCTAGTGATATGTTAGTTCTTATGGAATAATAAATATATATTTATTTCTAAGAGTAAGAGTAGAAGTATAAATTGATATAAACATTAAAAAGGAAAATGTTTTTTCTTATGATATATAGGGAAGCTAGCCCCTAAGTATATCGGCCACTTTGAAATTATTCATCATATCGGGATGGCATCTTATCGATTGGTGCCCCCAAAAATGCCCCCTCAAGTACATTATGCATTACACGTATGTCTCTTGATGAAGTATATAACATATCATTCACATGTACTTAACTCAAAGGTCCTACTCCGAGATAATTATTGTTTCTATAAGGAAAAATCAATTGAGATTATCAACAATAAATATAAAGTACTAAAAAAAGACCACTGAATTAGTTAAAGATATTTTTGAAATACCACCATCATGAGAATTATTCTTGGGAACTTGGAGCTGTGATGAGGAAGAAGTATCCTAAGTTATTGGAACCACAGTTACGAATTATGAGGGATAAATTCATTTTATCATGGTAGAATGTGAAATCCTAAGGTTTTATGAAATATGTTTACCAATTTAATTTAATTTTTTGATAACATTCAATATAATCAACTCCAATATTAGCTTACATTAAACATAGAACTAATATTATCTTTCATTGTAGGCATCCCTAAATTTTAACAAAACACAAAATACTATTAAAATATTGGTTTTTAAATGATATTTAACAACCATCTGTTAGAATAGAGAGTATGAATTGGATTAAATAACTTATAAAATTAATTTTTTAACACATTTATATAAAATTATATCTATGGTGAAAAATTAAATTGAAAAGAAAATAAAATGGAATCCCTTTCTGAGAAACTAGTTTTTATGCCCAGAATTATGTTTTTCCTCAATAAATAAAAAAAACTACTTTTGGGGAATTGGTTTTATGAATTTTATATATTATATATTCATTAAAATATTTAACATTAATCTTATGTGTTTTCTATACATGAGATAAAAATAAGTCAAATTTTACACATGAAAACTAAATTTCTCTAAAAATCGGTTATATCACATTTGCGACCTTTTTAAAAAATTTAGTATTTAAAAATTTTAGAATGTTTATTTGAATTATTAAATTATTTTTTTAAAAAATAATTTCAAAATTATCATAAGGTAAACATATTATAATTACCTAAGATGGTAATATTTTCTATAAATAGTTAAATATATTGGATTTTATTAAGAACTGTTATTTATTTTAAATATTTTAGAAAATTATGATATTTTTAATATGGATTAAAACATAATTTGTTCAATTATATAAAAATTAATCCAAGTTAAGTCATTTTAATAAGTTACTATTTTATTTTGATAAATATTTTTTAAAAAATGAATATTTTCTCTTTAGAAAACATCAATGCCCTCACATCTCTAGGTTTACCTTTAATAAAAATTTCCAACCTATGTTGATGGAATTTTGAAAAATGAATTAGATATTTTTAGTCATCATAATTTATATTTTATAATAATTTCAATTTAATTTTTTTACCATTATGAATAAAAAAATATTATAAATTAATTACTACGGTTAAGGTGAAAATGGGTTTACCAGTGGTTAAACTAAAAAATAATGGATAAAATGATCTATTAACTATAAAAAACTGATTTTATGGAAATTTTTATAACTAATAACTTCAATGTTTTGATAATTTAATATTTTGGCTCATTTTTTCTTGTAAAAATCGTTGTTACCCGTTTTTATTTTTTAAAATATACATGTGTTCCACTCACCACACATTATGAAAGCCACCAATTTTTCTATCCTATTCAAACATAGAAATGCTTTGGTTTTTAAAATTACAATATATAGCCTTTAATTACATCCCTCGATGAATCCTCATGGCCTTATTTTTGTTTCTAATAAATCCTAAGATGTATTTAGATGTATACCTAATAAGGCATTACGAATAAGAGGTAAAATCCTTAAACATGTGTTTTTTGAGTTATTTATTCATCCACAGTAATTCTTATTTTCAAAATATGATATGAAAAATAACAAAAAATTCTATAACATAATTATATTTTATTAAGTTAAACTAACAACCAAGATATATCTCCTCTTCCATCAAATGGGGAATGAAGTTATCACTCATCTGTACAACAGAATAATGTCTCGTGAACCGATGATATTCGTTTTCCAACCCACCTCTCAGGAACGGATATAAGGGTGTATTTAGTGTTTATATATGATATTTTTTATATTATAATACATTAATACTTATAATAAAACATATAACTAGTAAGCTTTTATCATTTTGGAAAATAATAACGTTGACCATGTGTGTAGAGTATTTCCGCCTCATGAACTGATGTGATGTGTTTTTCCTTTCAATTTTACATGGAAGGTAAATAAATATTAAATTATTAAATATGATATTAGTAAAATATTTATACTTCATGAACTATTATATCACATAAACAACCTTACTTTTTATTTAATCGGAATACAATAACGTTTCTATTGTGTGAGGAAGACTAGCTCCCCGCAAAATGTTGTGATCCATTTTTCATGTACGCATTACATGAAAGTTAAAAAAATATGTTGGAATAAAAATATTTGATATATATGTATTAATATTAAATAAAAATAACAATTAAATTGTAGTGCATAATTTCCCTTACATTATATACATCCATCTAGAAAATGGAAACATCATTCATGTGTATGTAAGTGAGATCATCTCCATAAATGATGTATTTTATTTTATATATCTATCTTTTATAGATTTATATAAATATATACATAATTAATATATATTATATTAATATCATGTTTAAAATTGTGGATATGATGGAAATGTGATCAATTTAAGAGGACCGAAAATAATAAATGAAAAATGTATTAAAAAAATTGGTTTTTATCTGAAACATGAACTTAATAAAGAATTGTAAAAAAAATTAAAAAAGGTAATAAACAAATCATATATTATATGATATATATAAAAGTATATTTTTTAATATTTTTATAATAATATTATATTTATTATAGAATATTTTTTAATGTCTAATAAATAATTTGAGACAAAAGATAAGTTATATCTAGTCTCTCTTTTATATGGGAAAATATATGACAATTCAACAGTAGTATCTTTTGTGTGGTGTATATAATATGCCTTTCTTATGTTAAATCATTAATATTATTAAATTAATAATATTTATAGATTCTTTTTATGGTATTATTTATTTGTTCTCATCATTCAAAAGATTCCTAAAGCAGTAATTTATTTTTGTCCCAATTTTCCTTCTTTGAGATATAAGCCACATCATGAACCAGTATTCATTTATGAGGTGTATATAAATCCACTTTTTAATGAAATATAAATTTTTTATTTATTATATTTATATTTTATGTTTCATATAATTTAATTTATTCATGTTTCTTTTGATTCATTTTTACCAAAGTGGGGATGGTTTTATGGTACAATGTCATCATTTATCATGATTATTAAAGATTATGATTATAATGATTAAATATTATGATCCATCGCTCAAAAAACTCATTATTTATTTTATCCACTGGTTATTCCATGAAAATATATTTTCCCTTCATTTTCATCTCTCTATATAATCAATATTCAAAAATAATTTTGTAAGTAAACTTACTTGCTTTCTCTCTTCACTTGAAAAGCATTTTTCCTGCCATATCTATATATTGTAGAGAATTTTTCAAAAAATGTTTTTACTTTATGAAAAGGATTAATTAATGGAATTTTTACCCAATTTTTTATTTTGAAAAGTATTAAAAAATAATATTCATGTTATTTTCAAAAAACAATGTGTGTCTATCTTTTACTGATTATTTGAAAGCAACATATGTATTAATGTGTACGATATGAATGATATTTTCCTCCACTGTTAACAATTTTATTAGAATAAAACTTTATATTTTAAAATTTTATTCTCAATGAA
Source organism: Viscum album (assembly GCA_963277665.1). NCBI lineage: Eukaryota > Viridiplantae > Streptophyta > Magnoliopsida > Santalales > Viscaceae > Viscum > Viscum album. The sequence continues at coordinate 1,254,824,471 of OY728131.1, read as the reverse complement.
AATGATATCCAAAATGTTCTACGAACTTTTACTTTTAAAAAGATATTTTCAAAATGGAAAGGATATTTTCTTCAAGATATGTTTTAATTGATTTTCAAAGATACATTTATAAGTTTCACTTTTTCTTTTTAAATAAAAGTATTTTCAAATGCTTTTTTATTTTAAAATGTATTTTTACAAAACTAGAAATTCTATTTTCAAAATAAAATGTTCCAAATTATCTTTCAAAATCCTTATACATCTATGATGAAATCCTTTGATGTTAATTATTCTTTACTAGGGATGTGATCCAGGGATTAAAATTCTTATTCATTCTCTTAATGGTTTATATTTATGATGAAAAGTTATTTATGAAACCTTTTTCACTTTCATAGTTTATACCATTGTAAAATCATTATGAAACCCTCTTCTTTCCCCTTTGAGTTATGCTTTGATGAAATGATGACTTTATTATGAAACATGTTTATTTTCCACTTGTTATTTTATAATGAAATGTTTATAGAACCCATTTCATTTAATAGGGTATTATATGATGAATTATTTGTGATATTTTGAAAAATATATGTATGATTTTCATAATGTGTCATTTGATACATTATATCTAAGTATAGTGTATGTGTTATAACCAAGGATGGTGATAATGTTATAAAAAGGATGGTTTGGACCTATATCTCCCTCGAATGAATTAGGTAATGATTGATATACATTAGATGAATAAAACTATAATAGGGAGTTAACCTTGTTTAGTAAGGGACTCTATCCACTATATTTTTCTTGATAGTGATCAGTTACTAAAACTATGGTTTTGGTAGTGGACCCTTTCAACTTGGATAGTCTTAGAAATAAGATTTTCTCAACTACAGAAATTTTTTTAGTGCTTATTTAAGTGCTAAAAATATATGGCTTATTCCAATATTCTGTTCTTGTGGTTTATTTTATTTTAATATATTTTGATACATTCCTTATTAACTAACAAGATTTGTTCCATGACTCATGTTTTTGATCACTGATATGAAGGGTATGGTTTTATAATTTTATTTTCATGTTCTCAAACACTTATGCTTCAGATATTTTTTGGGTCTCACTTGTTTACCCTTATGGAGGATTTGATATCACCCATTCTTATATATCATTCCTTGTGTTATGATCAAAGGTATTTTTTGTGATATCTCATAGAAGGGTGATAGTAAAGAAAAACATAGAGGGAGATGACATTGCTCACTTACAGACTAGTTCTTTACAAGTCCATGATTCCAAAGGCACTAGACCTAAATGATTTTCATGTGCAAGTTTATATACTCTAATGAATATTCACATATTTGTAAGTAATATTTTTCTATGAGAATTTTTGGTAATTACATTACTCACTCTAGAGAAATAGTCTTCCCTCATAGATTCTTCTCACTATGGTCCAAGAAACTGATCGGATGCATATATTTTAAGCACTAAATCATCAATATATATCACATGATACAGTTTAGGATGAGATCACTATTTATTTAACATATGTAACACATCTTTCAAGTCACTATAGAAACATGTGAGGACCAATTGGTACAACATGGGATAAACCCACTTCACTATCTCAAAAGGCCAAAAAAAATTGGGAGCTAGCTTTCTGTGCTTCCAAATATGGCATTATGGTAGCCTATGTGACACCCAACTAAAGAATTGATAGCCATACATGAACTCCATATATTACCATTAATGGTAAAAATTCTATTTAAACCTTCTTTTAATTATCACCAATGTATTTATAATTCATTGAACATGTGTAGACATTTCCTGCATGAGACTAGGTCTTGAGAGAGATAACTCACTAAACTATTATTAGTATAAGGGATAATTGTATACTGTCCTTATAAATCCACAAAATTAGCCATTGGTATTGATGAATGGAATATGTCACTAAAATAGAACTCTGTGACTGGCATATTATTCACCCCATAAATACTAAAATCTAATACATAGATTCATAATATATCCTCGAGATTATTATTCATCTATTAATATTCTTGGTTATTCAAAGGATGATTAGTTGTAACCAAATGATTCGGTGATCATAGAACCTTTTGAAGGATTTTCAAAACTCATTTTGTAAAATGGGGATCTTGATAAGAAATGAAACTTTTTGGAACACCATAAAATCAAACTATCTCTCACATATATAGACTATCTAGATCATCAGCTATCAAAGTCCCAATAATATGAAAGATGTGGGATTCCTTTATCAAATGATCAAAGATCACCAATACTGCATCCTTTTTTGGGGTGTCTTGGGTAATATTTAATGATGTCTATAATGACTTCATCCATGTTCTATTTGAAGTTGGGAAAAGGATATAGTAACCTAGAAAGCCATTATTTCATGAAGATATCCATCTTATAGGTGAAACAACATGCCACATATCCCATTCTCTCTTTCTTTGTCCTAGGAAATCAATATTGTCTATGGACATCATGATACATCTTAATCAAACTAGGATTTACCAACCATTTAAAAGAATGTAATTATCTCATCATATACTTGTGAAAACATGTAGGAAGCCAGAAAAGTCCATGGACAAAATGAACATCATCTCATCAAAGATACGAACCTGATGGTGGATCCCCTCCATATATGGTGTCCTTCATAGATATTCCCTATAGATAAGATAAATAACCATGCTTGATCTGATTTAGGAGCATGGTAATAAAAAATATTGATAGTATATACACTCACCCACATGATTGATAAATATCCTTATGCATATCATAAAATAAATCAGCCATCCGCTAATCATCCCAAGATGTTGTCACTACCTTGATTTGTGTCTTCTTACTCAAGGAATCAGTAACGATCATTCCATTTTAGGAATTATATTCAAAATAAAATTCAAAATACTATACAAAATAATACGAAATTTTCTATCAGAGGATCAATTATCTCAATAAAAAGATGTAATTGATGATATTTTAGTTGGTGTAGACCAAAAACAATTTCCAAAGGAAATTATCACCAACATATCCTAGCATGTATCATTACATCTAACTTCGGAAAATTAGTGGGGTATATCCTCTCTTGTAGACTAAAATGTCTAAAGTATTATGAAACCACTTTATCCTCCTATATAAGATCCACACTCAGCTAAAATCAGATGTTTCATGGAACATTTTTTCTCCTTACCCATTATAGGTAAAGTGAGGAATAGAGTTTTAGTCAACCATCCCATCAATTTCTGGAAAACCTCCTCCTAAAAACCTGAACAAACAAACATCACCCCTTTCATAGATTTCCATAATACCAGTTCTTCTAGAAGGAATAATCTTATATGAAATACTTTGATAACATTAAAAACCCAAAAACTCAAAATCATGAAGATATTTTTGGGATGACCCCAATATACGACAGGTAATGAATTCATCGGGTCCATTAACACTTTAACCTCTAAGGTAGTGTGGCCTAGGAGGTTTATATTATCAATCCATAAGATAACTTTAGATAGATTAGTGTATATTTGATTCTCTCTTGGTGTACCAAGGATTATTTCATGTTACTAGAAAGGATGTTTGCAAAACTGGGAGTACACCAAGATTTCATCGATGAAAATCATCATAAACTAATCATGAAAAGGATGGAATATGTTATGTATTCAGTATTGTAATATCTCTAATAAATTATTTAGACAAAATGGCATCACCATGAACATATACAAGCCATACACTCTCATAAAATAAAGTTTAAGAATGTAGGATAGACTCACCCTCAACTAATGGGGCCCAAATATTAAGTCAATCAAAGAAAAAATATGGGAACCACTCATCTAAATTAATAGAAATTAATGTGTAGAAGGGATACTTGTTCTTGATAGTCATATGGTTTATTATATGATAATTCAAACATAAAAAAATGTCACATTATTTTTATAGAAATAAATAAATTGAGAAATACATTGTGAATTGATTGGTTTTACAAATCCCTTAACTTACGTATCTTGTAATAGTACATTAAAATTATGAAGTTACACTTGTTACATCTTATAAGGTGGGATAGAAAATGGTTCTTTCTCCATCCCCAATTCGATGTTCAACTCAATATCCATCTTGGGAGCTAAGCTTGTGAAGTCCATAATAAATAAATACTAAAAGTTTCTCACTACGGGAGATAAAGTACCCATTTGTAACTCTCTATCAATAAAAATGTGGATTTCGATATAGGGCCTGATATAATCTAATATGTATTGAATTGGAAATACATGACCAAAAAGAATATCCCATTCACCCGGGTGAATGTTGTTACTACTTTTTGGAGATTCTAACATAACTCTCCTCAAATAAAAATCTACATGAACCTGGTAAAAAAATTTAAATTTATACCAAGATATGAATTGAACCCCTCCTTTTCCAGCACAAATAACTCTCAAATAAAATGGTAACCACCATTTTCTAGAGAATATTATTTACATTATATAATACCCTCAGATCTAAATCTCCATGGTTTTTCAATTTTCGTTACCCCATCCAATCTCCGCACATCTAAACCCAAAAAATTAGAATGTTGAGATAATATAAAAGAATATAATGATCTGGTATCAAATAGAACTCAGGTAAGGTTATATGACACTATAATAATACCTCTAATAGTGAAATGTTTTGCATCTATAATGGTTGGAGTAGACAGTATAGATTGTATCTTAATCAACCCTATTCTTGGGGTTCCAGTAAGACTCCTCTAAGATACTCTATCATATTGGTACCATCCCCCCTAAATTGGCATACCACATCTTATACCCCAGCCTAAGAACTTGGTGCAACATTAGATACTTTTCTACTAAGAATTAGTCATGTCCACACCTAACTCTAGTTCATGTCATGATCCTCTACCACCGCTTGAATACTGATAGCTCCATAAAAATTGCTACAGGGTCCCCATTAAACAACAATAGCATCATTCCATAGTAGTGAAACAAAATTTCAAACAATTATGTATATCCCTTTTACACTAAAATCAAATTCTTATATGTGGTCCTGAGGTTCCTTCCCACTAATCCCAATTCACTACCCATACTTTCTCTAGTGGTATGTATCATAGTGGAACTTATTTCTATTGAGAGATGAGCTCTCTGATCATCCTTTTAAGATATCCTAACTTCCAGTAAAGCCCTCCTTCATGTTACATAATATTATGGGATCATGACATAGAATCTAAGAATCATTAATCAGGTAAAGTGAATTCACTTATGACATGATCTTGTAGTGGATTCTATCCTGGAAACACTTCAACCTAGCTATCTCATTAGATTATAAGAGAAAAACATTATAAGTTGTTAAAATTTCCATCATAGTCTATCACTGATATGATCCCCAACATCTGGTCCATAAATAATCAATACTTTTCATCCCTAATATTAGAAAAAAATTACTCAAGAACATTAACTAGAAGTAAATCTAGGTCAAATATGAGTTTCCCTTGACATTTTTCACAATTTATTAATAGTTCTTGGTTGGTACTCAAAGTATAAAAATAGATAGATTTACTATCATATTTATGGGATCTTTGAATGCATCAAGATCATATAGATAGACTCAATTCAGAACAGAACTGCCATGGGTTCACCCTCACCAATAAATTTGGGATGGTAAAATTGTTATAATTCAATAGTAATAATTGACATCAAAGACACAAAATGAGTAGTATCCCACTCTATTGAACGTATGACCTCAAAAAAAGATTTAAAACTGATCATCCATATGGTTCCTCAGAGTCACAGGGAATTTTAGCAAAATAGTATGAGGTATTTTACTATTACAACTCTAATAATACTCAGACTAAAGAAAACACATGTGATTTATGTCTAAAAATGTCAATAGACTACTTATATAACTTTTCACATAACATGATCAACCACATAAACTCAAGACAACAACATAAAATGGATAGTACAAGGTTTCCCCACAATTTAGAACAATAATTGAGTTAGAACATTATAACATATCCATTTTTCCTTTTTATTTGATATATCTAGTTATTCAATTTCACAATTTAGATAGGCAGATATCTAACATGTGATAAAAATGTCCTTATCATGATTAATGCATGTCTATATATTTTTTACTATGGGCCTACCATGATGCATGAATACTTCCCTCATGTTGTATTATCCCATGAGTGAAATGTTATAAAATAGTAATTTAACACAACAATTTAATCACCCTTGGTGATATAACATCACAACTATATTATAAAACTTCATTAACCAAAATATCCCCCATGAATCTTTGGTTATCCCCCACACAGGGGTAATCCACTCCAAATATTAAGCTCATTACCTATCCTTGAAACATCCTAAAATTCTATTTACCTTCACTAAATAGTAAATAAACATAAAATACCTCCTATAATAAAACATTGTGACATCCCTATATTAGTTGTTCCTCATATGAGAATATTCATATGACTTTCATTGTGAAAATTTTGATATCTTTTAGATTTATATGTGGAACACAAAATGTTTGGTCAAGTGGAAGTCATGTATTGTAAACTGTGGATTATTTGTCTATTAATTGTAACATAGATGTATACTGTTTCTTCATCTTTTTATAATATTTTTTGGGTCACGGATAGAGTTTCCATATATCTCGAACCATTTATGAGTATTTTTCTCATCACCTCTTTGAAATATTTCTTTTGATATATGAAAATATAATCCTTTCATTGAGCCACCTTTAAACCAAGGAAAATTAAAAACATCACAATAAGAAAAATGTCAAATTCCAACCTCCTAAAATCTGAATTTTTAATTCATTAGATAACATACAATCCTTTAAATATAATATCATCCACATTCACAAGCACCATCGTCTTATATTTATTTTCAATCATAATATAGTGGTTGTGACCAATTGTTCCCCATTATAATGAATACTTATGTAAATAAGGGTTTACCCTTGAGTACCATTAAGATGGTTCTTAATTATCATATATAATTGATTATTCAAACATAAAACTCTATTTTCATCATTATAAATGTGAAATAAATATGTTTTATTATTGTAGAATTCCACTTTTAGGACCCCATTATGAAAGGATAATTTTACATCTATTGGGAACACCTTGTATCCCTTCATCAATAACAGAGCTCGAAATAATCTTATTGTTCAATTCATACCACTGATTAAAATTATCCATCCATATCAATCCATTCAATTTTTCAATACCATATGCATACAATTCATTCCAAATAACTTTTATACCTTTATTTAATTTATTGTTAACACTGATTTTTTTATTATGTTTTTGTTGTGTGTCATTGATTCAACTTCCCATATCTTATTATTTTCTATGTGTTCAGTCTCCACATGCATTGGTTTGAACAAAATTAAATCCTTAGAGTGTCTGTAAAATATTTTTTTTCACTAATAACAAGAGATATAGTTACTAATATGACATCATTCTTTTTATTTGAGAGAGGTAACAGTGAACTCTAACAATTTTTATTTAATTAATTTCAAACAATATCAATTTTTTATTTGAAACTACAATTATTACAATGTTTTTTAAAATATTTTTATCTTTATAAGAGTTATCCACAACCCTTGAAACACCCTAGGTCCATAAACCTCTTCAATTAATTCATATTTAAAAATTGTACACATTTCATGTGAAACCTTCTGACTAGAATTCATACCACATTCCCATGTAATTATAAACTAATCATTTTATACTACAATAACATCATAACTAAAAAACACTTTTTTGTTTTTTTAAGAAAAAATATATTATACTCATTTAAAAATATATTCCTTAAATATCCCCTCATCACCAAGTGATTTAAACAATATATTACTTTCTTTATTTAAAATAAAACACTTAATTACAATCATACTAAAGTATTTATGTGTATAGTAGTTTACATAAAATATTATATTTAAATGTTTCTGTTAATTCGGTCATAACATGACCCAATTGTAGATATATATTGCCTATTTTATTGTATCTTTCTAATATTTATTCAGTAATTCTTTTCCAATAAGTATTTTCTTATCCATTTTTTTTGATATTGTCATTCCATATCTCATAAACTCTACTCTATTGAGGTGAAATAAATATTAACACTTGTTCTAAATCCCATTTTTTCAAGATATTATTCCACATTGGTTTTTTAAAATTCTCTACAATTATCGATGCAAAACATTTGAATTTTTACACGAAGAATATTTTCAGATACATTTTGATATCATTTGATACATTAAAAACATTACATTTGTGATTTATAACAATAATTCATTCCATACTAAACCCATCAATAAAAAATAAATATTATACTTTTCTATCAATGGATTTTGGTGTGATTGGACATCAAACATCCATATGCATGTGATCAATATTTTTTAATGACTTCTATTTCTAAAACATGTAGGTCATTCGAAAAATATTCCTTTTTTGAGAAGAATAATATATATGAGCCTGATCGTATATATGATTTGTTATGTCTCAATATACATTATATTTTACCATATATTTAATGGATAGTTTTTTCAAGGTTCCAAGTAATGTTTTCCATAGTCTTTTTTCATCTTCCTTTTACATTATACACCAATAAACTTCACCAATGTGGCAATGATTCATTTTTTTGTCTTCATTATAGAATTAAAAATACATATATCTTTATAACCCTACAAACCATATTTTGAAACTAAAAAAATCCCCTAGTTTCATAATCTACTAACAAAAAAATGATTGTAACTAAGGCCATTAACTAATAGCACATCAATTCACCTGAAATATTTACCACAAACATTAGCATTCTAGGATACAAATATATCGATACCCATATCATATGAAAAACAAAAATCACCATAATTGTAATATTTGATTATCAATATGATGTCTTAAATTATAGACAAGTAATATGTACATCCACTCTCAATAATGAAATCATAATATTTTTTCTCTTCTAAAAATATCGGCAACATTTGAAATCTCATACATTCTTTTACTCAACTAATATTTTTATACCACCTCTATTAATGATGAATAATTTTTTTTTCTACTTAAAAGGAATATTTTTCATTAATAAAAACTATGAATCATTTATGTAATTTTATATTATTATATGAACATTTCAAACCTTGTTATCTAGTATTCCAATATTTATTTAGAATTATTCTATTTACTCTTGATGCATAATAGATAAATTTTTCCCAAAACCTTCATATAAAAATAAATATCCTACAAAATCATATGAAAAATAATAAATCATTACTTACAATTTTGTTACTATAATTCTAAAATATATCTATAGGAAATTGGGCACAAAAACCGAGTGTCTCCCATATTTACATAATAGAAACATTTAATTTTTTAAATATTATTATCTAAATAAATGGATCTAAACCCTCCTTGATGAGTCATTGGATAATACACTATCCTTTATGGTTATGATACATCATTGTTAGCAACAAATGTAGTTTTTTCTTCATGTTATCATTGTCTATAAAATATTTACTTTAGTATTTGATGTGTTGTACATATAAACTGCGAACAAAATACTTAGTAAAATCTCTAAATGACATTATAGACATGAAATGAGAAACATTATCTGAGATGGTTGATTTCATACAAGTATTGATAAGCCTTTCTTGATTATCATATATGTGTTTTAATTTCATGAATTCTCTCTCTATCTCTCCAATTCTCTATGATCTGATTTTCACTAATTTAGATAAGACATCAATGATTCAAAATTTCTTCAATGATTTTAGTTTTGCCTTTGATTTTTCATTTAACTCCCTGAAACTTTTAGATTTGAGATTTGAGATTTCATATTTTAATTAATATATCTATTACACATATTGTTCAACATAGAGTTTAGGGACATGATAAAGTGCACTATCCTTTTTCATATTTTCCCTATAAATATTTTCATGGGTTTCCTCCTGTTAAACATGAAGATCAACTATATTATTCATATAATTTTTTAAATCACTATAATTTCATTATTTAATATATACTAAAAATTCTATAATATGATACATTCAATAAATAACCTCTTAAACCTTACATCCGTCCAGAATTACATATTCTTCTGGGAGAATGTTTTTCTTTTTTATAGCATTCTTTTATCCCTTGAAATCTTCCACAGCATCCATTTGAAAATTATTAGAACATTATAGCCAAAAAATATCCTACTTTTTTACTCTCAAAACAAGAAAGAGGAATATTAACATTAAATATTTATTTTAATTTTTATAGTTCTATCAGAGATAAAGGAAATCATTTCATCAATTGATTCTTGTTATTTTGATTCATTATAATAAATCAGTTTCTTCATAGATTTAAAATCCAATTCCTAAGAATCTTCCTTCACCCAAGACTCATTGCACTAAATTATAATATCATATTTACTGGGGGGTTATAAAAGAATTCCAAATAGATTTAATTTGTTTCTTCATCATATAGAGTTGAAACATTTACATTGAACTAATGTGGAAGTCTTATCATGATTTTATTCACAATCATCTCATCTTTGATATCCCCACCAAGTCCATACATGTTTTCAATTTGAGAACATAGTCAAAAAAAGAAATCTAAAATATCACATAGATCTATTCTAATGTATTCATATTTATTCTTTAAAAATGTAACTTTATATCAAAAAAATTTCAATCACCATAATATATATTGCAATGTTTTTAACACATCCGAAGAAAAGTTTTGTATGAAATTACCATTGTGTAAAAATTATTTTCTAGATATATTCCTATGAATTAATTTTATTTTCATCAATATAAAATTATTTATTATAATTATATGATAAATAAATATTGTTTATTCAAATATGACTACCAAAAATAGAATCTATATAAACACTCATTCCCAAATTTATGAAATATTATTATATACGACTTAGCCATAGTTCCAAATTATTACATAGAAAAATAGGAATGCCTTTTTCGTTGATGATTGTTTCCATGAATTCAAGAGGGAGAGGGAGAGAGAGGTTATGTGTGTGTGATAGATAGATAGAGAGATAAATCCATAACAGAATCCAACACTGTGATAAAAATTATTCAGTCCTATTTAAATGCAATGTGTTCCCTATGAATCAAGGGTTTTTGGATGAAGGGTGACATGGAGTGACCAGTGAGTGTCACATTGTGAATTCTTCAACCCATGTTATACAGAGGGTGTGGAGGGTCCTTTGGAATGGTATATAATTCATATAATATATCATCCATTTTATTATGCCTTTTGATATGTGGGAGAATATTGAACCTCTCGATGTGCACTAAGCCCTTATAAAGAATAAAACAATGAGGCAGTGAGCCAAACCATGGGGTAATGATCCCACCAGGTGTCTCACTATGCTCCCACCTCTAAATAACATATGATTTGGAGTTTTTCACATGGTAATTATATATCTTGACCAAAACCCCTCCATTCCTTATGTAGGACTCATGTCGAAGGCGTCAAGGTGTGATACTCACTAGTTAAAATGTGATACCCTCCAGCTAGTGTACCTTGATTCCTCATGCATGAATTGTATTCAATTAGGACTAATAAATATCCCCTATAATGATTTCACAAAGAATAAAATGTTTCCTACCATGATATGATACCAATTGTTATGATTAATTATTGTTTAAATCCATCCACCAAAATATTTTCTACATTGTCTCACTACCTCATTATTTTACTAATCAATAGGGATAACTTCCCACCACAGGGATAAAAAACCACCCACCTCTGAAAAGTATTTTTGATACATAGGATTTATCAAGGGAATCATATTCTATGGCCAAGACTCTTTCACATAGGATGTGGGACTCAGGTCCATAGTGTCATGGGTAAACACCCAGATCCCCATGTCATTCTTCACAATTGTATTGTTCTTAACTATTTATCAAAGAGGAATTACTAGATCTAAACTCCCACTTATATAGGAATGGTCACCAAATCTAGCCATAACCATCTCTATAATTACATGGATGTTCTCACCACAACATGGTGTAATATATAGTGAAGATCATATTCTCCAAATAGAAAAAACCAATCAAGGTTTTCTTGTTCAACCAGATATAACCTCTATTAAAATAAAATCTATAGAATTTTACATCAATTGATTCAAAAAAAATTAAAAACATTGGACATTTGAAAACAAAATGCATACGAATATGGAATACCCATTGAAAGCAATTGGTTGTGTATCTTGACTCAGAGCATGATGAAATGATATTTTATAAATATTCCAAATAGATAAAGGAATTTAATATGGTGGATTTCAATATTCCAATAAATAATCTTGGGTCTCAAAAATGGAGTTCACCTAAACAATTCATGGGAAAGGGTAGAGAATTTGGTACATAAATGAACCTCTAAAAGAGTGTCTTTTCTAATAAAAAAATACTTTTACAGAAGGATAGAATATAGAATTTTAATTGATACTAGAGGTAAACCAATATAGTAAACCCTAAAATAGTTCCATTTTATTTAATTGTGAATCTGTAAAAGACTAAAAAATATTTCATGAAATTATTAATGTATATAAAAGTTCTAATTAATTAGATTTTGTTTTAAATAATGTATTGAGAAATGAATTCATGGAATTCATAATAGTAGAAAAGAATGGGAGAATAATATTAGAAAATATGTTTTAATAATATATATATATATATATATATATATATAATTTATAATATATTCATAATGTTAAATTTATATAGAGAGAATGTGAGTTGGAGAGAAAATATCCATAACCAAATCAAAATAGGGTTGTTCAGCGATTTCCCTTAACAAAGGGATGGATTCATTCCTCACATTAACCTAACATCCTAAATAGTCTAATTAGATTTATTAAACCCTTTATTTAGAACCTAATTAAAAATATTTTTTTATTCTTAATATATTATGGTATTTTAGCATCATTTAACTAAGATATAAATTCTATATTCACTATCCAACAGTTTTTTGTTCCGGATTCCAAGGTCAGATTAATTTGTAGATTATTAAGAGAGTTCATATAGAATGGATCCATATCACTAAAAGGGTAATGGTTTGGAGTTCATGTGTCCTTGAAATTTTAAATATTATTTAATATTCAATATTATTCTTAAAAAATAATGACTTAAAGAGTATAGGTTATATTTTCATACAGTCCGTTCATTTTGGTTACTTTTATGAGGAATGATGATCTAGCTTGGTATTATATAATATTAAAAAATATTTAACCAGTTTAGAATATTTATAAAATTAAAATATAACAATTAATATTATTTATTTCAATAATAATTGGATTTTGACCATCCGTAATTTTTTTTAGAAATTAAAATATGTCTTTCATGTGGTAGTAAACCAACCATAATATGAAAAATGTTTCCACTGTAAAACATATTAAAAAGTGGGTAGAAAATAGATATTCATCTATGATCATAATAAAAAAAATAATTCATTCAGGTTACTAATATAATTATTTAAATGTGTATGAAATTTTAATGTGGGAGGTAAAAGAAGAAAATAATCGAAAGAGACTAAACATAAATTTTTACCTCTTCCATTGGAGTTTCATCTTGGATAGCCCTTAAGGTTGCATGTAATTTTCTTTTGGAAAGGCCAAAACTCTTTTAGAATGGGTAGTAGGTTTGGGAAGTTAAATGTGTAGATTTTGTTATAGCTCCAAGGTTTAGATAATGTGAGAATATGGGGTAGTGAGAGGTGGCATTTATAATGGGAGGGGTGGGATGTTTTTTAATATTATAGTTATTAATTTATTGAGTCTTCTCATGAAAAAAATAGCAATGAACCATATGACTATAATAGTAATATATTCATCTGAATTCTAGATATGTTTTTCTTAAATCACCGGTGACTAAGTTATTCAGTAATTTAACGTATATTGTTAAATACTGTATTTTGTCATATTTTAATATTCAAAAAATATATAATTATTTTAGAAAAATTAAAAAATTACCCAAAATTTTATATATGTGTTTATTTAAAAATGTAATCTATTTTATAAAAATAATATTCTTAATAATAGAAAAATATTTTTATGTAAAATAATTATGTATTCTAAAAATACAAATTATTATATTATGATCAATTTTTTGACACATTGAAAATTTATTTATGGTGTCATAAAAATATATTATCATTATAATGAAACATAATATTATTTTATAATGTAATTTAATAAAAATAAATATTTTTTGTATATTTATTATAACAATAAAAATAAAATAAATGATTTTTCATAAAAATAAATGATCATATTTTATCATTTTTATGTCATTTATATAGTTGTATAATGATATAAATTTTCTATATTTTCATTTAATCCAAAATAAAAATTTCCTTTTCTAATTTCATTTATCATGTTGCTATTCAAATGTTCATGTTACTATTCTTAAGGATCATATTACTATTATAATGATCATATTTTTAATGATCATTTGGGTTTACTACCATTTATAATTCCTTAGACTTCATTCATCATTCAAGAATTCCCATTTTCACTAAATATTATACAGGTTTTAATTTCAAAATTTCAACGTGTATTACAATCATTATTCTTAACATCTATAGTGTTTTTTGATAGTATGGCCATTCTAGAAGATGAAACATTTCTAAATTTCTGTACTATAGTTATCTTATATTCTATTTTTTTGTTATTTTATTTTCACCATTTAATTTAGTGTAATTAAACTATAAATTTTATGTTCATGACAATATAAAAAAATTTGTATCATTAGATCGTGTGATGAATGTGTTAAAAAATACTAAATTACTAATGTAATGAAATGTCTTCTCATTAAGGTACAGATCAATATATTTGGTTGAAATTTCTCTAAAAGACCATAATAATGGTTTCTAATCAAGTAAAGTAGTTATTGGGTGTTTTTGGGGCTCATTCATCTCCTGGATCCATGAAATGTGAATAAAATACTAGGCCTCATGATTAAATAAAATTGTGTCTCCCATCTTGCAGGGTTTCTCTGAAACCGTGTGGTTACAGACAGTGGAGATTTGGGGGTTGCATTATTTGTCCACAACTATGAAACCCTAGGCACACAGTCACGCATTGCTGTTACATTTCGAGACAGATCCCTTTGTCATGATTTTTACATGATTATAAAAACTATGTTCCTAGTCATGTGGGGAAACCCTCTATAGTTGTTAATGGTGCACGATTAGTACACAGTTTGTCCAAATATTCCACCAAACCGAGCAACAATATATTTAGAGGTGAAAAGTTCATTTTTCCTCACATAAAATTATAATCATTTTTCTATTTTCCCCTTCTTCCTCAAGTGCATGTAAATGGTTTTATTCTCCTGTGGTTCAGAATCCTCAAAACATAAGCATTGATCTAACCTTCCATTCAAATGTCTAATCACGATCTATCTAAAGCATTGGATCTATCTCAGTACTTTCTACAATAATATAAATTCGTATCGATTTTTTTAGAAAAATACATCATTCAATTTTGGTTCAATATCGTTTTCAATATTTTTAGGTCACTAGACTATTTATTAGATCTTTTCTAACTAACTCCAAATCTGAATATGATAATCATCAAGGATTCCCCTACATTCATGAGTTAGATTGTCACATTATTTTACCCTTTATTTTTTATCTCTGGTATCTATACCTTTTTTTACTAGGATGGTTTTTTTCAATCATCTCCTTTCAATTTAGTTATCCATATCAAATTGATAATTGCACTAGGAGACACGTCGTTTGAACCGTTTTAGTTGTTTATAGGATGGTTATAAAACTAATGGAAACCTTTTATTTGTGCTACTTGGAATTGGACCTTATATCTAATTTCTAAATTTTCTAAAAAACCATTTATCTTTCTTCTTTGACATAAAAATGGAATTTCCTTTGATATATAAATGTCTATGAAACCCAAATAACCTCTTAGGTGTTTGTATCAATAAGAAATTGTCATTTTCTGTGTAGGGAATTTCTTTTTTTGACAAAGAATCCTTCTAAATAAGTCCATGAGTGTAATAACATGATTTTTCTTTATTTTAGTAAAATGAATGGGTTAATTATGTTAAGTGTATAATTCAGGATTGTTTCCATTTCATTAAATGAACTGATGTAAATAGATGTAATGACTTATAAGGGTGGTATGGACAAAATTATTTTTGTTAATTGAAATGTAAACATTTAAATTATGTATCCTTATTTATACTTATCTTTGTAGATAATATTCAAGGGAGGTAATGCCTCATTCCTTATCTGATATGTGTAATACACCTTTTTATGGATGTGGTACGATGATAAGGGTTCTGTTGTTCTTGGAGGTATCACGCTCCCTTACATCTGGTGTTGATCATGGCGTCTTACACCATTAAAAATTTTTGGACATTGGGTTAGATGTGACACGTCTCTTGTTTAAGTGTTAACATTTCTAACTCACTCATGATCTCAAGTGACAGGCATAAAATCTCCCAGTCGTTATGATATATAGGTCATATACACTGTTGAGTAATCTTTTATGATTTCTATACTTGTTATGGATGTCTATTTTTTCCCTCAGTCTAACCAGCTACAAGTATTCATGGTAGATGACCACATATATATACATGATATTGGTTCATATAGGTTCATGAATATATAAATACACTATATATATATATTACTACTATACATATAGTGAATGATGAGAAATGTATTCTTGCAATGAACCAAAGAAGGTAGAACCTCCAGGGTCTATGAGGTATCTAAGCGGGGTGTTATTTTTTTATTCAGCATTATTAAATAATTATTATGCATGAACACTTTTTTTAAGACCTCCTATGGGAATATGAGTAGACACCTTTTTTTCTGGAATAATTTTTTTTTATCTCACACCGTACTTGGGATACCTTTTGTACCTATCAAAATTATTTATCTATAAGTATTTATAAGGGAAGAACCCTTATTAGGGTTTTTAATATGCTTACATATAGTTGTAACTTATGAGAAGAGGACAGATAATGAACTCAGGATTCTAGTGGACCATTTTTTGTTTTTTTTTAATTTTTATAGCATGATTGTATGCTTGTTCCTAAATTACCCTTTTCCATGTCTATATTCTATTTATCCATGTATTGAAAGTTTCATAATGGATTTTGATTATATTATCAATTATTAATTTATATTTATTCTTTAACTTATTAATTATTATTTTTCATTCTATTTTAATCCACTATTTTATGTTTATGATTGTATCCCTTATGCTACTCTAATATGATGTTATAGTTCCTCAAAGGTACCACCTTTATGCCCTTACTTATAGTCGAAAACCTCTGATGTATGGGGAGGCATGCTTTATGTTGTGTGACCCAATGGCTCGAGAGAACGTGTTATGTGGATCCTAGTCAGGAAGTTAAAAAGTGGTATAAAATGTTAATGTATCCTTTTTACTAATGTTTAGAAATTATATAGGAGAATAGAAGTTTAGGGGATTTGGAATTGGCCTTGTTCTTAGATGTAGCTAACCCATGTACAGGGAATACCCAAATTACCTAGGATGGAAAATTTATTTTATTGATTATGACACTTGTAGTTAATATGACCTCACTACTAGGTGATGCAATTGGGTTATGAAGTTATTGATATTGGTATTTTTGAAATGATGATTTATTCAAATAGAACAAATGAAATTAGGGATTTTCATTCATACATGCATCATCATAGGCACAATTAGATTAATATGTTATGCATTTTTTCATATCATGTCTATTTTTAGTGTGCATTTACCTATTTCATATTGACATTTCCTTTATTACCTATTGAATTCTACTGACACTTCTTACAGTGATTAGAAATAATAATTTATAATTAATGTGCTCGCCTTATCCTAACAGATTTTTCTTGAATAGTTTAAAGCATACACATTAAGTAGCAAATTATGTAATATTTTTCCATGGACCATTGGTCGAATGTGATGGAACATTCTATGGTGTGGGTTATGTAGAATTCATATTTTGGTTCATAATGAGTATCATCCCTTATAGATCGGAAATGGTAATTCACCTAATTCATCCATTATATGTGATTTAAATATGTGAACAAGATTAATTTTAAAAATGAATATGATTTATAAGGTGAACATAGTTATCTTATAATTGTGAAACTGAGACTCATACCTAAACCCAGCCTTAGTAGTTGGTAGATAGGGGTCTCTTATGTTCTCAAGGCATGTTACAATCTTTTACACTACCTATAAAAGGATTCCTGGGAAGGAATATAGGCATGATCATACTTTTTGAAAGGCATTATACATATCCCCAATTCTATTTGCATTCTTCTCAATTACATATGTCTCTTTTGAGGATTATGTTGGTAAATATAGTGTGGTGGTGCCACAACATTCCATTGTTTCATGACCTAAAGGAGTTATTGATCATACTCCTAAGTTAGTAGGCCCTAATCCTCCAGTGATCCCTTTTATAGTGTCACCTATGGAGCCTCTTCTAGTACCTGATATAGTAACTAAAGCCCATTTCCAAGATTTGTTTTATATATGTATAATAGTATACAAGGTTTTTTGGACCTATCCCAAGTATGGAAGAGTTGACTCAAGAATTATAGTAACATCATCCTCCCATCATATCAGGATATGGTAGAACTCGTGATCTGTAGTCCATGATCAAATCAATCTATTAAACATTCAAGAATCTATAGACACCTCTAGATTGGAGGTTCAGGCTAGCCACATGCATGATACGAGATTATTCTATGTGGTGTTGGAATTTTATCAAGAAAGAATATTGGAAGAGTCATATAGTTAGGGTAGACTTCCTGAAAATCTTTTATGAATAATTCATTCCCCAAAGTCTGAGGGCTAACCGATATAGAGAATTCATGAACCTAAAACATGAATGTTTTCTATTATGGAATAATATGCTCGTTTCATTGAGATGTAGTGGTTTTCTCCCACTCTAGTGAGAGATGATATTATAATTGGTAGGAAATTAGAGGATTGTTTAGTATACGACATATGATCAATGGTCAATTTATTCAGATTTGACTACCATTTATGATATCGTCAACCAATACCTTATTCTAGAATAGAACCTAAGTGTTGATGATGGCGATTTTTATGGTAGTTCAACTACTAGAGATACTAGTTTTTGTTACTACGGGAAAATAGACTTATTTGGCCTACTCATAGAGGCAGTAGAAGTAATTCTCCTCTTACAGATAGAATTCCAATATTTCATTAGTGTGGAAAGTTAGGGAATACAAAACCATCATGATTGTCTGATCCAATGGAGTGCAGAGGTTGGGGAAATTTGGGTTTTTTCTAGAGTTTATGTTGACCAATCCCTCCTATTATTAGTGAGTGGGGATCTTCACCAACTCCATGATCCGGAGTGGGGCCAGTTGTATCATTATAAGTATGAATCTATAACACCACTCTTCGATCAATCCAAGGTGGCAGTCATAGAATATGTATCCATACATATGATTCTTAGCACCAATAGAGTGGGATAAATAAGGGCAGTCAGGTAGTGACTTAGGTCTACGGTAAAGGTCAGCAGCATGGATTAAAGCCTTTTTTAGAGGACTAGAGCACCAGAACCTTTATTGTGTGAGGTACTATTCCAGTAACTTCCACTTTAGTGTCTTATTTATTTGATATAGGTGTGTCTCACTAATTTATATCTAAGACTATTAGGGGAAGTATAGAGCATGCGATTGAACATATTCAGGGCGTTATGACACTAGATACCCCGTTATGTTTATGGTTAGAGGGATTTCGTCGTCGTAAAGACTATCCTATTATGATAACTAGATACCTATTTGTCGAGGATCATTTTTTCCTCAATATGATATGGTATGGAAAAATCATCATGATCTACTATTTAGTTCCCTATGGATACCATATTGACTGTTATCTTTGTAGGATGGTGTTTAAATCATAAGAGGGAATTAGGTACATGCATAAGGGAGAATGGGATGTTAGTGAGACATGAGCTAGACCTGATTAGTAGATTCTTTGTAATGTGACATCATAGATTACCATTCCTTTCCTGGATGGTCCTAGGATATAACCAACTATTTTCTCTCCTATAGTGAATAATTTGAAATATAATTTTCTTTACTAATTCTATGGTCTACATCTAGTAAGAGAGGTAGAATTCACCACCGATCTTGTACCACGATAAGAACCACTAACCATTCCTACTTATAGGATAGACCCTAAAGAGCTTATAGATATTTGTAATCAATTAGAGTATCATGATGATAAAGGATTCATATTCCCCAATACTTCTCCTTGGGTTCAATAGTTCTCTTTTCCAAGAAGATGGATAGTACCCTCATGCTCTATATCGATTACTATCATTTGAACTTGATAAAAATAAAGAATCAGTATACATTGACTAGAATATGTTACCTCTATGATCAAATATGAGGATTGAAAGTATTTTCAAAGATAGATTTTAGGTTTTTATTTCATCATTTTCACGTCAAGACATCAGTCATACCATTCACTGGTTTTAGGAGTTGCAATAGTCTATACGAGTACCTGTTAATTCCTTTTAGACTCCTAAATGTACCTACTAACTTTATGGCTCTTATGAATTGTGTTTTACAATAGTAAATGGATTCATTTGTGGTAGTCTCTGTTTATTATATCTTAATGAATTCATGATCCAGACATGACCATGAAAACCATCTTGAGATAATGTTGAATAAACTAAGAGAGTATGAGATCTAAGATTAGCTTTGTAAATAATATATTTAAATCAAAAAAGTCCACTACCTATGTCATATCATGTAGGAGTAATTAATTTCAGAAGCCCTTGAGAAATTGTGAGATGTAGTTTTATTCGTATAGCCTAAGAACATCCTTAACATCCTTAGTTTATTAGGGATATCCTAATATTAAAGACACTGCATCCATAATTTCTCATGTCTTACAGCACTGCAAACAATCTTTATAATAAAAGGGGTGAAATTCATATGGTTAAAAGATTATGGAGAATTATTTTAGGAGTTGAAGTTTCATTTGACATCAACACTGATACTGATTTCTCCAAAGACAGGAAGGTACTATACTATATACTTTGACACATCAAGTATTGTTTTAGGAGTTGTTCTGATTAAGGAAGAGCTAGTCATTATGTATGGGTCTCATTAGTTGAGTTCATACTAGAGGAATTACACAACGCGCAAATGTGATATAGCTTTTGTATTGCATTCTTTACATTGTTGAAGACATTATCTTGTTGCTTATATTTTTATGGCGTTCATTGATCCCAAAATCCTTAATTACATATTCACATGGGAGGATCTCAATATCAAGTAGCATTGGTGGGTTTATTACCTATAGTCATTTTATTTCGATCATTCTTATATTCTTGGTAAAGAAAATGTGGTAGGAAATTCATTGAGTTGAAATAATCATTCTGAGGTTTTTTAGGAATATAATGGAAAATGGATGCTTATGGCCTAATTCTCAAAGATCGATAATTTTGGTTTAGGAGGGATATGGTTAGAGTATCCACTCCTCTTTAGCAGTGACCAATAATCTTCTACAATGAGTTAGAATGACAAAGTCATCTAATTATGAGGGTCTCATCCTAAGGGAAAACGTTTCATATGAATATAAATATTTATTTTAGACCATGGATCAGAATGACGCCTTATTATTCCATGGGTGTGTATGGGTACCATCAAACATCATAGAGGAGTTGATGTTGGAATTACAAACCTTATCATGTTTGATTCACCCCAATGTCATCCAAATGTGTTGGGGTATACAGTGCCTATATTGATGGCCTAGTTTGAAATGAATGATTTCCAAATACATCACTCGAGGTTCCACCTATTAATAAGTGATGGTGGAGCATCAGTATTCGACAGGGATTTTACAGTCATTATTCATTATAGAGTGGAAATGGGATGTTGTTTTGAAGGACTTTGTCACTGGTCTACCAATATCCCCTCATGGAAAAATTCAACATGGGTTGTCATTCATCATTTAATAAAGGCCCCACATTTATTAATTGTGTGGGAGAAATACTTGTTAGATGATATTGTAAGACTGAACCTCATGAGGGTCATATGTTATCAACGTTCTACATGTTATATAATTTCTAATAAACAAACTTGATTGAGGTCATGATTCTGGTAGGGGTTGCAGAGGGCCTTAGATACACAGGTTCTTCTAATCATGACCTATCACCCATAGAGAGATAGATAGATGGAGCATATGATTTAGGTGCTAGAGGAAAATATTGGTTCATGTGTCATTCTCTTTGGGGTTTTTTAGGAGAAACACAATACCCTTATCCAATTTTCTCTTAATAATATCATTTAGGATACCATAGTGATGGATCCTTATGATTCCTTGTATGCTACAGGTAGGGTAGGTAGCTATGCTTGGACCACATCTCATGCCAAAGACTATATAGTAGGTCCATTGGATTTGAGATCATATGTTGATAGCTTAGTCCAAATAGTAGTCATATTCAAATAGACACTATAAAATTTGAGGTCGGAGACATTGTTTTCTTTTGACTCTCTCCCATGTTGGACCAAAGATGTGTTCAGAGGTATGTTAATCCCTCACTAAGGTTTATTTAACACTTCAAAGTTGTGAAATGGATGAGAACATTGGCTTAAAATTCTGAACTTCCTCAAACATATCGGTCAGTGAATCTTGTATTTCTTGTATCTCAGCTTCACTAATACTTCCCAGACCAATATAGCATCTTTCTCATAATGAGGTTAAGTTGGATTTTTATTCTACCTTCAAGGAGTATCTCATTCTTATTGTTGATCAGAGAGTGAACACATTATAATGCATGTATGTTCTTTTGGTAGAGGAGATACGGAAGGACGGTTGTGTATAGGATGTGACCTAGCAGTGGGAAGCTAATATACAATCTTAGTGGCTAGAACACTTTTCATATGACATCAAATTACCCTCATAAAGGCATATTACGGAAAAGTTTCATAAAGTTGAAGAGGTTGTAATGAAATATCATATTCAGAAGATACATATTATTTTTTTGGTTTACATTCATTTATAAGGACCTAATGATGGGGTTTAATCAATTCAATGTTTTCCAATGTGTGTCTGAGACTTGTTCATATCCCATCTACCTAAAATGGGAAGACAATATTTCAATGCACTATAAGTGGAAATCATGAATCCTTGCTCAGAAGGATTTTATGGAACTATGTTGTTGAAGACATTTGATACCTATGGGCCACATAGATTTACAACAACCTTGTGACCCTAGGATCATAGACATGCAATGTTTTAGTGTTTTGGGATAGAGCAGATTTTTATGGTTTGTGCATAGTTACAAAAATTTTGACCCTAATAGGTTGGGATTCCCTACTATAGAAGTCAATGGTGCATTTTTTCACATGTTTGGAGAATGGTTTTTTCAACCATGTGGCAAAACCATGAACCCTTTTGTTTTGAGGTGAAAATCACTTTTCCCTCACATAACCATATAACACATTTTTTCCTTTTCACCTTCTTCTTCCAAGGTATTGAAATATGTTTCATCTCCCATGGCACAAAATCATGTCATCCTAATAATTGATCTAACTTTCTAATATTATTTTCAATTCCCAAACCCTCTAAAGCATTGAATCTATCTCAGTATGTTATATATTTCACTACATTCCAATCTATGTTTATTTCAGAATCAATCATGCAATTTAAGTGCATGATTGTTTTCCATATCATTATGTTGTTAGAATATTTATCATATATCTTCCATCATACTCTGAATCAAAGCACGATATCAGGAACATAGTCATATATGGCCTTGAGGTTGGTGGTCTCATCATTTTCCCATTGTGTTTTGATGTTTTGTAGATATGACATTCTGCAGCGTGATGGATTTTTCATAGAGTAAAATTTTAATTGAGTTTTTAATATTAAATTAATCATTACACCTTGATACATGTCCTTTTCGCCTAGTTTAGTAGTTTATAGATGGTTATCAAACTTATGGACACCACATTGGGTGTTCTACATAGAATTGTCCCTTTTAGAAAATATCTTAATTTCTAAAAACATCATTTAACTTTTATATTAGACTTAAAAATGGAATTAACATGGATATATAAATTTTAATAAAACACATGGAACCTCTTAGGAATTTTTATCAACATATAATTATAATTAACATGTAATTTATTTCCTTATTTGACCATGTATCCTTCTAAAAGGTTCCTTGAGCATTTTAAATTGAATTTCCTTGTTCTAGTAAATTGAATAGATAAATTAATTTAAGTGGATAATTCATGACTGTTTCCCATTAATTAAATGAATTGTTTTCATTAATTTGAATGAATTAGGAGGGTGTTAATTCTGTTTCTATCCTTCTGAATTCAAATGTAAAAAAGGAATTGTGAAGACTTATTTATATTGAGCTTGGTAAATAAGACGCATGGTAGGTAATGACTCATGCCTTATCATGAAAATGAAATATAAAAAGTTACTCTTGTGGTGTTATGGTAAGGGATCTACTGATCATGGTGGTGTCACGCTCCCTTACATCCGATGTTGATCATTATATTGCACACCATTAGCACTAGTAGGTCATTGGGCTTGACACGCCATGCCCCTTTTTCATGTTTTAAAATAATGGCTCACTCATCATTTCAAGTGAAGATCATAACGTCTCCCACTAATTATGATCTATAGTTCATGAACCCTATTTCATGAACATGTAGGCTCATTAGATTAGTTATGGATTTTTGAGTTATGTATTATTCTATCCATAAACTGGATTTCCAATTATATTTCCACTTACATCAAAAAGTACATGGTTCAAATAAGTTGATTCGGTATATAACTATGCAATATATATATATTACTACTATATACATAGTGAAAGATCATACTTCCATTTAATTCATGAGATTAAGTATGTAGATCCACCTAGAGTCCTTATGGATCCTGAGAGGGTAGTTATTTATTTATTCATCGTTGTTAATTAATTATTTATGCATGCACACTATTTAGTTATTAGAAATGCTTGGATTGTGAGTAGAAACCATTGGTGGTAGCCTAATTATTTTTTTATCCCACACCCTACTAATTTTTCCTTTGATATATGAAATTTTTTTCCATCAACATGTATTAATAATCGAAATTTCCATTCTGTAGGTTGTTGATATGCTTACTTATAGTTGGATCATAGGTGTAGAGGACTGATGATATGGAAGAGATTCTAGTGGATAATATTTTTTATTTTTGAACATTTATTATAGCATGATCTTATGCACATTCCCCAATCCCCCTTTCTATATATTTACATTCCATGCATCCATGTATTGACACTCCCACAGAGGCTATCGATTATATTATCAGTTCTTTATATATATTTATACTTATATTTCTTTTATAATTCTATCTTTAATATTTTCTTCTATTTATGTATGTTTGTGGTTGTTTCTGCTATAATACTATTATAAGATGGTATATTATCCCCCATCGTGACACCTTCAAGACATTACTGCTAGTCAGTAGCCTCTAGCATACTGTGAGACGTGCCTGAGGCCATGGTACCCACCGACTTGGGTACGAGATAAGTGGATCTTGTTTCAAGATGTTACAATTAAATATGAAACAATGGAAAATTCATATGGGATATTCCATTGAAAAAAATTGTGTCATTACACATTACAATTTCCACCCAAAACTTATAAACATAGCTAGCTGTAACCATTTCCATGCACAAATATGTGAACATAACTATCCATTATCATGTCAAAT
Source organism: Viscum album (assembly GCA_963277665.1). NCBI lineage: Eukaryota > Viridiplantae > Streptophyta > Magnoliopsida > Santalales > Viscaceae > Viscum > Viscum album. The sequence continues at coordinate 1,254,798,738 of OY728131.1, read as the reverse complement.
GACAAACTAAACGATCTATTTAGATATAAAACATTACCCATTTCATCATGGGTTATAATAGACCTACCCATCACATAATAATGTACCATTCATCTATAATCTACAATAACATTATGGAAATCAGCATTCTTTCATAGTTTAATTAACATGTGAAAATAATTAGGTTTCTTGAAAACATACAGAAAAAATCATAATCACAATCCATAAAGATAAATTATTTTTATGGAATTATTTGATTATATCCTCGGTGAATTTAAAAATTATTAAAAAAAATTACATAGATGATAAATAAATTTATAAAATCATTAAATATATGTTTTTAAAAACAAGAAGAAATATCCTTTTATATTTATTACTATTAAGAACTGAATATTCATAGAACAATGGGAATGAAATTTTCTATAAGAAACCATAGAAATTTGAAAAGGTTTTAATTTTATGAATAAGAGATATTATTGTGTGAAAATATATTCATGTTGTATATATTTAAGTAAAACATTTTTCTACACGTTTTTAAAGAATGTCGAGAGTGATTTATTTTGAAAAAATTGAAATAATTCCTTTATAAAATTTATAAATAAGTTAAAAATTTGGAATATATCCAATTATAATATATTTATGCGTGTGAAAAACTTTGGTAAACAATATTAAAGAACATAGATATGGAAGAAAATTTTTTCCAACCAAAAATGAGAAAAAGGTTAGTATCTAATTAAAAAAAAATTAATAATTTTGGAGTACCAATATAAGGCCCTAGCCTTAAACATTAAAAAATCGTGAATTAAGTTAATAATTAACATCGAGGATCTTTTTATGTTTAGATATTTAGAGAATTAGGTCATAACATATACATAACAACTTTAATATTACATGTAGACACTTATAATATGTATCAATTATTTCATAAAATAATAACTCTTAAAAAAAGAAACATGTCTAGTTATATGTTTTAGACAACATGGCTTTTCCTTAATCCCATCCTTGACACATTCATCTTTAAGATTGTGGAAAAATTTCAAAAACATGAGCGGAGAATAAAAAGAATTGTAAGGGATATAAATTAAGGAAAGAGTCATTTGTCCATGAATACATAAAAAAAAGAAATCATACATTTTAATCATAACACATAATCTCTTTAACATACCTCACAAAATCATAAGATTTATGAATATGTAATAGAAATCATAAAATATAAAGGTAACTCGTGGAATCTATAACATACATATGTTGTATATTTCATAGATATATATGGAGTTAAATTTTTAATACCCATCACAATATATTCCCAAAATACCTTAGGAGAAACATTAAGGGTTACCTACGTCACCTTACCCAATGCATTACAGAGCTATCTCAGGTTCACTCGTCCTAGGTTTATCAAAGAAACAATCATATACGTAAACAATGACTAAGATCCATAATGTAATCATAAATCCTAACATAAGAATAAAGGAGTGATAAAATTTCAACATTGAAATAAGAATATATCAGTTCAATATATTAACATGATCAATTCATTTAAAAAACACATTTAAAACATTTAAAAAGAATATATTTGAATCAATGTGTACCAAAACACTTTGAAACATTTATAGGAATTATAATTTTAAAACATTAATGTATATATAAATAATTCCTTAAAAACATTTTTAACACATGGAAATTAATGTGAAATATTTATAAACATTATATCTTTAAAATGTTTTAAACTGTTTTTTTGTTAAAGAGTCTGTTACCACATGAGAAAATACATGAGTAAAAATAATTAAAGAATAACATTAAAAAAACATATAATATCATGAGAATAATGATATTTATGATATAATATTTAAAAATGAAATTATATAAACATTATAGGATAATAACGGTGTTCAATATCAAGATATGCCTCAATGATAAGAGATTGAGACGTATTACCTTACGAAAACTCGGAAGCCTAATGGCATCACATTAAAATTAAAAAAATGAGTTAATGAGAGAGAAAAGGGTCTATAATCACATAGGAATAAAAATTATATAAATAACGATTTATTATAACATATCCTAAAATTGGAAAATTGAAATTTAATGACATAACATAAAATAAGTATTTTAAAAAAAGAGGATGTTGAAAGGTTCTCTTACCTCAAGTTCCACTTGTCTCGTAAGATCCTTTTTCTTCCTAAATAATAAACATAAGTTAATTTATAATTTACTCAGATAATATTTATAGTTTATTATTCCTTTTATATCACATATTACTTTTCTGCAATAATTAGTAAATTATTTGAGTTCATATCAAACATTTTGTTGAGGTTCGGAACTTGAGAAAAAAATTAACTTGATATAATTACCAATTGTCTATATGGTCAAAAGTCCATTTTCTCCATAATGATATTCATGATTTATATATAAAATAATTCACATAAATCTACTATATATTTATTTATAATAGTCAATATCATTTGTATATAAGAAAATGAAATGTATCGTTCATAGAGACGGTATGTCGTACATACGCATAAACACTACATTTATTTCATTATATTCATTTTTAAAGGAATTAAAACTAAATGATACATAGATATATCATAAATAAATTATAATATATATATTATATATGTTAAATATGTTCATTAATTCCATCCTTTATACGCTCCATGTATAGCATGAATGGGTCATATCACTTCGAGATGGCGATAGTCTGCACTTCCTCAAATGAAATTATCTTATTTATAAAACATGAAAAGCATAAAGGTATGTTATAAATGATAATTACATATTAATATAGATAAAATAAATATTATATATATCATAAATAGTTATAGTTCCATCATAATGGCCACCATGATAGGTGGTAGTAGATAATTCAACAATCATCATTTTTGAGGAAGTAGTTCGTCATCCACTGAAACATTATGTTTGTATCCATTAGATGGAGGAGTGTGGAAGTGTACATTGAATAATTCTCTTAAAAAACCTAGTATATTTAGTATACTATTTTTTTATGTAAAAAATTAATAATAATATCATTGGTATTGTATAATTAAAATAAATGAAAAGAACTTGAGAGAAGACATTACCTTTAAATCGGGTAACTCCCATTGGTTTGAAGAAAAAGGCTTTCTCAAATCTACTTCTTCCTAGAGGAAGGATTATTGAAGGAATATATGTACATTGGGGGCTTATTATACTAGAGTTTTGATGTGACAAGATGCTAGAGAGTTGTGAGTAATGGGTTAATGGTGATGGCCTTCTATAAGGGAGATGAGGGGCCTTTTAGGAATGTTTGAGAATATTATTTTATTATAAACAATATTTCCATTTCAAAAGGTCCTAAACTAAATTAATAAAATGATAAGGTGAGTATTTTTCTAAATCATTTCATCCAATCTATTTTAGAACTTTTTGGGGTATAAAAGTAACCTTATCTTTTATCATTAACACTTAGTTAACTAATTTAACTTTTACCATGTCCTCTTTTATATTCATACAATATGGTTAATATATTTAAAATAAAATACCAAGAGACCTAAAATGAAACATCAATGAAATTTGTAACATAATATATGTCATTTGGATGAATTTTATATTTTTTGGATTATTTTATCATTTAATATAATATTAATGGTTTGAAAAACTCATTTATGTCAATTCATAAACTATTCATATCAAGACATTTAAGAAATCAGTAATAACATGATTTTTTATAAAAAATTTCATTAATTAAAATATAAGAGGTAATTATTATCCATAAAAATAGTTTATATCATAAAAAGTTTCAAAATACATTTATTTTAATATTTAGTATATCATGTATTAAAAACATTTATTAAAAAGGTAATCACTATATCATCATTGTGTGAAAAATAAATTTATTTATAGGATGTCTAAAAATTATTAATAAAATACAATGATGTATGAAATATTTTTATATTTATAATTCATATTTATATCCGAAAATATCACTTATATAACCCCATATAAAATTTTTTTATTAAAAGATATATGTTTATGATACATTTTCCTTATAATTACATTAATTTTGTAAAAATGTCATTTTAAATTACAAGTGGCTCCATGGGGTCCCAAAATCGACCCAAGAATTCCCATGGTCTTAAATTTATCATCTAATATGGTTAGGACATGTGTTAGGGTAATTTGATATTATTATAATATTATTTTTTACCCTTATTTACCCGATTTACCCTTTATCAATGGTAAATAAAATATTTACTGAAGTTACTAATCATAATGTCTAAAAATAATAGATAACTATTTAAACAATTTGGAACTCATAATTCCAAATATGTAATCGATTTTTAAAAATTAAAAACACATAATTTTTATAAATTAATATAAAATTCACTCCAGTTGTCAAAACCAAAAAGCATGTTTTTATGAAATAATAACTATGAAAAGATTGAAATGTGTTTATGTCTAATTAAAAAGTGAATTTACAAAAAATGAGAAAAATTATATTAAAGGTTAAAAATATAACCTAATTATATTTTAGAACCAATTATTAATATAGATTATCATATAAATAAATTAGATTAAAAGCTAGTTTTTTGAATCAAAATGCAGTGTTTTCACTATTTAGCAAAAAATGAACTTTACCAGAAAAAGACCAAAATTTTAACCAAAGTATATTTTGATGTCCAGATTCTAAAGAAAATGTTTATGTAGTCAAAATTAATATATAAAAGTGATGTAAACTATATTTAAAAAGGGTTCTCCATCAAAAGGTGGTAAATCGACCTTATAAAGAATATTAGAGTATTTCATGCTTAAAATTGGATTCATTTTAATTTTAAGCCTCTAAAATTTATTGGATAAAATTAAAAACATTTAACAAACCTATGTAATAATATTTAAGTTATTTATTTCTATTCCATCCAATAAAATGGCTAGGAGATAAGTACCATTTAAAATAATAATATTATTATTTTATTTTTTTGTAAAACTCAAAGTTGTGTGCAACGTAAGATTTCAAAGAAACTTATTGTTGCGTTTTGAGTACACTATTGAACATAACATCCCATTGAAGGTAAAATTAACATTTAATTCAGAAATATTAAATAATATGAAAAATTCATATTCTTTACATACCTGGAATCTTACAACCAAAGAGATAAAATATAGAAATTATAAAATAAAACCCCCAAAATAACTACATTAGAATAAAATATATTCTATTTAGGAGATAAGTTACAAAAAATAATAAAAAAATGTAATTTTAAGCACAAAATATCATGAATTAATGAAAATTTAATTTTTTATTATCAAAAATAGTTATGGAAAAGTGAGAAACCACATAAGTTCAACCAGGAGGACATACCTCGTAAGTGATAGAAATATCATTGAAGAAAAACTTAAGCCGATTAGATGATTCTTCACTAAATATTTTCAAGGAGATACAGTGAACATGTTTTTCTGGATCATCAATATTTATGTCTTTGAATTGATATTCCATCTTATACCATGTTTGAGTATACTCCTCGTTATATATCTTCCCTTTATTAAAACCTCATGTTAATATAAAGACCTATTTGTCAATCCATGCAGCCTACTCACTATTAACAGCCACTCTAAGAATCCTACCCATCATCATGTCTACCTCTTCATGAGTTACATTGATAAAAAGAAACTCTTCCACCATTTCCTCACTTGAATGGATAAGAATCAACAGGTTTTTCTCATTAAAAACATTTACCACACAAGTTTTCTTTCACTGACCTCACCCGAATAGGAAATCACTTCTTCAGGGTTCCCTTTCATATTAGAAAAAGAAGCAGGCATGCAGTCCATCTCCTTTAATTTAATTTTTTACTTGACCTAGTCTCTATTGGATTTTAAAGGTACGAGTTATCCTTTTGCCCTTTTTTTCTACCCTATGGTAAAGATTGAACCTCCCAAGTCATGATCAGACTTTTGAACAGTCTTCTTCCATGAGTTGTATAGGTTTTTACAATGCATCCCTCATAAATTTTCCTATGAAAAATATCCAGAGATATCCTCATCATTCTTTAAACAACCTCTTATTTTAACTTCAATGGCATTCTCTTGGTCATCGTCCAAGCACTCCAAACTTGAAAAACAGTTACCGTTTTGGTGGGATCTTAGCTCTGTCCTTGGCCTGCAACCTAATGTCTCTCCAAATCAAAGGTCCAGGTTTTAGGAATCATGTTTTCCTTTACATTTTCATTATCATTATCCTCATTCCTTGATTCATGTACAGGCATGTCATAAATTCTCATCTACATGAGGGTATGTCCCATAAAATATGGTTGAATATTAGTATCCTTCACTACCAAGATTGGAGGATTCTACCTAATATCTTAATCATTACCCCCATCCTCTTGTTCCATAGCTTACTTACTCAGAACCAAATGGGACTCCACCACTTAATTCTTAGTAGCATTATCATCGATCAGACAATAATTGGAACTAGCATTCCCTACATGTAAATTTTCATTCATAAAATTCATTTATAGGTATCATATACACCACAAAAAATAAAAAAGTTTGTGAATATACAACATATCTCAATGAATGGAAATTGACATGCGAAACCCATTATAGGGTTGGTATCTCTCAAATTGATATACCATCAAAGATAGATCTCGAGAATGATTTTTGAATCACATTAATCTCATTAAATTATAATAAAATGTACATAGTAATTTATAAAACATACAAAATATAAAATAGGTGTTGAATAAGAAAAATCTCAATGAACAAACAATGAGATGAGGAACACTTACCTCAAGTCCTTATTTTCATTTTACACACTCAAAACACATGTATAATAATCTTAAATATACTAAAAATCTTTATAAAAATCCATAATCATACATATATTACTATAAAAATTTTCACCATAATTTTCAATGGCCAGTTTATTAACAACTATTCATTAAAATCACTATTTGGGTTTCAAATGTTTTATTTCCCATGAATTATTCAGTTCAAAGATTTCAATCCTTCATCCTTTGTTAAGGTTTTATAGTCCATATAGTCTTAATTGTATAATAATTATTAAATTTATTCATTTAATTAACTTTTAAGATGATCCATGTAATATGGTTATTAAAAATAAGCCTTTTGTATTCATTCAGGCGGTATTATACACGTTTGTAACTAAGGTGTTTAACTTAGTCCATGGTTGGAAATTAATTTAGGTAAATACTAATTTATATTTTAAAAATCATAATTATATTTTAATATATATATATATATATATTCATTAAATTCATCCTTTAACCATCCATGTGATGAGGTAAGGAAAAATGGATTACATCACTTCCTGGTGGTTATAGTATTCACATAATTGTGAGTGATGTTTTCAATTTTCCAATGGATGGATGGGTAAGAAGGATAATAATATTTTATAATTTTAGAGAAATATTTATGTAGTATATAAAATATATATCCATTAAATCCATCCATATAACCAATCATGTGAGGTGGTGATAAAAATGAAACACATTTCTTCTTGGAGGCAATATTCCGCATATACGCATGAGTGATGTTTCAATTTCATATAAAATAAAAATGTGGAAGAAAATAGTATTTACAAATACATAATATAATTTACGAATGATAATTGTATTTTTGTAATTATATTAAGATGTTTATAATATATTTTAATGTGATATATGAATAAATAAACTGTAAATCATTTGGTTAAGACTTATACCTCCTCTGTGTGTATTTTTTTACTTACACCTATTGTCTTATAGGATTTTGACATTGTGAGACAAACACCTCATGGATGTGGTGAGGAATTTTTGGAAGTGACTTTTTTAGAATCTCTCTAAAGACCAACTTTTTGTAAATTTTCTACATGTATATTCAAAAAATTGTATATTAGTAAAACTTATTATTATATATAGTTCATTATATGCATTACTCTAATTTAATAAGTTCCTAGATCATACATTGCATTGAAAAATTCAAAGAAGTTCCTCGTTCTAATGAGAACTGTTAAATTCTAGAATGATATTATAAAATAATTTTCTATTGTTCTGATAATTCAAAATTATGGGATCCATAGTATATAGACTATTAGGTAAAAGTACTCATAAATTGATGTGGATAATATCATGAAGTTCGCTTGGGTTATATACATGATGGGAGGTTATGGGAATAGACACACCATTATGAATTATTCATTTTTGGGTATCATCAGATATTGCTAACTGAAAGTATGTGTAATGATACATAGACTATAATATTATCATTAATTCCTTCTATTACTCACACAAATATATTTACTAATTAAAACTATGACAACATATGTTCCTGCAGAGGTAGGGTACATTGGGTACATCACGATTGACATGTCATTAATGGATTAGTAGAGGATGGATTCATACTCTACTTATTTAAGGAATCTAATATGCAACACCCCGTGAAAATACAATATTTTATTCTAAAATACATTTAATTTTTCTTATATCATGCTTTATATATTACCCCAAGTCAATATTATGCTACACGTAATATTAATAATTTATGCACAATAATATTTTTATCTTTCACTATACAGAACACTGATCTTATATTAAGTTATATGAAAAAATGACTTTCTTCAATGGATTTATTTACACTCATGGATGATTATTACCATGGATCAATATATAACTAAAATTCTGTAAGTATAAATTTAATTTTACACATAAAACCTATATTTTTTAAATGAAATCATTGCACCTTTTAATGGTTCACTATTTTTAAAAACAATTCATTAAACATTTATAAAAATATTTTTTAAAAATTAATATTAATTTTAGAAATAATAATGTATAAATTATTATTTGGTGAATTTTTTGTATTTTTCTTAAATATTTCATTTTTTATGAATATTAAAAATACTATATTTTAATTAAAAACTTATTTTTCATATTATTTATTTATAAGGGTAAAATATATTTTAAATTGTTTTTAATTTTAAGTTAGATAAATTATAAATCAATTAATACAAATTAATTCATTTAAATCAATTTTTCATTGATATTATTTATATAATCATGTCAATCATTTGAGCATTTGAACATTAAAACACAGTATCATCATCCCATCTAAGATATTAGTTTTAAATTAATATTTACCTATTTTGTAACTAGAATTTGTAAAAAATGGTGAAATTATTTTATTCAGAATAATTTATAATTTATATAATGGTAAAAATAGTTTTTCACCAAAAATAATGGTGAATGTCATTAAAATGTAATAAAATGATTAAGGGAAATATTAGCTTGACATGGGACTAAACCAAATACATAAAGTCTAAATTGACCTATACACAGGTACATGGCCTATTTTATAGCCATTTTTCGACCATATACTTCCTTTTATATAATTATCATCACTATATGAGGTAGGTGATGTAACCAAGACCTCCCAATAGTGTTTACCTTTTTATATTTACAATAATGTCACTTCTCCTCCACTATAAAAAGAACTCACCACGCCCAATAATTCACACATTTAAATCTATTTGGATAATACAATATATGCGTTAATAATATATTAAAATTACTTCCCTCAACCTAGAATCCATACATTGGGAATTATGCTAGATCTATAAGTCATTTGGTATTAACCGAAAATAGTTACCTAAAGAAGAGGTAATGTTCTATGATGAGTACTTTAGTTTAATTTATCCCCCCTCTTAAATTATAATTACATGTTTTAATATAATAACTCATGTATCCAAAAAAATGATAGAATATTTTTAGTTCAAGTATATAACCTACACTGACAATCACTTCCATCAAATGGGACACGCAATCATCGTTTACTTGTACGGTGGAATAATGCTTTGCGGACTGATGTCGTTTATTCATCCATAAACACTTCTCAATGATGGTAATAAAGAATGATTTATATTTTATATATTAAATATATTATATATATTATGTATTTATTATTCTTTCATTTTTATATAACACATAAATTTAGGATTTCCATTTTTTGGAATACGATAACTTCATTTTTGGACATGTGGATAACCACCTCCTCAAAGTGATGGGATTCATTCACGCTATACATGGAATGTATTAAAAAAATTAAAATATGTGACATATATGAAAAAACTGTGATACTGTAATTTTTTATATACATATATATCATTTACTTATAATTCCTTTAATACAGCAATGAAATTGAAGAAGCGTTCATGTGTACGTATGACCAAACGTCGCCACGAATGATGTATTTTATTTCCTACCTAAACATTTTATTGACTATTATAAATGCATATTTATTGAATATATATATTATTTAAATAATATTTCAAATTTTTGATATGATGAAATAATTATCTAACTTATATAAAGAAAAATAAAAGATTAATACATACTCAAAAAATAAGTCAATTAACATCTGAAATGATGAAAATTATAAAATATGTTTAATGAAGGGGTTATAATATGTTATAAATGGACTATATATTAAATTATAGATATTAATATGGTTCTATTGTAAGTTTATTACATTCATAAAATATGTAAAATGGATGTAAAGATCTTCCAAACAAACGTAATTATAGGGTATGTGATTTTCATCTCACTTTCTTACATCCATGAGAAAAAATTCAAATTCATAAATTATATATTTTCATTATTTTATATACTTCCATTTCTCATTTAATTTATTTATTCAATAATAAATCATGGTATTTTAATAATCTCTTTAAATTTTCTCATCCAAGAGGATATGAATTGAAAATTACCATGTAGTGAAAGGTGTCATTGCAATATCATGTTCCTCTATGATTCCTAACATTATCATGAAACAATCACATCCATATTAACATTTTAATTGAACAGTAAATTTAACTGATATATATGTGATATCGTGAAATTGATATTATTAGTTCAAAAAACTTATACCATTTTTACATACGCTGCTCACTTTGATAGTTATTTAATTAATTAGGGAAATGTTGATAAATCTGTATCTTTTAATCAATACATATATTTGACGGTAATTTTTTTTTATTAATTAAATTTATTATTAGATATTTAAATAATGATTTAGAAATCCACTACCCTAGTTGGGTACTGGTTAATTCAATCCCCTCGTTACATCAGTAGTATCATGAGATGAATTAGTTTGCTAAGTTAGATTAGAATAAATTATCTTGAGATTAGATATTGGCAGTAAAGGTTTCGTGTGCCTGGGAATCATGGAGTCCAAAATTTAAGAATATCATTCATTAATTATTTAGTTATTATTATATATAGGATTTTCACTGTGAAAAAAATCTATAGATTCAATTCATTGTAATTCTATTGATTTAATGAAATGGGTTTTCTGTTATTTGAATTTACATATTAATAATTCCTTAATAAGTTTTTAAAATGGAATTTTTATTCAGTTATTTATATAAACATATTTATTATTCATTTCGGATTCATTATATCTTCCACAAAAGTTAAACTCTGCAGATAATTTGAGCTCAACATTATTTTTTTCCTTTCATAGTAAATTAAGAAAAAAACATGGAATGAGTTTTAAGGATGCATAGCTTTTTATTTTTATATATATCATATTTTTCTTATCATTACTAATATAAACTAGGATCCAATTATGTATAGATTTTTCTAAAATAACTAAACTAATTGTTCCTTCAGGATTTGATTCTTTTTAATCATTCCAATATAATAATGTAAGGCACTGGCTCGGGGAATCTTGGGTTAGGAGGATATAGTTAGTATCAAATGGAAGCCTAGTAGAAACCTTGAAAACATGATTTTCAAAAATATATATTATGTAACATAACCCTAAGATATACTTTGAGGAAACGTATATAAGAATATACTATAATTCGGGTATGGTTGAGATTATGTGGGTATTCCAAGTATGAATCCATGTCCGGATACTATAAGGGCATGTGGTTAAGGAGAAGATCAAAATTGGGTAAACATATCTGAAAATGAGTGTTAGTCCTGGTGAAAATGTAACCTAGTACACTACAATGGCCCTTACTAAGAACTAAGAATGAAACATCAAGGGTATATTCATAGGGTAAATCACATTTTCTTTAAAAATCATTTTTTCAGATTTAAATGTAAATATGTCCCTAAATAAACTATGTTTAATATTATGATATTATCTATGAATAAATTTTTCAATTTATGTTATGTGTTACATAATATTTATAATTATACAAAGATCATAATTTTATGATCTAATCATTTATTTTTCATTTTTTATAAATGGAACCTTTATGGTTAAAGGGTTTTAAAACTCATGGACAATGTAGAGGTTTCTTAGCTGAGAAATCATATATATATTGTATGGTAACAAATAATGTTATTGATATATTAAATAGGTTTAATCATGTTATAACATATAACTTATCCCAGATGTATCAATTTGTTCCACATCAATATTCTCCGATGATGGATCAATTTATATGAATGATTCCCCCATCATTTGGTGGGGAAACTGATCCAATGGAAGCTAAGAAATGTATTTTATCTTTGGAGAAGATATTTATAGCATTGGGATGTGGTAAAAATTAGAATGACACATATGTAGTGTATTATCTCAGTAGAGATAGACTAATAGTGTTCGTTGATCAGAATTACATATAATAGAGTGAAAATAGAACATTCTAAATTGAAAAAAGTTAGTATACACTCCTTGAAAAATATTTCCACCGTGTGAAGAAAACTTTGATGATGATAAATATCATTAGTTTAAACCAAATGTATGAATAAAGTGTTGTGGGGAATGAATATTCCATTATGAGGTTATCAAGGTATGCTATTGATTTCATATGCAACATGGAATGCAAGATTTACCATTTCTTTGAGGAATTAATACAAGTCTATAATGGTTTCTAGTGTCTCAAATCATTTATTCATATGATAAAATATTTTTATATGATATCAAGCTTGAGGAAGAATTCTCCATCTATTATGGTTTCAAAAGTATGGAATAGGAAAAGATGAAGGAAGATAAAACAATGAATAATGAGAAAAAAGAAAATAAGGAATTTCCCACATGTGATAAGTTTGGAAAGAAACACCTTGATAAATTCTTGAATGGATTGAGGGTTTCATAGAAGTTTATAGTAAAGGTTAAATAAGGAAAATAATGAAAAATTGAGAAGGAAAATGTTACTATTTATTGTTAAAATTTAAATTATATGGGAAATATGCAATCAAATTACCCAAGAACCAATAGAATATACCTTATAATAAGCTATGGGATCAAGGACATCCATATTTTATTGACTCAACCATAGTAGAATGATTATTGTTATTTTGTATTATGATCTTTGAAATATGTTGTAAAAGAATTTTTTTATGATGTTCTCATAATATGATTTATGAAATAAATATGTATTTTTTTACAATTCTTTAATTAAACATTTGATATCATATGTTTAATCGTACGAAAAAAATTATTTGGTAGAATGTTATAGTTTTTTGAAAACACATGTTTGAGAGAAAGATAAGCATTAATATGTTCATGATATTAAGATAATGATTTTGGATAAATAGATAATTGATATATATAATTTTAATGGGATACTAATAAGTACCATGTAAATTTTATTAAAATTTTGGATCAAAATATTTTGGATATATTAACCATTTATGAAATGGTTTATGTTAAACATTGGATATGGTTTTAGAGTTTGATGCATTATTTCATCATATGATAAAACATGAGATATTATATGAAGTAGAAATAATTCAAGGTGCGATAAAAGGACATGATGATGTTAATAAAAACATATATTTACTTATATTCTTGGAGATTGATTGAATTTCTCAACGCTCTAAAAAGGGTCCTGAAACAAAATTGTTGTCATGTTATCATCATTTTTTATGATATCGATGACCTTTATTCACACATCTGGTTTACAGTTTTGTGGTGAATAAATTTCTCATGGACATGTTGTTTATCACCCTCCATCAGAACATGATAGATATATTTCTCTTCTATGTCTATGTTTTTACAAATGTTCTCCTATTCAAAAGCCCAGTTTTGTGTTGACCTTCACATTTCCCTTTCTTATAATGAGAAATATGCGTTATTAACCCTATTTATGATGTTTATTTTTCTATAATATTATTTTTAAAAATAAAACTATTGATTATTGATATCATGTTTAAAACTCTAGGATTCAATTCTTTTATGGTGGATAGTATGTGACCCCTCAAGACATTACAATATTTATTTTAGAAAAAAAACAATTTTGTTTGTAATATGATTTATAAGCTCCCCTAAGTCAATATTAAGATACAAAAAAAGTTAATAATTTATTTGAAACATAATTTTTAGCTTTATATATATGGAACTCCGATATAAGATTATGTTACACAAAATAGTGACATCTATTAATGGCTTGTGTTACACGCCAGGCTGAGTTTTACCGAATAACAATATATTATTAAAATATTATTATTTAATGTAATTAGATATAACCCAACCATTATGTTGGATTTTATGAATATGATTAACTGAATTATGAAAATATATGGTTTAATTCATTGGTTAAAATAAATTGTAAATTAATATAGGAACCAATTGAATATAAAGGGAAGGTTTTTATATAAACTATTTTTATGCTCATTGTGACGTTTTATCTTAATAAATTAAATAAATTACTATTGATCAATGATCATAATTAAATATATATTATACATTCAATAAATTATTTTTTCACATTCATTTTATATATTTTATATAAATAGTATAAGTACACCCCAAGTTTACGTTTACAAACATATATTTTCTAAAGGCAATTTTGCACCCTTTTAATGGAACACTAGTTTTAAACCAAAATTTTTAAACATTTATGAATTTTAGTTTTAAATGTAAACATTATTTTCTAATGAAAAAAATTTATAATCAGGTTATGGTGAATTTTTGGAATTTTTCTGAAATATTATATTTATTCATGAATAGTGAAAAATGTTGAATTTTTATTGAAAACAGTTATTCTTCTAATTTATTTATATGGATAAATTATTTTTGAAGTATTTTTTAATGTAAAATTACATTATTTATACATAAATGTATCAAATATATGTCATTGAAATCAATTTCACATTTTAGTTGGATATAAATTCTTCTTAAACCTTTGAGCATTTTAACATTAAAACTAGCTTTGTAGTCTTGTCTCTGGGTTTGATTTTAGATTATTTTCTACCACTTCTATGATTAGAATTTAGAAACTTTTATTTCATATTTTGAATCATAATTATTTAAAATTTCATTTAATATAGAATAATTTTTTGATGAAAAATATTTGTGAAAGTAATTAAAATTAATTATAGTGATTAATAGAAAAATTAGCTTATCGAGGGACTAAACCTCAGTCTTAAAGTCCATAATGGCCTAGACACATGTCCAAATAATATTGGATAGAAATTTTTAGACCATATATTACATTTTCTCGTATTTTGACCATTATTTATGGCAAATTAGTTAAAGGGAGACCTCTCAATAATGTTTTCATTTTTATATCTATAAGAATGCCACTCCTCCACTATAGAAAGTAACATACCCCTACCACTTCATTACATATTTCATGACATTTGGATCATACAAAATAATCCCAAATAAACCCAAAAATACCTCTTATAATCCTATAATCATCACTTTTTTCATAAATCTAACCATGTAAGGATTATGGTATAACCAAAAGGAGTTACCGGAAGAAGAGGTAATGTTCTTCAATAAGCAATTTAGTATTATATATTTCACCACCAATTAAATTTTTCTAATATATAGTTAATAAAATAACATTATTATAATAAATAAACAATACTATTTTTTTCAAAGATAATAACTAAGCTCTGACACACTTCGATAAAATTGGATACACAATTATGGTTCGTGTTTATGACAGACAAACGCTTCGTGAACTGATTTCATTCATTCTTTCATTACCACATTTCATGTTTTAAATACGGATTTAAATTTTAAATATCATATATTGTTGATTCAATAAGGTTTCCTTATGAATTCTCCATTCCTCTATGTTTTGAAAATCAAAAACATTCTATCTTAAGGAAAAACAAATTTTCCAAAGATTTATCTTAATAAAAAAAATTATTCATCAAGGAAAATTTATCCTTACATATGTTTTCATTGTTAATTTTATAGTTTCTATAAATCTAAATCTTTTACTACTAAAGGATAAAATTTACTATCATTTATAAAACCCAGTAATCCAAAAAATCCTTGGTTATATAGTATTCTATTTTCAGACTCCAAATTCTATAAAATTAAAATTCTGAATTCTCTGAAATTAAGACATCAAATTCTCTAAAATTCAGACTCTGGATTCTATAAAATTAAGGCTCTAAATTCTCAATAATTCAGAATCTAAATTTTCTAAAATTCATACCCCTAATTCCCTGAAATTAAGACTCTGAATTCTATGAAATTCATGTTCCGAATTCTCTGAAATTCAGACTCTGAATTCTCTAAAATCCAGACTCTGAATTTTTTGAAATTTTCATTCCTAATTCTCTGAAATTCTGACTCTAAATTCTCTAATATTAAAATTATAAAATCCTAAGAATTAAGACTCTGAATTCCTCTGAATTCAGACTCTAAATTACTCATAATTAAGACTCTATATTCTTATGAAGTTCAAAATTTGAATTTATTAGAATTCAGATTCTACAATCAATAGAATTCAAGTCCTGAATTCCTTGGAAAATATAATTTGAATATCCATGATTTTCAATATCCAAATTATGGGTTTCTTAGAATCTGAACTTTTATTTTTCCTTAGAATCCAAAAAATAGACTATTTTAAGCCACATTATTGTTCTTACACTTGTTATAGTTATGAAATGATGGCATACATTCTGTTTCTAACTAACCATTGTTTGAGTGACACATGTACAGGTCCCTACAAAATTCAAAGAAAAAAATGACTGTTATGGAAGAGAGCCAATCGTAGAAGTAGTTCCAATAAATATGAGTTCATTTGAACGAGCTCAACAACAACTTGCTCACTCTAGAAAATGCATGCTACTAAAAGTATTTATAAAGAGAGACAATATCATGCCGTGTGTTTACTAAAAAACTTTTTTTTCTTTCTTCATGCAACTCTGATTGTTTTTGTGTACAATCGAGGATTTCTAAGGATATGAAGAAAAAGGTTTCGACAGTGTTCAAGGACTTCTGTGGATAGGAAGATAGAGGTTCTGAATAACTTAAAGTTCAAGGGATTATCAGGATAACTAGATAGATTTCGATATTTTTATCAAGGGCTTACCCTGGTATGGGTAAGATAGTCTTTCTGGAATGTACAAATCAAGGGACCTTTATCCATGGTTGTTGGATACCATTCTCCTTGGTTCAAAATACATAATAATTATTACTAGTTTAGGATTCAATTTTATTTCTGCTATATTTTGATAATTAAATAATTTATAACCTTTTATACATTCTTGTTCTTTTGTATACTCTAATAAGTAAGATTCTATAATCTTTAATGTAGAATCATTTCCTAGTAAACATTCCTTAAGTTTCATTTTCAGAACCACCTTTCTGGAACATAACATGTTTTTTGAACTAGAAGAGGTCTTGTGAATTTACAATGTTTAAATTTATTAAACAATGTATTCCATAAGGTTGAAAATGATAGTTTTTAAACATAAAATTCACCCCTCTAATAATTGAGCATCTACATTAAAATTTCTATCCTATAATTGTTATTAGAGGAGGTCTCTAAAAAACTTATATTTACATATAAGTTTTCTTTCTCAAGTTTTCATTGTTTTAAATATCTTACTTTCTTGGGATTTTTATCCTTGTTTAAAATGTTTTACTAATAAAAATTTTTTATGGAAAGATATTTTTTTATATAACAGGAATGAATATTGGTTCAATTGAAAATCTAAATCCTACTAGACCACCTATATTGATAGGAATTATTATGAATATTAGAGAGATCATATGAAGACTTTTTTTATTAATACTAGAGAGGACAATTTTGTTATGTTTACTGTAGATTACAAGATTCCTGATAAGGAAGTCAGAAATTTTACTATTCACGAAAAGTTAGAATATCAACGAAACTACAAGGTACTCAATAAATTGTTGTGTTCCATGACCAAGATTATATATAGTCTGATTTTTTTCTTGTGAAGATTCTAATTGTATTTGGAAGAAATTGTTGGTTACTTGTTTTGGAACATCCAAGGTTATAGAAACTAGAAGAGCTTTCCTAAGAGTAGAATATCATGGATTTCGATTTCCTTATGGAGAATCGGTATGCCAGGTACTAAAAAGGTTTATGACTATTGTTAATAGCTTACAATCTATGGGTGAAAATGGTTTAGATGAATAAGCACTTGTGGATAAGATTATAGATATCAAGATTTATGAGTGGTAATCTTAGAGAATAGATATCAATGAGAATATAAAATTATCTCAAATTACTCTTGATGATATTTATGGAACTCTTCTTCAACATGAGACAAGAATAAAAAGATATTCTAATATAAATAAGAAGAATAATGGAAATGGGAGTGTAGCCTTTACTACTACTAAAGGAAATACTTTTAAGAGGGTTATGAGATCCATGTCCAAGAAATTCACTATTTTATATAAATCTAGTGAATGTGAACATTCTAATAATGGCCTATCTAATCTTTATTAAAGGATGAAAAAGATAGTTAGGAAGAAAGAATTTCAATATAGAAATAATAAGAAAGAAATAATGGATAAGAAAGACTCAGATGTCACTTGTTGTAAATGAAAATGAGTATGGCATATAAGGTAAGATTGTTCTATGATTAAGAAAAATGATAGGAAGGAAAGGCATTCTGAGATAAATACAAAGAAGTACTATAAAGTTAAAGCTAAGAATGTTTTGAATGCTAATTACACCTGGAGTGATAGTGGTGGAGATTCTTCTGATTAATCCTCGGAGTGTGAATCTATTGGTCAGAAGAATCTTGTTCTAATAGCCAAGCTACCTATTGAAAATAATTTTATAATGGCCCAGGTACACAATGATGAATCCATAACTCTTGTATCCTTAAATAAAAATTATAGTGATAATAAATATTATGAATCTTCATATGGAGAATCTTCTTCTGATGAAGATAATATATTACCAACTTATTAAGAAGTATCTAGGTTTTCTAAACATCTTGAGAATGAAAATTATAAACTCAAGAAAAAACATGATAAGTAAAATTATAGATTTTATATTCTTACTAAAGAAGTGTTAGATCATTCTGAAGATCTATATATGAAAATTTTTGATTTTGATAGTATTTCCAAAAAATATTAGGAAGTTAATTCTTATAAGTATAAACAATCCAAGGATCTTGAATATGTAATTTCTAGGAAAAATATTTTAGAAAATAACACTAGTTGAAAAAATAATGTTTTTGAGGATAAAAACTTTGTAATTAAACTAATGTCAGAAATATTTCCCTTTAGTAAGTGTTTGTCAAACATTACCTTAGGAAAGGAAAACATTGCCAATATGTATTCCCAAATTCGACAACTGGGGAATAATTTTGGATTTGGATATACTCATTCTAAACCGGTTTTTAGTAATACTTCTTTTGTTCCTCTAAGTGCTCCATTCTGCACTAAGTGCCAGTGTGGTGGGAATTTAGAAAAAATTGTTCTTTATAAAAAACTAAGTATTTATTTTTTTGAAAAACCTATTTTCTATGAAAATGTGGATAAATAAAAGTTTTCTTTCTAAAATTTCTGTATACAATAATGTTTAGGTTACGAAAGCCTGACACTCATATTTTCATGAAAAATAAATATAGTAACAACAATAATACAAGTTACATTGGTAGTGGATGTTCCCAAAACATGACTGGTAACAAAAATTTACTTTGAAAATTTTATCAAGATGAAAAGAGGAAAAGTAACTTTTGGAGATAATTCTCAGGGAGCAATTATTGGTATATGTAGCATTTTTTTTCTTATGAAAATTTTTGATTTCAAATGTTTTATTTATTAAAGTTATTAAGAACAACCTCATTATCATATGTAAATTAAGTGATAAAGGTTACCTTGGAATTTTAGGAAAGACAAATTCTTAGTACCCAATTCCAAGGAAGAGTTTATTTTTTCGACCCACATCCAGGAGAATGTGTATATACTAAAATTAGAAGACCATAATATTCAAGAAACACCTTGCCTTAGTATAATAGAAGATCAGTATTTTTTATGGAATAGAAGGTTATGACACGGTTACCTTATGAAATTATGTAAACTCACTATGAAAAGACTTGTTATGGATCTACCAAATCGTAGATTTGATTTTTCAAATGTTTGTGATCCTTGTCAATATGGAATGCAACATAAATAAATCTCTATATCAATTGATGATGTCTCAAATTATAATTCACTATAGTTGGTGCATATAGGTATTTTTAGTCTAACACAAACTGGAATCATTGGAGGAAAATATTATGTTCTTGTACTAGTTAATGATTCAACTATATTTATGTGGGTCTATTTTCTAGAAAAGAAATCTGATACTTTTTATTATTTACAAACATTTAGAGCCCATGTTAAAAATGATAAAATCCTTCCATTGATAACTATTCATTGTGCTCATGGAGTATAATTTCAAAATTCTAATTTTGAAAGTTTTTTTATTAGAAAAGGCATTTCTCATAACTTCTCATCACCAAGAACCTCTCAAAAAATTGGTGTTTTTGAAAAATTAAATCTAATTATTCAAGAGATAAAAAGAACCATGTTGAGTAAATATTCAGTAGCTAAATATTTTTGGGTCGAAGCTGTTTGTACTTCTTGTTATACAATAAATCAAATTTTGATTAGACCTTTTCATAATAAAACCCACTATGAGTTATGGAATGGTAGAAAACCTAGACTTTCATACTTTAAGGTATTTCGATGGAAAGTATTCATTTTAAATAATAAAGATAATTTACATAAATCTTCACCCAAATATGATGAAGGAATTTTTTTAGGCTACTCCATAACTTCTAGGGATTATAGTGTTTTAAATATAAATACTTGTATTGACGAAGAAACCATACACGTTAAATTTTATGGAACTAATCATTTTGTTTTTAAACACCTTCAACCTACATCTAAGAATGTGTTTTCAAAAACTGATTATAAACCCTTTATAAAAGATCCTTCTGATATGGAAAATGTTTAATAAAATGTTTCTGAGATAATTACCCCAGAATATTTCCTTCCATATGATGATGAACAGGTTCTACCGAACCCAAATCCGTTGTTTCATAAGAATCATCCAAATGAGAGTATAATTGGTAATGTAAATCAACATGTTAGGACTAGATGTTCTTTATGAAATGAAGTAGAACATCTATAATTCCTTTCTCAATTGGAACCAAAAATCATTGATGATGATTTAGGTGCGGATGATTGGATAAAATCCATGCAAGCTGAACTAAATTAATTCAAAAGGAATAAAGTCTGAACCTTGGTTGAGATACCTAAGGAAACATTTATTATTGGAGTAAAATGGGTCTTTAAAAATAAGTGTGACAAAAATGGAATCATAGTATGAAATAAAGCTAGATTATTTGCTAAAGGATATAATAGACAACAAAGAATAGACTATAAAGAAACCTGTGATCCAGTATCTAGAATTGAATCTATCCATATTCTAGTTTCTTTGGTAGTATTATTTAACATTAATATTTTTCTAATGGATGTTAAATATGATTTTATTAATGGATATGTTCCAGAAGATGTGTTTTTTTGAAAAACCTCCTGGTTTTGAAGATACAAAACATCTTGAACATGTTTTCAAACTTACCGAAGCTTAATATGAACTTAAACAACCCCCTAGATCCTGGTATGATAGATTTACATGATTTTTGTTACAAAATAATTACAATAAAGGGAAATTCTGATCCATTACTATTTATAATGAAAGATAAGAAAAAAGTTTTGATTTCTCAAATTTATGTGGATGACATTATAATTGGTTCAAATCAGAAATCTTTAACTGATTCGTTTGCGAATATAATGAGATCTAAGTTCAAAATGAGTATGATGGTTGAGTTAACATATTTTGTTGTTTTTCAAATTTCTCGAAAAATGAGAAGGAATTTATATATCTCAACATAATTATATTAAAGATATTATTAAAAAGTAGGGTTATGACAACACTAAGAGTATAAGTACTCCCATTGGTACCTCAAATTCACTTGATCATGATGATACTGGGAAACCAGTGGATCGAACATCATTTACAGGTATGATAGGAAGCTTAATATACTTGAAATCTAGTTGTCCATACTTAATGTTTTCAGTATGATTATGTGCAAGGTATCAATCCAATCCTAAGGAATCTCATTTAAATGAAGTGAAAATGGTTTCTTGATACTTAATGGGAACCATGGATTTTGGACTCTATTATACTTCTGAAACTGATATTGTTTTAAAATGTTTTTCAGATATAGATTTTGGTGGATGTAGAATAGATAGTAAAAGTAGATCCAGAGATATTCAGTTATTAGGAGATTTATTTGTTTCTTGGTCATGGAAAAAGCAACAATCATTATCACTTTCCACTGCAAAAGTTGAATATATTGCAGCTTGAAGTTGTTGTGCTCAAGTGTTGTGGATACAACACCAACTCACAGAATATGGTATGAGTTTTACCAAAACAAAAATAATGTGTGATAATAATAGTTCTATTTCCTTAAGTAAAAACCAATAACATCAATATTGATCAAAACACCTAGATATTAGTCTTCACATTCTTAGGGATCACACACAAAAATGGGATATCATTCTTCAATTTATCGGAACGCAAGATCAACTGGTTGATATTTTCCCAAAATCATTACCCTTTGGTAGATTTGAATACATTAAAAAAAAGTTATGGATGATAACCATAAGATAATCTTCCATATTAACTTTTTGTTTAAATCTATCTCCTTACAGAAATTAATTCATTTTCATAGGGGGAGTATATTTTCTTCATTGACAAATTTTATCATAGTCAAAAAAAAATCATAGTCAATCTTTTTTGTAGTCAAATTTTTTCATAGTAAAAAAGTTTCATAGTTAAAAGTTTTCGTAGTCAAGATATTTCATAGTCAATTTTTTTTTCATAGTCCAAATTTTTCATAGTCAACATTTTTCTCAGTCAAAATACATTTTTCTGTAATCAAATTTTTTTCCCGTAATCAAAAGTCTTGTTATCAAGTTTTTCAAATTTTACTGGATCATTTTGTTTTTCTACAAAAAAATATGGAATCTAAAGATTTTAAAGAAAAAATTTCCTAATTATGAATAATTTTCTTATTAATCTTTAAGGTATGTTTTTTTCTCTAAAATTTTCATTATCATCTTTTTACATGTTGATATTTTTATCTTGTTCGGATTCACATTCTCTTAAATACAAATGTTTATCATTAAAACCTCAACAAATCATAACATACCAAACACTTTCTTTGGCTGTCATCTCAACCGTCAGATATGATCAAGAGTTTTTTAGCCGTTGGATCAATCAAGAAAGTTGAACCATCACCTAAAACGGTTATATAAGGACACCTCAATGATTATCCCATATAAATTTTCAATCCTTGGTGTGTTGAAGCTCCACCCCTATACTTATGTCCATTTTGAATCATTAGTTTTTCCTTAGTTCTGAATGTTTATAGAAGCCTCTCCTTATAAAGATATGTCTTCAGTAAAAGAAATCTCCGAGTAGAAAATTTACAGAGAAAGGTTAGTCGATATGAAATTTGATGTTATGTTTGGCTCTATCATTTCAAATAATATAAATTTGGATTGTTGGGAGTGCCATCGTATATCAAAACTGAAGGCACATGATATGTTCTATCCATAGTTGTTGATTGAATTTTATGAGTCAGGAGGTTTTTTCAACAAAGGTGGTAGAGATAAGGATTCCTTCTAGAGCTATGAGAAGACCTATTTCCTTTCCTACAGCAAGGTATCTTATTTGATTGGAATTCCTTATGAGGGAGAAGAAAAATTTTATACTCACAAGTTACCAGATATATCATGATTATTTAAGAAGTAAAAAAGATTCTGAGTGCCTTGGTTTGAAATATGTGAAGACTCTAAAAAAATTTATCTCTCTACAAATTTCTGGATTCATGAATTGTGGGTTCATGGTTTTATTATTCCAAGAAAAGGTTATGAGGATACACTGAATAAAAGTTACAACTATATTTGGTATTTCTTGTTGAACATCAGGAAGAGAAATTTGGTGATGTATATCTTAATTATGAATGATAATATCAAGAATGGAAATTTGATGTCTCAAATTATCATGTAATCGACCACTCTCTCCAGGATTATTGTTCTTTTCCATCTATCTTTCAAAATCACTTACAGTTCTAAGCCAATAAATTACAAGTTTATACTACTTAGTGATGATACCTTGAGAAGGATAAAGGCTGGATTCTCTAATGAATCTGGATAATTTTATGACCTACCTAAAGAGGAAGTATAAGATTTATCAATGAAACTGTAAGTGTCTGAAACATGAAAGAAGGGTGGAAGGAAGAGGAAGTAAAAGGAATTGGAAGAGAGAGAAAGAAGCCCTATGGCTAAGGAAACATAGTATGCACCCCCGAAATCAAAGAAGAAAAAGACTTACCCGGATGATGTTGTGTCTTAGTTGAGAGAGGAAAAGATGAACGGGAAGGAAGGGGAGCCTACATTTGGCTTGGACCCTGATGATGGAAAATATTTAAAGATAAAGGCTATAGAAGAATTTGAAAATCAAGATAATGAAAAGAAGTAGAGGGAGAAGAAATAATATGCTAAAATCATTAAATCTATTGGTAAGTCTATTGAGAAATCCTCTGAAAAACACTAGGTGCTAGAATTGTTTTCACAAGAATCAATTCATGTGACTCTAGGAAAGAAGGTAGTGATTCCAGAACCAGATCAAGATGAATAAATTTTGCAAGAGGAAAAAGTGGATGAAGAAGAATAAGGAAGTGGTGATACTGATAACATGATTAAGTAGGTATAGGATTATCATGAGAAGGAGAGTCCTTCTGAGAAACTATCAATTTGATCTTCTGAAGCAGAATCTTCAAAAATTTCTACACTTGGAAAAGAAGATAAGGTCTAGGAAGAAGTGATTAATCTATTTGAAGATGAAAGCCTCAATCATGATTTTATTCAGCCAGAGGATGTTGTGGCTGGTGCCAAGAAAGAAAATATTGAGGAATATAATATTGTTCAGTTATTAGATAGTGAGAATGAATCTCCAAAATCACAAGAAATCATTCCAAGAGATGAAAAAGGAAAGCAGGTGTTGGTGGATTCACCTAGTAAGTCAATGGTGAAAAGAAAAGAACTCGGTGCTTCATCGAATAAGAAAGCTGAATAGATTGAAAAACAATCCTCCCCAACTAAAAACATAGATTCAAAATCATCCACTCTTGGACAATATTTTATAGTATAGTCTTTGAAAAAGTTTGTTGATACCATTCCCTTATTCTTGAGTATAGATTCAAGATTCCAGTTGCTTCAGCATTCATTCAATCAGAAATCAGATTCAGTTTCAATGATTATGGATAAATTTTCCAGACATGAGGCAGATTTTAAATCTCTTTTCATTGGTTATGAGGCTCATAAAAGATCTTTCCAAAAGATTACAAGTTGGTCAATAAAGACAGTCGAAGATCTCAGAGTCTTTGATGAATTTCAAGATAATGTGAAAGAATCATTTGACATCTAAGATAGGAAGATTAATGATCTTACTAATAGTTTTGAAGAAATGATGACTCTTGAACAAACAACTCGGAAGAAATAAGTCAAAGAATTAAATGCAATTCTTAATTATGCGACTATGAATTGGAAGAGAGAAAGGGATCTCATAATTGAGTTTGACGAATAGCTTGTTAAGGAATAATAATTATTGAAGGCTAATGAAGAATTTCTTAAGGCTCTGGAAGAAAACATTAATGTCTTGGAGAAAAAAATTGAAGATAGTGATCAACTACTGAATCATTTTGAAAATGATTACAATGAGCTTAAGAAGATAAAAACCATCGTGAATAATATTATGCCAAAGGGGGAAAATAATAATTATCCAAAATCCGGTCTTTGCTATATTTTTATTCTTTGTAAAAATTCTTTCAATCATAATGTAATTTTGGTTTTTCTTCATCTATTTGGTTATTTAGTACTAATTTTTTAGGTACCATATTTTATTCCATTCTATTTATTTTTTTTTAAATCACAAAGGGGAGAAAGGAATTATAAAAAAGAATTCTATGTAAATAATATATTTCTCTGTGTCATCGGGAGTTCATCTAAGGCCAAGTTCTTATCAAAGAAGTTTTTTGTATGCAATAAAATGTAAAATCATATTAAGGAAATCAAGAATACTATCCTTAGGGATTTAAAAACCTAATGGGGAGTTAGTAATATTCATTATTATTCACATGTAAAAGGAGATAAGATTTATTTTATGTTCATATAGAAACACTCTATGTCCTTTTATTCTTTTTCGTAAGGAAGTTTGTGCTTTCCAAAAAGGGGGAGATTGTTGAGTCAATAAGGTTTCCTTATGAAATTTCCATTCCTATATGTTTTTAAAATAAAAAACACTCTATCTTAAGGAAAATTATTTTTTCCCTAAGATTTAACTTAATAAAGAAAATATTTTTTATTCAAGGAAACATTATTGTTAACTATATTTTCATTGTTCATTTTATTGTTTCTCTAAATCTATCTCTTTTATTCTTAAAGGATAAATTTTGGTTTCATTTCTAAAAACACGTAATCCTATAAATCCTTAGTTATAGAGTATTATGTTTCCAGACTTCAAATTCTCTAATATTATTATTCAGAATTCTATAAAATTCGGACTCCGAATTCTTTAAAATTCAGACCCTAAAATCTCCGAAATTCAAAATCTGAATTCTATGAAATTCAGACTCCAAATTCTCTAAAAATAGGACTCTGAATTCTCTGAAATTCAGAATCTAAATTCTCATAAATTCAGACATTGAATTCTCTAAAATTCAGACTACGAATTCTCCAAAATTTAGACTCTGAATTCTCAGAAATTCATATTCTGATTACTCTGTAATTCAAAGTACGAATTCTACGAAATTCAGATTTCAAATTCCTCTGAATTCAAACTTTGAATTCCTCAGAAGTTAGACATTAAATTATTCGAAATTCATACTCCCTATTCTTTATAATTTGAACTCCGAATTTCTTAGAACTCAAACACCGAATTCCGGAGAAGATCAGATTTTGAATTGATTAGAATTCAGATTCTGAAATCTATAGAATTCAGGTTCCAAATTCTATTGAAAATAGAATCCGAATATCCAGGATTTACAGTTTCCAAATTATTGTTTGCTTAGACACTGAACTTTTATTTTTCCTTAGACTTTAAAAAATTGACTTGTTTAGGAAACCTTCATTTTCATTCACTTGTTATAGTTATGAAATAATGTCGATCATTCTATTTCTAACTAACTGTTGTCTGATTGACACCTGCACAGGTCCCTCAAAAACTCAAATTAAAATATTACTCTTAGAGGAGGGATCTCACCATTGGAAAAGTGTATATAAGTAGGAACTCATTTGAATGATCTCAACAACAAATCGATAACTCTAGAAATTGCATGCTGCTGAAGTGATTTATAGAGGATGAAACTCCCATGCCTTTGGAGTTCTGAACATCTTGTTTAGATTTCTCCGTGTGACTCTGATTGTTATTGTGTAAAATCAAGGACTTCTGGGTATAAGAAGACAGAGGTGTCGACTACGTTAATGTTCACAGACATACTTGGATAGGAATACATAGGTTTCGGCTACCTTAAAGTTTGAGGGATTTCGGGTATTGAAAGATAAATTCTGATATTCCAATTGGGGTATTACACTGGTATAGGTAAGACGAACTTTCTTGGAAGTAGAAATGAAGGTCCCTTTATCCATGTTTATTGGATACCATTGTATTTTTGTTAAAATATTTTATACTTGTTGCATTTTTTTGTTTCAAGTTTATTTCTGCTGTATTTTGATTAAGGAAGAAAGTATAACCTTTTTATACTTTCTTGTTCTTTTGTAATATCTGATTAGTAAGATTCTAAACACATTAAGGTAGAATATTTTCCTTGTAATTTGTCCTTGATATTAATTTTTGGAACAACATTTCTGGAACCAAGCATGTTTTTAGAACTAGAAGAGGTCTTGTAAATTTACATTGTTTAACTTTGTTAAACATAGTTTTCCTTAATGTTAAAAATGAATGTTTTTAAACATTCAATTCACCCCTATTGTAACTGATCATCTACATTAATATTTCGATCCTTCATATATATGATTTTTATGATTTTTATGATGTATTTATACTTATTTAATTTTAATATAACACATACATTTTTATTTCAATTTTGTGAGAAATGATAATTGTGTTTGTGGATGTGTTGACTATTGCCACCTCAAAGCGATGTGATTCATTCATGCTATACCAGGAAATTTTTAAGTATGTTTTTAATTAAAATATGTTATATGTATGAATTAAATATTATACTATAATTATTATATACATATATTTAATTTAACATTCATTCTTTTAAGATGAAAATTAAATGTAAGTAGTGTTCATGCATACGTACGGCCTACCGTCTCCCTAAACGGTGTACTTCACTTCCTATCTCCAAATTTTATTTAATAATATGAATACATATGAAATGAATGTATATGAAATTTAAATCATGGATTAAATCCTGGATATGATGAAACCATGATCTACATAAGAGAGACAAAAATAACAATTCAAGACATACTTGAAAATTAAGGCAATTAACACCTAAAATAATGAAAATGATGAAACATTATTAACGGAAGGGTTATAATATATCATAAAAGAACTATATATGGAATCCTAAATATTAATATGGTAATAGTGTAGGT
Organism: Viscum album; assembly: GCA_963277665.1. Taxonomy (NCBI): domain Eukaryota; kingdom Viridiplantae; phylum Streptophyta; class Magnoliopsida; order Santalales; family Viscaceae; genus Viscum; species Viscum album. The sequence continues at coordinate 1,254,769,848 of OY728131.1, read as the reverse complement.
TAATATAGTTATTAAAACTCTTATACAAGAGGTTAAACAGTATCCAACAAAAAGGAAGCATAAGGAAGGGATTTTCAACTCAATTTTTACATCATCAAGATAGGTTTCATATTCACCACATATTAATTTTTTATTCTGTATATACATCCCCATTTTAATACAATATCATGATTAACTCACTATTCATGGTATTTTTAGTTTCACATTGAATTATATCATCATATGGGTTTGACATGAAAATTACTATGTGGTAAAAGTTATCTTTGCAATCTCACTTTATTTGGTGATTGTAAACTTTCTCATGAAACAATAACTTATTTATAATCATTTTTATTATATATTAAATTTATCATTAATTTTCATATTATTATTAAAAAGATATTATTTATTCCAAAACTGTGTACAATCAATATGGAATGTATTTTTAATTATGCACTTTTTCATATTTATGAATCATTATTGATTCATGAAATCTTATATTACACATAAACCTAATTGAGCATTTGATATCACCCTAATTATTTTCCTTTTCCATAGGATATTTAGATAATTTCTTATAATGAGTTTCTACGATGAATTTTTTTAATTTATTTATGTATTATGTTTCTTTTTAATTACCAATATAAAATGGGTTCCAATTATTTATATATTTTTTAAAAACTGCTAAACTAATAAGTCCTATGGGATTTGATTCTATCTAATCAAGAAAATGTAATTAAGTAAGGATCTAGCTCTGAACATTTGGTTTTAGGGTGTTACATGCTATTTTTCCCCTTTTATTATAATAGAACCACCTTCCTAAATTCCATGGTCATATAGTAACAATGTGTTTAGTTCAAATAGTCAAATAAATTGGTATCGATCATATTGGTAAGTGAAACACATGTGAAACATGGTTGATGAGATATTGGGACAAAGGGATTATATTACATTTTGAATGACTATATGTGGTTTTTATCATTGTGACAATAAGTTAATTATCTTCACTACACTGACCTATTACAATAATGCAATCTTTTGTGCTAGGAAATAAAACCTAACGAAAATGAGAAGGAATCCAAGAGGGTCAGACACTATGTGTTTTTTATGAGCTTGATTAAACTCTATTTGAATTTAATAAATTGAATTAATATTATTCTTAAGATGGTGGTATAATTTTATTCTCATTTTATCGATTTCAAATGTTTATCAATGAATGAAATATATAAATTAAATATGTATGTGGGATTTCAATAAATTCTACAGTATTTCTAATTGCCAACACTGAGTCTGATGACCAATATTAATTAACAATAATTTTAAAAAATATTTTTTATTCCACTTGTTGGGGAAATCCAAAAAATAAAAATATTATTATTATTATGTGGAATGTAATTTTTTAAAGATTATTATATTATTTAATGTATATTATTCAATGAACTAATTATTTTAACCTAATCCCATGATTTATAAATAGAAAATAATGTATAATGTGTATTGAATCAAAAAATATAAAAACTATATAATTTTTTAACAAGATTAATTCTCTCTTGACTCCTCCTTATCACTCCCACTCATGAATGAGATATGCAAGAAATATTATTTCATAACCAAATATAAAGATATCAACACAGAAAATTCATGGCCAGTTATTCTCTCTATTATCACCCAGATAATGATTGGTGTTTGTGGGAGATTAATGGAGATTGTGTGGACCATCCCTAGAAGCATTATATCATTGGATCCTCATTGTTTATTGAAGGAAATCTGAAAGAGAATTTTTATATGATCAACATCCCCATGAACAAAATATCCTAAAGTAAGGTGTTTGTTTATTACAATATTAAACAAATAAATCATAAATTTGATGTGTAAGATCCTTGATCAGGGTTTTGGACAACACTATATTAAAATAAATTTAAATATATTTCCCACAACTCCAAGCTTCCACTAAACTCATAACTATAATGTGGTATCAGAGTGGTCTTGTTTAAATTCATAATTATTTATTTGATTATAGATCCATATGCAATCTTGGTTGATGTTTTATTTAATATTATTTTTTATTCAATCCATTTTGAATTGAAAATTTATCAACATATTAATTATTTTTGTTTTGTGTTTTGTTTTCTTAATTGTAAAAGAATATATGATGAACGACCAAAGATTCCTATAGGAGTTGCCATTTTTTCTAGAAAGATAGGGTTACACAACATGTAGCTGGAGCACCCATCGAGTACCCTAGTATGTTTCACTTTACTATGTCTCTATATAGACGACATGCCACATAGTTATTACTTATAGTGTATTCTACATGTTTACTGCCCATCCTAGCACACATTTTTCAAGTTACATGGCATGTATATGGTGTAAATGTCAAATAGCCTTCACGGGTGAGCAACGTAAATCACAAAATATGTGTGGCAATAAAACATTGTAAAAAAATGATACTTACAACATGTATCATTTAAGATATACATGATGTGTATGTACTATACAAAACATGAATTACATCAATTATCATATTCTATATGCATGCTAATTTATCTGGGAAAATGATATTAGAGATAAATGACATGTATATAGTGGAACACATTGTGTAGTCTCTCACCTAAGAACACACCCAGTCTTTTAGCAGGTTTCATGCACATGCAACATTTTAAAAACACATATTGTTGTTGGAATTTTAGTACCATGTGATCCCAACCATATATGCACTAAATTCCCATCTGAGTATCTTAGGAATGCATATAGTGGATACATGGCATGTAGTTCCCATGTACTCCCATGTATAGTTGGTTTGAGTCAATATGTGAAGCCCAAGGTGTGTCACCTAGATATAAAACAACAAAGGTACATGGAGTATAGATGGATAGTTTATTCCATGTAGTCCCCAAATTACAAAAATAATCAAATTACATTACATTGAAAATTACAGAATTAAAGAAATATTTATTTTATTATAATGTTTTGTATTCTAAAATATAGTATGGGTTTTAAATAATTATAAATAAATAACTAATTTATTATAATAAATCTACAACTATTGTTTCTAATGTTTTTTTTCATTAATGCCTTTATTATTGTTATATCCAAATGTAATAATATGGTCATTAAGATTAAATGGAATTAATTAGTTAGTGTACACGTGTTTATCTTAATAATAACGAATGGATAATGAAATGAATGTTATCCATTTACTTATGTGTAAACATTACATGTATGATTGTTCATGATCTAGAAAAAGACTATTGTATGTGTTTGAATTAATTTAAGTTAATTTATTGCATGGGATTGCAACTATTTGTCATTAAATTAAATTTGAATCCTTGCAAGTCATCTCACCCTCAATTAGTATGTAGTTCATGCATGTCCAAGTATTTTTATATAATCCCACATTAATCTATATTTTGTTTCCCCACACATACATCTGAGCTATAAATAGTTATAATTAATGGAGTTTCTCAAGGAACATGGATCTGGTATTAGAAGCCACCAAAATTATTCAAACCCCATAGATACAGAGGTAGACTGGTGGAATAATGAAACTCATGCCAAGAATTAAAAAATGAGTATTCCCCCAAGTCAATGGTTAATTTATTTTCAGAAAATCAAATCAACTAATAGATAATATCATTATTGGATCATTTAGTTACTTATTTTTTAAAACATAATTATTTATTTTATGGATGAAAGTATGAAGTCACAATAATAAATGAGTTAATGAGAAAAGATGAAATTTAAATAAATGAATTATGCATTAAAGCCTTTTACAACATGGTTAATAGATTTATTAACATCTTATTAATGTTAACAATATATATATGGAAAAAAATAAAAAAAATTAAATAAATTAACATCCATTAGTTAAATATTATCTCACCCTTTTCATTCCATTACTTGATTAGTAAGGAAGTACTTAGAACTAAGTCCTTGACAAATACTTGTTAAGGATATTACTATTATTATGGAATTAATATAAATTTCTTTGTCTTGACTTAACTATCTTAAATCAAGTTATGTATCCCTCTATAGACTTGATATATTGTATAGGAAAGTGTTGAGAAAATCCATGTCATTATTTTATGATATTGGAGTCCACTAAACAAATCGTGGTACTGTATTCTAACAATTAGAATGTATCATCCAACCAAAATATCTTGGAATAGAATGAACAACCCTCATTAGTGTTATGGAAAGGGAAATATGTATTAATTCCCCTATAATTTGTAAGAAAATATTCATTCTTTATTAAATGATGAAAGATATAGGGACATGATATTGTAGTGAGATATTAAATAAAAATATATTAATTTATTATTTCTCACATATTTGTAATCAAGAAAAAGAACTAATAATCAGCCCTTTAATTATAGAACAAAATAGAAATATCATAATACACAATATCCCAACATTTAATATTGAATAAATACAACCTCTTAATAAGAAATAACATCAATAATTTGTTTAGTCACCTTTGAGTCATGATATTTCATGAACAGAGATCATACACGCTAGAATCCTCAATGCTTGATTCTCCTACTAAAGGGGTGAATTATTACTAGTTCCATATCCATAAATAGAATTTGACCAATGTAGTAAATATTTCACATCTGATGAATTTTTCTATTCCTCGAAAACACATGATGTCTCATGGAAACATGAATGTGTAAATCATGCTTGAGAACCTTCATGGTCTTTACCAAGAGAGATCAATATCTGAATGGTTTGAGATTTCCAATATTCTCTTTTAATTAAATATTGGGGAGGTTGCCCCATCTCAGCCTCATGTATTAAATCACATTGGATACATTGATTTTCTATAGGTTCTTGGTTTTTAACACCCTAGTGAAAAAAGAATTAATTCTATTCTTGAATCACTCTCTCATAGCTTCATGATATTTTTTTAAAAATTTTATTTTGAAAAACATTGATAAGTCTCTAACAGATCTTCTCACTCTTCTTCTCCATGTATATAGGTATATAATGTGTGAAATTAATTTTTTCATTATAGTGAACAAATGGAAATGGAAAGAGAAGATCTCTATGTCCAAATCTTCTATATTCCCTTCAAATAAAAATATTACTGACTAAAATAAATCCAATAGTATAATATATGTTTCTCATGTGGAAATAAGTTTCACTAGAAGAAAAACAAAACATATAAAAATATATAAGGGGAATATCTAGATTATTTTGTTATCATCATAACTTCATATTTTCATAAAAATTGGGTATTAGATATAGGTTTTTCTGCTCACATATTTATTTAGATATAGGAAGAAAGCAGATATAGAAATATTGACTGAGGGGTGGTGGTTTTATGAGTAGTCAATGGATAAGAACATTTTTTAGCTATCAGGGACTATCACTACAAGCTATGGACTAGAATTATCTTGGATTTAAATGGTTCTTATTATGTTCCTTTTGTTACCAAATGCATTATATCTATATCCATACATGAGAGAGATTGATTTATTTTCATTTTCATAAATGAATAATTACTATTTTCTAAATATAGTATTTTTTAGGGTATATTGAATTTAAATGACAAACTTTATATGATGGAATACAGAAACTATGTAATGGAAATCAATAACCAAACTACTTCACATGACTCATACCACACCGAAATATGGAATCAATATCTAGTTCATTTAATTAAAAATTGCTTGAATAAACTATAACAATAAGGACATTTAGATTATTTTAAACTAAAACCACTTGTTTTATGCCAGGCATGTTTACATGGTAAAATGTCCATATACCTGTTTTGTTGAAATGTTGAAAGGCACAATGAGCTTATGTAATTAGTTAATATAAATGTGTGTTGACCATTTCAAATTGATGAAATCATTAAGTAATCATACATCATAACTTTTACTAGTGAATTTAGAAGACATGAATATTTCTACTTAATTCGGTATAATTTATATTATTTTGATAAATACAAGTAATAAGATATGTAATTTTGTAATAATATTCATATGAAGACTAAGAAAAACTACTCATACCATGGTGATTATTATCTTAATAAAGACTTCATTGATTACTTATGAGAGTTTGGGATCCGTTATTAACTCAATCCTTCTTATATACCCTAGTGGAATAATGTAATTAGAAGGAGGAACTACACCTTATCGGACATTGTGATATAAGTGTTTAGTCATGAAAGTCTTCCATTTTCATTTTTAGGATATGCGTTACAAATATCATAAAAAACACAACTCCAGGTTCTAATAAAGTGTAAGGTGGTATAAAATAAAATTTATAGAATAGAAATAATCATATTTAATCATGCGTACATGTATGGGGTTGTGAAAAACAATATAAGGCTACACCATATTACAACTTTTCACCTTAAGGAATAAAGTGTACCATTATAGGAGATCACAACAAAACAAGGGGATATTTACTTTATGAACCCTCATAAAACAATTGTTTCAAGAAACACCATATTCTATAAGAAGGATAATATCTTTAAAATTTTTAGTGGTGGTGAGATAGACATTGATGAAGTTAAGTATCAAGGTATAAAAGAGTTGCAAGAGGAATGGTTTCTAAAAATCTCCACAGAAGAAGAAATAGTTCTAGGGACACAAGTACTATGTGGGAGTAAAATGGATGTAAAATAACCATAATGGGATCCATTTTTGGTCACTAAATATATAGACACATTATAGTTTGATAATAACTTCTTTCTAGAAAACAAGTAAGGATTATGTGGAATAGTTGTGTCCATGTGGAGGGAATCTTTGAATTCTGAAATGATTCCATGTACCAAAAACAAGTCTTTATTTTTGTAGATCCCATCATGAATGTAAATAGCATTGGTTTTATAAGGTTATTCAATAAGAATCTATACATAGAAGAAAAGATCATTTCCTATATAGAATTACTAGTTTCAAATGGGTTTTAATATAATCAAGGAATTGACTATGAATAAAAAATTTCACCATTTACAATGATGAAAATCATCAGAATTATACTTTCCATTATTTATTACCATGGATATTATATTTGAAATATGAATTCAAAACATCATTATTTAATGGGATCCTTCTTGATAATATCAATATGACACAACTAGAAGGGTTTGTGAAATAAATTGATACCTTCAAGATTTGAAAATTAGAAAAAAAAGATTTATGGATTTAATAAATGATATAGGTCATTAAGAAATCATTTTGATGTGTGATAACCGAATTTGGTTTCTTAAAAAGTATTCGTGCACCCTGTTTCTACAAATGGTTCAGTTTAACTAAATTTTATTTTAAATAGTATACTTTGATAAAATATTACTCACTAGAGATGAAATAATAGTATTTCATTCAATTAAGTCATGATTTAATAAGTTATTCTTGATGAAGGACTTGGGGGATATACTATATCTTCTTGGGATCAAGAACCATATTTATATATCCAAGTGGTTGGTGGTCATAAGTCAAAGTATGAACATCGAAAAGATACTGAAGAGTTTTAGTATTGGAAAATCCAAGAGTATATTGTTACCAGTGTCACATGTAATTCATCTTTTTAGGGAAATGTCATATAAAAACATTATGAAATAAATACAATGGAAAGAATTCCAATGTAATAGTGATTAGGTCAATCGTGTTTGATATTCTATACAATAGGATAGATGTATCCTCGACATTAAGTTGGGTTAGAAGATATCAATCTGACCTAGGCTACCAACATTATATGGTATTGAAAAACAATTCTTAATAATTTTCGGTGTACTAAGTACATATTCCTGGTTTATTAAAAAGATTAGGAACTTTTCATCATAGGAATTAACAAGCCAAATTTTATCATTGGAATTTCTCTTCTTATGATTATGTATTATTAAACACATACATAACCTAGAGAATCCAAATAAAATAATAAATGTCACATTATTAAGTAATCAAATCAATAAGAAATCCAAATAATACATTGGGACAATAAATAAAAAACAATATAATAAGAATAAGAACTTTTGGATGCACTTGAACCACTAGAAAAACTACACTCAAGAACAATGTTGTACATAACAAAACATATTTGTGACAATAGAATATTCATTTTGAATAATAATATATAACCTAGACAAAAAATAATAATTGAATGAATAATGAATGAAATAATATGTCTTAATAAGAATTAAAGAATCTATACAAATGGTATAGTTACCTAACTATTGAAATACTAATATGGCCATTAGGAATAGTAATCTGACCATTGTAATAGTAACCTAACCTATAGATGTGTAAATAATATTTAGGTGTTTTATAAATCATAATAATATTTAACTATATCATGATATAAGGAAATAAATGTTTTAAAAATCAAAAATTATGTATTGGTATTTTTGTCAAATGTAAGTGTTTATATAAAATTTTAAAATCAATATAATGATTTAAAATAAACATTATTTAAATAAATTTGGTTCATAAAATATTATTATATTGCTTTATAAATATAATATAATTTTATTATACTTTAACTAATTTTTGGAAGTTTCGTGTAATCTGTTTTAAAATTAAAATCGGTATTTTTAAAATAAATGATGATTTTAATTTAAAATGAAATTTATCATATATTTGGAAATTGTTTTCATATAATAGAGTCCATTTTTTATATCTAAATATATAAAAGATTTTAGGTTGAATTTTTGGGATTTTTCTAAAATAGTTGAATTGATTAGGAATATTAAATTAAGGTAATTTAATTAATAAGTTAAAAAATGATTTTTATAGACGAGGATAATAAATGAATAATGTAAGAAATAATTGTTTTGAACTCTCTGAGAAAATTTAATCTATTTAATATAATTAATATATTTTATTGATTGTATTGATCCAACATAATAAACTAATAAATATGATAATGAATATTACTCGTCTCCTCCACCTATAAATACCTTCGCCTCAATACATCTTCTCCTCACACCTTCATAGACTTGTGGATTTCCTAAATGCTACCCAATTACAATGTCAATCCTCTTACCCCACATCCAAAATCATTTAGTCCAATCAAATGGCCAAACTCGTGTTTATTAAGGAGGTTCTCAATGAGGAAAAATTCAAGAGGTACAATCATCAATTTTCTCTTTTAAATTCCATCTTCCATCTATCTTATCCACATACGCCTATCCAAATCATAATTATAACTTTCTTATTATATATATACTGGAATTTAATTTTTTTAATGGTATATCCATCATCCAATCCCTTTTATTCTTATTTTATTCTAAAACAAACATCGATTGTGATGTGTTGAATCACCGCCTTCATGGATGATGATTTTTTTCCATTACCAATGTCAATTATGGTTATAAAATAATTATTATTATAAAAACGGATTTTTATATTTATATTATAACTTTTTTAGTGTTCTAGAACTACTTTATATACATAATATTAAATAAAATGAAACCAGTTCGTGATGGTTGTATAAACCGACAAATTAATTTAAAAATATTTTATTAAAATTTTATCTAATGAATCATAATTATATTTGAAAAAAAGATATAAAAGACCATTTATAAATTTTTATGTTCATTATTAGCATATAATTTTAATTATTTAGAATTAAGCTCATCTTAAACAAACTTTAATACTTGTATACAAGTATACTGATCATGAAAACCATGAAAACGAAGACACGCAACACAAAGAAATTAAACTATATAAATCATAAAACATACTATAAGTGAGATTAATAAAATTATAATACATAGAAAAATATATAATATCTTCTGAACTATGTTAATAATGAATCTAATTCGGTTATCCAGAGCATTAAGTACTTGTGTGGAACACATTTATGCAAAAGGTAAGGGGATTCTCAAACCGAACTCCCTTTCTTTAGATTATACCTCTTTCATGAAACATTTCACTATGGATACTCATTTAATGTTTCTTAAATATATTTTCATTGTTTATCCATTTTATTTTTGGTGATATACATGTTTCCAAATTTATAATATGAAAAATACAAGGATTTTCAAATAGAACCCTTCTTAAAAAAATACATCTTTAATCATCTTGACATTATATATTTTCACTCTAGATTAAATATTTTTATCTCAATTATATTATACATTATTCATATGGGTAAACCCATGTAAATTTATTACTATATGAATTATGAAATTATTATGAAACCGGTACCTTTTCATGGGTTATTTCAAGACTACTATTTTTATATGTTCTATGTTACATGTGTGATTTTGTAGATGTTATGATGTGATGGGTGGTCCTGGAATTACATATCCCTCCAATGAATTGGGTAATGTGATATATCTCATTATATGATGTGTATTATTCATGGTTTTTTTATATATGTTCAAAATTATAATGTTATGATTATTAAATTATGTTATGAATTAACATGTTTCTAGCTTTGTTTGTAACTATGTTTGGTATTTTACCAATAAAACATGATGTTTGGTTTTCATACATTTCCACATTCCATTCCTTAATATAAAGTTCCCTTTCAATTTTATGATGATGATCTTATTCTTCTTTTTTTATGATTATTATTATTTTCACCCATGTCTTATCAATTCATGTTCTTATTCATCCTCTTACTGAGATTTTAGAAAACCATTCATTTCATGTATATCCTCGTGGGACTATAAGTACTAAGTAGAATGTGAGATTTATAAGTATAAAGTAGATGATTTTAAATAATTTTTTATTAAGTATAACTGATTTTTTGTCCTAATTTTCCCAATATACTAATCCTTTTAATCCTATTTTTGTATCTCTAATATGTTTCTTATATATAACATTATTTATTATAAATTTAATAATAAATAAGTATCCAAAGTTGGTATCAGAACATGGGTTAGTAAATATGGGTATTGGGATTTGAAAAATCCAGTGAAACCCCTTAGGATTTGGCTAAGTATATGTAAGAACTAATGAAACATAGTTTTAAAAAAAATTTAAACCTCAAAATTTCATAACATATAAATTTTGAGTTAATTTCATAAAAAAGTCAATTATTTATTCATGAATTATAAAATGATAATTTGTTCAAACCATTTAAATTTTATAAGTATGTATGAACAAGGAAAAACTGAGACAAAAATTCATGTGAAGGAAAATTTAATGATTTCATGAATAAAGTCCTCAATACCTTTGGTGGTGGAGTTCTGAACATTGTGGAAATTCTTACTCAGTTGTCTATGTCTATGAATAATTACATAAACCATGTAGAATATCCACTTTCCCCCTTAATGATAAACTAACTATTGATTCTTTTATGAAGCAAAAACCATTGAAATTTATTGCATCTTCATATCCACATGTTGTGGAAAAGAGTGCTAAATTAAGGGAGAGGATCTTTTATGTGCATCACTATTTTGTGAAAGGGAAGGTGACTATAGTCATCTATCTTTTAGATGGTTAGTAATATCAATGTCATAAATCAATAAAGAGCACCATGATGAAGGATGAAATGGACAAGATAGTGTGGTAATACATTAAAACAAATTTAGTAACAAGTATTTCCATTGAAATCATCATAAAAATATGGAGAGATAATTGAAAATCTGAAGAAAAAAGAAGGTGAATATATCATAGATTGCAACTAAAACTTAAATATTCATGAAATATGTTCCTATTCATTTTCATAAACAATGATAGAAACATATATAGATTCTTTAGTGATTTAAATCCACACCTTTTAAAGGATATACCTATTCGAAACATTGTGAGTTAAAAAAAAGTGGTTTGATGCACTCTCAATGTTGATAGGGGATTTAGAGAATCTTCCCATGTCTATAGAGATATGAAATGAAAGATGGTGGATCAAATGAAAATTGTTTAAATAAATCTCAACCACCCACATGTAAAAAATGTGGGAACATGCATCACTTGATGTACCATAATGTGAGAGTGAAATACTATAACTATGGGAGAGAAGGCCACCATGATAATTAATGTCAAAGAGATATGAAGAAGTTATCCAATGTGACAGAGGAATGGGGATCACTACCCATGGTAAGTGGTTTAAACTATAGTGATTAAAAGAAACTTATCAATCCAATGCACTAATCATAGATTCATTGAGAGTAATCAATTTCAATAGCCACTAAAATAAAATGATCAAGAGAAATAATATTCCATCACTATCTAAGAAGTGGAGTAATAAAAAGATGGTGTACAAAGTACACTTCCTATTCAATCAAGAATTTACAAACAATTATTTTATTCAGTTTCCACTCATTCAATTATATCCTGTATGTTTTATAGAATTTTTTAATCCAAACTTCAATACCATGAAGAATAGATATAAAAAAACATAATTGTGTGATCATAGTAACCCAAGTGTTTTACTATTCTCATGTTGGTGTGTGTGGGAATATTCATCCAAATAATCTCATAATACATACCTTTGTGGAATTTAAGACTATATTTTTTGTCGATTGGATCTCATTATATATATCACATATCAAGTATTGGGAAAAGGAAATATATTTTCATATTAAAAAAAATCCCACACTCCTCTACGAATACAAGATTGTCATGAATCTCCTTTGGAAACCCCTTGAATGGTGTGGGTGTTTATTCCCTATGAAGAATCATAACTCACTCAAATTGTTGAGTCAAAGGATTGTATCAACCTGGGGGAAATTTTCATTGTGAGGGAATATAGAGATGTATTTCCAGTGGTGTTACATGGACTTCTCCTAGATCTTTAGGTAGACTTGTGAATATAAATTATACTCTAATCCAAATCTATCTCAAAATGTATCTATGGGGTAGACCCTATATAACATCAAGTGTTAAAGAAGTAGCTACAATTTTACATAGAAAAAAAGGTTCGTACACCTTATTTCATCACCTTGGGGTGTTCCAGTTCTCTTCATAAATAAAAAAGATGGATTAATTCTATCTTGTATCCATTTTTAATAGCTCAATAATATCTCTAGAAAGATGAATTATCATGTACCAAGGATTTATGAATTCTTTGATAATATATGAGGAAATTAGTAAGTATAAAATGTGGATCTTCATTCTGGAAATCATTAACTAAAGTAGAATAAAGAATATATTCATAAGCATTCATTTCGTACAATATATGAGCATTTTTAGTTCCTATTTATTCTCATAAAACTTACTAATTCCATTAAAAATATGTGATTTATTGGAAATGTTCTTTAGAGACTACCTTGAAAATTTTGTGGAAGTATTTTTCAATAATATATTCATTTACTCAATGAAAAAAGGGGAATATAAAGAAAATCAGTGGATTTTGTAGGTAACATTAAGGAATTAAAAATTGTATCTCATGGTCATCATGTGAAACTATTGGATGTGGAAGTTCATATTCTTGGGAACATGATCACAACTAATAGAATTTTTTTGGATCCTTCATAAAAAGGAAATTAAGTAATGGTTGATACCCCCCAATGTCATGGGAATCGAAAGTATTCATGGAATATATGGGAACTACCAATGGTTTCTGAGTAATTTATCATGATAGTCTATCCCAATTACAAAGTTAACATAAAAGTGGGTAAAGAATGTTTAGATAGAAGAATATGAGGAAATATTTAAGGATATGAATAAGAGTAAAATCACTACACCTGTACTCATAATACAAATAAGGGGAGAATTTGTTTATATAAAGTTATTATTCAAATAAAGGCTTAGGTTGTTTACTCATTATAAATGATAAAGAAATAGCCTTACCCATTTATAGTTGAAGATCCATGAATATAAATACCAAGAACATGATCTAGAGTAAGAGGATATTATTTTTTCGATGAAAATGTGGTGTCACCACGTCTATAGTGCAAGGTGTGACATATATTCCAATTAAAATAGTCAAAAGTATTTATTCACATCGTAGGATCTCAACATTAATTAAAGAATTTGATTAGATCTTGTCAAAAATTATGATTTCTCTATTCATTACCACTTAGGAAAGGTAAACAAGGTAGTTGATGATTTTATCATAGAAGAACCAACTACCCTTTATATATTATGCAATGATAAATACCCTATATTCATGGAAATGAAAAAGTTGGATTTGTAAATCATAAAGACAGGGGATACATCCTACCTCTATAGAATTATTTTCTATACATCTATCCAAGACAAGACTAATGAGGCACAAAGGGTTGATCTAGTGATTCAAAATACGAACATAGTTATAAATAAATGGAATCCACATGAGTTTGGAATTGATGAGGATGGTGTTATTTGATTTGAAAATAGGATTTATGTGCCTCCGTCATCTAAGATAAAGAAGGAATTATTGGATAATGAACATAGTTTATAATTATCTATCAACCGTGGATGTGCAAAGATATACTATGATATTTGGGAGAACTAAAGGTGGGACAACATGAAGAAGGATATTGTGGAGTATATCTCAAGATTTTTAGAATTTCAAAAAGATAAACCAGAGTGACAGAAGTCCAAAGAGACGATTAAATAATTTCTTATACCCACAAGAAAATAGTAAAATATCACTACGTACGTCATTACCACTATCTTCAAGAAATACGAAGAAAACAATATGATATGGAATTTGGGGGATCGACTCACCAGGACTACCCACTTCATTTCTATTTGGGAGGATTTCTATCTTGAACAAAATTACAAGATATAAGCGAAGGATGTAGAAATTGTGAATGGTGATCCTTTCTCATCATATATTATCATAATAAAAGGGTCATATCTAAATTTTTGAGAATTATTCAACATCCTTTGAATACTTAATTAAATTCCAACATGGAATATCACCCCCAAACTGATGACCAACGTGAATGGATTATTCAAATACTCAAGAAAATGATGGGAGACTTATCAGTGGAATTAAAAGGTGGATGGGATAAAAATATCACATTTATTTATATATAATAAAAAAATAGAATCCACTCAAAGATTATCTGATGCTCGATATGGGAAGTGATGTCAGACTCAAACCAGATAGGATTAATTTAGAGAACGAAAGATACATGGACATGATCTTGTGAATGAGTCTTGTGGTTTGGAATGAAATATATGTTTAGTATAAGATACATTATTCCCTTTCATATCCTTGATTAAAAAGTGGTAGTACCTTATTAGATCATACTTTTACCAAATATAGATCAAGTTCATTACTTGTTCCATGTATCAGTCATGAGGAAGTACATACCAGATCCCTCACATGTACTGATCTATGTGGTGGTACAACTGGAAAGATATATATTGTATAAGCAGTATCCGATGAAGATCATGGATACAAACTGTTACACCATAAGAAATCTAACATTTTCAATGTGTTTTGGAAGAAACATATGTATGAAGACATAACACAGGAACCAGAGGATGAAATGAAGGAGATATACCCTTATCTATTTTTATCTTAGTTTGTAAAACTATATTTTGAGGATTAAATTTCAAATTGGGGGAAGAGTGTGAATACCAACAATTTTATCAATGGAATTTTCATTTATATAATTATTTTGCGATAAACACATACATCACAAAGAGAAACTAAAAAAATGATAGATTAGTCATTAAATAAACAAATAATAATTATGAATACTATAAGGGGATACAAATAGAATATAATACAATAAGTATACTATGTTTTGGATTCACTCGAACAATCTGAAAGGTAGAACTCACAAAAAAAGATATAAAAATAAAATATAATTTTATTAATATACTGTTCTTTTTGAAGATGAATATATATATAACCTTGACAGTAAATTATAAGTAAATTAAAAATGATTTAAATTAGTGTTATTAAAAAAATTAAGAATCCTATACCAATGGAATAATAAACTGACCACTGGAGTAGTAATGTGACCAATAAGAATAGAAATATGACAATTATAATAGAGACGTCATATATCTAAGTATTAATAAAATTTAGGTATTTTATAAATGAAAATATTTTATAATTATTTCATCATATAATTAATAAATGTTTTAAAAACTATAAATTATGTATTGGTATATTTATGAAACATATGTTCTTATTTATAAATTTTAAATTAAAATATTATTTTAAAAATAATTTTTATCATAAAATTTATTCTAAAATTAATATTTCATTCAATTATAAGTATAAGTTAATTTTATGGGAGTGTGATTGATTTTTCAAAGTTCTATAAAAGTGGATATAATATTAAAATAAATATTTTTGGAATAAATTAATCTTTAAACTAATAATTAAATTTCACATATTTATAAAAAAATCATTAAATGTTTTCATTTTTTTAATCCAAACATTCTATAATGTTTTTGGTATATTTTTTGGATTTTTCTAAAATAGTTTATTTTTTGATGTGTAATGAAATACAACAATTTACAAAAAAATTCTTAGTACATGATTTTTTTAGTCATTGGTGACATATAAGTGATGTAAGAACTCACTGTTTCATAATATACTGAAACATTAAGTTCCTTCAGTCATAATAATTATCACTATGTATAGTATTGAACAAACACAACAACCTAATGAATATAATAATAAAAATTATCCCTATTCTCTCTTAAACATACCACCCCTCTATTCCACTTCTCATCAGACCTTCTAAGCCGTGTTTCTTGTCTAAATTATTCTTAATAATATTCCCAAGACTCTTATCAATTTCCAAAGGTTTTAGTTCTTCAAAAAATACAAAACACAAGTGCCTTATAAAGGTTCTTAAGGAAACAATATTCAAGAGGTAAAATCCCCCTTTCTCTTTTCAATTCTCTCATTCTTAAACCTAATCCTTGACACCTTTATCTAAAGTGGCATGGTAACCCCAATATTAATTATAATAAAATAATTTTATTGTTTAAAGGTAATATATATCATCAAATTTCTTCTCTTACTTAGTTATTCAAAAAATAAAAACAATGTCTATGATGTATCGATTCACTGCCGTTGGGGATGACAATTTTTCATTTGTTGTTACTACCTTAAAAACTATTCATCAAAAAAAATATTATGGTGAAACCAGATTATAATATGTATATTATTAATTTTTTAATTTAATGTAACTAATTATTATATGAAATATTAAATAAAATTGAACTAGTTCTTGATAGTCCTAAAAACTGACAATATAAAAAAATCATTTTTTGTTAACGTTTTATTTAATGAATAATATTTATATCAGAAAAAATGATATATAATAACATTTAAAATTATATAAGGCAATCAATGACTAATAATTTAAATTATAGATAATTACACTCATTTTACATTAACATTCATTCTTGTACATAGGTGAATCAATCATGTGAATAATGAAAAAAATGATCCCCAAACGATGAAGTTGAAATCTATAAATCATAAAAAAGGAATAAATGAACTTAATAAAATTATAATAAATCAAATAAATGTGTAATAGGTTCTGAATTAATTAATTAATTAATCTAATTTTATTTTATATTTTCTTATGTTCTTGTATAGAAAGTATTCAGATATATGGTAAGGGGATCCCCAAACCCAACACCCTTTCATTGGGTTATACCTATTTCCTAAAACATTTTAGAAAGTATTTTCCATTAATTTTTATTAAATATAATTTAATTTTTATTAGCATTTATTTTCGTGTATATACATGTTTACAATATTATTCCATGTAAAATACAATGATTTCCAAATGAACACTTCATTCCAAAACACATATTGACTCCCCTTGAGATTGTACCTTCTTCACTAATGACTGATGATTCATATTCCTTAAATTTTTTTCCATTTTTACTTGTGCAACATAATATTTATTCATAAATATATACTTTAGGAAACATTTATGAAACGCATCCCATGTCATGGGTTATTTCATGAATCTGATTGTTATACACTCTATGTGGAAAGCATGATTCTGAAAATGTTATTATGTGACTGGTGGGACCATAATTATATATCCCTAAAATTAGTTGGGTAATATGATGTATGTCATTATATTATTTGTATTATGAGTGAAAATTATTCGAGATTTGTTCACGCTGATAATTTTATTATTATGCATATATTTTATGTGTGAACATGATGCTTTCTTTGTTCACAGCTACGTGAGTTATTTGACCATTATAACACGATGTTTCATTTTTATAAATTTAATTATTCTATTACTTTATCTAAAGTTTACCTTAATGATTATAAATATGATACTATGATTATTTTATTGTGATAATGATTATACTCACCCAAGTCTTATTGATTCATATAATTGTTCATCCTCTTAATGGGATTTTGGATCACACTATTATTTTATGTATAACCTCAAGTGACTATATATACTAAGGTGAACATGATATTTATAAGAATACAGAATAATATTTTAAATATCTTTTTAAATTTTATTATTCATAAGTGATGTATGGTTCTAATTTTCCTAGGATATTGTGCCTTTCGATCCTAATTTTGAAATGTTAATATCTTACTTATCTGTAAAATGATTTAATAATAATTTTAGAAAATTAGGGTCATTATAGAAGATCTGAATACTCTATATTCGAAACTGATCAAAATAACATTAATTCACAAATTTGATTACTCTTCACTTTGAATGGAGGTTTTTTATCTATAACATCTCAACGAAGGTTATGGTAATAGATTCAGAAGTAGAGTCTGAGTATATTGAGGATTAAAAGGTTGTTAAATAAGTAATATGGATGTGAAACATAATTTAAGAGACATATATTGAACCAATTATTAAAAATAATATCATACTATGTTGTCATAATATATTAGTTGTGGCTCTCATAAAAGAGATAAGGTCACATTAGTAGAATAAGAAGATACATTTCTAGTACCACTTATTGAGGAATTTTCTCATATGGGTGAATGTGATGTGAAAAGAATTTACAAGGAAGATAACTTGGTGGACCCCTATAATAAATCCTTAACATTATAGATACAAGATTATCATGCGAGGTGTAGTGGACTCAAAGTCATAGACAGCTGTATCTAGTCGAAGTGGGAGTCTATTGGAGTTGGTGACATATAACCAACTGTTTGTAATTTTATTATAGGTATATTTGATGTATTGAATATTAATGAAACATATTATTATATATTTTTCATTTTTATTCATGAATCTATTGTAATAATGTCCTAAATTATATGTTTCATTGATAAAGTCATAGTAATTCATTGTTATGAGGAGAACTTTGATGTTGTGGGATGGTATTCTTAAATAATGTTTTATTTTTGTATAATTTAATCTAATCAAATATATATTACAAATAATATAAAGTTCGAGTACTCATAAGTGTATAACCTTTATTCTAATGATGTTTACCCTTAGGGTTCTCCATGATGTGAGATTATGAGAATATACCCACTAGTAGGATTATTTCATGGTTTTGTTTAATCAGATATTACTATCTATAAGCATTCCTAATGGTCTTTAAATTTTTATATTTTCATCAATTCATTTCATGAATCATATATTTTTATTTTATAATGAAAACTATGATGAAATTTGTTGATGGTGAGGTTGGGTTAGTTGGGTTCATCATGATTTACATGTCATTAATGAATATGATGAGGAAGGTTATGTCCCTTTCATCTTTATAGAAGTTGATATCTCATCTATTTTATTATAATTGGATATTTTCCAAAAATTTCATGGCATTGGTAAAACAATTTGTTTAGTTTAGACAGTCAATGAAAGACAAATCAAACATATAGTTTTGTGAGATATATGTGAAACCTTCTTGATGATATATTTTTATAAAGAGATTCTATTACATAGTGACTTCTTGTATGTGGTTGTCGGTATTTCATCAACAAGTTCATTCTCTTGAGTGTATTTACCCATTTATAGATATTAATATTTTCATTTTGGTAAGATTTATTAATTCCTATATAAAGGGTCACATATTATGTGTTTCTAATGCTCTCGATTAAATTCTCTTAAATTAAATTAATTTAATACATATTTTTCTCAAGATTAAATGATAATTTTTATCCCATTTTATTAATAATAAATATTTATTAATGAATGAAATATTAAAATTAAATATTTTTTCATGCGTTAATGAAATTCTAGATTTTTTTAATGGACCATGACTGAGTAAGGTGAAAAATATTGATAAATAAGGTGATTAAATAATATTTGATATAGAAAATTTTAGTATGTTCTAAAAAATATTATAATTATTATGTGTAATGGATAATATTAATATGTTTTATTTTATTTAAGGTTTGAAATATAATTAAGTAATTATTTTTACCAAAACCTATCTAAATAAATAGACTTTTATGACTATTTTATATTGAATCAATATAAAAAAACTAGAGAATATTACACACAATAAATTCTCTCTTGAATTATAATTCTCACTTAATCTCAATAAAAACATACACGATAGATATTTCTTCAAGATTAAAGGATGAGTGATCAACACAAACAACACAAGACAATCAATTCACTACTCTGTCACCCCGGAGATATATAATCATTGCTTGGAGATCAGTGGAGAAAATTTGGATCATCACTGGGGAGAATCTATACTTTTATCCTCATATAGAAATTACTTTTTAGTGAAAGTGTTTATTTGGATCATTAAAATCCATATCTAAAAAATATCCTTATCCACAATATGTGTTTCTTATTATAGGATATAAATTAATAATAAATTTGATGTGCAAGATCCGGGATCAGGGTTTCAGGTAACTCAATATTAAAAAAAATTAATGTATCTATCGTCACTATACACTACCTTTATTCTTGGATCAATCAATTACATAATATCCAAGTCTAGTAAGGGTTCCCAAGATAATATAAAAAATGGAAGTATTAGTAAAATCAGTATTTTTTACTATTTACTGAAAAAATTGTCCTTTCATAAAAACCCCCAAATTTTACATTAAGATAATTTTGATCTATTAAATTAGGCAAATAAGTTAATTTAATCAAATTCAAATTATATAATTCATAAATTATGATTTTAAATGAAAATATGAAAATTTAACAAAATCTCACTTTTATTGAAAATTTAGTCTTTTAAACATTATGTTTTCGTAACCTTATTTCAAATCATTTGAAAATAATTTTCTACTTATTTTATTATTATTATATTAATAATTTATTTATGATTAAATTTCATTTTATTGAATCATTACTAACTTTAGTTATTTTTGTATATCAAAATCGACTGAACAAGATATTTAGTTAAAGTTGTACATACTAAGATCTTATGGTGTTACATGTAGAGATACCATCGTATTATGCCTGATAAGAAGAAGAACTAATAACAAAAAAATCTAAAAATTAAAATTTTTAGAATATTATTCAATTGTTACTTAAATATTCTGTCATTGTGAATTTTAGGATTCAGTTTTGTGTGTGATTGACTGAAACACATTCAAGAAAGGTGAAACATCGGTTTAGGATAATTCCTACTCATTTATACTCATAAGTGATTATAATAAATCATGTGATCATGATAAACATAAATCACATAAAGGATAATAAATAACATTTTGAGTGGTGAGCCATGAAAATCAATGAGATCCATATTTTTTTAAGTGTTGGGCATGTGGGGAAAAAATATCATTCTTCTTAATAGGGGGTAAATGTTGTGTCAAAAGAAACTAAAAAGAAGAATAGATTGAGAACATCAATTTACCACCCAACTTAGTTATCTCAGATCAATCATGTAGTTAGTTCCATATAAAAATGGTTCTATAAATTAGTGAATAGAATATATTAAAATCATTTCCATTATTAATAAGAAAAAGTATCATTTAACATTTATTAAGAAAATGTTTTATCTAGTTCAAGTGGATAAATAATTATTAATGATTTATCTTCATTTTTCTAAAAATAAATTAATATTTAAGAAGGAAAATATTACAAAAATGACTTTTTATATGAGTTATTGCAGTTATTAGTTCATAAAAATTCATTTTGTATTAATTAATTTTCCTCTATTTATATGGATATGGTGAATATATTATTCAAGGATTTTATTTATAAAATTAGAATGAAATTTTTTAATTTTTTTCTAATATACTCTAAAATCTATGAAGATCAAGAGAACCATTTAAAGACTATTCTTGTGACTCCCATAGAGAATGATTTATTTAATAAATTCAGTAAGTGTGAATTTTGGATTCAATAAGATTATTTTATTTCTCATATTATATCCATGGATTAAATATATGATGACCCTCAATTTAAAAATTCATTAAAAAAATATCAAACATCTATAAATATAATAGAGACACATAGTTTCTTTGTCTTGGATATTTACTATAATTTATTTTTCAAAACTATTTCCTAGTTAGTAAACTTTTTAACCAATATGAAATTTAAAATATTCAAATTCACATGGTTAGAGGAATGTGAAGAGTTTTTTAAGGAACAAATGAAGAGAATAATAAATAAACTACAATTAGCCTTACCATTAGGAACTGAAGTATTTTTTATGTAAATAAATCTAGGAAATAAAATTTTTTGGTTTGTCCAACTGAAAAAGATTGATTTTGTGTTCATTCATCAGGGAATTTAATGAAACATGGAAAATTTATCAAACACGTGATCTTGATTTGGAGAAAATAATATTTTCATTAAAGATATAGAGACACGATCATTACAGTGAAATTTGTTATATATATAAAAATCACAAGACTTTGAAATA
This sequence comes from Viscum album, assembly GCA_963277665.1. NCBI lineage: Eukaryota > Viridiplantae > Streptophyta > Magnoliopsida > Santalales > Viscaceae > Viscum > Viscum album. The sequence goes on along the minus strand of OY728131.1, from coordinate 1,254,747,277 downwards.
TATATTCACACAGAAATAGCTAAATAAGAGAAAAAAATAAATGGAGAAAACTACTCAATTACTATTATTTTTGTTACATTTCCGCTTAATGAAATGAAAATAAGTTGTAAAGAACATTTAGTATTAAGGATCAAGTATTTTTTCCCAAAATAAAGATCATAAATTATTCCATACACATAGATTTACTAGTTGAACATGAAATTTATTAGGGAAATGAGACACCATTATTTTTCTAATTAATTTCCTTAACATATTTTTAGAGAAGATAAATAAGTCCACACTAAATTAAAATTTTCTAAAAAATAAGATTTTATCAATAGAATATGGTATTTTTATGGAATTTAAAAATTAACAATAATATTTGAATTTTGGAAGAGGCTATATATACTATTGATACCAGAGTTGAAGATGAAATTTATTGATTAATATTGAAGATAAAATTTACTTATACACCATGGTAACACCATGATTTAAGTGGATTTATGAGAATCTTTATGGTGGCATAACATAATGATGGAAATTATTGACTATGTGTCAATACATTGGGTGTACTAATAAGTAAATTCTCATAGACATCTATTAAATGGGATCATGAAATCTCTCCTTATATCGATATCAATGATGGTAAATGTCACAACGGAATTTCATACAAGAATATATATTACATTTTATTGGAGTGACATAACATGGATAATTGTGGATAGGTTAACAATGTTTACACATATCCTTTCAATAAGGGATGATCTACCCATTTAGAGTATTTTGAGGCTCTCTATTAATATTGTTATGAGGATTCATTTTGACATAATCTTAATTTTATATGTCCATGACCCTCATTTCAAATTAAAATTTTTGAGGAATATTTAAATATCTATAATCCTTGAGATACATTTTAGAAAAACATATCATTCCCAAACTCATGGGATGTCTAATATGAAAATCCAAATTGTAGAGGACATATTTAGTTTATACTCGCTTGACTAATAAGAATCATGGGACCAGTGTCAACCTCTGTTGGATGTTTCATAAAATAATGCCATCTATTTAAGTATATAAATACATCCATATGAAACATTATATCGGAAAAATGGTCATTATCCGTCCTATTGGGGTGATGTTTGGGAAAGTACTCTAATAGGTACCATTATTTACTAGGACATAACCGAAAAAGTGTAATCCTACCAGAATTATATCTATATATCTCAAAGTATATAAACAATATATAATAGTAATCTAAATTAGGGCCTGAAATTTCACATAGGATATCTTGTATTCTTTAAAGTATTTAAATGGGATGATGTTATATGGTTTTGTGATAAGAATAAGATATGTACAAATACATTGGTCAAATAAATATTTTGGAGAGAATTGTAGTTCTGTCTTTTCATTTGGTTTTTCCACCCAACCTCTCTAAAGTAGATGATGTCTTTCTTGTCTCACTATTGAGGAAGAATATGTCAAACACCACTCATGTACAGACCATCAAATAAATAAAGTTATATCCTAGATTTTCTTATCACAGAGTGACTCTCAAAATTCATTATTCTGTATATATCTTGTTTTCTAATTGGACAACTCAACTAGGGAAATTACATTGGAGGAATCATAATTTAATTGACGCAATGTGGGAGCCTAAGGAATCAATGATGAATAATTTCATACATTTTTTCATGGATTGATGTATAACCAAAATTTAGATGGAAATTTATTTATAAGGGGAAACATAATATCAAATATTCTACTATTATAAATAAAAATATCATTAATATGTTCCATTAAATAAATTTATGTTCTTGTTTAATATTAAAACACAAAAACTATAAATTTATATTCACTACAACTAATACGAATAGTTCCATGAAACAAATTACAATATAGGATGTAACCATAATTATATATTCTATAGGACCATAATATATAAATACTATACAAAATTTAATATATATTTCTTTTATAAAGAAAATATAAATAATGTAGAGGGGATAATAAATTAAAAACATACACAAACCCTAAGGATCCTTATAATACAAGCCTCATACCATACAATGATGATTTTAATTCACCAAAAATACATATTTTATTATATTTGAATAGATCAAGGGCCCAAGGTGTATATGTCTCTACCGTCCTAGATAAGTGTGTCCAAATGGTCCTTGAAAGAAGATTTGATGGCCCAAATAAGCAACATGAATCACACCACAATATTGATGTTAACTCCATGTTACCCTATCTTTGAATCTATTAATATGAAATCATGTTGCACCATGTGAACATATATGACAATGGAATCCTTCATCATACAGTGCTTATTTCATCTACACCATGATAAAGAACCCCTCCATCCCACATAAGAAATTCATATAGGCGAAGGGATGGTTGATATGTTCCCCCACACCTATATCGCATTTATTCTATCATTCTGGTGAAACCTTTTTTTTTATATGCCATGCCACCGAATTATCGCATTGTTCCATGTCACTTAGAACACATAATTTACTACATACATATCCCAACCACAATTTCAGCCAATTATAGTTCTTAGAAATTGTAAAATACTGTTTTAAAATATAATATTTATTATTATTTTATTATGATGTAAAAAAGATTTAATAATTAATATAAATTAATATTTTATGAATAATACGTTCATTTACAATAATAATATATTTTAATTTATTGGTGTCATTTTTTAATCTATAATGTACTATCTTTAGCCTAAAATTAAAATAAATTTCAAAAACAAAAATTCATTGTTGAAAAACTAACATTTCTAGGGAAAAATATATAAAATTAAATATTGTTTCATAAATAAATAAAATGTAAAAAATTATTGCCTAAATTTGAAATACCGTGATCAATAACAATTATAAATCCAATCTTTTTTAATCCTCAATAAGAAATATTTCCAAAGTCTAATTCCAAAAAATGATAACCAATTGTCCCACATTATTTATATATACTGACACATCATATCATTACTCTACACTCAAAAATAAATAAAATTGGTTCACCTCATGAATTATATCTTGAGTCTCTTTCCATGGAGTTCGTATGGGTTAATATTATCCTTCGTCAAGTTCCAGAAAGATACTTAGTGATTTAAGGGCCCCAAATATTTTCCCTCCCTTAATTTTCTATGATCCATAGCATTTCCATTTTATTAAAATATGAAATATTGTTGTTATTAAATATTTTGAAATCCTTATTGTAATATAAATGATATATCATTATTCTCTCATAAGATACCACATTCATAAGTCATTATAATGTCATATTCTCTCCATGACCAAAAAATCTATTATCCAGATCCTTTGATTCCATGCTATGGTTGTATTATGGATGGATTACTACTAAAGGAGATAAATTTTATAATTATAGAGGTTTATTAGGTATAGTATACTCTATCATGTTTTAAGTGGATTAAAATTTATTTTAGTAAAACTTTACCTTTATTGTAAAACCATGTTATCCAAGAAGTTTCTCCTTAAATAAATATTTATCCAAATTTAGAATTAATTTTTTTATCATATACACTTAATTTTTATAGGATAATTTTATATCTTTGATCACCTACCATTGAAAATTATTTCCACCAATTACTATTTTCAATTGATATCTTCATACGAAAAATATATCATAATCTAATACTCTATTATCATCACTTTGAAAAGGATAAAATTTATTTAATTATAAATATATTATGGTTTTTTATTTGATTAGTGGAGATTAAAAATTAATATTCATACAATTCCATTAACAATGGAACTATTTAAAATTTATATATCTACTCAATTTATATAGATAACTTTTGATTACTTGGCCATGATTTTATATGAGATTTCGTAGGAAAATAGTTTTCTTATAATGGATTCATTAGAAAAATTATATGATTAGATGGGATAAGATTCCTATATCCTATCACTACATTTTTGCCTTATAATGCAATCTATCTTTGTTATTTGGAGTATTCTTACCTATTTTTGTATGATGTCTTGGTTGAGGCCTTGATGGTTTGGTTATAATTTCTAAAATTAGACATTCCATCATTATTAGATTATTTATTATTATCCATGTGATTATTTATATCCACTTTTATGTTATCTATCAACATATTATAATAATTGTATTATTTATGTGGAATTATTTGATTATTTATTAATTTAATATCAGTTTTTAATAATTATTTCTATTATATATTCCATTTTATGCTACCCCTAAGAACCATGAGGATTACTATATATAACTTATAGATAAAAAATGATAATTAATAAATATTAATGTATTATTATAATATAATTTGAATTTCCAATGTAATATATTTATCATGTATATATCTAGGGTTTTAAGAAAATTTAACTATTGGATCCTGTGTATTGTGATTTATGTATTGTTTACCATTGTGATAATATAACCACAAGTATTCGGTAACTATATATGTGGTGGTTACATATGTTATAATTTATTATATACAGAGCTTTCTAAATTACACCCCTTTGAGGTTTTAGATGCATTTCCCAAGGAAGTTATGTTATACACATCTTAGGTCTCAGATTCTAATATCTAACCTAGTAGACCAACTTATAGATCAGTTTTGAAGAATGGTATGGTGTTTATTATGATACATCTTGTAACAACACTAAACAAATAATTTCTTGTTAACACCTTGGTTTCTTGGTTTTGACACATTGACTATATTTTCTTATGAATGGTGAGTATTACCACTTTTTATATAACTTTGTACATAAACTCCCACATATAAATTATGGTATATTTTATATCCATATTTGTGGTATCTATTATATTTTCTTTCTCAAATACTACATATGAGCCTCAATTTATGTGCAAAACATATATTTTAGATACATCTCTATAAAATTTAATAGTGTAAGGGGATAGAATTAGAGTACTAAGGATATGGTGGGAGTATATTATAACTAAAAGATGAGGACTTAGATATCTATAGAGTTTCAAATGTTTTATTTTGTTTATTTACTATTTTGTGTTTTATATGATTAACCCATTAAGGTTAATTTAGTTCATGTATGACATATATATGATTAAGCATGTGTTTATTTGGTTACAGAATAGTGTGGGTTATTGGTTATGGTCGGTGATGGTAATAATTGTTGTCTCTGTTTTATTTTATTTCAATAATATTGTGAGCAATGAATTATTTAATGTTAAAATGTATTGAAGATGAATATCATCATGGAATTATATTTTTTTACCCAAGCATAGTAATATGAGAGTATTTATGTTATCGATAAATTATGTGCATTGCATTGGGATTGTTTTTATGAGGTTAAAATATTCAATAATAATTATGTAAGTTTATTTGTTACTTCTATATAATATTCTTAGAGATTCATTTATAATTCGAAGAGAAATATTTACCGATATGATATTTAATCTATAACTATTAATGTGAAGAATATGAAGAAGGCTATGAAATATTCTATTATTGCAAGATTATTTTTACTCTGAAGGCCATTCAAATATTTATTTTAAAAATAAAAAATATTGTTTATGGAAGAATTTTGAATATCATGCAAAATATTTTTTTTATTAATGACTCATTGAAAATGTGATGTTGTGAAGACCATGGGAACAGACCCACCTCAACCACACATATGAGACCCAATTTGGCCATCTTTGAAGTATATCAACATGTTCATCCATGAGAGGAAGGTGAGTATGATCACCCAGAACGGTAGGTAGTGTGTGTGTGTGTCTGTGACTGTGTGTGTGAAAACTGTAAAAGAGTAGAGGTGGATCCATTTTGTTTGGGTAGAATGGAAATGGAGGGGTAATAGAATCAGTCAGTACCTGCATAAGATGGGAACACACCCCAATATTAAATACTATCCTGAAAATAGAATTATTTTTCTTATTAAGAGGAGTTCGTCTAATTTCTAGATCAATGTAGGGTATGTGAAGAATGGAATTGTGGATCCACAATAAAATTAGATGTTTATAATAAAATCCATCTGATCCTATCTATCTACATCATCCAAAATTTCTCACATTCATCCCATTTATCATGATAAAGGTTTCATAAAATATTCATGACTAGCATATGATATCCAATATTTCATCAATCTCATGTGATAATTCTAAATGAAAAATACATGCTCAATATTCCTAAGGGAACACATGAAATTTCCAACATTCAATGATATGATTATTAAAAAATGTTATAATGTCAAATAAACAATAATATTATCAGAGGCCATTCACACATCTGAGTTTGAGTTGAAACATTCAGAAAGTGAAGGTGTTGCATAAAGAACCATGACAACATGAATCTTGTGAATATTCCTATGGAATCATGTAAAAAATAGTTTATGCGTAAAGATATCATTGTTGATATACATTATCATGGAAAGAATAATGTATGCACATACATAAAGAGAAGAAGAAAACCTCTATAAGTAGTGATTTATTGATTATAGGGGTAACAATATTGAAATAAATTTACCTGAATGGAATAATAAATTCATGTTTCATACATGTAGATATATTCCCTAATATATCAATGTTTTTTCATACATGACATATATATTAAATAATTCTTGGAAAAATAAAGATATACAATGAAACAAATTCTAGAGAAAATAAAATAATATTATCTGAGGAAAAAATCGTCATTAATTGAAGGAAAATATATTTTCTTTAGAATATGACGTATATAATTTTAGTCTAAAAAATATTCATATAATTTTGACAATAGGGAAATACGAGGCAATATATATGATTATTGTATATCAAAAACCACCAATTGGTTGTTTTAATCAAGGAATAACTTTTTATTATTGCATTTTAAGGAACCTGATTAGAACAATTATTTTCTATTAATGAATAATTTTCATACACTACTCATCAATTTAGGATGGACAATCCATCTTCATTAATTATTTTTATTTAAATATAATTCATTCATTGTACCTGGTTTTTAGAGACCCGAAGCTTGACGTACATAGATATTACATTACTTTTTTGGAATACATAATACATAAAAAAAACAGACACACAAGGACCGTAATATTTTAGTGTCTTTGGAAACATGGAACGTAGTCTTCTAATCATGATGAAAGATCTTCAACATCTCCCATAAAGATCTTCCACTTTTTGTTTCCTTACCTAAAACCTTTATTTTAATCCTGGGGGAAAATAAAATATAAAAAGGGTGAGCTCAAATGCTCATTAAGGGTAAGCATGGATAAAATAAAACATACCATATACATTTGAACATAAAAACATGAACATAATGTTTAAACATCAAAATCTTGAGCAATGACATTAAACATTGAAGTACATAAGGCATCAATCATAATGGAACATAAATCATGATAACATAGGATGGGAATAAAACATGTAATTGTGGAAACCATTAAGCACATGATATGATTTCCATAGTAGCCAAGGAATTTCTTCCAAGACCATCTTAGTGGACAAAGTCCCTTTCTGAATGGAGTTCACTCCTCATTCTATTCCTGTATTACTGAAACGGTTTAACTTGCCATTCCAGGCATGACTATCTCATGAGATATAAACCCTTACCCAATGAATTTTAGCTAGATATAGATCCCTCCCATCTCATTATGAAATCATTCTTACTTGTGACACAAAATAAACATACATCATTCATAAAATCCCAATGAATAAAATGGGTTTCATAAACATCATCCCATCATCACATAATCCATATAAAATAAATGGATATCATTTCATAATAAGAAAAGTGAAACCATGTAAATCATAGATAAATTATACTTGAAACATACACATATGAAATAATGTTATCTTAGATGAAAAATGTTTTTGATAAAACAATTGAAATGAATTCTTGAGGAAAATATCCTTTCATCTTCAAAATCATTTTCTTTTCACAAAATACCATGAAATTTTATAGGAATATGATTTTGTTTAAAATATTCATGAAATATTTTGGAGGAATATTCATGAAAATAAGGGTTTATAAAACCATAAAAATCCTTTCATTCCATATACGTTAAAAAACCATTCTTCTCGTACTTTTGTCGGAAAAGTCAAAAAGTACATTGTAGGGTAAATAAAAGAAAGATTCCTTCCATACCATGCGGTAATAGTCAGAATTGGTAAAAATGAATTTAAACATACATGAATAAACTTTTATAAAACATGGACATGGATGATAGCAATAACCCCAGTAAATAATTACGAATAAACAATCTCAGATAAAAATGAGATTTGCAAAAATTATCCCTTACCTTATGTTCGATATGCTTTGTATGTATCCAAAACTCATGTATAATGATTTAAATAATGTCATTGACTTATTACAGAATCATATTCATTGTTATAATATCATATATGGTTCACTTATGCCTTTATATAACCCGTTCTTTTGTAAATTCCATGTTAAAGAGTGTTTTGGGTAAAATAGTTTCATTTGTCGTTCGTGTTTTGACTTTAAATTATTTATATGATTAATTAGATCATGATTACTTAATTCCAGAATATAAAACATTATTTATAAATAATATATATTCATAATATAGATATATATAATAGATCGATAAATGGAAAGAAATACACCATTCATGGAGATGGTAGGCCGTACGTACGCATGAACGCTGTTTTCGTTTCCTTATTGAGTTGAATGAAATTAAGTAGATGAAATAAATATATATATATATATATACATAAATCCAGTAGCTTTATAATGTCATATATTTCATTATTATTTCTTATATATACTTTATAATCATTCTTAAATGGTTAACATGGAGAATGAATCTCATCACATCATGGAGACGGCAGTCCGTACGTACGCACGAGCGATGATATAGTTCCCATAATTATTGAATTGAATTGGATAGGATGATACAATATATCATAATCAGTATGATGTTATAATAACTATGTATATTTATTCTTTATACCATTATACCCATCCAAGTAAGGTGGTGTTGGAAAAACAGATTACACCACGACGTGGAGACGGTATTCTGTATGTACGCACGCGCGGTGATTTCGTTTTCCATAAGATGGATAGATGGTGAAATAGTGTTGTTTAATACTTATAATAACATATCAGTATATGAGTGATACTGATGTTATTACTTCATAATGAAACAACTAAAGAAGAATAAGTAGAGGAAGAAATAAAGTTGAAATAATTGGTAACAGACATTACCTCTTCTTTGAAGCGCCTCTTTGAGACCTCCTCTTAGGGCACTAAAATTGGTCTTTGAAGAAGACCAGGACCTCTAGGATGTTTCTAGGAAGTGGAGAAGAGAATTTGGCAGGGTTTGGCCGAGCTTGGAGGATCAAATTGGTGTGAGGAGGAGAGGGAGGAGGTTCCCTTTTATATGGGAGGAGAGGGGCACCTTTGGAAATATTACGAATATTAATTTATAATAAATCTAACCCCACTTAAAAACCTCCAAAAATGACTCATATTCGAATATTAGAAGAGATATGGTTGTACTCTCATCAAAAAATAAAATTTATACATGTTAGAAAATTATTTTAAACATTATCAACTTGATTTATCCTTATTTAATCAATTTAATTTTATTTGTGGTAATAACATTCTAAATTTTAAATTATAACAAATAATTACTTATTTGTTGTGCATTTTCCATAATTGGTTAGTATATTACATTATAGACCATATAAATTTAAAATTATAATTTTTTAATATATTTGTGATTTTTAAACAATTTTATAATATGTTATTTTTATAAAATAACAATAGTGGCAATTTTGACACTATTCATTTATTTGAATTTAAATAACTATATACAGAAGATATGTTCAAAATAAAATATTTAATAGATTAATAAAAGGTAATTTGTATCTATAAAATTATTGGAGCACATTAAATAGTTCATATAATATTTATTTTATTATTTTTAAAACCATTTATTTGGTTTATCTCTAAATAAAATAATTACTACAACATTTTTGTCTAATTATTTAATATACTTATTTTTTGCATAAAAATTAAAAATTAAATCCTATGATGAAGATAAATCTATTAAATTTCACAATAATACTTTTACTAGAATTTATCATCTTAAAATTACAATATTTAAATTGATGTTAAATTATGAAGGTGACAACTTTGGAAACATTTAAAATAAAATAATATAAGTGTAATAATCACTTTTATAATGCTCCAAATGGTCACATATTAGACTATTGTATGATTATGGTTTATATTTATATGACCAATAAGTTTTGATCAGGGTTTTGTGCCTTTTATGGTCACTATTAGTTTAATAAAAACTATATTCTTGATTTTTCACTAGATAAACAATTTCCGCATCACTATTGTGTCACAATTAATGATAGTTTTTTAATCCCTAAAAATTATAGATAAATTTATATGATGTATATAATTTTACTAGATTTCTGGAGACTATTCATTTTTGAAGTTTCATAAATTTTATCACTAAATTAAAATTAATATACTTATAAGATTTAAGAGAGTGACATGTTGTCACTTTCTTTGGTTTTAATAATAATTAAATTATTTTCATGGAAAAAAGTCTATTAAATGATTCTAATCTGACCCTTAGGAGATATGGATCGACTTTTAGTCATCCAATAGTATTTTGATAGGTGTTAGGGTAATTTTATAATCTTATATTTACCCTTAATTACCTGATTTACCTTTAACTATGGTAAATAAAATTTACCATAGTTACTATTCAAAATGCCTAAAAATAAAAAGTATCCAATTAACATAATTTAAAACCACTTATTCCAAATATGGAATCCATTTTTCAAAATTCAAAACACATAATTTGCAGTAATTAATTTAAAATTAATCATGTTGTCGAAATAAAACAGGTTTTTGTTTGAAGAATTGCAAAAGATTGAATTGATTTAACCTACGAATTCAAAGTAAAATCAATGCTAATGACATAAATTGTATTAAATGGTAAAAATATATTCTATTTATACTTTAAAACCATTAAATATTATAATTTAACCACATAAATTATTATGATGAAAAAAGTTGTTTTTAATTAAAATATAGCGTGTTTTTACTATTCTTTAAAATAAGAAAGTTATCAGAAAAATATCAAAACGTTATCCAATGTAAATTTTTATATCCTGATTCCAAAGAAGAAGTTTATTTTTTAAAATGGAACTTATAAACATGTAAAAAACTAGATTTAACGTGGGTGCTCCATCAATAGGCGGCAAAACTACATTTTTTTAAAATTACTTATTTTACCCGAAAAATTTATTTTGTTCTTATACCATGTTCTAGAAAATGTGTAAGATGAATAATAATGTTATAAAATTCAAAATTTATTTAATACTATTCATGACGGCTAGTTCATAATAATATTATAATAATATATCATTGTTTAGTAAAACCCGGTATTGCGTACAACACACGCTATCGAGGAAGTTCGCGATTGCGTGTAATGCAAGCCACGTTAGGGGTGCGTGTAGTGCATGACTCTTTTGTTGTTGCGTATAAAAAAATTCATTGAATATATATATATATACTAAATGTTTCATAGAATAACTACTATCAAACAAACATTAAATTGTGTGTAACACGATCCAAGAATAGTGTTGCGTATACTACAAGCTAATACGATGTTGCGTATAGAGGAAGATAATCTTGTTGTAGCATACAAAAGATGATATGAAAGAAATTAAAATGAATATATCTTATAAAATCTCAGGTTGTTACATTATACCCCCCATAAAATGAATTTCGCCCTCAAAATTCTTCAGGGTTATAAATCGTTTACTATTCATAGAAACCGAAATCGTAAAAGGAATACTAAAACATAACATTAAAAAAGAAAGTTAGAAATGTAACGGTCACCCAAGGTAACTCAGCATTGGGCTTCCGCATAGGAGAGTATAGGTGAAAATATGGATATGGAGGAAAAATCTAACCATCAAGTTCTGATGGAGAGTGGTAGAGAACATGGCTATGAAATAGCCAACAATCACAAAGCCGTAGATTTGTGATGATCTAAGGTACCATCTGATTCATCAAATATAAGAGCACTAGGACAACATTTTTGGTTTTCAGGAACATTTCTCTAATGTTGAATAATTTTCGAATCAAAAGAAATATTTGCTTGATTTTTTTACAATCTCATCGTTGTTCATTCCTTGAACAATTTCCACTTCATCTCTTAAATAAATGAAGTTGAATTTTCCATTCATGAAGTGTTAGCAGATCATGTGATAGAATGATGAGTCATTCCATCTATTTCAAACAAAAAGTTAGAAAAAGTTATCAAATATACATAAGTCCATCTATGGTGTGGTTAATCATTTACGATTCAAAAAATGAACTTGTACTTCATATATCATACCGCTTAATAAAATAAAACTAGTTTCTACTAACCAGGGACTTCCTGTTGGCCAGTGGTAGGCGATAAAGGCCAGTCGCACATTGGTTGTGGGTTCGATTCCCACAGCCTTGTCTGACGTGATGGGTTGTCACTCGTCCTACATGTTGTCCTTTTTCTAAAACTACATTACTATAACATCCCATTATTAATATTGAAAAAGGTTCTATCCTTAAACAATACTAACTTATGCCCAACATAATCCATTCTAATATTTAGGCTTATCCATAATATTGTAGTCCATTTTCATATTATAGTGAAAACGATTACCAGAGATTACATATAACAAGCATGTAAATACCATCGTTGATCCCCATATATGATAAGATAGGTCTTGTTGGTCACATTCCAAACATTCAAAGGCCTTAATCATGTATTCTCTTGAAAAATGAATACCCATTGAATCTTAGTTAAAACATGAGTTATGTCAAAAGTTAACTCTTTCCACATACCAAAACCCCAAAATTCAATATAATAATATCACTTAGTCCTTATATCAGTCATGATCTCATAAATAGAATCAAATATCTCATTATCTTCTTATCCCTTCATTATGCACATATCATCTACTTTCCAAAAATATATGAATAACCTTATATGGTTACTGGTACCATTCAACATATACTTTCAAATACTTTAAGAAAAACAATAGTGTAACAATCCTTAGAGGATTCATTATTCGATAGTACCATACATTATTCTTTATAAACATACAATCATTCCACTAACTTCTTAAACCACTGACTGAGCTTCATCATTTATTTCATCTCATATTTCATTTGTAGTCTCTTCCTCATCATCCACATAAATACTACTCATATGACCATGCTGATTCTCTTCATGAGATTTTCCCTTAGGGAATTGGTTTGCATAATTCCCATACATTTCACATTTTAAACATCTAATCATTGTTGATGTCGTAGCAATACCATTATCCTTGTCTATGGTGTTAACTGAACCTTTTCCTTTGCACTACTGGCTTTGTGTTATTCTTTTCCACACCCAAATCATCTTCTATTTATTTTGAAACAATCTCCCCGATGCCTCTTCCCACATGATTTACATGAGGGAAATTGAACTTTCTTTCTTCTATGATCATCATGAAACTCCATCTTTCTCTTATTATATGAGTCGGGAAAATTACCAAAGTTGAGATTATTGATCATATTATGATTTTGCTGATTAGGCATAATAACGATGTTTGGACTTCCAAATCCAGTTTCATTTGATTGCTCATGAAGAATATCATTCCATTGTCCGTCATATCCTCCATTATCATGAATCTTCCTGTTTCCAGCCATTTTCTAAAACCCAAAAAGAATAGTGTGAGAGGAAAAAATCATGCTAGGAAAACAACATAATAAAGGGGGAGTACCTTCAATATCTAACATCTTAGGTTTAATTCTAAGATCGTTAGCGCAATTCTAGGATTATAACCTATACGTATACTTAACCTTAGGGACATCCCTAGACATACCTTACAAATATCTCTAGGGATATCACTAAAGTTCTCGCATCCTAGTTTCCAAAGGTTGACTAAACCTTTCCTCTGATACCAACTGTAGAGACCTGAAGCATGACGTACATAGATATTACATTAATTTTTCGGAATACATAATACATAACAAAAACAGACACACAAGGACTGTAATGGTTTATTGTCTTTGGAAACTTGGAACGTAATCTTCTAATCGTGGTGAAAGATCTTCAACATCTCCCATAAAGATCTTCCACTTTTTGTTTCCTTACCTAAAACCTTTCTTTTAATCCTGGGGGAAAATAAAACGTAAAGAGAGTGAGCTCAAATGCTCATTAAGGGTAAGCATGGATAAAATAAAACATACCATATACATTTGAACTTAAAAACATGAACATAATGTTTAAACATCAAAATATTGAGCAACGACTTAAAACATGGACGTACATAAGAAATAGATCATAATGGAACATAAATCATGATAACATAGCATGGGAATAAAACATGTAATTGAAGAAACCATTAAGCACATGATATGATTTCCATAGTAGCCAAGGCATTGCTGCCAAGACCATCTTAGTGGACAAAGTCCCTTTCGGAATCGATTCCACTCCTCGTTCCAGTCCTGTATTACTGAACCGGTTTAACTTTCCATTCTAGCCATATCTATCTCATGAGTTATAAATCTTTACCCAATGCATTGGAGGGAGATATAGGTACCACCCATCTCATAATGAAATCATTCTTACTTGTGCCACAAAATAAACATACATCATTCATAAAAACCCAATAAATAAAATGGGTTTCCTAAACATCATCCCATCATCACATAATCCATATAAAAAAATGGATATCATTTCATAATAAGAAAATAAAAACCGTGTAAATCATAGAGACATTATACTTGAAACATACACATATGAAATAATGTTATCTTAGATGAAAAATGGTTTTGATAAAACACTTGAAATGAATTCTTGAGGAAAATATCTTTTCTTCTTTAAAATCATTTTCTTTTACAAAATGCCATGAAATTTTAAAATAATAGGAATTTGTTTAAAATATTCATGAAATATTTTGGAGTAAGCTTCATGAAAATAAGGCTTTATAAAACTGTAAATATCCTTTCAAGTCGTATACGTTAAAAAAACATTCTTCTCGTACTTTGGTCGGAAAACTCAAAAATTACCTTGTAGGGTAAATAAAATGAAGATTCCTTCCATAACATAGGGTAAAAGTCAGAATGGGTAAAAAACAATTTAAACATACATGAATACACTTTTAAAAAACATGGACATGGATGATAGAAATAACCCTAGTAAATACTTACGAATAAGCAATCACAGATAAAAATGTGATTTGCAAAATTATTCCTTACTGTATGTCTGATATGCTTCGTATGTATCCGAACCTCCTGTATAACGATTTAAATAATTTCATTGACTTATTAATGAATCATATTCATTGTTATGATATCATATATGGTTCACTTATGACTTTATATTACCCGTTCTTTTGTAAATTCCATGTTAAAGAGAGTTTTGGGTAAAACCGTTTCATTTGTCGTTCAAGTCTTGACTTTTAATTATGCATATGATTAATTAGATCATGATTACGTAATTCCAGAATATAAAACATGATTTATATATAATATATATTCAGAATATACATATATATAATAGATCAATAAATGGAAAGAAATACACCGTTCATGGAGACGGTAGGTCGTAGGTACACATGAACGTTGTTTTCATTTCCTTATTGAGTTGAATGGAATTAATTAGATGACATAAATATATATATACATAAATCCAGTAGCTTTATAATTTCATATATTTCATTATTATTGCTTATATATACTTTATAATCATTCTTAAATGGTTAATATGGAGAATGAATCTCATCACGTCGTGGAGACGGTAGTCCGTACGTACGCACGAGCGATGATATCGTTCCCATAATTATTGAATTGAATTGTATAGGATGATACAATATATAATAATCAGTATAATGTTATAATATTTATGTATAGTTATTATTTAAACCATTATACCCATCCAAGTAAGGTGGTGTTGGAAAAACAGATTACACCACGGTGTGGAGATGGTATTCCGTACGCACGCACGTGCGGTGATTTCATTTTCCGTAGGATGGATAGATGGTGAAATAAGGTTGTTTGAAACTTATAATAACATATATGTATATTAGTGATACTGATTTTATTACTTCATAATGAAACAACTAAATAAGAATAAGTAGAAGAATAAATAAAGTTGAAAGAATCGGTAACGGACATTACCTCTTCCTTGAAGCGCCTCTTTGAGACCTCCTCTTAGGGCACTAAAATTGTTCTTTGAAAAAGAACAGGACCTATAGGATGTTTCTAGGGAAGTTTAGAAGAGAATTGTTCAGTTTTTGGCCGAGCTTGAAGGCTCAAATCGGTGTGAGGAGGAGAGGGAGGAGGTTCCCTTTTATAATAGAGGAGAAGGGCACCTTTGGAAATCTTAAAAATATTAATTTATAATAAATCTAACCCCACTTAAAAACCTCCAAAAATGAATAATATTAGAATATTAGATGAAATAGGGTTATAATCACATCATCTAATAAAATTTAGACATGTTAGAAAATTATTTTAAACATTATCAACTTGATTTATCCTTATTTAATCAATTTAATTTTATTTGTGGTAATAAAATTCTAAATTTTAAATTATAACAGATAATTACATATTTGTTGTGAATTTTCCATAATTGGTTACGTTATAACATTATAGAACATATAAATTTAAATTTATAATTTTTAAATATTTTTGTGATTTTTTAACAATTTTATAATATGATATGTTTATAAAATAACAATAGTGTCAATTTTGACACTATTCATTTATTTTAATTTAAATAAAATATATACAGAAGATATGTTCGAACTAAAAGCTTTAATAGATTATTAAAATTTCATATGTATCTATAAAATTAGTGGATAACATTAAATAGTTCATATAAGATTTATTTTATTATTTTTAAAACCATTTATTTGGTTTATCTCTTAATAAAATAATTACTACAATATTTTTGAATAATTATTTAATATACTTATTTTTTGCATAAAAATTAAAAATAAAATCCTATGATGAAGATATATCTATTAACTTTCATAATAATACTTTTAATCGAATTTATCATCTTAAAATCACAATATTTAAAATGTTATATTTTTTAAATTATGAAGGTCACAACTTTGGCATCATTTAAAATAAAATAATATAAGTGTCATAATCTCTTTTATAAGGCTCCAAATGGTCCAACATTACACAATTGTATTATTATTGTTTATATGTACATTAAAAATGAGTTTTGGTCAGGGTTTTGTTCCTTTTATGGTCACTATTAATTTAATAAAAACTATATTCTTGATTTTTCAATAGATAAACAATTTCTGCATCACTATTGTGTCACAATTAATGATAATTATATAATCCATAAAAATTATAAATAAATTTATATGATGTATATAATTTTATTAGATTTCATGATACTATTCATGTTCGAAGTTTCATAAATTTTATCACTAAATTAAAATTAATATACTTATAAGATTTAAGAAAGTGACATGTTGTCACTTTCTTTGGTTTTAATAATAATTAAATTATTTTCATGGAAAAAAGTCCATTAAATTATTATAATCCGACCCTTAGGTGATATGGGTCTAAATGTAGTCATCCAATAGGATTTTGACAGGTGTTAGGGTAATTTTATAATCTTATATTTACTCTTAATTACCCGATTTACCTTTAACTATGGTAAATAAAATTTACCATAGTTACAATTCATAATGCCCAAAAATAAAACATTGCCTATTAACATAATTTGGACCAAATGATTCCAAATATGGAATCCATTTTTCAAAATTAAAAACACATAAGTTTCAGTAATTAATTTAAAATTAATCCTGTTGTCGAAAGAAAACGGGTTTTTGTTTAAAACATTGCAAAAGATTGAATTGATTTAACCTACGAATTCAAGGTAAAATCAATGATAATGACATAAATTGTAATAAATGGTAATAATATATTCTATTTATACTTTAAAACCATTAAATATTATAATTTAACCACATAAATTATTATTATGAAAAAAGTTGTTTTTAATTAAATATAGCGTGTTTTTACTATTCATTAAAATATGAAAGTTATCAGAAAAATATCAAAACTTTATCCAATGTAATGTTTTATATAATGATTCAATAGAATAAGTTTATTTTGTAAAATTGAACTTATAAACATGTTAAAAACTAGATTTAACGTGGGTGCGCCATCAAAAGGCGACAAAACTGCATTTTTTGAAAAATACTTATTTTACCCGAAAATTTTATTTTGTTCTTATACCATGTTCTAGAAAATGTGTAAGATGAATAATAATGTTATAAAATTCATAATTTAGTTAACACTATTCATGAAGGCTAGTTCATAATAATATTATAATAATATATCATTGTTTAGTAAAACCCGGTATTGCGTACAACACACGCTATCGAGGAAGGTCGTGATTGCGTGTAATGCAAGCCAAGTTAGGGTTGCGTGTAGTGAACGACTCTTTTGTTTTTTCATATAACAAAATACATTGAATATATATATATATACTCAATGTTTCATAGAATAACTACTATCAAACAAACATGAAATTGTGTGTAACACGATCCAAGAATAGTGTTGCGTATACTGCAAGCTAATACGGTGTTGCGTATAGCGGAAGATAATCATGGTGTAGCCTACAACAGATGATATGAATGAAATTAAAATGAATATATCTTATAAAATCTCAGTTTGTTACATGGTTGGTGTTAGTAAACTGTTTCAATGGCCATTCCCTTCTTGGCACTTTCTTGGATAATAAAAAAATGAATGTGTGTGTGTGATAATAACCACCATACACCATGAAATTAGTCCTCCTCATTGGAGGATAAAAAACACACACAAAACTAAGTGTTATTTGTTCATTATATTTTGGTTTTAATTATTTCTAAATATTGGTGAGTAAGATTAGAGAACCATTCATATAATAATAGAAATGGTATAAAATTGGATATTTTTTTAACTGATAAAAATTCATTCCATAATTATCACCCTCTTTCAGTACCATCATCCCAAAGAGAACTTAAAAATGGTATCAGATCAAGTTACACCTCTAGTTGGATTATCAATTTTTAATCATCTTAAAGAATTTATTTTTTTAATTATATGGTGATGTGTGGACTTAGTGATGAAGTATCTATTAAAGGATAGAATTGTATTTCATCATAATAATATAAAATTATGGAATGAAAACATATAGTAATTGTATCTATCACATATTAGAATTCAATATAAACAATGACTTTTAAGAATACAAGAATAAATAATTAAATAAGAGGAAACATACATCACTCTTGGTTAATATGGAAGAAGCATTAGTTTCACCATACTATAATTCTAATAAATACAATTTTATCATGGGAGAAGAAGATATAAAAGTAAATTCTACCTCTAATGAGAAGGAAAATAGTACTATAGCATGTATTTTATTACTTCAAAATGAATTGGAGAAAAAAAATTACTTTTCAAAATTTTCCAAAACCATTCAAAGATAAATCTATTTATACTTTGAATGGTGTGTTGCAAAATTGACTCTAAAAAGTAATAACTTTTACCAATCTCTCATTAAAAGTTATTTTAGAAGAGATCATTAATCTTAAAAAATAATTTTAAAAATTTCAGAAAAAATATTATGAAACAGATGAAGATAGAGAAAATATTACTAGGAAAGTTAGGGAAAATAAGAAATGACCATTGAGCATGAAGAAAGACTATTTAATTTTTCAAATAATTACATTAATAAAATTAATGAAAAAGAGAATCCCAAAAAAGGATTTGAATATTCGTACCATACATTGAAATAAAAACAAAAACACTTCATTGATATCATTAATTTATAATTATATATGAAATAAAATATGATCAAGGAGTTTGACACCGATGTCCATGGATTTCCCAAACATTTATATGAAATTTTAATATAGTTTCAATTAATTTTTCTATAAATATTTATTGTTTCACAGTTCCTTTTGTAGTATGGTAGTGTTTTTATTTTTTTATAGGTTTTAGTTAAATTATATACTAATTTTTGTAATTTATTATTTTTATTAGTTTATATTAATTGTATATATTATGGACATGTTTTATCTAACAATGTTATTATTTTTAGTAGTTTAATTAATATTTAATTTTTTATTAGTTTATTTTGGTAATATTTGATTGTATTTATATATTTATTTTCTATATTAATAATATATATTATATTATATCTTAATAAATATTGGTAGTATTAATCATTGTATTATTAAATTTAACAATTTATTTTTTTAAAATTATTTTCACTTTTAATAGTTGTAATATTATTATATTTATTTAATTATAACTACATATTTTTATATATAGATATATATATTTATATATTTACTTATATAGATTAATATAATTATTAGTATTATTATTTTATATAATTAATAAAATTTATATTTATATAATTGTAATTCTTATTTTATTTTTATTTTTATAATTACGCATGTTGTAGTTGTTTAGATAATTTTGGTTTTGATCTTGAATTTTAAAATTTCAAAAAAATACACTTTTTTCTCTTCCAGGTGGGTCATCTTTTTCAAATGGGGGAAACATAGTTGTTCATGGGATGGGTCATGTACCTCATACTCTTCATCTATTGATATTAGATGATGAGAGTCCTTATTCTCTCATGATTCCATGCTATATTGGGGCACCCCATCATTAGTAAGAGAGTAGCCCCACCCCTCACTGATGTAGACCCCAAACATACAATGCCTTCCTTCCCACTGCATAACACATCCACCACTTCAATATCCTCTTGTTTTCATGATATATTGTTTTATTTAATTTAAATATTAATTTTTAAATATGTGTATAGTTTTTACATGTTTTAGTTTTTACTAACATTTGTAACTCATCTTCTTAAACATCCCTCCCATAGGATATTTCAAGTGTCTACGCACATTATCTTCAAAGTTCAACCCTACTCACTACTTCAATAGTGGTGATTAGGTTAATAAATTTTTGAAATGGAAATGTTGTAACACACATGAAAAATATCTGGTGATGTTGTCAATGATAATAGTATCATTAGAAAGTCGTCATAGATACTAATTTAGGATCAAAATTAAAAAAAACTCAAAGTCAAATTTAGTGTTCTTTGAATTTTTCTATTCAGGTAATTTCAAGACACACAGAAGTTTTGAATGGGGTGATCAAAACCATATGGATACAATGAACACCCTTCCAACATTCCCACAAATCATGATATAAAATATAATGATTCACCACACAATAAATCTCTCACTAATCCTATTTATTTTAATGATTATCATTCACACTTGTGTTATGATCAATATGAGAGTGATTCACCATGTTTTGATACCAATTATTATATATCTTTTAATCATTTCATTGTCAAATAAATTCATAAAATTTATAACTCGATAACTACAGTGAAATACATGATTCAATAATTAGGCACTTATTTTTTCATTTATCACTGAGACAAATCGTTGGTTTGAACTTCAATATAAATGTAATGAATATTTTCTTTCCTCCTGCAAAAGATTTATAAAGTGAATTAAATCACCATATCCAACTAGCTGCCTCACTACCACTTAAGGATCAAATTCATAAAAATTTTATTAGATAAAGTAATGTATAGGTTTTATTTGAACAATTTATGTTTACCAATTCTGATAAACCAATTTAATTTAATGATATTCTTTATTATCATACCATTGATGAATAATATCCATCACAATTTAATTCTAAAAATATAATCACATTTCAAGAATATGAGAGCTAAAACTTCCACTCTATTCAATATATTCATCCCTCAGAAAATTGTATTTCATGTCCTTATTCTATGAGTTCAAAACCCATCCATCCCATGTTGATAAAAGATGAATTATATTTCAGTCATATTACCCCATGTCATGATGAAGAGGACATTGAATTGGGACACTTCATTACTATGACTGTTCTAAGAACCCATGGATTTATACATTCAATTTGAAATAACATCAAGTGACATTAAATCTACACTTTATAAAAATATTTTCAAGTCTAATACTATATCCAAAATAGGGACATCTGAAACATTTCAGGATTCATAAAATCATTTAGTGATTATGGTATAGAACATTCATATTTGTTTTAGAAACAGTCGATAAATGGGATTCAATGAACGATCCTTATTTCAAGGTACCACATTTTCCAAACGATAAATATGAAGAGGGATTTATGAAATAAAATTTTGAAAAATATTTCATTCTATCCATAATGGAGTTAGCTACTCCAACTGAGCCTACCAAAATTTCTTCATGCATCAATGTTAAAAATTCTTCACATGAAATAGAAATTGATATGATATATATTCTTGACCATAGTAAAATATATTATGAAAAATTCCCTCATGATAGTGCATTTGGGTTTAATATGTTTTTTGTTAAGGATTGAGGTTCATGAAAATAGTTGTTTTTTTAATAAGGCATCAAGAGGAAAAATGCTGAACTTAACATTCTGAGTTCAAATATTGAAGTAAACTCACAGAGCGCAAATTTATGAACTAATCTCATGATGTAACCATGTGTGGCACTCATAGTGTTATTTTAAACCCATGATTGGTCACAAAAATAATTAGAAGACAACAACACTGACTATCACAAGATTGAATTGTGTTCTTGTGAAGGGATATTACAAAATTCATGATTTTCTTTGGATATCACGATGGGATCTCACGCGGCACTCATGATTGTTATTGAATCTTATGACTGGATATCATGAAATTTTATGAAGATGATGGAAAAATATTGAAATTAAATAGGTATATCAAGGCCTTTAAAGATCTAATGAAGAACATTATTTTATTATAAACTCATGCTCATGTCTAGCAAAAAGCGCAAATGCATACTAGGGACTTTCAAAAAGTGTGAAAAATGACAAGGGACTCACCAAAAGTGTGATATGGACATGGGACCCATGAAAACCCCAAATATGAATACTGATGATAGACTCGTGAAAATCACAAATGTGGACTTGGGACTCATGCTAGGGATTCATGCCCAGATCTCACATAAATAGTAATTAGATCTCACAATCGGATCTCATGTAGTACATGATTCTATTGAGGTTGATAGTTTCCATAATTGGTGGAGTTATGGTGCTGGTTTTGTGCCTATAAATTCCCCAAAAATAGTCTTTAGCATTTATGAAGTTATGATTAAAATATTGATCTGAATCATCTACCTGGAAGAAGATTCACAGAGAGAACTCGTAAAAGAGGTTCGCAGAGAGGTCTTGCAAAGGTTTATATACAATTGGAATATCTTAATTGTTATGCTAGATCTGAATAAGGTCTCTCCCAAAAAGTACTCATATTTGAGGTTTTAACTAGAGTATTTCACTAGGGGATTTCTCTAGGGGACTAGTACAAATCCCAAAAGTAGTCTTGCAAATGGAACTCATGCTTATCATGAAATTCGACTCGGGTAATGGACTTGTTACAGGATCTCACTCCAGGGTCCCGTGCCAGGGTCTCACAGTAGGGTATCATTCCAAGATTACGTAGCAGTATCTTCTGTAAATAGTTATCTTCTAGGATCTCATGTAAGGGTAAAATCTAGGATATCAATCAAGGGGTTATGATCCAGGGTCTCACATAGGGGTATCACACCAAAATATTTTATAAGTAGATATGCGCTTACATTTTTATGTTAATAGTATCACTGTCATATCTGAATACTGATGTTAAAGAAGAATATATAGGATCTACACTATTTATATTACTCATAAAAGGATGTTACTCACTGCTATATTAAAAGTGGTGATTGGAAGACTGGGCATCATGTGATGATCTTTCTATATTAGTGGTAATTGTTGATTCTATAGTAAGGGGAAATATATTTTATTTCTCTTAAATGTGGAAGTCTCACATTCAAGAGTTTTCATGTGAAGGATAAAGCCCTAAATATCTTCAACATATTATCTACATAAAGTTGAGGATTCATTCAATAGTGATTATGAAGGGACAAACTTGTCCATAAATTATGTGGGAACAACATGTCCATATCCTTTGGGGGACCTACATGTCCATAAATCCTTTGGGACCTATAATTCCATAAAAAATGAATGTATATTTTATAGAGCATTGATAAAAGGAAGAGAAAAAAGATGAAACCTTCAACCAGTAGTGAACCAGAGAAAAAGATAAAGGGATTGACCCTTGGGAAAGCAGTGAACATACCATAGACCTTATAAATGTAGTGATCCTGGGAATAGAGGTTATCTCTCCCAAACCTTGTGATTTAGTAGTTTCACTTTTTTGATTTGGTATATCATCTCATTCATGTTGTATGATCCTTTTATATAGCCCAGTGAGGATGATATAGTTAAAAATCTATATTTCCTTGTGTTTTCATTCTTTCTTGAATTTATTTCCATCATCAACAGAATATGTTGTAAATGATGAGAGAAACATAAACAATACACTGAAAAAAAATTTACCCTTATAATAATGAGGTCATGATCTAGTGGGGTATAATGAATTTTAAAAATAATATACATACCCGGATTCACCATCGCTCTTCAAGAATCTAGGACCCTATTGGAATTAAAAATTGGTATCATAGGGTAAGTTAACTTTGTTGATTTTTTTTCTCTGACAACGTATTTTTTTACTATTTGAATTCAAGTATCAATTTTCTCATATCTTGTTATTATATGAAAAAGTAAATAACTACAATGAATAATAAAAACTCAGGTGGTGTTCCTACATGTAGAAGTGTATATATAAAAAAGTGTTATTCAGTTTTGGTAAACAAAAAATCTATTGAAGAAATGTTTTGTTTAATAAGACTGATAGAATATATACACAATCAATGATTCTATAGAAATGAGTGAAGAATCTAATATTCCAAGTGATTTTGAAAATAAAAATAATTAAGAAACTTCATGATGTAAAATACTGGTAGT
The DNA here is from genome assembly GCA_963277665.1 of Viscum album. Classification (NCBI taxonomy): domain Eukaryota; kingdom Viridiplantae; phylum Streptophyta; class Magnoliopsida; order Santalales; family Viscaceae; genus Viscum; species Viscum album. The sequence goes on along the minus strand of OY728131.1, from coordinate 1,254,722,343 downwards.
TGTCTCTAAAATAAATTAATTTGGTCAAAATTATACAAATAAATTAAATATAAAGATATTTTGATCCATGAATTGGAAATTGAATCAACAAGATAAAAGTAAAAAAATTAAAGGATTATTAATGTGGCCACAAATCTAAGAGAGAATAATGATCCTCATGTTGAATAACTAAAAAACTGAATGATTATGAAATTTGAAATAATCTGGACTGAGAAAAAAATTCTGAATTTGAAAAACATAAACTATGATCTTTCCACACACATGTGTGAAATAGATCAAGAGAAGAAGAGTCTAAAATAATAGAATACATGAATTAATGATTAAATTACCCAAATAAATTATTAATTAATGTGGAAATTTTATATGTTGGATAATATATCTTGGGAATTCGAAGATGAGATTAAAAGAGGGAAAAATATCAATAGAGAACTTAATTCTCAACATGAATCAAGGGATTATAAGATTCTATAATTGGGTGAAGATATAGAATCATTGAACAAAAAAGTAAAGTAATATAATGCTAAAGGAAATCCGAAATTCAAAGATTCATTTCACTAACTATTTGATTATCCTTTAGTAGGTAACAATGAATCAAAAAATAAAAGATGATACTTCAGATGAAAAACATGAAATGATTTTTTTCATCCTAAAGGACATCTAGTTTAGGAAAATATGGTATTATATATAATGATCCCACTCCCATTCATTATAAAAATAGAGTGGTGAAAAGTTACAGAGATAAGAATAATCATATAGCAATTAGATATATACCTAAAAAGGTTTTTACATTATTTAGTGATAACATGTTATATTTCTATGGAATTCATGGTCATAATTCCAGTTTTTGTTTGGAGGCATTGGAAAATATTTAATATTTGGAAGGTATATATATTTCTAAATCTTTGAATAAAAATAATATTCTTAAAAAGTATGAAAGAAATGTATCTCATAACAAGAAAAATCTAATTATATTACTATGGAAGATAAGGAAACATCATTAGTATTTATCAAAATCTTAGGGAATCAATGATGGAAGAAGAACTTTGGCTACTTCAACATCTCAACCAAGAAAGGATAAAATGAGGTGTTCCTTTAATGGAATATGTTATATATGTTCAAATCATGGTATTTTTTGAAATACATTTTTTAAAGAATAAAAAGTGTGAGGAAAAGGAACACAACAAATGATTAACAAAGCTGCCCGTGTATAACAAAAAAGACAATATTGGTAGACAATATGATAAGTTAGAAAATAGTTTTACATCCTCAAGGGAATCACAAGGAGCTCAAAAAGGTGTATCAATTGACTCATATGTTACACTCAAAAGAGATCTCTTGAGAATAATCTGAATTATCTTATATGAAAAAGGAGTATATTCTCTAATTGTGATTATGAATAATTAAAATTTAGTGGAAGACTCAACCCCAAGAAGAAAGGGTGGTATGACTCAGCAAACTGATAAAAGAAAAATGAACAAAGAATTCTATGAAAAAACCCGCATTTCATTCCACATAGAGTGAAGTATTTCTAGGAGAAAGAAATGTCTAATCTAAGAAGTAGAACAAGGATATGATAATTTGAGATATTTCTTCTAAAAGATAGAGTCATGAAAAATGGAATTTCGTTGGGGAATCAAAGAAGGAAATTTATACTACTGGGTTTAAACCTCACATTTTAAAAAAGGCATATCGTACAGAATTTACATATCATAAGATGATTGGGAATTAATAAAAATAAATTCTAGTTATATGGATATTGTAGTTAAAGTTAAAGGGTGATTAGAAAAATTAAATAAAGATTACAGTGCTTTGCAAGAAAATATTAAAGGGTTACCCCATCAAGATCAATTATAATCCCATTCTTAAGTATTACAGAGTTTCACACCCCCCTATGGGTATAAATTATATTAATTTATGTTCATTTTTTTAGTTATAGGGGAGATATGATCCAAGGAGAAGATGTATCATAATAAGAAAAGTGGATATGTGATGTGATTTAGAATGTTAACAGATTACAACTAGTTTTTGGATTTGATGGAAAATATTCAATAATTCCTTGAAAGTAGTCAATGGATTATAGATTATTAATATTTTTGGAATTAATAGAGTGAAATTGATAGTGATGTAATTATTCAAATTATATCTTGTTTCATACATTGAGTTTTGACTCAGTAGGCATAGAGGTTTTGTTGATTCCATATTGTTATGTAGTACATTCACCCACAGATAATCATATTCAAGGCAGCTCTAAATGAATATTGTTATTGGGTTGGATATGTTTCTCAAACCTATAGTCAAATTTTATGAAATGATACCAGATAAGAATAATGTTTCTAGGTCAAAATAGTTAACCTAACAACAGAAGAGTTGCACATCATAGGGGGATAATTCAATCTCTTAGTCAGATGTAAGGAATCCATGGTAAATAAATGATGAATGTTGTATATTTTTTAGCATTAAAAAGATAGACTGGGGGATAATCATCAAAATTCATTTGTTTTATGATTATTAAATTTTTACATACAATATGGTATCAGTTGGTAGTTTTCGAGATACCAGTAAGTCATGAGAGAAGATTAAAATTATATCCGACAAGTGGTCTACCCATTCTGAATAATTATTCAACATCTAAAATTAGATGTAAATCGGTATTACTGAATTGTAATAGTAAAATGTTTGAGGTTTTCTGGGATATTTTTTTGATACCAATAGATATGAATATCATTGGTATCAAATTGTAATTTTCTAACAACATGAGTGAAGATTTCACAGTAATATGAAACAAATCACGATTAGTGTACAATGGGTAATCCTAGATTGATGTAATTTATGTTGATGAAAAAAATTTAACAATTTCAAGGCTAGAAAAAATCATATCATTACTAGTCATAGTAGTGGAAGGATTAGTGTTTTCTAGATGTGCATTGAGTCAACATTACGAAATGGGATTCTTGAATAAGATGTTTATGCTGAGAGGCCAAATGGTTTTTTAATTCATGAAGATAATAACATAGATTTTTGGCTAAATAATGTTTTATATCGGTTCATGAATGCACCATGATCTTGGTATTCAACACTATATCAGTTTTTGAAGATGCTCAGTTTTTATAATGATAGGGTTGATTAGAATCTATATATCAACATTGATAGTATGAAAATAAGGGGGAGATTTAAATACAATAATGCTAAAAGTGATCGATCAAATGATATATGTCAATAAAAATTATGTCCGTGATGAAATTAGTGGAATTATTATCAAATAAAGTGTTTAATTAATGAAATTTTCATTCTACTCTTTTTTCTCCTACTGAGAATGGTTCACGGGGGATTATAGTGTGTGTTGAGTAAATCTCTGATCTCTATCGTAATTATAAGAATAGAAATTTGTGGTAGAATATGTAAGAATTTTGAAAATGGTATCCAAATGTGAAGAGTATTCATCTAACATAAAGGGGGAGATTGTTTGTAAAAAACTGACATTATGGTTCTTTTGGTTTGATAGTTTTTGTTTAAAAGGTTTGTCGCTATCGAGAAAGGTTTTTATAAAATTGGGAAAGAAGAGAATGAATACTGAACTAAACTCATGGAGCAAGAATGTTGATTTGAACATGAGAGTAACAAATTTATGAATCGATATTAGGATGTGATCATTTGTGCCACTCATAGTTTTATTTAGAAATATTGATGGGTCACAAAATGCATTTAAAGTCAAAAAAAATTAGTCACAAGATTGAATAGAGATATCACAATGGAATATTGAAAAATGTGTGATTGTCTTTGAATATAAAAATGGGATCTCACGTAGCACTTAGAATTACCTTTGAAGCTCAAGCATAGATCTCATAAAATATCATGATGATAGAAGAAAAATATGGAAATGAATAAGGTATCTTTATATTGTTTAGGATATTCAGAAGCACATGATTGTCTTTGAAATATTCCCTCTGGTCTTACAAAAAGTTTTTATGAAAACTAGGGACTCACGCAAAGATTGAATGTAGATGAGGGACTCATGTAAAGTGTGAATATAGACCAGGGACTCACAAAAGGTGTGATTTAAAATGTAGGCCAAGGACTTGTACAAAGTGTGAATATAGACTATTTATACATTCTAGGGGTTTTCTCTTTTATCTTATGAAAGTCACGAGAAGATCTAAAACCAGGATCTCATGGAGAACATAATGTTAATGAGGTGGAAATTTGTCCATGATTTAGGGGGTTAAGGGAGTGGGTTCTTACCTATAAATACCCCATAAATGTTATTTGAACATTATTAATGTTGTGATTACATTATTGATCAGAATCATTATTTAGAATGTTTATCTGGGGAGATAACTTGTAAAAAAGGTTTGGGGAGAGCAGTTGTGAAGGAGTATATGTGATTAAAATCCTATAATTTTCATGCTAGATCTAAAAACGTTCTCTTCGAAAGTGAAATCTTTCCAAAGGCTTTCATCAAGGGTTTCTACCAGGGGTTTGTTCCAGGTGACTCATGCAAAGGGAAAGAGAATTCATACTCAAAGAACATGCACTTAGTGAAATAGCAGACCCACAAAAGAAGATTTTCATAAGGGACTCATCCCAGTTTCTCATGCATAGGTCTCATGCCAGGGGCTTATGTCCAGATCTCATCCAAGGTGTTACATAATAGGATTTCAGGAAATATTATGTGATAAGATGTCATGCAAGGGGTTATGCACTAGGGTCATGCACAAGGTTATTATATTAGAGTATTACGCATGGAGATATGTGATTACATTATTATGTGAATAATATCATTTCCATATCTGAATTCTAATGTCGATGAAGAAGATAAAGGATCTACACCATTTGACAGTACTCACAGAAGGAGTTTATTCACTACTAGAATCAATGTAGTGAAATGAAGACTTTGCATCACATGAAGTTATTTCCCAAGTGGAGTTAATTTTTTCTATAGTAAAGGAATGTATGTTCCAGTTTTTTTGAAACTATAAGTGTTTCATCTAGGTTTTTTTATAGAACTGAAATAGAGCCTTGTAAATAACATTAATATAGAATATACAAAAAGTTGTGGATTCATGCAATAGTGATAATGAAGGGACTTATATGTCCATAAATTATGTGGGTCCAACATGTTTATAAACTGTGTGGGACCAACATTTCAATAAACTTTGTGGGATCTATAAGTGCATAAACTCAATTTGGATTCCTTCTAGACTAGTGAAAAAAGGGATAAGAACAAGGTGATTCTTTTCAGTGATAGTGATCTAGAGAAAGAGGAAAAGGTAATGACTGTTGGGAAGTAGTTAGAAGATCCTAATCCTTATAAAGGCAGTGAGCTTGAGAAATGAAGGGATCTAACCCAAACCATTTAATTTAGAAGTGAGCCTTAGTGGATTTGGTATATCATCACATTGATCTTGTTTTTTCCTTTGGTGTAACCCAGTGTGGGTGAACTAATTAGAAATTTATATATCCTTATGTTTTATTTCCTATATTACTTTATAGGCGTCATCATTAGATAATGTTGGAAAGGATAAATGCAACATAAACACTAAATACCAAATAAATTTTCCCTTATAATAAAGAGGACAAGAACTGGTGGGGTAGGAGAAATTTAGAAAATAATATCGATACCTTGATTCAACTACCCTCTCGGGGTTTCTAATCACCTTTTTATCATAAATATTGGTATCATAGGTTATGTTACCTTTTTTGATTTGTTTTCTCTATCATTGTTTATTCTACTATTAAAATTTAAGATTCAGTTTTATCTTCTATTTAGTTTTTTATTGAAATGGAAAGAACTACAATGAAGAGAAAGAATATAGTTTGTGTTCCTCCGTGGGGATAAGTCTACCGAAAAGTGTGATTCAATATAAAGAAACAAAAAATGTACTGATGAAAGGTTTGGTTGAATCATACATAAAAAATATTTAGTCACTAAATGATGCTACATGAATGAGTGAAGAACATGATATTCTAGGTAATGTTGAAACTATATCTAGTGAATAAATTCTAATAAAGAAAAAAATGGATGTTTTTTATGAAAAAAAAGTAATTAGATTAAAAAATGGATAAGGATACTAAATATAAAGATATCGGGATAAAAATATATGAAGAAAAAGTCAAAAAGCTAAAAGGATTAAACAAGAGCCTTGTTGAAGTGACCAAAAATCTAAGAGAGAAGAATGATTATCAATTTAAAGAACTAAAAAAATAAAATACAATGAAATTGGATAGAATATAGACTCAAATATAATTCATTATTTTAAAAACTATAAATGATGATATCGATACCTATGCATGTGAACTAGTTTAGGTAAAGTAGATGGTGTATTAAGATAATTCATTCTATCCTAATTCTGTTACCCAGATGAATTCATAATTAATAATGAAATCTGATATGATTGATAATATCTCCCATTAATTGGATGGTGATATGACTAGATAGAATAATATCAAGATAGAACTTCATGGCCAACTTGAATTAAGAGATAAAAATATTCAGAAATTGGGAGAAGAGATAGAATCATTCAAGAAAGAAGTGGAAAAATATAATGCCAATGTAAATCACAAATTGGAGGATTCACAGAACTTACTATTTGACTATCCTTTTGTAGGTAATAGTGAAATGAAAAGAAAATATATTACATTAGTGGAAAACATGAAATTATTTTCTCACCCCAAATGCCCTCAAGTTTAGGAAAATCTGGTATTGCATATGAGGAGTCCCTTCCCATTCCTGACATAAATATAGATATGAAACTTTCTAGAGATAAGGAATATCATATAGGAGTTGAAGATTGAACTAAAAAGGTTTTCACAAGAATTAGTGATGACATGTGACTTAATTATGGGATGCATGGTCATATATCACATTTTTTAGGCATTTGAGTATATTTCTATTTGGGAAGACATAAATATTTCTAAATATGTGAATAAGAAGAAGCTTTTTGGAATGTATGAAAGAAATGTCTCGAAGAAGAAAATAGTTTTCAAATGATATTACTATGGAAGGCAATGACACACGATCAGTATGTTCCAAGAATCCCATGGGATCAATGTCAGTCGTAGAACTATGGATGCATCAACATCTCAGTCATGAAAGGATGAAATGATGTGTTCCTTTAGTGGAATATATTTTATATGTTACAATCATGGTCATTTGTTAAGATGTTGCAGTAAGAAGAATAAAGGGAAGGAAAAGTAACCCAAAAGGACATCCCTAACACCGTTAGTGTATATAGAAAAATCCTATATTGGTATAAAACCTGATAAGTTCAAAAATATATTTTCATCCTTAGGGGAATCACAGGGATCTAAAAATGGAATATCAATCACCTTCTCAGTTACAATCACAAAAACTCTCTTGGGAATAATGTAAATGTGCCTAGATGAAAAAGGAAAGATATTCTTTGATTGTGATTAAGAAGAATGTAAATTTAGTGGAAGTCTCAAACCCAAGAAGAAATGGTGGCATTACTCAAATAACTGATAAATAAAAAATGATCAAATAATTCCTCAAAAACTCACATTTCATGTCACATGGAATGATGTATATCTATGAGAAATATCCTTTTAATCAAGTAATAATCAAGGGGGTGATCATTGGATAGATTATTCCTAAGAGAAAAAAACATGAAAAATGGAATTTTTGTGGAGCATCAATGAAGTAAATTTGAACAAGTGGATTTAAAATCCACATGGTAAAAAACCCCAAGAATACAAAATATATATATCAGAAAAAGGTTGAAAATATAGGCAATGAATTTCTAGTTATATGGGAAGAGGATTTATGTTTTCTAGGAAAATGGAACATGTATAAAAATATTACAGGGCATTATAAGAAAGTATCAAAGGTTTGGTTCATCAAGATAAACCACAATCCACTTCTTGATGATTATAGATATTCCCCTATACCTGTATTTATAAATTTTATAACTAATTTTATGGTTTTCCATTTTAAAGGGGAGTTATTTTTCAAGGGGAAGTGGCATAAAAAGTTTCTATGTGGTGAAGTGATGTACTCTTGAATATTAACTGATTCTAACTAGTTACCGGAGTTTCAGAAAAATATAGAATAATTCCTAGAATGGAATTAATGGTTTATTGTTTCTTAATATATTTAGAATTAATTTTTTTAAATTGATAGGGATGGGGTTATTAACATTAACTATTGTTTCCTACATTGAGTTTCAAATCAGTAGTCTTAAAGGGTTTTTTAATGGATTATTGCTATGTGGTAAGTTCACCCACAAAAATTTTATTTAATGTGTATATAAATGGAAATTGGGATTGAGCTGGACATGTTTGTCGTACCTGTAGTCACATGTGATGAAATGTTTCCAGAAAATAACAATGTTTCTAGGATAGAAAAGATGTATTAACAATTGAATGAGTTTCACATAATAGAGGGGGAATTTAATATCTTAATCCAATGAAATAACTCAATGGTATATAAAGGATGAATGTTTTATTTTTCTCATCATCAATAAGAAATATTGGTGGGAATTAATAACATTCATGTATTTCATGATTATATATTTTGTTCTAACCATATCATATAATTTGAATTATTTCAATATACCAATAAGCTATAAGAGAAGATTTAAAGTGTTTCCAAAAAGTGTTCTACCCATTATAAAGATCAATTCAACATCTAAAATTAGCATAAAAATGGTATTAATGATGTATAACTATCCAAAGTTGGAGATTTTCTAGGATATTATTTTGAGACCAATATATAAAAATATCATTGGGTTAAAATGGGTCATTTTATACAAGATGAATGAATATTGAATATATGAAAGAAATCACGATTACTGTGTAATGGGTAATCCCAACAAGAGGGTATTTATTCGGATGAAACATTTTCACTTATTTCAATGCTATATAAAATCATATTATTATTTGGTATATTAGTGAAAATAAGGTTCTCTTTTATCTTGATTGACATCATGTCAACATTTTTAAATGGGATTCTGGAATATGTTTTTTTATTAGCCTAATGGTTTTCTATTTCATGAAGATGAAAAAAAATATTTTTTGAAAAATAAGGTGTTATATGGGTTGATGTAGGAACCAAGGTCATGATATTCAAGAAAAGATTAGTTTTCAAGAAGCTTAGTTTTTAGTGTGGTTGGGTTGATTAAAATCTATAATTTTACAATGATAGTAATAAAACAATTATTGTTCTTGTGTATGTGAATGAAATAATATTTTGAGGAAAAGATAATGCATCGTGTATTCAGTGACACGTGGAATGAATGGAACATTCATTTATCAATCTAATTATTCCAAGGAGGTTTTGAGAAGATCTGGTATGGATAATTCCAAGGATATGAATATTTTGGAGGCTACTTGAATGAAGCTATCATGGGATGATGAATCCAATGTGGTAAATGTTAATAATATAAAAAAATAATTAGAAGAATATTTTACTTCATAGTGAAAATTCCTAATATGGATTTTACCACAAGACATGTGGTGTGGTATCAAAGTAATCCAAAGTAAAACCAATTTCTTGCAGTTAAAATAATACTTCAGTATATCAAGGACTGTCATGAACGGATTCAAGTAGCCACTGAAACCGGTTCCAAAATCGGCCCGTGAAAAGGCCCAAAGGGTGTTCCCGATCCCCACAGGCTAGCACAAGTGGCTGGGTATTATAAAATGATAATTGGGAATGATCTATCTGAGTTTATAAACTTAAAACAACAAGTTAATCCGACAAAACAAATTTGGATTTTTCAAACAAAACAATCTTCTACAAAAATTCAGAACTCAATTACATAGTTTAAATCAACTAAAAAACAATATAAGAAAGGTAAAATACTAAAAGTAAACATCCCAATTACCCCCATGGAAAGGGGAACCACCCTCAATCCATCTCCACAAGACTTCACCACCAAGGACTTGCTAGAAACCTGAACCACCAGCACTAAATAAATGTACCCAACCTGTGACAACCAAAATAACCAAGTATAATTACACCGAAGGGTGTAAGTAGGGTGTGACACAATTCCTATTAAGATACCACCACTAAGAGATTCCTTGTGATAAACATTCAAAGACGAAAATATTGCATGTTTTCATAAACAAGAAATGCTATTTACAATTTCTAAAAGATGCAACTTAAAAATTAAAACAATTTTAAAGTGGGCTATCATTAAGAATCATCTATTAAAAATAATGTAAACACTAATTAATATTCTAGCCAACTATACTATATGTTGATGGTAATCACAATGTAACTAATGAGCACAAGCAATCGGAAATAACCCCTGGGCACTGGCTCGTTGTGGGTCACAGGTACCTCGTATCTCGGTGAGAGTAACCATCATAATATTTGTTTCCGTGCACGAGCCACTAGTAGGGAACATACCCATAACCTAGTGGTACTCAATCATCATAATCATAGTTTAGTTAGAGTTATAAGCGTCAATATTGCTAAGTGAAACTGAGGCCAAAAGCCAGGGATTCACTAGTATACTCGTACAGATCCACCCACCTAGATACCCGGGTTTCCCCTTGTTCTCAGACAAGTTCAACAAGTCAAGAAATATAAAATGAACATGTAAATATCATTTTCACATCACAATTTCACCAAAAATCCTACATGTATACCACACATGTCTAAAAATTTACTTTTTCATTCAAATGAATTTTGAAATCATACTCGGACCAAAAATAGCCCACAACACATTTTACCCATCTTTTACAATTCAAAAAATCTATTAACAATTTTATAAAATCATTCCCAAGATAATAAACATATCATAACATCCCAATAAAATGTTACATAATACCCTTTTCATAAACAAAGTCCATTTTACACATCACACTCACAAAAAACATCCCGAAAACATGTTTCACACCCACATCACAATTTCATAAATCACCTCGAAAAATTACAAAACATTACCAGAATGTATTTCAACATAACTGAACAATTTATGTTTCAACAACTCATTTTATTAACATACTATCACCAAAATAGTACATAAGAAACCATTTCCCACTTTGTGTAACTCATTAAATCATTTCCAATTTTCATAAAACCAACCCAAGAGGTAAAACCATTGTTTGCATACAAAAACCATTTCAGAACCCTCATTCAAGACCAAAACCTTAGAAATAGCAATAAAAAACATAATTTTAATCCCTAACAACATTTATTAATCCACCACCATGTTTTATACAAATACCTCAAATAATACCACAAATGGTACACTGAAAAACACATGCTTTCACAAATCACATAAAAGAAGTACAACATGGTTTCACACATTAAAACCATTCAAAAAACCCATTACAACGGCCAAATCACATTAAGGAATTAACAAACCAGAATTCTCAGCCACCTTCAACACTAATAAATCACTTTTATATGTTATAAATTACACCTAAACATTTCCCAAAGAGCCACGCATGAAAAGCACCCAATTCCAAGAAAAAATGAAAATAAAAAATTAGTCACTTAACCAAATCCATCAAAAATAGTTTTCTAACCACACACAAAAGATTTTATACATAATAAATTAATATACCATGCAAGAAACCCCATCATAAAATGGTTATACAAGGAATCACCAACCTTTTGAGTCAAAATCCTTAAATCTTGGTGTGAAACCTCAAACGCACTTCCGTCGCACCACAAGGAAGTGAAAACAAACCCTAAACTATAATATTTCACCCAAAATACCCCAAATTAAACCCTAGGTATGAACCCTAACTTTTGGAAACTATATAAATTCATGATAGAGGGAGGAAATCCTAAGGAGAAGGAAGGAATTGAAGAGAAAAACACTTACCCCAAAAAATATTGAATAAAATGACCCAAAATCCACCAGTACCTAAATTTTAAAAGAGATAAACATTTAAGGTAGTTTACAAAAAGTATTAATAGATCATTTAGGAACATGAATGGGAAAAATAGTAAAAATGGAAGGATTTATGAACGGATCAATTTACCTCTTCAAATCTGGGTGATATTTGAAATCTAGAGAAGTTTCACCCAATTTCGCAATTCTATTGAACTCCAAATTAGTGGAGGAGAGAATTGAGGCGCGCCGTTGGTAAGTGGTCTCAGGTGAGAGTTGGAATCACCAAAAAAACATAAAAAATGAATGAGTTATTAAAGAATTTTAAAATACTTTTAATGCTTTAAATGGGCTTTCGGGAAGGCCCAATCCATTAAATAAAAACTCAAATAAACAATGATTATAGATTTATAAATGGTCTAAATTAATTTGGTGATGATCATTGGTCAGTGTATGCCAAGTATGATTTATAATGGATGAAAAATGTTGAAAAATGAAGGAGTTATAAATGAATCAAAATTGATTTTTAAAATTTGGAATTGGGCTCAAGGTTTGGCCCAAATCACGAAAACTCACCTATTCCTTCAAAAATGCTTGGGAAACCCCCAAAACAAAGAAATAATGGAAAATGAATTGAAAATAAGATTAAAATAAGTTATGTATGTGAAAATTCCTTCCACCATGAATAATTTCCGCCTCGGAAAGTCACAGGAAGGCCTACGCAACAACTAAACCCAACTGAGAAACCAAGAGGTACTCCTTTGCCAGGTTTCATCCCCAAGGGCCAAAACACCTCCAATGATCAATTAAGGATGTAATACCCTCACAAACTAAACATAAACCACTTTCATGAAAAAATTAATCAAATTCATGATTTATCACAAAATAAAATTCCTCAAACAAAATTTGAACAAAACTCAATCAATTTACCCAAACAAACAACAACATCGAACAAGATTACACTTACCTTACTATAAGTAAACCATTGGGCACTCTCCAACCTCAATTTTACCCAAGGAAGATTTAGGTACCTTGATATCTTAGAATAAGTCTACCTAAAACCAAGCCAATACCACAGATAAATCTGAGTTACCGGTACGATGGGACAAAAATAGGCTCCCCACCATAAGAGACAACCTATATTTTTTCTGAGACAAAATCAGGACACTAACAGGGGGAGGCATTTACAGACTCCACGTTTCAAAGGGTATACTTCCATAGGACCTTTACAAAATCACTTGTATAAGACTCATAGAGGGAATCCCCACCATAATAACCAACCATCTTAACCGACCAACACAGGCTGGTACAGAAAGACCCCAAAATTTAAAGAGTTGGGACAACCACATGGTTAGTCCGCACAGTTTGGGAAACCATGCACTAATAGTGGCGATCCTTCTATCCACATGGTTTTCTGGGGCATGGTCACTACTAACCAAGCTCAAACCTTGCTCTAAACCTCTCTATCCTAACATCAAACCTTTATCCAAAGACTCAATTGAATCAAAAGTGGGCTGGAATAACATTGGGTGATGACTTCGGTACAAGTCCCTCCACCTATTTCTATTAAACGGGAAAAACAAAAGAAAGAAGATAACACCATATGTTTAAAATATCCCTATCTTTCATACTTAGGATAGGACTTTTTACATGGGATTAAACAACCCTGGGATTTCCACTAACAAAGATCTAGCTTCTCTCTGAGACCTATGGCTGGAGCTCAAATGATTTAAGCATCTTTAGCCTCGCAGTTAGAATTCGGGGACCCCTTGAATAAGAATTATTCTTTAGGTGCAACCAACAACTACACCGCAATCCCCGATAAGTTTTTCGAGACATAACATATTCCAATATCACTTTACCTTAACATGATATTTCACTGAAACAAGGGCTTATAAGATGCACACACAAAAAACCTTGTATGTTCGTGTGAGAAAAAAAAGAATTAAATAACACATATACTCACCTTCTACTAAAATGGAATATTTTTATGTTTTTTCAAGGGAGAAATTCTCCCAACATAACAGAGACTCTCATATGATTGCACAACTTTCACCTTTACGGTCAATAGATCACATGACATCATAAGGCATCAAAAAACATGACCATTGCGACTGATATACACAATACATGGAGAGGGACCTTATTCAACATCCCCAAACAACACACAATTATAGAAAGTGGACACAATATCCTATCATGACTATATTTTCCACACTGGTAATTTAACATCAAATCATGCTTCAAAGAAACTTTGAAGAACCCAGAGGTCCTCTTTGACACAATCGAGACACTCATCCACACTAACAACCCTAGACTACTTCCACCTTCGACGAATCTGGAACTTTAGAAACTAAGGTCTCTTTAAACCTTCCACGAGCACTCCCTAGCTATAAGAGGATATAAAAATCAAATAAAGGAATGGGTGTAGACTCAATATACAGATCTTGAGAAAGAAATATTATTTATATTGATCAACTAGAGGATTTTTCAATGGAGAATCAATCTGAGTTGCACTTTAGTTATGAATTAACCCTTAATGGGGAGTACCTTATCCAACGAGAGAACCCAAGGACCAACCAAGCTAGTCCATTGGTCAAAAATAGATACAAAATAGATCCAAACACATGAATGGAACCACCATAAAGGTGTCTAGAAACATATCTCATAGGAGAAAACTAACCGGTCCTTCTACCCAACTTACCAACCAAACACAAACCCAAAACACAGTTCGAACATGATCTGTTCTTATACTCAAAACATCCCACAACATAAACATTTTTAAAAAACACATAGTATAAACCATCCCAAACAATTCACAAAGACATCAAGTTTTTATTTGAAAACATTTCTTTGAAAACAAATAGTTCCTCGGTTAGCACATCCGCCAATGGTATCCCATGGGCCTTACACATACATGTTTCTGTGCCACAACGAGAACCCTCCTCATATCCATCCTGACACTAATCTAGTCATGCCATCAACCATCCATCATCCCATAAAACCCCACACATGTGGTTTCTCATGAAAATACCAAAGGTTAAAACAAAAATTATTTCCACTTTTCAAAACCAAAATGATCAACCAACACATCCTTTTTCTCATAACCGCTAACCACGAGATCAGAATCCCAACTCACATCTTAAAAAACATTTCAGAAAGACACATCTATATAGAAAATAATTCACTTTCAAGATATTCACATCAATTTTAAAACATATCATCCCATTAAAATACCCTTTAATTGTTTAGAAAACTCTATTAGAAACACCTTTCAAAACCAACTTCAATATAGTTCCTTCTTTCAAAAAAGGTGTAAGCACACAATTTTCCATTTAAAATAAATTATGACAATTCAGTTCCACCATTTCATAAACCAAACTATTCCCTATTTATTTGAAAATAATTTCACAAAAACTTTATGCTTCTTAAAACCAGGTCACTTTATAACCAAAGTGCCAAGATTTCAAAATTAAAGCACAAAACAATACAAGAGGAAAATAGTTTAAGTGGGTGACTTGGAAATATGGTTGGTAACCATATTCCAATAACTTCACCATTGAAGAGAGTGTTCTAGGTAATATCCCAAGCTCAACATGGCTTTCTAGGCCCTGCGAGCCCACTAAGACCATTAACCGAACTCTCTTTTCATTTCCATTAATCAGCATCCAACCAAGAAAACCAATGGACATAGATAAATCCCAACTTATCCTATAAAATTTAATCTCGTCATGAGTTGTGGTGATCAGGTATACTACCCATAATTGGAATACCAAGTCTTGACAATCCTAACTCCAGACTATCTTGACTCTTCCCCAAATAACATGACCAAAAGAGTTAACCTAAACCTCTTTTGATACCATTTTGTCACAAACCGAATCTGGTCTTCACTAAAATTCGCACCAAAATCGGCATGTGACAAGGCCCAAAGGGTATTCCTGATCCCCATGGGCTAGCATAAGTGCATGGTATCATAAAATGATAATTGGGAATGATTTACCTGAGTCTATAAACTAAAAACAACAAATGAATCCAATAAGACAAATCTGGATTTTTCAAACCAAACATTCTTTTAAAAAAATTCAGAACTCAATTACATAGTTTAAAGAAACACACAAACAATATAAAAAGGTAAAAAAAATAAAATGAAACATCCCAACAACCCTCATGGAAAGGGGCACCACCCTCAAGCCATCTCTACAAGACTTCACTCCCAAGGACCTTCTAGAAACCCGAACCACTTCCACTAATAAAATGTACGCAACCTGTGACAAAAAAAACCAAGTCTACTCACACCAAAGGGTGTAATTAGGGTGTGATCCAATGCCCAGTAGGATACCACCACTAAGATATTCCATGTGATAAACATTCAAAGACAAAAGTCTATAAATTTTTCATAAAAAAAGAAATGCTAGTTACAATTTATAAAATACGCAACTAAAAAATTAAAATAGTTATAAAGTGGGCTATCATTAAGAAGCAACAATTTTAAAAATAACTTATACACTAATTAATTTTCCATCCAACCATACCGTATGATGATGGTAAGAACAATGTAACTAATGAGCACAAGAAATAGGAAATAACCCATAGGCACTATCTTGTTGTGAGTCCCAAGTACCTCATATCTCGGTGAGAGTAAGTATCCCAATATCTGTTCTCATGCACGAGCCACTAGTGGGGAACATACCCATAACATAGTATTCCCCAATCATCATCATCATCATAGTTTAGTTAGAGTTGTATGTGTCAATCTTTCTAAGGGAAATTGAGGCCAAACGCCACAAATTCACTAGCGTACTAGTACACATCCACCCACCTAGATATCCGGGTTTTCCCCTTGTTCTTAGACAAGTTCAACAAGTCAAGAAATATACTTTTCACATTAACATATCATTTTCACATAAAAAATTCACCAAAAGTCCCACATGTATACTACAAAAGTCTAAAAAACCACTTTTTCATTCAAATGAATTTTGAAATCATACTCACAGCAAAAATAGCCCACAACACATTTTTTCCATCTTTCAAAACTCAACAAATCCATTAACAATTTTATAAACTCATTCCCAAGATGAAAAAAATTACATAGCAGCCCACTCACATATTACATAATACCCTTTTTATAAACAAAGTCCACTTTTCACATCACACTCACACAAAACAGCACGACAACATGTTTCTCACCCACATCACAATTTCATAAATTCCATCAACAAATTGAAAAACCTAACTAAAATGTTTTACAACATAACTAACCACTTTATGTTTCAAAAACACATTTTAGGAACATACTATCACCAAAACAGTACATAATCAACCATTTCACACTTTGTGAAACTCATTAAATCATTTACAATTTTCATAAATCTAACCCAAGAGGTAGAACCATGGTTTGCATACAAAGCCCATTGAAAAACCCTCATTCTATACCAAAACCATACAAATAACAATCCCAAACATAATTTTCATCCCTAAAATTGTTTATTAAACCACACCAAGTTTTATACAAATACCTCAAAAAATACAACAAAATGTACACATGAAAAACACAAGATTTCACAAATCACGTTCAACAAGTACAACATGGTTTCACACATTAAAACCATTCAAGAACACCACTATAAGGCCCAAATGACATTAAGTAATTAACAAACCAGAATTTTAATCCCCTTTCAACACTAAAAAATCACTTTCATATGTTATAAAATACACCAAAACAATTCCCCAAGAGTCATGCATGAAAAGAACCCAATTCCAAGAAAAAATGCAACTACATAATTAAACACTTAACCAAAACCATCAAAAATAGTTTATGCACCACACAAAATAGATTTTAAACATAATTAATTAAGATTCAAAGAAATATAACTCAACATAAAGTGGTTATACATGGAATCACCTACCTTTTGAGTCAAAACCCATGAATCTTGGTGCAAAAACTCAACCGCACCTCCGCCGCACCACAAGGAAGTGAAAAAAACCCTAAACCATGATATTTCACCAAAAATACCACAAATAAGACCCTAGATATGAATCATTTCTTCTGGAAACTATAAATTCATGAAAGAGGGAGGAACCCTAAAGAGAATGAAGGAATTGAAAAGAGAAACACTTACCCAAAAAAATATTGGATAAAACAACCCAAAATCCACCATAATATGAATTTTAGAATAGCTAAAAAATTATGGTAGGTCAAAAAAAGGATTATGATATCATTTAGGAACTGGAATGGGGAAAATGATTAAAAATAGATGGAGTTATGAAAGGATCAATTTACCTCTTCAAATCTAGGCGAGTTTTGAAATCCAGAGAAGTTTCACCCAATTTCATGATTCTATTGAGCTCCAAATTGGTTGAGGAGATAATGGGGGTGCGCATTAGATAGGTGGTCTCAGTTTAGAGTTAGAATCAATGATAAAACTAAAAAAATGAATTATTTACTAAAGAATTAAAAAAATATTTTTAGTTCAAGAAAAGGGCTTTTGGGCAGGCTCAATCCCTTAAATAAAAACTCTCATACACCATGCTTAAAGATTTCTAAATTGTCCAAATTAATTTATTTATGTTAATAGGTATGGTGATGTCAAGTAAGAATTAAAATGGATGAAAAATGTTGAAAAATGAAGGATTCATAAAGGAATCAAAATTTATTTTTAAATCTGGAATTGGGCTCACAGTTTTACCCAAATCCTGAAAACGAACTCATTCCTTCAAAAATGCATGGGAAACCCCCAAAACAAAGAAATAATGGAAATTAAATTAAAAATAACTTTAAAATAATTTTTGTATGTGACAATGAAATTTTGGATTTTGGTTTGTTTTAAAATAAAAAATATCAGTATGAGTTATTAGACAATATAGATGTAGATTGTGGTGGAAAGGTATATGACCAAAAATCAACATTAGGTGGTGATTTCTAACTTGGTGGATTGTTTATTTTAAAGATAGTTAAGAAATAGTATTTTATTTCATTTATCACCATAGAAGCTGAATATATTTCGGCTAATCAGGCATACAAGTAGTTATTGTGGATAAAGTAGCAGCTCGAGGATATGGGAGTTGGAGTTATTTCTCTAATTAAAATCCATTTCGATAGTTAAAAATCTACAAATATGGAAAAAATATAGTCCATCACTGAAAGAAAAATTACATTGAAATCAAGTATCATTTCATCAAGGATAATGCGGGTTAAGGGTTTTTGAAGTTGGAATATATGCCTATAGAACTATAGGTTTTATACATTCTAACAACGGCCTTACCCAATGAATCATTTGAAAGGTATCTACTGGCTCTGGGACTTTAGTAAACTCTTTGAACTAGAAAATGTGTGGATATGGGGCCACATTTTTGCAAGGTAGTATGTGTTATCCCTAATATGATTATATGTGTTCATTACCTATTGTCGATCACAATGAATAAAAATGTGGGTTCATTCAAAAGGGGGGATAAATTGTGGATATATAACACTAGAAAATGTCTTAATCAAGATAGGGGGAGAATATGATAGGGGGAGCATTAAATATGAAGATGCTAAAAGTGATTGATCAAATGAAATATATCCATAAAAATGAGGTTCTTGGTGAAATAAGATGGGTAGTTTTTTAATGATGTTTTTTATTGACGGACATTGAATTTTACTATTATTTCTCACACCGAGCATGAATCATGTGGGATTATAGTGTGTGTCGAGTAAATCTCTTATCTGTATAATAATATAAAGAAGATAATTTTTTGGAAGAAGATGGAAGAAACTATTATGTGGTGTCAAAATGTGAAGAGTTTAAATAAACACAATGGGAAGATTTTTAGTGAAAACCCCTTACGATGGTGATTTAAAGTTGATTGTGTTTTTTGATAATTTTTTTGGTTGTTGGAAGAGGCTCATTATCAAAGGATATATGAAGAGCACAAATACTGAACTAAACTCGTAGAGCATAAACAATGGACTGGACTTATGTAGAAAATATGTTTGAACTGATCTCCAGATGTGATAACGCATCATCTAGGAATGATATTCGCAGAGATAATATGAAAAAAGAGGTTCTAGGACTGTTTTGGAAAATGATTACTTTTTATTGACATCATTCAAGTGTTTTTCTTTATCTAGATATGGTATCATGCAATGTGGGACCACGAAAAAGGATTGTGTCGAAGGATTCTGCCAAGGGTTTTCACCTGAGGACTCATACAAAGCACAAAAGTGGTCTCTCTCCAAATTCCCATGCTTAGCATGAAATTGGACTCACAAAATAAGAAACATGTAAGGTAATCATGCAAGGGTCTCGTTCCATGGTCTCATGCTTGTGTATCACACTAGCATCTCATGCAAGGAACTATATTCTAGGACCTCATGCATGGGTACATGAAAGGATCACATGCATGGGGTTTTATGCTAGGGTCTCGTATAGGGGTCTCACATGACAATATTGTTCTTAGAAATATATTGTTAAAATTTTATGTGAATAGTAACATTGTCATATCTAAATTCTAATGTTGAAGAAGAAGACAAAGGATCTACCCCATTCAATACCACTTATAGAAGGATGTTATTCACTACTATATTCAAAACAGTGAAAGGAAGACAAGTGATGACATGGAGATCCTTCCAAAGTAGAGGTAATGTATTTTTCTATAGTAAAGGGGAGTATGTTTGAGATTTTTGGAATGTGGAAGTTTTGCATACAGTTATTTGCAGAGATGTGAAGGAGTAACTGATAAATAGATTCACCAGAGCATCTACATAATGTCGGGGATGCATTCATTAGGGATAATGGAGGGACCTACATGTCCATAAATTATGTGGGGCCTACATTTCCATAAATTGTTTAGGAACTACATGTCCATAAACTATGCAACCCTAAAGGTAGGTAAACTATGAGTGGATCCTTTCCAGAGTAGTGAAAAAAGGAAGGGGAAAGAAGGTGATTCTTTTCACCAGTACTAATCTAGAGAAAAAGAGAAAGGGAGTGATCCTTGGGAATGTAATGAGAGGACCCAAAACCTTGTAAAGGAATTGATCCTGGTCGAAGAAGTTATCTATCCATAACAATGTAATTTGGAAGTGATTCATATTGAATATTGTACATTTCCACATCAAAGTTGTATTCCCCTTGGATGTAGACCAGTGAGGGTGAACCATGTAAAATTTTGTGTGTCCTTGTGTTACCATTACTGATTTACTTTTTAAGTATCATAATAAGATAATGGTGGATTTGATAATAGAAATATAAACACTAAAGAGGGAAAAATTGACCCATATAATAAATTGGTCACGATATACTAGGGTTGGCTGAATTTCTAAAATAATATGCATAATCTGATTCACCGCCAGGTAATCTAGGCCAATTTGGTACCTAACACAATCAATGGGAATAAGGATCATGAATTCATGTGGAAACTAGTGGAATTACCCATAATAGTATTTGGTGGTTAAAATTAATTGGGATATATCATCATCCTAGGTACTAAATTCAAGCATATGATGGATAGAAGCTAAAAATGAATGATTCTAGTAAAGGAATTTATTCTCTTGTATAAATTCAAATATATAATGTTCATTATTTTATTGATTATTAAATTTACAAATCATTCACTTATTTGGTGAGACTTTCTTCAGATGATGTATATTTATTCTATTATGAGTTGTTGTGTTTTCATTTCATTCCAC
Source organism: Viscum album (assembly GCA_963277665.1). NCBI lineage: Eukaryota > Viridiplantae > Streptophyta > Magnoliopsida > Santalales > Viscaceae > Viscum > Viscum album. Next base: position 1,254,700,866 of record OY728131.1, on the reverse strand, counting down.
CCATCCATTTTTCTAACAATTTTTCATCTAAATATTATGTTTCTTGTAGGATATATTATTTTTCAGTAAATGTATTCCACACTTCTACAGATACGGTATATGCATGGAATACATTCCCATTTGATCTTGGTAGATTTTAATTATAATTTATCATAATATGTGGTAAACTTAGATCTCAATTAGAGGAAAGAAATCATTATTTTATTTTCCTTCCACTCCATTGAGAATCATTTCATTTGGGTTTTTAGCATAAAAAATGGAATGAATTTATCGCAATATAATTTCTTGTAGAACTATAGTACAACTGATTTCATCTTATATATTGTTAATATCCACATGTTAATTTTATTTTGGTGTTATTTATTTTGATATGATGTGGGTATGTGTTGTGTATGTGTTGATTTTATAGGTAAATCATTTCTAGAGATTCGTCGAATTTAGAAAGTGTTTCTATTTCTATATTTAATTACATAGGATAGTATTTTATTTTATTTTATATTTTATGCTTACAAAACCTCATCGTAAAATATAAAAAATAACTAGTAAAAAGTAGTCGATAAATTGAAAAAAAATATTCATGACATTGTTTACCCTGCACACAAGATGTTGTATTTTTTCCTAACATGGTTAAGAACATACCACGTGTGTCCCCTACCAGTAGGAGGATGCAATTATTATTTTAGATTATTTTATCATTTATATCTTGACTTATATGATTTATAAAATTAGTCCATGAAAAAATATGATTTTTTGGAAACTTGTATTTTGTGAGAAAATTATTTTCACTCATGCTCAACTGTGTTGTCCAATATTTTATTTCAATACCAGTGAGGATTCCAGAAAATTTTTACAACATCTCATATTTCTCTTTTTCCTGAGGGGGATTATTTCATCTTATCTTTTCTAAAAAAATCCAACATTGTATATCAAAGTGATCATAAATTTAGATGTTTCACAAACATGATTGTGGCATTTGTTTGAGATTTTTATCTCATTTGACCCATTGAGCCGTCTAATCATTTTTTAAATCATGCATCCCCTATAATCTATGAATAATGCTTTTTGAATGATCTGAAAGCTAATAATATTCCCTTCCATTTTCTTTAATATTTTCATGTTGATTTTCAGTCTAAGTTTGGGAGGATTTATTCATGGATAAGTTTATTTGAGGTATAGTGTTTCATTTGATGCACATGGATCAACATTACCCCATAATTATTATATGTTTTATATTTCATAATAACAATATATATTACATGTATTTAGATATGGTAATACAGTTTCATTTTTTTTCAAACAATGATCACATCTATGCTCATTACACATTACCCGTCACCTTTAGGGATACCTAAAAAAGTGATGACTGGTTACTCGAAGAGATTTAGAGTTTTCTATATAACCTACTCTCACTAAGACTCTATAGTCTATGAGATAGTTATATGATTTTCCATGGTATAAGATCTTATATATATATTTCATGGGGTGTTGGAATTTATACTCCCCATGTTTCCACACATCTTATTTAGGTGAGCTTTGTCTTAATAAATGAAAAAATGAAAAAAAAAATAGAAAAATGGATTTAAAAAATGTAGTAACATTGGACTATAAAATTCTTATGACAAAAATTATTTTATGTGTGGGTGAGAAAGAAATTGAGGGAGACATTTGTTTTTGAAACATTCCATGAATTTATTTCAAGATTCCATAGTCATTTCTTCAAACTATTGAATAATTTTATAACCCACTGTCCTACAACCTCAGAGATAATTGAACCTGTTATAAAGTCCACATGATCGATTATTTATTTTTATTTACAATAGTAGATATGTGAAATTCATATAAATCCTATGGTAAGAATTAGAGTTTTTTACAATAGAGCATAACATTTTCAATGAATTTTTTTAGTGATGTGAGAGATAGTGAGGTAGGTCACACTGATGCATAACTGTGGTTATTTGTTTTGGTAAAAATCTGAGCGGAAGGAAATATATTTAAAAATTTGAAACATTAAATTAGTCATGATATTTTATGGGTAAAAAAGATTTAAAATTTTAAATTTGTAATTTTGATGTTTTTATTTGTCTGTGGGGACCATTGTATTTTATTTTTGGTTATTTTTTAAAGAAGTGAAAAAGTTTAATTGTGGGGGGTTTCATTCACCTGGATTTAATAAACATTTTTATAAATGTTTTATTTATTTTAAATTAATTTTCTCATAAATTTTCATTTTAGGTACTTTTTATCATTTTGAAATGTTTTTTTTTATTTTTATAGTTTTTAGTTAATTTATATAATAATATAATAATTTATTAATTTTATTAGTTTATATAAATTTTATATATTATTAAAGTGTATTATCTTAAACTTTTATTATTTTTAGTAGTTTAATAGATACTAGTTTGTTATTAATTTATTTTATTTATAATTATTATTATTTATATTAATTTTCTATATTAAAATTATATGTATTATTGTATATAATTTAAAATATTAGTACTCTTAAAAATTATAGAATTAATTTTACAAGTTTATTATTTTTCTAAAATTATATTAAAATGTAATAGAAGTATTATCATTACTTTTATTTAATTACATTTATATAATTATATATATAAATATTTACCTATATAGAATTAATTAATTATAAATATATTTATATTAAAAAATTTCTGATATATATATATATATATGATTATAGTTCTTCATTATTATTATTATTATTTTAGATATTTTTTATTTATTTGAATTTTAAAATTTCAAATTGTTTTTCTTCATTTTTTCTCATCCAAAAGGGTCACTTTATTCAAAGTGGGGAAACCATAGCTGCACGTGGGAGGTGGAACGGACATCTTCCCCTTCCTCCACTAACATCTACCTATGAGGGGGCCTCCTCCTCACATGAATCCACACTATGTTGGATGCCCCATCACATGTAGGAATGAAACAAATCCCATCTCTACTAAAGACCCAAAAACCACAGTGCCTCCCTTCATTCGAGACACCTTATCCACCACATTTATATCATCTTATTTCCTCCATTGATTAGACGAGTTCATATATCTAGATTTAGTTTCCTAAAATAGGCATGTTTAAATGGTTTTTTTATTTTTTATGTTTTATTAGTTAAACACTTTTGGATTTAATCTGCAAGAACATTTCTTGAAGAATATATTCCTAGTGTCTATACACATTTTATATATGGATCTTCCTTTATCACTAAATATAATGTAGTAAGTATTTTAATAAATTTTCATCTTTTATGTGAAACGGCGCACATGAAAAGTTTTTTTTATGTCAGTAGAAAAACATTCACAATGATGAAATTAAAAATATCAATAAATAGTGTAAATATTGATTGAAATTAAAAGAGGATGTGAAAAAATTCCAAAATATGAACTATTATAATCTTGAAGTAAAATTACTAAATTTCAGAAATAATCAAGTTTAATATCCATAATAAGTTGAATCTAGAGCTATTACTGCAATAGATTCTACAATAAAACATATAAAAAAGATTCTTATCCTAAAAGACATATGGTCACTAGAATTAATAAGTTGAAATCATTAAATGTTCAGCGTAAATTAGTCTAAAATAATAATGTACCATCAACCATTGATAATATTTACTGTGATGACACAAGTCTTATGAAAACTGATGGTTTAAAATCAAAAATAATTCAAAAAATGGATGAACAATTTTAATAAGGTTCTCCCCCCTAAGGATGTTATCTATAAAATAAGTGTTTCCCCTAAATGATCCCAAATTTATAATTAAGAGAGTAAAAAAATAAACAATCATGATAGTCTATTCAGATTGTAATAAAAAATAAGATATCAATATATGTTGATTATTTTTGTTGATGTGAAATATTTAAGCATAGTGTATCTGATTATTCATTTGATATTTCCACATATCATTCTCAAAGAAAACATATGTTATGGGGATCAAAGTAGTGATGAATAAAATTCTTGAGAATAAAGGAGATAATCTTCCTTTTACAAATATATTTGATAGTTTATAGAACAATTATTAAATTTTCAATTTAAATGCTCATGGTGAAGAGGTATGGTAGTATAAATCATTCAATAATGATAATAGAAAAATTCATAAGAAAATATATTAGAATATGAAGACTGGAGATAATTATATCCTAGAAAATAATCTAGATAAAATACTTATAATGAAAATTTATAATAATTTTAATAGGATCATTGATAATCCAAACATGGGTGAAAAGAAAAATAAAATTGATTCTCAAACAAAAAACGCAAAAAAAGTTTCCCCAATAAAGAGAATATTATGATTATTTTATTTAATAAAATTTCACTCTAGGTATCACTATAAGTAGGGTATAGAAATCATAATAAATAGATGGAATCTAAATATATAGAGGGATAAACCAGTGCAAGAAAAAAAATAAAAGGCCTCAAATTGTAAAGATTACACTTATGAATATATGTTGAATTTTCAAGATCATATTCCAAATGATTTAATTGATGTTTGTATAGATAATTAAAAAAGACTCACAAAATTGGAGGAAGCATAAATGAATGTGGGTGATATTGGAAAATAAAATATTCCAACTAATGAAATAAAATTTCATGAGATGTTCTCAAAAAATGATAACCAAGAAATATTTGAATTACTTTTGTGGATGGTGGAAAACAGATAGAAATATCTTTGATGATTTTTCTTTCAAAACAAAATCTATAGATGAAATACTAATTTATAATAATAAATCACCATATGATTAATTTGATTTGATAAATTATATAAAGAATAATGTTCTACTCCAAGTAATTATTTAAATAAATTCCTCAAGCAACCCAAATCATCCATAAAATCCATAAAAGCAGCATGGAGAGTTCACGCTCACCTGAATTAAAAAATGAGTTTTATAGTTGATAGTAAATTCTCATCATTTTTTTCTCTTAATAAGAAATAATAGAAATGCACATTATCCCATAAATTTTTCTTATTTTTAACATTTAGGTAATTTATGTTTATGCTAATATTTATGAGAGAAAGAAATGAATATTATATTTTTGTATATGCAATCTAGAATAATTATTTCAAGATTTATCAAAGTTTCAATCCTATATTTATCTATCTTCTTGTATCTTGAAAAATATTTATTATAAATGATCAAAAATCAAAAATCATGGTGATGATAAATATAACATAGGTGATAAAAAATAATGATTAAGATAGATAAAATAGTATTCACATTAATTTGAATTTATAAGAACAGTTGATTAAAATATCCATATTCATGAAGGTAAACTGTACATCATCTATTGAGGAGAAGTATCTAATGAAGTTCATATATAATTTTATTTAATTAAGATGTTTTATCTATGTATGTTACTTGGTAAAAAATTCATTGATGAGTCATGTGGTAATACTCTCTTCTTTTTATTCACCAAAAAATGAAATGAAGTAATAATTTTTGTGGGGAACATAAATAATTCAATAATATCATAAAAATAATCTAGAAAAATTCCATGAATTATTTCATAAACAATAAATTCTTAGAATAATTGATCATTTTTTATCTATGTATTTAGATGAGTGTTGTAATTTCTTGTTTAATATAACTTGGGAAATTTCATTATAAGTGTTATAAAACAACATCCATTTTTGTTCATTGAATTGGAATATGTTAATTACTATTACCCTAAAAATAATTCAATAGTATCTCATGAAGGATAAAAGTTGTTCAATATTAGTTGGTACCATATTCCAAATTGATAATGGACATCAATTATGTATAAATTAAATATTCTTTGTTCTATATAGATAATTTATCAAATATAATTTGAGTGAAAAAATTATGTAAAATTTATTAATAAATAAATGATAACATCATCGGTCATCTATTTTTTATCTGTTATCAAAAAGTAGGATATAATAAAATATAATAAAAGGATACAATAAATTAAGGGAACCTATTGAAGTCCCATTTTCTATATTTTTATTGATAGAAAAATAAAATAGGATATTGATTATTTAACTTTGTGTTTGTTTTTTATTATTTTTAATAAGATTGTATGTGAAGAATCACTGGATTTCAATATGTCTTGAAGAAGAATGTGATATTGGAAGTGTATTTTCTGTCTTTCTATGATTCATAGTGTGTGGTGATTGATTTTTCTAATAAATTATATATATTTTATCTTGAATGTGTTTATAAGGATCAAATTTTCATAAAAAATCATGGAAATTTATATGTTAATTCCAAATAATGTTCTCAGAGATTCATGTATAAATGGAAAAGAAATATTTTTTTTATTTAATTAAACTATTTAAGTGGTTAATATGAAAATTTTCATCTAATATTCTATAATTTCTTGAAGTGTTCTTTTGTTAATACCATTCCAATATTTATTTTCATGAATAAATAAACATTATTTGTGGATGAATTTTTAAGACCATGAAAAAATTTATTTTTATTGATAATTGGATTAGAATATGATGTCGAGAATATTATGAGGGAGAAATTTTTCATGAATAATTATAATATATAATTATAATTAGATACATATTTTATTAACACATTTATGATATAGGAAAAAAATGTCTAGCCCTAGTTAAAACATGGACTCACCTTATCACAACCCAAATATTTTATAAACATTAACTAATTATTAATTACATAAATACACACATAATACAATCCCAATATATTTAATGACCAAGTTTCTTTGGTTAGTAAGATAAAAAACATAATAATTTGAAACATTGATACAGAACATTATATAATTCTCATTAACTTTCTATTAAAATTCTATCCCTATTCTCAAACAGTACAAGATAAACTGTGGATGTATATAACAACTGGGTGAGATAAAAAGCATGGTATAAGAATAATCAAATAATGACATGATGAAAGTAATACATGTTATTAAATAATAATATCCAGGTGACATAAAGGGGGTTATAACCAAAAACATGCACATCGAATCATGATATAATATGAGAAAATCAAGGAAACATAGGAATGTGGAAAAACATAAAGCATAACATAATAAGAATAAGTAATAGATAACCACTAAGACATAAAAACATAGTGTTATAGGATAACATCATGTGAACCATAAAAGTTATATCATAATATAAAAACATCTCCCAATAAATTGGAGGTCTAAATGTTTCTAGGCCTAACCATCACATTTATATCAAGTAAATTAATTTTTGTGCCACATAGATCTGAATATATAAGAATGGATTTCATCACATTAAATCCCATGATTAAAGAGTGTGTATAATGTATGTGGAGATCCCAATTCAATTATTTATATGTAAATTTAGGTGAATACCATTGAGTATAAATGGAGATGGGTATTTACTACCTAAATTTTCTCCAATGAAAATCAAATGGTAATTTTTAGAGCATAACAGATGTACATAATCACTGATGGTAGGGTTTAAGGAGAGTGAAATGTGGTATCTCATTACTTAAAAATAATAAGGAAAATAAAATTGATGTTTATAAATGTATGTAAATATGATGAATTTGAAATGAATATGCATAAATCAATGATCATTATTGATTAAAGTGGAGGAGATAATATCTTAATATGGGAGGGGATATTTATAAAAGCTTGGTAGTCGCATCTTAAGAGCATTTAAACACATTGTTATGGATTTAGAGAGGTATATAAAGAGTAAATTTGTTATTAATGGGTTTTTTGATAATAGGAGTGTGAGTTTGGGTAGGGGTTTATAGAAAACCAAAGGGGAAACTTATATTAATTTTTAAACATACGTTTTGGACTCTATATAATAAAATAATCAAAACCACAAACCATACACTAGTTTTTAACATATTTTCTTCTTATGAGGGGAGAATTTAATTTTTTATAAGGCAATGCATTAAACAGAATAAAATTATACCCTTAATGATTTGGAAGAGATTCATGTCCATAAATAATTGATTTTAAATCCATAAAATATAACACTAGTCTTGGATGATTCATTAAGGGTTTATAAACATAATTAAATAACATCAAAAACACATTATTATAAAGGGGAATTATATATATGTTAATTTATTTCTCATATAGATTTAATTCCATCACTTTTATTAAATTATTATGTTCTAATAAAAAATGTATATTTACACCATTTTAAATTTTACGCAAAAATTAGATCGACTTGGAAAACATGACAAATTCAATACTGGATATTTTTCACTTGAATATTTTAAAAAATATTTTTTAACAAAAAAAATTCTTAAATATGAGAATTTATCCTTTTAAATAAATAACCATATTTACTAGGAAATGCATGTTTTATGATATTAATGACTTTCTGACACAAATAAAAAATACATCATACATCATTAAATTATATTACAATTTATATTTAAATAAATTTTATTTACTAAGAATATTTCATTAAAATAAATTTTTTTTCAAAAAAATAGAATATATAAAAGGAGTTTCTTATTTAAAACAACATATATCAAAAAAATAAAATTTTTATTTCACCATATCAAATCATTTTATAAAACATATTATATATTTACTCGTAAAGTAATAATAAAAATTGAAAAGTATAGTCATTATTTTAATAAAAATAAAATATTTAAAGTAATACTACTAGGGTCAAGATAGATAACACATTATTACACCAGTGTACACCCTAAGGGTATGGTGTGTGATCAATGTGCTTCCATGCGGTGGTTCGAAAAAAATGGTTTCAGTTGTGATCTTGATAAGATAGAACTTCACCCATAAATGGTTTCATTCATGATTTATTCGATGAAACAAATATTGGGATTGGACAACAAAAAATACAATTTATTCCATCTCCCTTGTAATCTCTAATAAATGTGACTCATAGGGTACATTTCAACTGTTCGAGGTCATCACTTCTTCCATCTATGTCAATTTGACTTTACCATAACCCTTAATATATATTAACCTTAATTGTTTCTATAGAAACACAAAATTATCAATATCTAATTTTATTTTTTTTTTAAATAATACATATATATCTTATAACGATCCATAACTACCATGTTAGTGAATATTTTTTCTATAAAAATGTTATTTAATATCACATATCTACATTAAACAAATGGAATTTCATTTATCCAATTTTGTGTCATCAGATTATTCCCCTATTCATAGATTTATCCATCATATTTTCATTTTATACTCTAAAACAGTTGAAGGAAACTTGTTTCACCACCTATTCTATTTACTATTTTCTTCTTCAGTCTTGTAGTTCTACCACACCACTTTGACGAAGTGAGTTCTCTTGTTTCATAGAAATTCCTCTCTATTATATAAGATCTTCACATATAATCCTCTTATCAAAGTTCATCCTCCAAGGGTACCTCTTATGGATTCATTACATGTGAGGGGTTCAAGATTTTATACAGATGGATACAAGGAACACATCATCGACTTGGAACCGTTTAGGTGGGAGTTCTAGTTGATAGACCATAGATTTGATGTGGTAAAGGATATCAAATGGGGCAGTGTGTCTTTCACTAAGATTTACCTTCACCAAAAACCTTTTTAATCTTCTTCATTGTGATATATAAATGAACACATTGTCTCGGATATCAATTTCTAGGACTCATTGATGATTTTATGACTAGATTTTTGATCGACTATACATGTATTTCATATGAAGATGAATGGTTTTAAACATATCTATCATATCCTGAATAAAATTGAATCCCATATGATTTATCAATCCAAAATCATCACAACATGTTGAAGTCAAGAACCCCTTCTGATACAGAGCCTGGTAAGGTTCCATTTGAATGCTTGAATGAAAAATTTTATAAGAGAACACTACTAGAGGAAGTATCTCATCCCAATTTCCTTGGAAATATATTGAACATTATATTAGTATATCCTATAATGTTTTAATCATTATCTTACACAAACCATATATCTTGGGGTGATAAGTAGTATTACAACTCATCCTTGTATCCAACTGAAGCAGAAGGATTCCTTGAAACATTGGGCTAAAACATAAATATCGATGAGATAAAATAAAAAGTGTTACTTTGTGAAATCATAACACTTCTCTTATTTATATCTCTAAATGTTGATGAAGATATAAATCTCCCTTGATAATAATGAAATTAACTAATATTGTAAGGTGAAAAATTAACACCTATATAGAGTTATTGACTTTAGATGTCTTGGGAGTACAATGATGAAATACATGGCTTTGTTTCCAATTTCCATGCTTGTATGGGTAATGGTTTCATCATACCAATATAATTTTATCTTTTATACTTAAAATAATAGAATACTATGAATCAAGATAGAAATTATAAAATCTCCCTCTTCATGTTATCACATGAGAAGTTATAATTTATAACTCCATACAACATAGTTCTCCATAGGTGAATAGAGAAGGATGATCTATGAGCATCATATATATGTACATTCTTCAGTTATGGTTTTGATGGGTTTCATTTTCAGGTTCCAAACCTTATAACTCAATCTATAGGATAGTTGAACCCCATAATAATCTCTACATTTTCCTATAGCTCTTCATCATATTTTGGTGCCTCTTTTATCCTCTCAATATAATATAGTTGTACTATTTTATAAACATCTTATGATGAGGATCATATTGTAATTCACATGTCAACACTTTTCATTTCCAAGATGATTGGATCCCTTTCAATAATCATTATGAATAAGATTGTAAGATCATTTCTACTCATATAATCTACTACATTAATCGTATTCCCATAATCGTAAAAGATTGAACACTCATAATCCTGGATCAGATCCAACCACCTTCATTGGCATATGTTTTTATCCATTAGTATGAATATATACATGAGGATTTTATGATCCATAAATATGTCACACATTTTCCCATAGAGATAATTTCACTAGATATACAATTGAAACATCATTGTAACTAATTCTATATCAGGTATTGTGAAGTTCTACTCATGGATATTTCATTGGGGTTAGGCATAGGCTAGGTCTTTTCCATATAGAATAAGTATACAACCCAAGACAATTTTGGGTGCGTCTATATAGACTAAAAATCCTTCCCCACTAAATGTTAATTTGAAAATAGGTGTTGTGATTAGACTATTTAACTATTTAAATCATTCCTTGAATTCATAAATCTGAAAAAAAAATCACTCTCTTATGATTTATCTTGGAATATAATAATTACAATGATGAGAATTTTCTACTAAATTATTGATAGTACTCTTCTAATACAAGGAAACTATGTATCTCCATCACAGATGTTATTATAGTTCATCCACTGATTAACTCCATCTTTTAATGTTCCATTGATATTCATTTTCTAGTGATAACATGCCCTGTGAATTATAATTTCTCTATAAAAAACTAAAATTTTATGTTCATTGCATATAACTTTCCTTTTTTATGTTATTATGGGTATCATTTAAATTGACCTCATGTTCCTCCTTTCATTTAGAGAATATGTGAATATCATCGATAAATACTACCAATTTTTTTTATGGTAATCCATAAATATTCAATTAACTATGTCCAAAGATATAGTTAGATAATTATTGAGTAAAAAATGGAATAACTATGAACTCATAATTCCCATATATTATATAAAAAGTATTGTTAGGGACATCCACTATCTTTACCTATATTAGATAAAATCCTAACTAAATATCCACCTTAATAATGTAATGGGATCCATGTAGAAAATTGATAAAGTAGTCAATATGTGGTAGAGGGTACTTTTTCATTATTGTGATCTTGTTGAGATGATGATAATCATTGTAGACGTACATTGACCCAACCTTCTCCTTGTTGAAGATGACTGGTGCAACCCAGGGTGATGAACATGGGTGTAAACATCATTTATCTAGATTCTCCCATTGTTTATTCTCCTAATATTAAAGTTTAATAACATAAATTAAATATTGATTATTGGAAGTTTTCAATGATCCAAGAATAATATTGACTGAGAAGTCAACATCAGATCTTAGCGGAAAGCTAGAAATTTTTTTAAAGAAAAACAATAGAAAATTCCCTTATAATTCGTATGTCATCAACGATGATATTTTCCCTAGTATAAGTCATTTTTTAAAATATAATTCATTATAAGGAAATAATATCCATTCTTGAGATGATTATACCATATGATATTCATCCTCTTCCTTTCACTTTTATCAAATCATATGGTGATTTGTGATATGGATTTTAATTTCCTTAAATTTGAAATTCATGCAGGCTATATATTAATAAATATAATCCATACCCAAAATTTAATTTTTTCTACTAAGGGGACTGTCGCAAGGTTTTCTCAAATGTTAAATCCATAAAAATTTGTAGGTAAAGATTTATATACTTGGGATGAATTAAATTCCACATTTATCAATTTCACTGATATCTCCACTTAAATATTTTTGTGTGGGGTTTTAATAGTTCTACTGAACCTACATGATATAAAATAATTAAATGAAAAAAAAATTATATAGTATATATACTATTATTTAGTGAATAACTATAACAAATTCCACCACTGTATCATTAGGATCCACCTCATTTGTTTTGATTAAATTATCAAAACCTTGCTCTCTATACCTTGGAAATTTTTTCTATTCTTTATCACTAATAAACCTTGTCTTATTACACTGATACAAAATGTGTTTGTGTATCTTGTAGTTTAAACATTAGACAATAGGTTGTTTATTGAAATGAAAATTATGTAATCCCATCATATTTGTGGGATTCTCCAATTGGAATTCTATAGCTAGGTTCCCTTCCTTAAAACAACGAAATCATTTCCTTTCCGAGATTCTCCTTCCTTAAATATTTTATATTGAGTGGTTGAAATTTTTTAAAACCAAGATAATTGTACATAACTCCCCTATAATTAAAAATTGGTATACACTTCATGTCTCTAGACTCATGAGACCTTTATGATTCACTAATCAATGTTTTTACTTTGAAGGAACATCATAAAATTTCCACATAGATTTCAATGTCTTTAATCATAAAAACATTTCATATAATTAAATTTATCCTACTAAATTAGAGTCTAATTTTACTTTTATGATCAATGAAATATTCATAGTTTTTTCATGAATATCTTCTGTAGTTAAACTCATACACCAAAAGGGATTCATTATCCTTTTTCTGGAGGATAATGAAATCCCTCACCATTTTTATTCTAAGACTATGGGGAAAATATTAATCAAAAAACATTTTTCACAATTTATTCCACTCCATTTATTTGATCACTTCCTCAGGCATCGTATTTTTTTATCAACATTGATCAGTGATTAGTTTCTCACTCCATAAAATAAACATCTAGATTGAACATCTCTTTCATTGATATTTAAAGGATATATAATATCATTTCAATGGAGTAGATCCATCATTCCATGAATATGGAATCATAATATCCAAATAAATTTGAATGCTTTTGTCACCTAAAGGCCTCTATAGAAACACATTCTTTCTTAGGGGGTTTAAGGATTCACCTTGATTCATGTTTCTATTCAAAACATGAGTTAATTTAGTAAGTATAGTTCATAAATTCTCAGATCCTTCTCCTATTATCTTGAAAAACTCATTTAGTTGATCTTTATATTGACCATCACATTTTATTTCTAATTGTTTCTTCCTATAAATAATGGGAATTTTTTGATTGAGAATGGTAAAACTATTGAATACATAAAAGATAAATTATGAACCTTGAAGGTATTACCCAAAATAATAAACATGTATTAACCTATAAATTTCTAGGTTTCAATATTTTTTATCCATGGTCTATTTACAAACATTAAATTATATGTTAATATTTGTTATATTCTTCACGGTTCACAAAGAACCTGTTAATTCACCAAATAATATCCCTCAGGAGTGTCCAACCAAGTTTTCATCATGGTCTCGTTGTTTTCCACCATAGAAGGATCATGTAAACACCCAACATATCATTTTCAGGTCCATTACACCTAGGTACAACTATTCCAGATCCACATCAACTATTAGCTTCTATACAAGGATTTTTTCAATTGGAAATCCCATACTAAATACATTACTAAATTTTAGTTATTTATTACTATGTTTTTCCTTATCTATTCTAATTTCTGAAAGTTTTTATAATATTAATCACCTAAAATACTAGATGTTTCTCTAATACGTATTATGGCGAACCATATATTTTATAAACCTTAAATCTCGATTCAATATATCAGGACAAACATAATTCAATGTGAAAATATAAAAATAACCACTGTTTTTTATAATTAGATATATAAAAAGATAAACTGAAACATAGATAAAGTAAAATTATTTAAAACTTTTTATCATGATCTTAAAATGACATCACTCTGCTAAAACTGTAAGGGGTGACATGAGGATGTACATAGGAAAAGTGAGATCTACAAAGAATAGTAAGAGAAAAATCAAAGAATAACATGATGATAGTAATAAATGTTACTAAATTTTTATATAAATATTACATAAAACTAGTCAAAATCATAAAATTTACATTGGATCATGTTATAAGATGGTAAGATCAAGGAAACATATGGATGTGTCAACAGTATAAAACCTAATACCATATGAATAAATCATGGCTAATCATCAAGAAATCACAACATTCTGTTCTTGGGATAATCTTACATGCCCAATATGTGGTATATAATGAGATAAAAACATTACCCAACTCATTTTTGGGCTATATAATTTCATTCCCACCCATCACATTCATATTGGCTACATGCATTTGTGTTCCCCATAGATCATACAACATAAGATCTAATTTTTTCACTTTTAATCCCACTCTTAAGGTGTATATGTTTAATAAATGGAACTATCAAATTAATGAAGTATATTTATATCTTGTTGAATACCCATTATTAGAAAAGGCAATGGGTATTAAATATACAAATAATTGTCAGGGAAAATCACATGGCAATTTCGGCAACATAACGGGTGTACATAATGTTTCATGAAAGGGTTTAATTAGTGATAAATGTGTATATCATTATTATTTTATCATATTAAAAGTAAAATTTATGTTTGAAAACATATTAAAATATGAAAATTTTAAATCAAAAGGAATAATACAAATAAATTTCTCAAATAAAGAGAAGAATGACAGAATACCTTACCTTGGGAGGGGGCCTCTAATATCTTGGGAGGATATTATTATAAGATCTGAAACACCTTGGGAAGTATTTATAGAGGTATATGGAGATAAAAACCACGAAAAATGGTTTTTGTTTTAAGGTTAGTGGTGTTTCGGTGGGTATTTATAGAAAAATAAAGAGAAATTCATTTTAAATTTCAAAACATTGGTTTTGGACAATATATAATGAAATAACTAAAAACAAAAACCTTACCAGGTTATTTTCAAATTGTTTAAAACAAATTGAAATGATTCAAAATATTTTATATTTTTATGAATCAATAATTTTAAAATAATACGCTTTGTCATGTGGATGTGAGTCATGTTCCAAAAAAGCTGATCTTAAATCCCCATAAAATATATAATATAGGATATGGAGGACTCATTTAGGGTCTAAAATTTAATAAACTAACTTCAAAATAATAATATTGTTAATGGTATAAATATATTTTCTATGCCTTAAATAGCATTTATTATATCAATTTTTGGACATTATGATGTCATAATATGAACTATATAATTATATCGTATTTATTTTTCACCCAAAATTTTGAAAGCCTCCGAAGATTAAGAAAAATTAACCAAAAGCTAATTTTGACATGTTGATTTAAAATATTTAACAAATAAAATAATTAATATAATTAATTATTAATTTAAAAAATCAATTTTTAGTGGAAAATAATATTATTTATGATCTTAACCACATTCTAGCCCTTATAAAAATCACATAAAAAATTATTAAATTATATTCGAATTTATATTTAAAGAAATATTATTTAAAAATAATATTTTATAAAAAAATAAATTTTTAATTTTTTTTGAAAATGTGTGTTATTTAAAACTATATATTTCCCCAAAATATTATTTTTATTTCCCTGTATCAAAAAAATAATTTTTACCAAATTCATTTTATACAAATTTATAATGTGATAATAATAATGGATTAATGTAGGAAATATTTTATTAAAAAGAAAATATATTAATTTTTATTACTAGGATAAAGATACATAACCCCTTATTACACCTGTATAATCCCAAGGGGTAAAGTGGGTGATTGTGGTTCTTTATTGGGGTGGTTCTGGGAATGTTCATTGAGATGTGATCTCGATAGTCTGGAAATTATCCTACAAATTCATTCCCTTGAGATTTTTTTTTCAAATCTCAACATAGAATTGATCGTGGGAAAATCCCAATGATTCTATCTCTAATGGAAGCTCAAATACATGGGCTTTATACGGTATGGTCCAATTGGTATAGGACATTTCTTCTTTCATCTATTCCAATTATAATTTATCATAACCCTTAATACATACTAATATTAATGGTTATTTTACAATGATTATATTATCTGTGGTTGAGATTATTAACAAAATTTTAAATCTAACATAATATATTTAATAGTGGTCTATATTAACAAAATAAGTTCCTATGGTTTCTAAAACTACATATATATATATATATATAATTTATTCAATAAAAAATGGAATTTCATTTATAAAAGTTTTGGTTTTTGCACACCACAACCCCACAAATGTACCCTAGGATGACTATGTGGTAAGTGGGACAACATGACCAGCCTGCACAACTTGTTACTATGAGCACCTACATAGGTAGGTAGAGAATACACACATTGCATAATATAACATTTGGGAACCAACATATGGGTTTTCATGGAAAAAGAGGGGTTCTAGAATTGGTTGGTGCAAGATGAAATTTGGAGCTAACCCCATTACTCATAATTAATAGCAAAAGGGTGTGATATTTCCTATTAATAAGAGGTTGATGTGGGATATATGAAGCATATAACTACATCCCCAACTTGAAAGTATACTTATATAAAGGAATCCATCAAATCCAATCTATCATCACTTTATAATCTATGTCAACGTAATCTCATATCAACCAATGAGGGATTTCTACATTATTCAAGTTCATCATTCGACTTCCCTTGTTCTAGACATATCCAATGATCTAACCAAGATAACGAGACATTATAGATCATACTTAGGCCATGTATTAAATATACATATTACATACATATGATTATTTAGAAAAATTGATACTTATGAATGAAAAATGTAGTTATAGGATTCCATTTCCATATCTAAGTTTATGTTCAAGCCATATAAAATATTTGGAATCACATGAACTTCCATGATCACATGAATCTTTCATACATCACTATGACATCTCATAAAGAATGTTGTATGTATAATTATTCTTTCATGGAAAACCTTCATTGCATAAACCCTTAGGTATTTGGATATCACACGTCCCCTGATCCATTCCCTAAATAAGTTGATCAATCATAGACATGAAATCACATGAGTTTTAAAAAATTGAGAATTTTATCATTTGAAATCCTTGAGAATATTTGAAACATTGAGAACATGGAAGATATTAATTCAATAATTTAATAAGTAAAAATATTAAAATATAGGAGTCGATCACCTTATCTATAAATATAGGGCCTTTAATTTGATATGAACCCACTTACCTTTCATATTTTTTTCCTCTATTAAAATAGATCATATATATTCTTTATTCATGTGAAGGAGAAGTTATTATGTTTTATATTTCTATAAAGGATAGAAAACCCACAAACATGAAATAGTTATGAAAAGGATGTGAGATCCTGTGAACACTACTTTTTGATACCCCCATTTAGTGTGTTGTTTGAGGACTTAAGATAAAATAGGCCCTAATTCACTTGATGGAGCTGGGTCTTGATATAGTTTTTACATTCATTGAGAGAAGCAGGTGAGCTATATCCTAAGGATTTTCAATTCACTAAGTATCTTGTATATAAAAAATTTCATGAATAGAACAAGACGAACTCTATAAGTAAATGAGTTATTAATTACCAAAGAAAAAATATTGAAACATATTTACATAGGAGTAATGGTATTGGAATGTTCTATATATGCAGGTATATGAATCGAGATATCTGAGTTATTTTCATAGACTAAACTGATATTAACACATACTACGTACCATAAAACAAACATTGAATAAAATTTTGGATTACATAATATTAATTATATGAGTTTATGAACATCAAAAATAAAAAGGGAGAATATCTGGTAGATCATTTAACATATTATATTCTAGTGTACAAAAAAATTAATATTTTTTTGAGCAACTGATAGTAGAGGAATAATACATGATTTCAACATATCAAAGATATCCCATTGTTTTTTTGATCAAGGAAACCCATCTGATTACTAAAATTTGGAAAGATTATTAGACTAATTACATCATACTAATGAAGACATTTTATACACTACTGATCACTTCAAATGGGATAGACTGACATCCAAAATTAATTAAATTTATTTTTCATGATTAAATTGTAACTGGTTGATGTTAGAAAAAACATGTCTATGTCCATCCCTTGGTCATTATTTCTTTGATAATAAAAAAATTTAGTGTCAATGTGTAATAATACAAACTATTCACAGATGACAAAGTCATCCAAATTAGTGGTGAAACTCACTAAAATCTTGAATTTTATTTTTGATTTATTATTTTATGTGCATCATTTCAACCCATGTGTGAATAAAATAATAAAATTATTCACTAAATAAGTGATAGAGTAATAAAACCCGAATAAAATATTTAAAGTGGTAAAAATCCATCGCACACTAATTCACCCCAACCCCCCATTCACTATGGTCATCCCAAAGTGATCCTAAATGTATTTCCTTAATTATAATTTCACATTGTGTGTTTATTTATTAATTCATTGTTGGTGGTTTTTAAATGTAATTATTTGGTTACTATAAGAATTTTATAGTCTCTCTATTATATAAATAAGAGTTTTTTCACTGGTTGGTAGTTTATAGCATATGAGGAGTATTTCTTCACATCATGTGGTAATCTGACCTGAGTAATATTCAGTTGATAGAATGGAAATTTTGAAAATGGTATTAAAACCTTTTTTTATAACATACTGATGACTATATTTGGGTATATTCTTAGAACATTAGTAGAAAGCAATGTGTATTCCCAGCTGACATACTCATAGCAAAAATTATTGTTTCTTGGGTGGTAGAATATTTTTTATTTATTTTCCATTATAACTTTTTTTTGGTATGTCATTTGTGTTATGAATATATTACTATTGTCCTCATGTGAAGAGAGGGGGTCTATATGTGTATCATACTTGTCATGTTGGTTTACATAGTATGTGAATGATTTTATGTGATTGGAAAAATAATTTCAAAAAGTGTTCTTGGGAAAAATTGAAAATAATAATTTATTTTATAAAGATAGGTTTGGTTAATTACATGAAAATAAGTGATTATTTGGTCTTCTTTTAAATAAACTTTTAGTGTATGGTTAATTAATTGAATCCAATAATAATGCCTTTTGTATATTATACATGGATTAATAGTAAAAGTATGTGCATTTGGTGTGTTGGAATGCCTTGAATGGGTGGTAAGGGAATTATTTAACTTGGGTACAAATGAGAATAGAAAGTGTAGTATAGGGGTATAAAATAGTATTGGAATTAGATAGCTAAAATATGATAAACCCTATATTGGGTAGAGTATGGAATATGTGGTTTTTTATTGCATATGAGAATGAAAACACGGGTAGTGCCTCATGTGGATTGGTTTGGGTGTGTAATAGATATTATTCCTTAGATACTTATCATGGTTAATTTGACATGTGATCATAAACATGGTGGGATTATACTCATGGACACATGGATCAATCTAGTATTGTGGGGTACTATAAGAGAATACACCTGATGTCTTATGGGATATGATTTTTTATAAATTATTTTGAGGTGGTTGATTTTATCCTTTCACAAATAAAGTAGATAGTTATTTCATGTATGGTACAGAGTTCATAAAACATAATGATGTAAGTTAGACCACACAATGGTGTTCTCAATGGTATTAATTTGGATATTAAAAGGGTTTCAAGGCAGTGATTTATGGAAAATTGAATGTGATAATTGATTAAAAAGAGTTTTTATGACTTTGGGTTAATTATAAATATGTTGGTAATATCTTGAGTTAATAAATTAGTGTCAATCATAAATTATCTAAGTGTCATTAGAATTATGATTTGGTATAATTCTATCATTTTTTAAAGTTCTGTATCTTAATAAACCCCAAAATGAGGGTTGGGATGAACATGTTTTGAGATCAAGGTAGGTATGAAAATTTTCTTATGATAGATAGGTCTAAACACACCTTAACCGAGGTATTGAGGTAGTATTAAATGGTAAGATGTATTTGGTTAATGAATTTTTTCGTAAGGTGTGATGGATAAATCATTGAAAATGACACATGATTGAGTATATTTATATTGTAGAGTCATTTTTGTGAGGCAGTTGCTCATGATAAAAATACTAAATGTAATAAAGAATATGTGATGTGTCATGACCCGTCCCTCAGGGACCGTGCTGTGACTACCCAAATCCTTCCTTCTATAGGACAGGGGATGGCGAAAAGTACCAGAAAGGCATACACAAGAAAGGGAAGGCATTTCCTTTTAACCTGTAAACACACGTGCAACCCATAATGAAGTTACCTAGTCAGGATCTAAGTATCACTAAGAGGGGGAGGGGTGAATCATTGATATCTTATTATTTTATGTTTCCCCTTTTTGAAAAAACCTTCACCTCCAGTTAAATATTTCTTTCCTTGCTGAGCACAAATAACCATAGGAACACAAGATTTATAATGTTCACTACTCAATAAAAGTATTTACATCCTTGGTATGGTATGAAAATAATCTAGTACCACGTATTACACTATAAAACAGTCCTTTAATGTGGAATACAATGAGTAGGATATTCCATTTCACTCGTGCAACACTTGAAAACAATATGCAAGTGTTTGTGCAACCTCTTAGAAAAAATAAGGAATTGCAGTCTTTCAGTGATTCTTTATAATTGAACAGGTGTATTCTATGAAGTACAACTCATCACTTTCTGACCCAGAAGCTGGTAGAAACTCTCATGCACACAACTAAATACATTCAAAGACAATAACTTTTTTATGCAGCCTTTAGAGTAGCTTGTGCACAATTAAAATGGATTGTGGGGAAAAATTACCTTTTCGCGTGGAAAACCTTTTTTGTGCAACATCCTTTTTTGTGCAACTTTTCATTTTTTGCGCAACAACCTTTTATTGTGAAAACCTCGTTCTTTTTTCACAACTCAATTAGTGTATTATTTTACGTGCTTTAGAGATTGAGATTTCTTTATATGACAATCCTTAATAAATGAGAGGTGGTCACCTAGTATTTATATGTATTTTTAACCCTACGAGAAAAACACTAGTCCTCACTTAAAACCCTCTTCATGTTCATAAAGGGTTTTTCACACAACATTATTTTTCACGCACCATCATGAGTTTTTTTTTGCGTGCATCATTCATCTACCAATTTTCTTTGTTCTACTCTCAAAACACCACTTGCACGGAAAATTCTGAACCGTCTTCCATATTGCGTGCAAAACCAATCTTTCAAGCAGCCTTATTTTTTGCACACTTATTCCATTTTTCTAGGTACTCCATGAATTTTCCATTTTTCGATGTTATGAACTTGAAACATTCCTTGTGCGAAGAAGTCTAAGCCATCTTCAAACTTTCACGGAACATTCTTCTCCAAAATTCTAAAGCATCTTCAAAAAGTGAAACCTTAAACATTATTTTAAGACACCTTTAAAACATCCTTTCATTTGTCATGATTCTCTTCACTACATTTCATAACCATTATTTAGCTTTCATCATGAACTCCACTATCTTGATATGTATCCTTTGATCGAACAAGTTTAGCATTGTCAGATTTTCTATGGAAAGTACTATAACTTCCCTATCTTCCACCAGCATCATTCCTTCAAATCAAAATGGTATATGACTGGAAGCACCATCACTACCCCTTCCTTCATAAATCTTGCATCATATGTTCTTTTAACTTATTATATTTGTTAAATAAAAATCAAAAAAATCATATTTTAATTTACACGTCCTTTACAAAGTGATTTGATTAATCTTATTTGACAACAACAGACAACACTCTGTAACAGAAAACTCTTCTTAATTCCTTCTCAATTAAACTTGGTCTTGAATCATACTGTGGAATGTAAACTGGAACTAGAAAAAACAACAAGTTTAAGTACTAAAGTAAGTAAAATGGGTCAGATTACAAGCCCAATTGAAAAGAAAGTATAGAAAACGAAGTACATTCTCTAGGGGTCATCCGCTAAGGATAATACCTGAAAGGTAGTTACAACTCACTATCAGATGTCAGTAAAACACACCATGTCTATCGATCCACCAACGATCACCATCTCGTCCACACTCCCCAATGTCCAAGTCAATGTTGTATGTTGTCTGCACAAAAAATACAGCAAGTGCAGGTGAAGCCTGTGAAGGGGTGAGAATAACAATACTCAGTAGGGAACCCGAGACCAACTTGGGTCTGAGACAAAATCACAAAGTAAAATACCACAAAGCTATATCTCAATGTATATAACAATGGAAAAAGACACAGCTCACACTAGGTATAACATAAATATAGAAGTAAATATGATTAGTCATAAAGATATATAATCTTGTTCTATTAAGAGGCTCTATTGTTGATCCACGAATGGTTTCTCTACTACTGATCTAGAAAGGGTCGCTCTGCTGCTGATCCATGATGGTTCACCATATGGCCAATCCCTAATGGGTCGTGCTACTACTAATTCTAGAAGGGTCACTCTCATGTTGATCCATGAAGGGTCACTCTTATGACGATTCATAAAGTATCTCTCTTATTTTTTCCGCCAAGGATCACTCTTATACTTATCCACAAAAGGTATCTCTTCATTCATTACATCATAGAAAGACACTAGATTCCTTCACTTAGCATGCTTGATTTATAGAGAATATACTCCTCAATCCATCGGTCATGACTCAACCACCATGAATTCTTACATAGATTAACCCAAAGGACCTTAATGATGTAATAATCCCAACGCAATAGATGGTGCATCAAGAGGACACTTGATTTGTAATATTTGTGCTTTTTTGTAAAGTGGGTCTAGTAGGATTTGAATCTGATCCAACCAGAACATACACCAATCTCTTCCAAAATTCATGTAGGGTATCTCATAAGAACCACCTCATCACAAGGGTCCTCATGCCATAGATGGCACGTCAATCGGATGCTCAGTCTGAGAGATAATGTCATTTTTCTAATAGGGGCTCCTTCTGTCCGGGCCTGGTCCAGCTCGATTGGACCACCCCGACCAATCCTGACTCGGGGACCCGCATGAACAGTCTTGTATTCTTGGCCCATTGTTCCTTATTGGGCCCATCCTAGGTTGGTCATGGGTCCAATATATTGGGTCCCCCAGTGGCCTGAAACTATTCGGCCTAGCTCGTACTGGCGGGCCCATCCAATTCTAACCTAGGCTGCTCGACGGCCCGACCATTTTCCCCCAACCCAGTCTGAATTAGTCAAAATGGCTTGAAAACCCATTCGGGCCACTCGGGGGGGCCTGTTCCATTGCATCTCAGATGGGTTCAGTTGGTCTGATTGGGGGCGTATGCGACCGGTCAACCTAGCCACCCCCTTAGGCCAAATAGGGCCCGCGAATGTGGGCCGCTCCTCCACATGGTGACAGGTGGCACTGTATCTTCAACACCCTGCTGCGGCTGATGGGCCATGGAATCTTTTTACTCTTCCGTAGCGTGCACCACTCCCTCCTGCCATGAACCCATGCCACACCACCGCGGCCAGTTGGCCTTGTCTCTATGTCATCGCGACGCGCCGACGGTTCTTATGTGGGCCATCTAAGTTTCTCCAGTGGTCCATTTCTTTAACCTTCCACACCTATGAGATCATAGGGATTCCACCTTTACTATGATGACTTTGAACTCACCTTTCTAACACTTTGAAAATTCATACACGAAGAACACACAAGAACGAGCAAGGTGGTGGGACTCAGGCCCTGTTTGTGTTGGTCCGCGCCTCTGCGTTAGAGGTGTATAATCAAATAGATGTTTGGGATTTCAACACATGAATCTACCCTTATAATAAATTCCCCAAATTTAACAACCCTTCTACAAAAACACACGATCCTTGGATCAACCTATTTGTGGGTTGATCTATGTTTTTTGTTTCAGAATTAAGAACAGAGAAAGAATATCAATCACAATAAAATCATAAATCTTACCATATTTGTTGTCTGTTATCACAGCATTCCATCCTCAAGGGTTCAATAGGTAGACGTTGTTTTTAAATTCTCATATTCTTTCTTCGAGGTATGTCGAAGTTGATAATGTTTTCCCGGTTTTCTTCATTCTTTGTTAGAGAGGAAACTCACTGATGTTTCATTAGAGTATTGCCAACAGTTTAACTCTCAAATCTCCATCGTGTTAGCTAATTAAAAAGGGAACATTTCATAGAGTTTCTATTATGCACCAATGTTTCATCATTACACTATTCCATTTATTAAATTGTTTATCAATTATGTTGCATCATAACAAGCCATTAAGGGGCTTCCTTTAATGTGCCCCATCGTCGCCTTTTTGTCACACCATAGCCCCACCGTCCACCGGTCAACGGTTGAGAAAACAAATAAAAAAACTTTTAAATTCTATTTTATTATTTTAAAAAAAATATGAATAATAAAAATTCTATCTGACCCTTGTAGGTCAAAGTTAAGACTTTTATAGGTGAATCCTGACATTCTGATTTCAACGGTGCCCTCATATTTTCAATCTAAGCACTGGTTCAAAATTTAGAAACAACCCACTCATATGTTTACTTATGTGAATTTAAAAAAGTTTAGAATTATGATTTGGTCTCACTAGGCCTCAGAATTATGTACCATCAAAGTGTGCAGTCTCAAAATAATTTTATATAATTTTAAAAAAATTACATGGAAAATCCAGGATATTACATTATGACTAGTTTCTCGTAAAGAGTAGACTCTATACCAGCCTTGTTATAGATATTCAGGACTCGCAATTAAGGATTCATGAAGGAATAGTGAATGTGAATATATTTTTTATATGTTATTGATAAATCCTAATAATCCTTATAGGATTATTATATTCTTAATATTGGATTAGGAAAAAATAAATTAATATGTTAAATGACTATAAAATAAGAAGGAAATGGAAAATAGATACCTCAAAAAATGGTGAGTTGGGACACTAATGTATTTTTGTAAAATTTTACATATAAATATCTAGATTCTAAAATGAATAATATAAGTATCGATTATCAAAAATATAGGCTATTGGGTTGAGGATTGAAAATAATTCCTATGTTTTCATTAGAAACATTATGGGAAAATAAGCAATGTTGTAGGATTTGGTTGTATGAGCGTTATGTGACCTGTTCTTAAGGAATCATGTATGATAGTGACTGAAAGGTTACAATAATTGATATGAGTTTTATTTTTGGCTAATAATTTGTAGAGACTATGAGTGAGGCTTCTGAGATATATTCTTTATGTTATCTTATGTGGGACTCTTAACTTTTGATCTTTTAGGGATATAAAAATTTATACATGCAAGTGTTTGTTAGAACGTGATGTGCAAAATTCTATAGTAGGGAGAACATAATGAATTGTTTAGGGCATGAACCATTTATTGATGGAATTTTATAAGCATCTGGGATTATAATTCAATTAAACTAAAGATTTTGGTTACTATTTTTTTGCACGATATAGAGAATAAAAAGTAGATAAATTCAATATATTTCATATTTTAAGTCTAATTTAAATAATTATATAAGGACCAACAAAGTATTCAAAATTTGGAAACTAACAATGTGCAGATATTAATGAAAAATTAGAGTATGTCTTGGGTTTGAAGAATATCAAAACTCACTAAGAAATTATGATGTAAAACAATAGGAATTTTGAATTCTATAAGATTGAGTGAGTCTCAAGTGGGAGAATTCATGTCATGTGTGGTGGATTAGTGTAGATAGGTATGAAAATAAAAGAGGGTATCATACATACTAATACTAATTGTCATGATATTATCTCATCAACAATACTATAGTGAGGGAAGAGATATAGTGACCCTTGGGTCCCTTCTCCAGTAGTCCCTGAGTTGGTGAAAAAAACTGAGGGTATTAAAATTATCATGAAATGGGATGAATTGATCATTATAATAATATAAGATGGGAATATAAGATAATTAATCCCAAAATAGACCCATTTCATAATATAAAAATAATGAAAACCATACCAAATAAACGTATATATAAAACTGATACAGATAAAAGTCTCCAATGTAAATAACAAAAATAAAAGAAAAATGAAGCGGCACATCAGTAATCCCATAAGTCAAGTTAGTAATTTCAAGCGCAGTCCACAGAATCCTTTTAGAATCCTAGAAATTAGTTTATATTCATAGGGATAGCATAAAGGTACACCTCAAAAGAATACCAAATTCACCCATGTGTATTTGAAAAGATCATACTTATGCACCCCTGAGAAGACAACAAGACCAAATAGCCCCAATACAGCTATACCTACAAATCCCAACCTCCCCAAGGAACACTCAAAAATTAACACAATCCAAGATATATAATATAACAATAATAATATCGATAAATGGTACCACACACCAATTTCTTTCTAGTATTCCCCTCTCACACCTCAATATATTATGTTTTCATGCTCTTATCTCTTCTATATACCAAACCACCCCACAAGCATGGTACCATCACATCACACCTACAAACACATACACTCACTATCCCATAAGCGAAGCCACGTCACATCTCAACTGTATACTCCTAAGACATCACACATCTAGAACTATAACCAGATAAGTTGTGTATCATGAAAATTAATGAAATCAACATCGTTCACTCCTCCTACCATGAAATACCGCCACCGTAAGCTACCTCATCCTATTTCATCTTGACCATAGACACTAGGGCTACATCACATCTCACCCAATGAAATTAGGGCTCACTTCCTCATAGGCACTTCCACATCAAAACTCATCTGAAGACACCTAGGATAACACAACCACCAACTAGTAAACTAACAGACCTCCTTCCATCAGAACATGTGCAATACCTACCTCTCTGGGAAGATAGTGGGGGAAAGAGCGGGAAACCATCCATCTATCCTCCTCATTGGATGTTGGGAAAATCACATATGCATGATTATGATGGTATTGGTACATAGTGATTGGTGTGGGTGGGTTGTGTATAAAAATCACTAATAATACACATGTATATACATATATCCACATAAACAATCCCAACATATGTGTTTAAAATAAAAAAATGACAAACTAGAAAAATCTCCACTTTAAATTCCACCATGATATCTGTAACATCAAAAAACCACAAGGCACAACTCAGCTCGAAACAATTTCCATTATTCAATACATTCATTCCATTATTTGGAATTATCCACATTTAACCTCAAAAACAATCATTTATTTTTTCATTAAACATTCCATGCCATTAACCAAAAAACCCCAGCCATCTCAATCATTATTAAAAAATTATTCATTTCATCACAACCTGGGGATATAGAATAAAGAAACAAAATATTAAAAATATCTCATCATCCCCATATATCACTACTTTGATATGACAAAATAATCTCCAAACAAAAAAAACCATTTCGCACTAAATGAAAATCCAGACAAACATCACCTCGCTAACCCAAACGAAAATCTTTCCAACCATCATCCCCACATGCCTCAACAACAAATCAACTGAAAATCCCAAATTTATAGATTTCAAGAGGGGATTTTATCACAATCTAATTTATTATAGGGAAATTAATACAAAAACCATAAATCCGAGGAAACCATTTTATCAACCAAATATAATTGTTCATCTGATTTCAATTTTAAGATGATATTAGAACAACCACAACAAAAGGATCAAACACATAATAATCATCCACTGAAAAAAAATACCCCAAAAGCCAAAAATTTTAGTGGGGTATCAATCCCACACAATCACATTATCACAAATAATAATAATGTTCTAAAACATGTGAATCAAACCCCACTACCCATTGATTTCAGTTCACCAAATTCTTTATATCTGATTAATCCCAGAAAACCATTTCTCAAAGATAGACTTGAGAAAACCCCTACCATGTGATAAACAATAAATATAAATGAGGGTTTCCCAAAATCAAATTAATATTCCAACACATTGTATACTGTAGGATGAAGAAGAAACACTTGTATACCACAAATTCACCATGAGATATCGTGGATCAACCTACACCACACCCAATGATCATTAAAACACAACCCACCAAACACATAAAAAACAATAATTACCTAGTGAATCCAAGGAGAATAATAAAAAAATCCACTAATAAGGGAGAACAAAAACCCCCAAACCCACCATGTATTACCAATGTTGTTCAACTAGAACCAAAGGATTGAAGAAAGAGGAGAAGATAACTAAAGGTCCTCTCGGGTTTCTTGTAACTTATCTTGAATGAGTGGAAGGAATAGAAGTCATACATTTTATTAGAAACCTGAATGATGTAGAATTTATTATAACACTTCAAAGGTGGTTTAGATGACATGAAATCCACTTTTAGGCCATGCAATTTTAGGATTATATGTTTGGTCGAAAAATGTGTCACATAGAAGGATTTATAAGATGAATTGTTACACATGGTGAACCAGACCTACACAATTCGTGAACCCCACTTACATATCATTGAAACATTTCATGATTTTTATTTCCTCTGCATCCATATTTTAGCATTTAAGCTACTTCAGTTTATCTCTAGGCATCCTTTAATAACCTACATCACCAAAAACCAGCAACATAATTATTCATGAAATCAATTACAGTTACGTTAGATACTTCTCAAATTATTATCTATCTAAGGTGTAACACCCGAGACTTTTATGTTATATAAATCATCAAAGGAATCTTTTTCTACACAACACTTGCTTGGCTTGCTTTACACGCAATCGCGACCTTCCTCGATAGCTTGCGTCGTACGCAATACCGAGTTTCACTAAACAACAATATGCTATTAAACTAGCCGTTATGAATAGTAATAACCACTTTTTGAAATTTTATAAATTTTATTTTTCAAAATGGACTTCATTTTTGGACTCAGAATGTCGAAATTAGCCTAGGGTGAAATTTTGGTATTTTTCTGAAAACTTTCAATTTTTGATGAATAGTGAAACCACTAAGTGGTAGGTTAAAAACTGAATTTTGCATAAAACTTAATTTTACCGCTTCTGTGAATGGAATTTCAAAAATCCGAGAGACACGGTTAATATCAAGGACTAAAATGTGGTTCAATGAGATGAAAATAATTTTTTGGTGAATAGTAACTTTTTACTATTTTTACCGCGGTTAATAGTAAATAGGGTAACTAAGGGTAAATATGATATTAATATTACCCTAACACATGTCCTAATTCTATTGGACAAGTGTAATTCGACCAAAAACAAACTTAGGAATAAAATATGACCATTTAGGCCCACTTGGATTAGATTAGGACATTTATTATTAATTTATTTAAAGAAGGGTTAAAATAGTTAAAATCAAAGTTTAATAAGTAAATCATTTTTAATATGGGGTTATACATAAGATAAATTCAATTGTAAATATTCATTAGAAAGCTAAAAAGATTTCCTACATGATGATATTTTATTTGTAATTTTTAGACATTAAATAATTTAATTTATTTATGACATAATGATGATGCAGTAATTATCTTATTAATGAAATATTGACATAATAGATGTTATAAACACCAAAATCAATATAATTTGAGACTTTTTATGAATTCCACTAATTTTCTAGGTTATTATGATATATTAGTATTGATTTAATCAACTTGGTTCGAACATATAATTCTGTTATGACTTTCAAACAAATCATATATCAAATAGTGTCAAAATTGACACAAAATAGTTTTTAAATCAAATATTATATTATTAATTGTTATTTTATTCCTAAAAATCTAAGGTTCGGCCAAATGACTTAGATAAGGATATATATATTAATAATAAACAATTTGGGGTTCGTTTGGCATGTTATAGTAAGTGTATTAACCATATAGTGAAAGAAAACAAAAAGACATGGTAAAAGTTAAATTATTTAACTTAGAGTTAAATTTAATTGATAAGGTTAAAATAATATCCTAAACTTGTCTAAATTCTATTGGTTGATAGGATTTCGACCCTTCCCCACTTTATCTTCGAAATAAGACCCTTTGGAACCATTATAAACCGATTTTGACTTTAATATAAAATAATATTTTGAGATATTCCTAAGGTGCCCCTCTCCTCCCTTATAAAAGGGCACCTCCTCCCCCTCCTCCTCACACCAAATTGAGCACTCAAGCTCGGCCAACCCCTGCCATTTTCTCCTCTCCACTTCCCTAGAATAATCCTAGAGGTCCTGGTCTTCTTCAAAGACCAATCTTAGTTCCTTAAGTGGAGGATTCAAAGAGGCGTTCCAAAGAAGAGGTAATATCCATTACCGATCTTTTCAATTTCTTTCTTCTTCAACTTATTCTTCTTTAGTTGTTTCATGATAAAGTAATAACATCAGTATTACTTACATACTGATATGTTATTATAAATATGAAACAACCCTATTTCACCTTCTATCCATCCTACGGAAAAATGAAATCACCACGCGTGCGTACGTACGGAATACCGTCTCCACGCCGTGGTGTAATCTATTTTCCACCATCACCTTACAAGGATGGGTATAATGGTGTAATGAGTAACTATATATGATTATTATTAAGTAATATTGATACTGAAATAATATATATATATACTCCAATACAATTCCACGATCATAGGAACGATATCATCACTCGTGCGTACGTACGGAATACCGTCTCCACGATGTGATGCGACTCGTTCTACATGATCTTCATTTCATAATGATTGTATAAATGAATTGAATGAATGAATATGGTATATACTACACTAATACCATTCTGGAAATGAATTATCTATAACCTAAAGATAAGAATAAGAATTTATTCGACAAAACACGCATAAGAACAAAAAGTTATAAAGACCCGAGTAACAAGTAACAATGAAATATTACTAACAAGAAGCTAATAATATGACCATATATGATATCATATAAATATGTATGATTCTGGAATAAGTCAATAACATTATTTAAACCATTATACCGGAGCTTCGGACACGTACAAAGCAAATTGGACCTAAGGTAAGGGAAATATCACAATCTCATTTTTATCCGAGATTGTTTATTCGTAAGTATTTACTGGGGTGTATTTTATCATCCACATCCATGTTCCCTCAATATGAAGTATTGTTTCCATCCACTTGCAATAGTTTAAATCCAATTTTACCCTTAGGTGAGTTTTTAGTAAAGAATATGAAAGGAATCTTTTGTCGTTTTTCCGTACGAGGTACTTTTTGACTTTTCCGACAAAAGTACGAAGAATGTTTTTTAAACTTAAACGGCACGAACGGATTTTTACGGTTTTATAAAGCCTTATTTTCATGAATCTTCCTACAAAAGATTTCATGACTATTTTTAATAAAATCTCTTTCTTTTAAAATTTCATGATGTTTTGTGAAAAGAAATTGATTTTGAAGAAGAAAGGATATTTTCCTCAAGAATTCATTTCAAGTGTTTTATCAAAATTATTTTCCATCTAAGATAATAAAGGGTTCTGTTTCTATCCATATTTTTACATTGATTTGACTATGCTGTAATGGAATTATGTTTATGAATTCCTTTATCTTATATGAATGGTTTTATGATGTCATGTTGTTTAAGAATCCCATTTTTATTACATGGGTTAGACTATGATGTATGGTTTATGATTATGTGGCACACATAAGAAAGGATTCATTATGAGATGGGTGGGACCTATATCTCCCTCCAATGCATTGGGTAAAGATTTTATATCTCATGAGATAGACATGGCTGGAACGGAAGGTTATTTCGGTTCAGTGATACAGGACTGAAACGAGGAGTGAACTCGGTTCAGAAAGGGACTTTGTCCACTAAGATAGTCTTGGCAATGAGTCATGACTAACAAGAAATGATCTCCATGATTATGTGTGCATGCCACAAAGTTTCAAGTTTTATGTTATGATTTTGGGGATCTCATTTTCACTTCTATGATTTATTCCATGTTAAGATATTATGATCTCTTTTGCAGGTTATGATTTTCAAAAAGATATGATATGATTTTTATTTCCATTATTTGCCTTGCTGAGCATTTGAGCTCACCCTTTTATGTTTTCTTTTCCCCAGGTCAGGAAGATGGATATTAAGTAGAATATGCTAAAAGGGACCCTAGATATGATGAAATAAATGGGAGACACTGTAGAAGATTTATGAACCAGTTGTTTATGTTTCCCAGTTTCTAAAGGCACTATACCTATACGGTCCTTTGTTGTTTTATCATATGTTGTAATAAGTGTGCTTCAATTTTTGAAGTATTAAAAATGTATGTAAAGTATGGGTCGTTATAGTTGGTATCAGAGGAAAGGTATAGTCAACCTTTGGAAACTAGGATGTGAAAGCCTTAGTAAGAACCCTAAGGATAAGTCTAAGCATAGTACACAATCTTAGTGTTTTAGAAATGGCCTTGAATAACCTAGGATAAGACCATAAGCATGAAAATTTTATTCTTGAATTATGTGGTTTCCTATTATAATTAGTGTTGCTCACACTATTCTTCTTGGTTTTAGTCAATGGCTGGAACCCGAAGGAACCGTGTTAATGCGGAATGCGATGGGAAATGCAATGATTGTCCCCCTGAGCAACCAAACGATATGGGAGCTGGAATGCAAAATCTTGTAGCCATGCTCACACAACTTTCTCAAGCTATGAATCATGCAGGATTTCCAAACGAGCAAAGGAGGGAGCAACATTCTGTTGAATCCTTCATGAGGCAGCGTCCACCTTCTTTCAGCGGGTCTACTGATCCATTAGTTGCTGAACAATGGATTAGTACTACTGAAAAGATATTTTCAGTTCTTCAATGTTCTGAACATGATAAAGTCATCCTAGCAGTGTATCGTTTGGAAGGAGATGCTGATCAATGGTGGAATCTTGTTAAGAATACGAGGCAACGGGATGAAATTGAGTCTATGGAATGGGACGAGTTCAAGAACTTATTTTTCAATAAGTACTTCCCTCGTATTCTCCGAACAAAGATGGAGAAAGAGTTTCTTGAACTGAAGCAAAGGGATGATGAATCTGTTGGTACCTATGAAGCAAATTTTACAAGACTGGCAAGGTACGCTTCTGGTATTATTATCCAACCTGAGAGTAAGATCGATCGATTCTTTAGTGGCTTAAAACCAAGTCTTCGAAGGGCGTTAGCCATAAGAGACTTCAATAGCTACGAGGAAATCGTTCGATGTGCTCTCAAAGTCGAGATGGAGATTGGAGTAACCCATCAGTCACATGGGTTTGATAAGAAGAGGAAGATGGAATTCAAAGGAAACTCTAAAGAACACACTGAAAAGAAGATGAACTTTCCATTATGCTCAAAGTGTGGAAAGAAACATGGAGGGAGTTGTCTTAAAGGGACAAGTAAATGTTTTAAATGTGGAAAGGAAGGTCATCGGGCATTTGAATGCCGTGATAATGGGAAGAAGATGTCTAATGATGCAAACAAAGGAAGGGATACACAGAATGAACCTACAACACTTCAATGTTTCAAGTGCAAGGAGATGGGGCATTATGCCAATCAATGCCCAAATCCAAGGGTTGATGATGATGGTCGACGTCAACAAAATCTTAAGGCTAAAGACAAAGGAAAGTCACATGCAATTTCTATCAGCGATGTGGAGTACGATAACGAAGTGGTGAAAGGTACACTTACCATCCACTCTAAAGTAGCAAATGTTTTATTTGATTCTGGATCCACCCACTCTTTTATTTCTGAAAAATTTTCTAAGGGTATCACCGTATTACCTCAACAATTAGATGTTGAGTTAGCTGTGACAACACCTAATGGCACCTCAATCGCATCAGAAGTTTATAATTCTTCTCCGATCGAAGTTTGTGGGAAAGTGCTTCCTGCAAATCTTGTGATCCTTCCTTTAGTGGAATTTGATGTGATTCTTGGCATGGATTGGCTTTCTCTACATAGATCTCATATCGATTGCCAAAGAAGGGAAGTCACATTTCATATTCCAGATCAATCTACGATCGTCTATCAATGCAAGGATGAACATAACCTTCCAGTGGAAATTTCTTCCATCTTATGGGTATTGATTCCACTAAATGAAGGTTATTTATCTCAAATGGTTGGTGAGAAACTCACGATTAAGAATATGCCCATTGTACGGGAGTTTGATGATGTCTTTCCGGAGGAATTACCGGGTCTTCCACCAAATCGTGAAGTTGAGTTTTCAATAGAACTCGTACCGGGTGCTTTGCCTATTTCAAAGACACCTTATAGAATGGCCCCAATTGAGTTGCAGGAATTGAAGAAGCAACTCCAAGAGAATCTTGATAAGGGATTCATACGCCCTAGTGCGTCACCTTGGGGAGCACCTGTTCTATTTGTTAAGAAGAAAGATGGATCAATGAGACTCTGCATTGATTATCGAGAACTTAACAAGATCACTATCAAGAACAAATATCCTCTCCCACGCATTGATGACTTATTTGACCAACTACGCGGAGCTCAATACTTTTCCAAGATTGATCTTCGTTCAGGGTATCATCAATTAAGGGTCAAAAGGGAGGATATACCAAAGACGGCTTTCCGTACAAGGTATGGACACTATGAATTTATAGTGATGCCATTTGGTCTTACTAATGCCCCTGCTATCTTCATGGATCTAATGAATAGAGTCTTTAGAGACTATCTTGATCAATTTGTGGTAGTTTTTATAGACGATATTCTTGTCTATTCAAAGAGCAAGGAAGAGCATGAAGATCACTTGAGAATTATATTGAAGACCCTGAGAAAGGAGAAGCTTTATGCCAAATTTACCAAGTGTGAATTTTGGCTTCAAAAAGTTGCATTTTTGGGTCATATAATCTCAAAAGAGGGGATATCTGTGGATCCAGCAAAAACAGAGGTTATCGAAAGATGGTCGAGACCAACCACAGTAACTGAGATCCGAAGTTTTCTTGGTTTGGCTGGATATTATCGACGTTTTGTAAAAGATTTTTCACGATTATCTAATCCACTCACCAAGTTGACTCGGAAAGGAGTTAAGTTTGTCTGGACAGAGGAATGTGAAGAGAATTTCAAGGAGTTGAAAAGAAGGTTATCCAGTGCACCTGTGCTCACACTGCCTTGTAGTGGAGAAAGGTTTGTGATCTACAGTGATGCATCCAAGAAGGGATTGGGGTGTGTTCTTATGCAAAATGATATGGTGATAGCTTATGCCTCACGACAGTTGAAAATCCATGAGCAAAATTACCCAACACATGATTTGGAGTTGGCTGCGGTAATCTTTGCATTAAAGATTTGGAGGCATTACCTTTATGGTGAAAGGTGTGATATTTATACTGATCATAAAAGTTTAAAGTATATTTTCACACAAAAGGAGTTGAATATGCGTCAAAGAATATGGTTGGAGCTGATTAATGATTATGACTGCTCAATCCATTACCACCCTGGGAAAGCAAACAAGGTGGCAGATGCATTAAGTCGACAAGACCATGCTAGTTTATCCATGATGAGGATCACAAAAGATCCAATATTTATGGATTTACAAAGGATGGATCTTGGAATTATAATGGAAGGGGAAAAATCTTATCTTTATCAAATGAATGTTCAACCATCTATACATGTGAAGATTAAAGAGGCACAGAAAGAAGATGTCGAGTTACAAAAGAAGGTGAGAAATGTTCCTGAATTCAACCTTGATTGTGATGGGATAATAAAGTTCAGGAATCGGGTTTGTGTTCCTCCCATCCCCGAATTAAAGAAAGAGTTGCTGGATGAGGCTCATAGTTCTTCATTCTCTATTCATCCTGGAAGCACGAAGATGTATAGGGACCTGAAAGAGTACTTCTGGTGGGATGGCATGAAAAGAGATGTTGCTGAATATGTCTCTCGATGCTTGGTTTGTCAACAAGTTAAAGCTGAGAGACAGAAGTCTAAGGGGATGTTACAACCATTACCCATACCCGAATGGAAATGGGAAAACATCACTATGGACTTTGTCACAGGACTTCCTAAAACATCCAAAGGCAATAATGCTATCTGGGTCATAGTTGATCGTCTCACAAAGTCTGCACACTTCATTCCTATTAGAGAGGATTTCTCTCTAGATCAGCTTGCCAGGATATATGTAAAGGAAGTGGTAAGATTGCATGGAGTACCACTTTCTATTATATCTGATCGAGATCCGAGATTTACCTCGAAGTTCTGGCGAAGTCTTCAGCATACTCTGGATACAGAGTTGAGTTTCAGCACTGCTTATCATCCCCAGACAGACGGTCAGTCTGAGAGAACAATTCAAACCCTAGAAGATATGTTGAGAGTTTGCTCTATGGATTTCAAAGGAGGTTGGGATCAACACCTACCTTTGGTGGAATTTTCTTATAATAATAGCTTTCACTCCAGTATTCAGATGGCTCCTTATGAAGCTCTCTATGGAAAGAAATGCAGGACTCCAACTTGCTGGGATGAAGTTGGGGAAAGAAAGCTATTAGGACCTGATCTCGTTGATGAAATGGCAGAAAAGGTCAGATCTATTCAACAACACATAAGAGCAGCTCAGAGTCGACAGAAAAGCTATGCCGACAACCGAAGAAAAGACCTAGAGTTTGAAGTGGGTGATAAAGTGTTCTTACGAATATCTCCCTGGAAGAGGGTTATGAGATTTGGAAAGAAGGGTAAGTTGAGCCCTAGATATATCGGTCCTTTCGAAATATTGGATCGTGTTGGGAAGGTAGCTTACCGATTGGCGCTTCCACCGAATCTCTCTCAAGTTCACGATGTGTTCCATGTATCTCTCCTGAGAAAGTACATACCAGATCCTTCACATGTACTCAGCTCAGAAGTTGTACCGCTGGAGCAAGATCTTTCTTATGAAGAACAGCCGATAGAGATTCTGGATCGCAGCGAAAAAGTCCTACGAAACAAGACCACTCGCTTGGTGAAAGTTTTATGGAGAAACCACCAACTTGAAGAAGCTACATGGGAGCTTGAGGATATGATGAGAGAGAAGTATCCTCATCTGTTTGTTGCAAAGTGACGAATTTCGAGGGCGAAATTCTTTTTAAGGGGGGTAGAATGTAACACCCGAGACTTTTATGTTATATAAATCATCAAAGGAATCTTTTTCTACACAACACTTGCTTGGCTTGCTTTACACGCAATCGCGACCTTCCTCAATAGCTTGCGTCGTACGCAATACCGAGTTTCACTAAACAACAATATGCTATTAAAACTAGCCGTTATGAATAGTAATAACCACTTTTTGAAATTTTATAAATTTTATTTTTCAAAATGGACTTCATTTTTGGACTCAGAATGTCGAAATTAGCCTAGGGTGAAATTTTGGTATTTTTCTGAAAACTTTCGATTTTTGATGAATAGTGAAACCACTAAGTGGTAGGTTAAAAACTGAATTTTGCATAAAACTTAATTTTACCGCTTCTGTGAATGGAATTTCAAAAATCCGAGAGACACGGTTAATATCAAGGACTAAAATGTGGTTCAATGAGATGAAAATAATTTTTTGGTGAATAGTAACTTTTTACTATTTTTACCGCGGTTAATAGTAAATAGGGTAACTAAGGGTAAATATGATATTAATATTACCCTAACACATGTCCTAATTCTATTGGACAAGTGTAATTCGACCAAAAACAAACTTAGGAATAAAATATGACCATTTAGGCCCACTTGGATTAGATTAGGACATTTATTATTAATTTATTTAAAGAAGGGTTAAAATAGTTAAAATCAAAGTTTAATAAGTAAATCATTTTTAATATGGGGTTATACATAAGATAAATTCAATTGTAAATATTCATTAGAAAGATAAAAAGATTTCCTACATGATTATATTTTATTTGTAATTTTTAGACATTAAATAATTTAATTTATTTATGACATAATGATGATGCAGTAATTATCTTATTAATGAAATATTGACATAATTGATGTTATAAACACCAAAATAAATATACTTTGAGACTTTTTATGAATTCCACTAATTTTCTAGGTTACTATGATATATTAGTATTGATTTAATCAACTTGGTTCGAACATATAATTCTGTTATGACTTTCAAACAAATCATATATCAAATAGTGTCAAAATTGTCACAAAATAGTTTTTAAATCAAATATTATATTATTAATTGTTATTTTATTCCTAAAAATCTAAGGTTCGGCCAAATGACTTAGATAAGGATATATATATTAATAATAAACAATTTGGGGTTCGTTTGGCATGTTATAGTAAGTGTATTAACCATATAGTGAAAGAAAACAAAAAGACATGGTAAAAGTTAAATTATTTAACTTAGAGTTAAATTTAATTGATAAGGTTAAAATAATATCCTAAACTTGTCTAAATTCTATTGGTTGATAGGATTTCGACCCTTCCCCACTTTATCTTCGAAATAAGACCCTTTGGAACCATTATAAACCGATTTTGACTTTAATATAAAATAATATTTTGAGATATTCCTAAGGTGCCCCTCTCCTCCCTTATAAAAGGGCACCTCCTCCCCCTCCTCCTCACACCAAATTGAGCACTCAAGCTCGGCCAACCCCTGCCATTTTCTCCTCTCCACTTCCCTAGAATAATCCTAGAGGTCCTGGTCTTCTCCAAAGACCAATCTTAGTTCCTTAAGTGGAGGATTCAAAGAGGCGTTCCAAAGAAGAGGTAATATCCATTACCGATCTTTTCAATTTCTTTCTTCTTCAACTTCTTCTTCTTTAGTTGTTTCATGATAAAGTAATAACATCAGTATTACTTACATACTGATATGTTATTATAAATATGAAACAACTCTATTTCACCTTCTATCCATCCTACGGAAAAATGAAATCACCACGCGTGCGTACGTACGGAATACCGTCTCCACGCCGTGGTGTAATCTATTTTCCACCATCACCTTACAAGGATGGGTATAATGGTGTAATGAGTAACTATATATGATTATTATTAAGTAATATTGATACTGAAATAATATATATATATACTCCAATACAATTCCACGATCATAGGAACGATATCATCACTCGTGCGTACGTACGGAATACCGTCTCCACGATGTGATGCGACTCGTTCTACATGATCTTCATTTCATAATGATTGTATAAATGAATTGAATGAATGAATATGGTATATACTACACTAATACCATTCTGGAAATGAATTATCTATAACCTAAAGATAAGAATAAGAATTTATTCGACAAAACACGCATAAGAACAAAAAGTTATAAAGACCCGAGTAACAAGTAACAATGAAATATTACTAACAAGAAGCTAATAATATGACCATATATGATATCATATAAATATGTATGATTCTGGAATAAGTCAATAACATTATTTAAACCATTATACAGGAGGTTCGGACACGTACAAAGCAAATTGGACCTAAGGTAAGGGAAATATCACAATCTCATTTTTATCCGAGATTGTTTATTCGTAAGTATTTACTGGGGTGTATTTTATCATCCACATCCATGTTCCCTCAATATGAAGTATTGTTTCCATCCACTTGCAATAGTTTAAATCCAATTTTACCCTTATGTGAGTTTTTAGTAAAGAATATGAAAGGAATCTTTTGTCGTTTTTCCGTACGAGGTACTTTTTGACTTTTCCGACAAAAGTACGAAGAATGTTTTTTAAACTTAAACGGCACGAACGGATTTTTACGGTTTTATAAAGCCTTATTTTCATGAATCTTCCTACAAAAGATTTCATGACTATTTTTAATAAAATCTCTTTCTTTTAAAATTTCATGATGTTTTGTGAAAAGAAATTGATTTTGAAGAAGAAAGGATATTTTCCTCAAGAATTCATTTCAAGTGTTTTATCAAAATTATTTTCCATCTAAGATAATAAAGGGTTCTGTTTCTATCCATATTTTTACATTGATTTGACTATGCTGTGATGGAATTATTTTTATGAATTCCTTTATCTTATATGAATGGTTTTATGATGTCATGTTGTTTAAGAATCCCATTTTTATTACATGGGTTACACTATGATGTATGGTTTATGATTATGTGGCACACATAAGAAAGGATTCATTATGAGATGGGTGGGACCTATATCTCCCTCCAATGCATTGGGTAAAGATTTTATATCTCATGAGATAGACATGGCTGGAACGGAAGGTTATTTCGGTTCAGTGATACAGGACTGAAACGAGGAGTGAACTCGGTTCAGAAAGGGACTTTGTCCACTAAGATAGTCTTGGCAATGAGTCATGACTAACAAGAAATGATCTCCATGATTATGTGTGCATGCCACAAAGTTTCAAGTTTTATGTTATGATTTTGGGGATCTCATTTTCACTTCTATGATTTATTCCATGTTAAGATATTATGATCTCTTTTGCAGGTTATGATTTTCAAAAAGATATGATATGATTTTTATTTCCATTATTTGCCTTGCTGAGCATTTGAGCTCACCCTTTTATGTTTTCTTTTCCCCAGGTCAGGAAGATGGATATTAAGTAGAATATGCTAAAAGGGACCCTAGATATGATGAAATAAATGTGAGACACTGTAGAAGATTTATGAACCAGTTGTTTATGTTTCCCAGTTTCTAAAGGCACTATACCTATACGGTCCTTTGTAGTTTTATCATATGTTGTAATAAGTGTGCTTCAATTTTTGAAGTATTAAAAATGTATGTAAAGTATGGGTCGTTATATAAGGTATCCAAAACTGATCACATAAAGAAATTGGTTCATAAAGCCACCAAGTGAGATGACTGTTAAGGATATCATCATACCTCAAATGCTATCACTAACCAAACAACCCAAACTAAATGGACAAAAAAATATCGCACAACATCATCACTACACAACCACATATCCATAACAATCCAACCTATATACAGTTTAAACCAAAAACTATTGTATCCAAAATACCACACATCACATAACATAATAATTAGGGAATTACATTCTCCATGTCAAGATTATTTCAACCCTAGGAAGCACTGACTCGCCCACATTGGTTTAATCACATCTCATTTAATTTGTATCAGTTAGAAACTTAGTCCTCCCCGTTTAATATGTCAGGAATTTACCACATATAATACATCAAGGAAAATAGAAACTCTCATAAAACTAAAGGATCCAGATATCACAACATATGCATAGAAGATAAAATGAAAAACTCAAATCAAATCAGGGAACTGAGAATGAATATGCATCTCTTGCTCCCAAGTACTCTCCTTCAGTCCACCATGCCTCCACAACAGATGAACCAAAGGAATGCTCCATCCACACTGTACATTCCCTTGATGAGCCTGGATATCTATTGGACTCTATATGAATATTGACTTTTCCTCAACATTTAACTCTTCCTAGTTGATGACACGTGATTCATCATGAAGATACTGATGAAGATGAGAGATATATAAGATGTTGTGGTTCTTTTCCAGCTATGGTGGTAATTCCATTAAATATTCCACCTCACTAACTCAACCCAACACCTTAAAGGGACAAATAAACCTAGGATAAATCTTACTCTCTCTCCCAAACCACCACTACTTACATCAATGGGAAACCATCTAGAACATGTATTCCATAATATAAAACACGAAGTTACACCTCATATGATTGAAATAAGTTTTCTTCCCGTCCGGAACTACTTTCATCATCTCAATAAATAGATGAACATTCTCTATCATGATCTACTCTAAATAGGGACCAAGAACATCTACCTTCCCATCCTGTATCTAGCACAACGGTGAATGGCATGGACTCCCGTAAAATGGCTTAAAAGGATCCATACCAATGGGAGAGTGATATATTTTATTATAAGAAAAATTAAACAAGAGAAATTGTCATACTCAAGATCCACCAATGTCTAATACACACAATCGAAACATATCCTAGAGCGTCTGGATGATATATTTTGTCTGAAATTCTATCTAAGGATGGAAAGTAGTATTGAGGTATAACTGAGTGCCAAAAGAATGCTGCAATCCCCTCCAGACACATAAGGTAAAACATGTGTCCCAATATGAGACAATTGGAATCAAAACATTAGGAAAACAAACCACCTCATCTATATATGTCTTAGCCAAAGAATACACTATGCCCGACTCCTTGATTGCCATGAATTGGGATAATTTCAACAAATGGTTCATGATCATCCAAATAAAATCCCAACCTCCATGAGTTCTAGGTAACCCTATGATGATTTCCATCAAGATTTAATTCCATTTTTTCTATGGAACATCTAAGGGTTGAAAAAATATTATAAGAACCTGATATTTGGAATTTACATTCTAGAAAACTAGGCTCTTTTCCACAAACCCTGCCACTACCCACTTCATCTAGGGCCACTAAAATTGCACCCTCAATCCATGATATTTTCAAAAAATCCAAATTCTAACGCCAAATGTGTGATATAGATCTCACGAACACATGAATTGTGCATCTCCACCAGAATAAACAAGCTTTGAAAAAATAACATCATGAACTAATTATCCTCTGATCAACCCTCTATAGCATCAACATAGCTAAAAAGATTGTACATTGCCTCTAACAATTCCATTGTTTTTCAATCATCCTTGGAATCCTAAACATCATCTTTCCACATCTTATTAATTAAACAATCAATCACAACATTCTATATTATTGATGTTTAAGAGAACTGAAATTTATAATCCTAAAGAGACTTCATTCACCTACACTATCATAATTTTAGATCACATTATGAAAAGATATACCTCAATATATTATGATCTATGAAGACCAAAAATCTCTCCCCAATGAGGTAATGTTACCATAACTTCATTATAAACACAACCAACACCAATACTAGACAATCGGTGGTATATTATTCTATTGGGGATATAACATCCTAGACCTATAAAAGATCAATACCCTCTTTTACTTAAACATGTATCCTAATACAAAACATTAAGCATCACAAAACTCCTCAACATCCCCCCCCCCCCTTACGATACTGAATCACTAAAGCACTGAACTATAACCCCTTCTGTAACAGAACACTACCTAGCACTGATCAGTCCACACCAAATCCTAGTCATTCCTATTTAATGTTATAAACAAGGAAATAACTCAAAAGATATTAGGTAAAAACCTCAAACAAAATCTTGGGAGACAAAGTAAATTATAAAATTCTTCCACGATCTTGGTAAATTCCCAAGAACAATATGCTTCACCAGTCGATGGATATACTTATACAGCCTAATAAGACACGCGTCTCCACAAAGAATTCACCTACCATGTCCAAAACATACAATTCGTAAAAATTTCATGGAGCTTGTGGTGTCAAAGAACCTGAAAGACAGCTTTGAGATGATCTTCAAGCTACTCCTATGACTTTGAATGGATCAGGATATCATCAATGAATATAAAGATTAATTGGTCTAGGAAATCAAAGAACATGGTGTTCGTAATCCCCATGAACATGGTTGGTGTGTTCAAAACACCAAATGGAATGGCTACAAATTCAAAGTGCTCATAACTATATCTGAAGGTAGTCTTTGGTAAATTTTCCTCCTTCACACTCAGTTGGTTATATCCATACTGTGGATCGATCATAGAAAACCAACACACCCCTCTTAATAGGGTAAATATTTATGATTTTCACCTGATTCTACCCTAGCTAATCTATTCTTAACCTCATACTACCATCTTCCTTCAAAAAGAACAACACGGGTGCACCCCAAGGTGGAACACTAGGCTGGAAAAAAACT
The DNA here is from genome assembly GCA_963277665.1 of Viscum album. Lineage (NCBI taxonomy): Eukaryota > Viridiplantae > Streptophyta > Magnoliopsida > Santalales > Viscaceae > Viscum > Viscum album. The sequence continues at coordinate 1,254,656,882 of OY728131.1, read as the reverse complement.
TTTAGCATCGTACAATCAAATTGAATCCTCAACACTTATAACTCATAAGTTGTTATCAGATTATAATCAATTGAAATAGTATAATCATCAGGCTACATGTATATCATAAAATCAGCATCAGGTCAAGGTGGAAGCTTCAAAACCACCTCTGTGAAAACATATAGTACCCCCCCCCCCACCTAATGACCTTATCATCCATTAAAGAAATAAGGGGATACAAATTTTGACTACCAACTGAAAAACCCCATTTGCCAACAAAAAACACATATTGGCCATCCAAATCTTTGAAGGAGACACTCCTGAAGAAGAATTTGATAACAAAATGTTTGGAATACAATTATTCAATGTAAAGGATAGCATCATACAGTTGCATCTTTAGCAACAAAAGACATCCATGGGACTGAGGTGTCCTTATCATCACTCTGCACCCCTAGCACACATCGAACAAGCTATTATGGCATCCAACTAGTGTAATCAACACCAAAGGAAAGGAAAGACTATCTGTATCTAATTATAGATCATGGGATATAGTGGGTGCAACGTAGGATAATGAATATCCTAAATTAAACAATTCAAAAATAATAATACTAAACAACTTGATCATGCCTCTGATGATCTATGGCCCCTCTCACACTGCTACCTCCACAACGTGAAACTAACCACACCCATCTCCGTTACCTCTCTATGTATGACCACATCCATGACTATTCATGGGTTTCATTCCATAAACATGAAGTACATATTAGGTTTATCCCCTACCCGCTTCATCTCCAGTCAGTTGTGCATAAGCCTACTTCCCCTCCTAGAATGATCTTACAAGAAACTACAGCTAATGCTGGAAATGACCCAATCCACCTCTAACAAATTGATATTAAGGAAACGTTGTTCACTGGTATTGGTGATTGACATGAACCTCATAACAAAAACACACCTTCTTGAATCCCACATAAAAATCATTGAAACCACTTACCCCAGAATTCTGGAAAGGAAGTTTCTAAGGTTTACTCCTCTTGGTCAAAACCTCAAAAATCATGGAACTTGTGACCTTCCACTACCAAAGGTGCACCGATAGAAATCATAAAAGTCCCCCTCTCACAAAAAACCTCATCATGAGTGTATCTAGCAATCAAATCTACCTTCTTCTAAATCACCAAATATGTTTTCAATGTAAAATGAGTAACCGTATACTTGAAAGAATGACATAGTGCCTCTTCATAACATCCCACTTGAGACTCTCCACCTAGAAAATGGTTTGGGAAAACCTATAAGGTCCTTGAACATGATTCCCAACACTCGCACTAACATACTCCCCTATTTATAATAATGAATCTTCTACTACTTCACCGCCTTCATAGTCGATGAATGGAAATCTGCACGAAACACTTTTTGATAGTTGAACCATGAAACATATGCCTCCTTATTCTATCCCAAAATATATAATCAACCACTAACATGAATCTTACCACATCTAATTGAATTCATAAGGGGCATGTTATCCCATCTAGTCCTGGATCAAACTGAATGCGTTCTCATGCTCCTGTAGACAGCTCCCTATCTCTACATCTGAAACACTTCCCTCATAGTTCCATGAGTCCTACCACTATAAAGTACACAACACCCTATAATAAGACTCATAATCCCCTACTAGATCAAGTCTATGGTAACCAAATTGATCAAATTTCTGAACATCAACCTCCTAATCCACGTGATGATGATGAATAGGATCTATAATTGAAAATCAATCAATAATTTCTTAATCTTGGTAGTATGGAATTTCATTTAGCATCATATCAATTCGATATATTTATTTTGACCATTTCAAAGATATTAAATTTGCACAAGAAGGTAATTCATTAGGATGAATTTACCTACACTAGTTTTCTACCCAGCAATAAATTCCACCTCACATAGTCATTAAATAAGCTTAGAGTGCATGCACTGGATTATGGGGGGCCTAAAATCCCATGTCCTATTGGTCTCCCTAGACGACATCACAAACCATGGTCTACATGCTTTGTTTTTATACCAACCAATTTAATCCTCATAGTGCCAAACTATAAACTACATCCTACCTCTCAACCATAACCTTGGATACCACTCTATAATGACCCCCACCCTTTAAAGAAACCTCAATGAGGGGATAGAAAAAATGACCCTTGTGTCATGAACCCCGTGTCCTGCCTCTAAAAGGACCTAAGTTAGAGACTATAACAGAGGGTATAAAAATTATAATCAAATGGGAGGAATTTTCCTCCATAATAATACAAGATTATGAGATAATATTGACCATCAAAAAATAAATCTGTTAGATTATATAAAAAGAAACCAGAACCATCCCACAGGCATGTGTAAATAAAACTGATAAAGAAAAAATTATCCAAAGTAAATACCCCAAATAAAATCTATTGTAGAGACATAGAAGATAGAGAATGGTCTAAAATATTAATGTCTATCATGGTCCATATAATCATCCTACAAACCTATAAATAATATTATATATGTACGGTCATAATGAAGGTATACTCGGTATGAAAACAAAAGTCACTCGTGTATATGTGAAAAGAGAATATTGTTCCACCAATGAGAAAACAGCAGAACCAGACAACACCTATATAGGTATACTAACCAAACCCAAATTCACCAATGAACACTCACAAATAATTCAAGATAATTAATATAATATGGAAAAATAATATAGATAATTTTTACCCCACACTGCTTTCCTACTACTATGCCTCTCTCACACCCCAAATTCATACATCTCGGTGCCCCCATATCTTTTGTATAACACACCACTCCACAAGAACAGTCACATCACATCATTCCTAAAGACACATAGTCTTTATTCCCCATAATAATGGCCCCAATACACCTCTACTGAAAACACCTAGTCTATAATAGATCCACAACCATAACAAGAGAAGTATGTTATCATGAACCTGAAGTAAAAAAAAACCCTATTTCCTCCTCCTAACATGAAAAACCCCCACCATAATCCACCTCATCTAGTCTCATTATTCCCACAAACACCTGGGCTACATCATATCTCACTCGAAGAAACCTGGTTTTGCCACCCCATAGGCATGTCCACATCAAAACTAACCCAAAGACACTTAGCCTAGCACAACCAAAATATAGTTCACTAAAAAACCTGTAGCCATCACTACCAATGAAATATGTGCCTCTATTAGAAGAGATAGTGGGAAAAAGTGGGTACACATATATCTGTCATCCTTCCCAGATGTTAGAAAAAAAACCCACAAGACTATTTGGGTTTCATCACATAGTGATTGATGAGGGTGGGGTGCATATGGAAATCAGAAAAAATATACAATTACATACATTTCCCCGCACACACAATCCCAACCTATTGGTTCACAACAAAACACTAACTCACTCATAAAATCCACACTTTTTTCCACCTCTAAATATTTAACACCATACAAAACTCAAGTCATAGAACAGCACCAACCAAATCCCCTTATCCAACCCTTTCATTCCATTATTTAACATAATCTAAATTTTACCACACATCCCATAATTTACTTGTTCGTTAAACATTCCACGCGATTAAAAAAATCAAACCCAAATAGTTTCAATAATTATTAAATAAATATTTATTCCATCACTGCCTAGGGATCTAGAAAGAATCAATAACATATCACACATATCTTATCATCCCCACATACCACCACCTCACCGCACAAAAATCATTCCCAACAAATGACTACCTCGCCAGCCTAAAAGCACAGTCAAACCAACAAACAAATCACTACCCCATAATCATGACCACTAAACCATCATCCTCACACGACCCCACCACAAATAAAATTCACATATCCATTTTAAATAATCACCAAGGGCCTTTAATAACATTACAATTTATTTTAGGTCATTTATCACACAATCTATAATCTAATAAAACACATTTTTTTAACCAAATATAATTGGACAACAAATTTTTAGTTTTTGATGATATCACGATAATCACAACAAAATAATATGTCACCATACAATACTACATCAAAAAAAGCCCCCAAATGCCACATTTTCTAGCAGGGCATCAGGATTGGTCAATCACAATATCACAAATAATAGTGGGGTTGTAAGAACATGTGAATCAAACACCTTTCACATACAAATCAATATTAAATAAATTATTAATCTATGAATAATCTAGTATAACCATCTCCAGTAAATAAAAATGATAAAACTCCAACTTAATTATAAAAAAATGATGGATTCCCTACCTCAAAAAGGATTTCCAACTCGTTGTGAACTTCAGGGGTAAGAATAATCATCTCCTAACCACTACAACTCCACGAGATACCACAGATCAACCTACACCGCACCCGAATATCATCAAAATGAAGCCCAACAACCCCCCCCCCCAACCAAATAAACATCATTATAGTGAATATCTGAAATAATAATGGAATGAAAGCCCATGAAGGTATAAAAACATACCATAAATAAACCATGGATTTCCAATGGGGGTCAATCATAACCAAAGGATCAAAGAAAGAGGATAGAAAGTATGAATGTCCTCTCGGGTTTCCTGGGACTCGTCTGGAATTAGAAAAAAGAAGAGAAGCCATAGGGCTTGGGTGGAACATGATCATTGTAGTTTTTTTAATCACACTGCATAGGGGATTTATGTGACTTTTAATCCCTCTCCTCATCATGTAATTTTGGTACTATAAGCTCCACCAAAAATTACTTTTCCTCAAAAGGTTTATCAACTATATTGTTACACATCATGAACTGGAACTGCAAAACCTATGAGTCCCACATTCACATAATCTAAAATTTACATGTTGTATGTTTCATATGCTTCCATATTATAGCATAAAAAATCATCCATGCCCAATCTGATCCTTCTCCAAGCACCTTCAATCTAAAAAACTATAAATGTAATAGTGTGGGAGGGAATGAACCATTACACTAATGACATTAAGTATTTGAGTTTTCTATTTTCAATAAAATATTTCAAGGGATTTAATTTGGATAGGGGTATCAAATATTGATGAGGTAGTGTATCCTAGAAACATAGTAAATGCTCCATGGATATTTTAGAAAAAACTCACCACCATGGGATATTGATGATTAAATTTCTTATGTTGTGTATCATTGTTAGATAGAGATATTACCAATTGATCTTTTAAGTTATAATTTGCATATGTAATAGATTATAGTAATATAATTTTAGTTAGAAGAAAAAATAATTGGATAAACTATAATGGTGACAAAACAATATCAAGAAAAATCCCCCGAAATGAGAGAAAAATATTATGTTTCGATATCCAAAGTGGTTTGATGGAGGAATTTTATTATTATTCATGAGGATGAGAAGTGGTATGTTAGAAATTTTTAATGAATAATTCAATCAAATGTCATTTGATACAGAATATTAATAGGTCTTAATAGACTATATTCCAAGTGAATTTTAATTGTGGATATTTTATATCATAGGGGGGGATTTTGGACACATTTTTAATGCTAAAGGAGATATTTTAGAGGTGGGAAGACAAGATTAAATTCACACAATAAATTTATTGAGTGGGATATAATTAAAATTAAATTTATTAAGTTATATAACTTTTAATTAGAAAGATGGTTGAGTGCCACTAGAAGCCCAGTGGTGTTAGTAGTAGCATTATATACACTAAAATATATCATGTTTAGAAAATTCAATTACAACACCCTAGCCCAAGATAATTTATTTAAATATTATATAGTATATATTATCACAATTTTACCGTCATAGACCTTGGAAATGTGCAGAAAGATTTTTTATTTTTACCAAATAATTGTATTTTATTGTTTTGATATGTTATATAATGGTTGGGTATTCAAAATTTACTTTTCATGGATATTATATTATCAATGTGCCTTGTGACAAAAATAAGTGCTGGGGATTTCTATGTTGGTTTGGAATTTATTTTGGGAAGGGGGTCAAGCTTTAGGTTTTATTTGATGCACTTTCATAACTATAGGAATGGTTTAGTGAAGTTTATAGGCACTAAAAATTTAGAAATGTTTTGTGAAGAATATTGTAATATTTTGGAGTTGCATTTAATTTATATAAAATTAGAAAACCCTTGATACTTATTGGTCATCATTCAAAAAAAATAGGTAATATTTAGAATTACATATGATATATAATTTTTTTATTGCTGATACATAAGGGTGACTATAATCTATGCAATGATACATAAGAGAATAACACAAGAAGATCATCAGGTAGTAAAATTTGACAATGTGTTTGGTATATCCCTATGATATGTATGTGTAATTCTGTAGTATGTAAGAGTTGTTTGATAAGTAAAGGTCATAAAATGGTTAAATTTCTGGTAATCCCTATGATATGTAATGATTTTTTCCATAATACGTATAGTTCACACCATACCTAAGGGTCCCATACTTTGTAACATTTCATGGAGGATGTCTAAAGGTTAGTGATATATATGTGTCATTTGGGAATATATTTAAGGATCCTCCCATATGTAAGGGTGAATACATAGTGATATCAGATCTTCCCAAAACAATAGTTTTAAATACATTTAATGAATTAAAAAAATATGAAAAATATTTTAATTAAATGTTAAATGGAGTTTGGGCTATTTTTTGTGAGAATATATTGATCATTAACTAGATTCCTCCCTTGTTCCTTTTTTTCATCCCAAATTGAGATATGTATCAGATATTATGAGATCAACATGCCATATATTAAAATTAGAAACCCCTTATATAGATATAAATAATTATAAATCCATTTCTTAGTTTTTTAATATTTCATCAATGTACATTGGTTATAAATGTTTATAAATATTTTTTGTAATTCTCAATTTTCAGGATGTCAATCATTTAATACTGAATCACACTATGTTATTCAATAATAATATTCATACATGGAAAATGTAGGTGCTACTTCAGTTATCCCTAGGGTATGAACTAGTTTTTATGTATGCAATATGTGTGGTCATGTGAATCAAATTTGAACTTGATTAAAAACACAATGAAATGAAAAATTATTCCATTTCATGTGGAATAAAAATATATATGTTGTGAGTGGGCCATTAAATAATGAATAGATTTATATTTTTTTTATAAAATAATTTGTAAATTGAACAAATTAATTGGAAAATATTAGTGGAATCTTGAGGGGTATCCTAAGTAAATCGATAACCTAGTACGTCAATCATATATTCCCTGGGATAATCTTGATGATGAGAATGGGTGATACATGTTGATAGTGGAAACCATTTATAAAATCATTGTATTAAATTTTGGAATGTGATTTATCTCTCATGTTAGAACATAAAAACCAGGTTATTTTTTATAATGTATATATATTGATTGGAAATATGGAAAATTGTAAACTATTGGTAAGATGGTTATATTAAATTTTAAATTTTTCTAAATATGAAAAATAAATAATATTGACCATTGGTTTAGGGATTATCTAACCGGAGAGATATTATATGGTTTTGGGATTAGGGGAACTTCCCCATTGGTAATGAGGTGTATGAGATGTTTTTGGGGTGGGTATCTCTTCACCCAAAGTGATGGGACATCCGAGATAGTTATGAGGAGGGATTATCTTCCCTCTTGGGTGGGGAAGAATTACAATGGTTCTAGGGTGGGGTGCTCTTCAACATAGGTTATGAGATGTTGATTATTTTTCTATCATGGGGTCATCTTACCTCTTGGGTGATGAGACAACACATATAGTTTTGTGGAAGGTAACTCTTCCACCAAAGTGATGACACGTATCAGATAGTTATAGGGAGGGGATATTTTCCCCCATGGATAGTGATACGTTATATTTATAGATAGATGGAATTGGTCAAATTAGGTATGATAATTATTGGGTATCACCATGGAACCCATGGATCGATGATTGTTTATTTATTTATCCATTAAATAATTTATTATAGAAAACCAACATGCACTCATTTTGAATGGATATATAATTATCAGTGGCTTACTGAGTTACAATATTGACCCTCTGGGGCTATCATGGGTAGAAGAGAAGGGTTTGAAATTGTAGATTAGGATAAGGGAATGGTCTATATACTTGATGGTTAATCTAGTTAGCTGGGATGAAGTATAGGAAATGGGACTGGGCTAGGACTCAAGACTAGTTTTTCGATCCTTCCTTAGATTAGTTATTTTTTATTAATTCGGTCCATTGTTTATACGATTCACACATGTTGGTTCAAGATTATTTGTGTGTACTTGTATGAATTTTATGGTGTCCATATTGATATAGCATGGGATGATAACTATTTTTTATAATTATTCCATGATATTGTTGTATGATCATTTATCTATATGATAGTTAACATTTTTATTTATACTATAATTTATTGTTATATTTTTTCATGGTATAGTATCCACATGATATTATAATACTCACACTTCTAGTCCGAAACCATTACCATATGATGAGGTGAAAATGAGGTATATAGTGACCTGATTTGGTCACACTGTAGGTGAACCCATCTGGGGACATTATAAAGTGGTGTAAATCCAATTATAATTTATTTTTTTAATATTTTTGTATGGTATACTAAAGATAAGATGTTTCTAGGTCATTTTATAGATATTTTTTCTGGTCATAGCCAACCCACATATGAGTAAATTCTAATTTACCATGGATATGACTATCATTATTGGTTTTATATTTTAACATTTAGTAACATACTAAGTTTAATTAACTTGATATAATTCATGATCTATATGAATTTACACTAGTCCTAAGGTACCAAGAGGGGAAATGTACACCTATCATAATAGGTATGTTAGATTAATATATCCACGATGGATTTTATTTTGTTTAGTTACTCTATTTTTGACTTATTGATCTATTTTTTAAAGTTCCAATGATAACTTATCTATTTTTTTTTTGTAAAAATTGATGGTGGAATCTTATATTGCTTATTTATTAGATTTTTTATTAATTTTTCCTCTAAATGGATTGTCTAATTTACTAATGGTATTATTTAAATAGAATGTCAATGGAATATTATAATGTGATTTCCTTGATAAAATTTTCTCAGGATATCATTTAATGAAACCCAAATAGTGATAATATTGTTAAAAGTTAATAGAAATAAAATGAGGTGAATCATATATGTGTTTTATACGACCAAATGAATTTGTAGATAGGGATTGAGTGAGATCCCTTTGGTTCTGAGACCATGATCAATATCCATGTTAATATATAGTAATGGTTTTTTATTCCTATTATTTCTTACCATAATCATTTATATTGGATGTTTTGATTGAAATATGTATAATGGAATGTGTTTGGAATTATAGAAAACTACCACCACCATGACCTCTAGGGGATCATCATGAGTGCAGAGAAAATTATACATCATCGATAGTTGATCCAAAACAACTTTAGTTTTAGTAATAATGTTGAATGATAATATATTTTATGTATTACTATACGTTATACAATTATTGGTTAAAGAAGCTTCACAACTTATAACTTCCATTTCTGAGCTGATGTGGGAGTTTCAGTTGCATTTCCAACCTTTGTTCATAGGTGAGATTGGCCCCCATGTTTTTGAGATCTGGGTAAAGCAGATTAGATGATGTTTTTTCATTTGTAGATTTCCCCTAAGAGGATAATTAATTTGGTTACCTATATGTTATCGGGTCTAGCTAAGTGTTTTTGGGATATAATAGCCCATGTGAATCAAAATATTGGGTTATGTTGTGGGGATTTATAACAAAATTTTTAGGATCAATTTTTCATATATACCTTGAGGATGGGTGGATATAAATATTTCAGGCATCTAAACTACAGATATATTTCATTTATTGAGTACACAATGAGAATTAAAAATATATAGAATTTTTTCGTAATTTTTCATGGGGATGAGGAAACTAGTGTTATTCAAATTCAGGATGGTTTGAGATATTTTGTTTGAGTACTAGTAAATATATTCTCCCTATCATATTTTGGGGAGGTGGGGAACTATTACATAAAATCTGAGAGGAACCTAAATGTGGGAAGAGGTTCTAGTATATTGGCCTATACTATAGTAACTATCAATAGATCCTCAAGAAATATGAAGTTCCCATAAGATAGACGAAACCATGGTGATTGTAGATAGAGTAACCAAGGGAATAGTTAATCTCATCCACCTTGTATATAGGTTTATTAGAGTTTAACCAGTGAAGTAGACCTAATCATATTCACTCATAGTGTACCAAACCACATTTTGAGTGTCAATTGTGCAAGAGTATGGGGTATATGTCATGATATTACAGGAGGAATCAATTTTCAGTTAGTGGAAGAGGTTCTGGATAGGTTTAGGGTTTAGAAGCTGATATAATTTTTCCACACTAGATTTGTAGTTATATTTTCTTGGGTTGTTCTAGTAATAGTGATGGACACGATATATAGAGGCACAAAAAACAACATCCACAAGGTGTTGTTTCTCATGGTATTCTGTAGGGACATTACGGATGATGTTTGGTCCAATTTCATGATATTAATATAGATCTTACTGATCATGCTATCAATAAATTGACAATTCAAGGTATAATTATAATTTCTTGCAATTTTTTATCTAATTTATTCAATATGGATTCATCATATTCTATGATATCAACCCAATTTTCAGATGGATAGGGGTAGGTATTTGAAAACCTATATGGGGTGATGTTAATAGATTTTCATTTAAGGGTGTGATCACATGGCATTAAATGGTTTTGGGAGTGTTTCACTATGATGGGAGGCTATAAAATCATTTGGGATTAAATTTTTCAAAGGATGGGTTATTTAGATGTGATATTTTGAATAGATTGGTTGGCACAATATTAAGCTCATATCAACTACTATCATCGATGAGAATAATTTACCTTAGTCAAGGGAAATAGTTATGTTTAGAATGGATAGTGGCATATATAGCCAGTCCATTTAGGAAAAAATATCAGTAGTTGGGTGGGATTATGGGAGTGTTTCTAGTGGAATTCATAGATAATGGGGAGACACACTAGGAACTATTTCATCATATAGTCTACTAGTTTATGAATTTCATTCTAGATTATTTATTAGGTTTTCCATTTTAGAATTTTAAGGATTTCATAATTCAGATTTTACAAGGATTATATACCATATAAATTAAACTATATAGGTTTCCCCTTTTATAGTTTCTATAAAGAAAGTCGCGTCTGGAATATTTGTAGGCTTATGGGCTCATAAGGATATGAAAATATCCTTGGAGTGATCCATTCATGTATCTATGACAGTGGATTGTTATTTTAGATTATTTTTTTATTTTAAAAATATTACATTATTTCTAAATGAGAACATATATTCTCTTCATTGTACATATTATCTATTTCCCCATCTATTTAGGTATAGATTTTTATCTAATTTTGATTTGATATAAAGTTATAATTAGTTGTGGGTGAGAATATATGTAATTCTATGTGTTTATTATTAAAAAACAAATTGTTTTTATGAGTAACTTATAAAGAAATTAGGATTTAGAAACACATTAGAAGTATTTATGACCTGCATGAATTTGGTTCTCCATCCTTGGATTTCTTGGGTATAAATTTTCAATGAAAATCTTGTTTACACCTTGTGGAGGTAGGATCGTGCTCCATATTTGTATATTTTTTCAATTACACTTGGGGAGAATCAATCATATATCAATCTCCTAGAGTTTTGATTTTTGATTGATAAGGTGAACTTAATAGGGCATGGGATAAAAATGCTAGTCTATGAATATTCTCTAATAAGTTAAAAGTTGATGTTTTTTGGAGTTTCCAAATAATGTTTTTTAGAGCTATAATTTATTCTAATTTTATTATTACTATTAGTTGATTTTGTTTGATTTCTCTTGATTGGAATAATGGATAATGACCCAAACTATGAACATTATAATGTTCTACCGGTAGAATACTTGTGAGAGAACCTTTCTGGTACTAAAAAATGGTAATTGATTGCACCAATACTAACCTATATTAAACTATAAAGTAGTATATATTGTATTATAAGGCATCAAGAGTTCATTTTAAATATTTTTTATTGAAAGATATTCACGTGGTTACTTATGAATCTTGACAATTATTGCCACATGAGTGGAATTTCTTAATATGTGATCTTGATTTTTTTCTAGTGGTTCACATCCTAAGGATTTAGTGACACTATCTTCTAGGTGATAGGGTTATTTAATACAAAAAATTAAATACCTTAAGATATATCATCAATTAGAAAGATATTGATCTTAATTATTGAATGTGGGTAGAGTACCAATAGTCCTATGATTTTAAGATGGAATATACCCCTGGAAAGGGTAATGTTGTTTCTGATTTAATGACCAGTCAGACTCTAGATTAGGTATAACAAGAGTCAAGTAGTGATTTTTAATATTACAGCTTTATTTTTAGAGACAAACCAAGATTTTAAATAGTATTAGGAAAGAATTAGCCTTAAGTCATATTCTATCACCTCATGACTTCAAAGGGGAGTCATCGAGTACCAATTGGAGGATTCTGATTTTCTAGTGATAAGGGACAATATATATTGTGGGGTAACATTGAAAAACTAGTCTCTTAATCCTAAATAGATCCTATAAGTTTGAGTTCTTGTTTTGGTCCCTCTAAGTGTACAAGGGGAACTGATAATGGATTCACATACCTCAATATGACATGTTCACTTGGTACATACCAAAACATAACAAGGTATCAAAAAACTGTACTGGTTTCTCAAAATGAAGTACATAGTAGGTTTTATAACATGGTGATACACCTATCTATAGGTTAAAACTAAGAACTAATGGCTTCCTACTCATCTCTAATCATTATCCATTCTTTAGTGGGTGTTTGATAATGTGAATATGGATTTTTAGAGGGTGCTTGAGGAATCCCTGATGTAGTGATATAGTTTTGTTCATTACAGAACTATTGAATATATTTTCAAATTTTATTCAAATATAATATACATTATATGATGAATATATGTTTAATATTTATTTAAGAGATATTTTACATCTTCATGGGTTTCCTCGGAGTATTTTCTCTAATATATATACCCATTCTAAATTGTGCATATTATGAGGGTTATAGAAGGAGATACATACACAGATGCATTTGGTAACTACATATCATCCTCAATAAAATGACAAACATAAGCATATAATTTTAATATTAGAATAAACCTTATTGGAATGTTCTCAGACTTTGGGGGTTCAAGTGAGAATCAATTAACACTTATGATGTTTTCTTATAAAAACAGTTATCTATATATGATTCGGATAAATCTCTATCAGGTGTTATATGATATGTTGTTTAAATCACCTCTCAATTGATTAGAAGTTAGGAATTCAGTGTTGATTAGGTTAACTATTATAAAAAATAAATTAGGGAGTATCCATCTAAACATAAATCATATGGGGATGCATTAGAGTAGATAGAGTCCCCACATCAATTAGAGACACAATCCTCTAATGTATTTTATAGGGATGGGGTATTTATATGGGTTTCAACAAGATCGAGAGATATTTATGTTTACAGGGATGGAATCCTACAAAAAGGGTTCTAGGGTCATTTCAGATTATCGAGAGAATTATTATAGTATTATACCAAGTATATCTTCCCCAGTATTTTGATGATATGCATTACATATTTCTTATATCACAAATTTTAAAATTCCATATCTTCTTTTGAAATGGGATTATAAGTGTTGATATCAAGATAATGGATAATGAGTCACTTAAATATTGTTTTATTTTTATTGTGGATTTGAGAAATAATAATAAACATTTAATGATGGTTATTTTTGTATGAGTGCAGAGGTATCACTAGAAAATCTAAGATTGAATGTGTTATCTTGAGTCAGACATATGTGTTTAGTAGTTGAAGTTATTCTCTAATAATATATACTAATATTAAATAATACAGATCTAGGGTGAGAATTTATATATAGTTGAGGTTTTAACACTCTTAAGTATGTTTTTGTATGAACTTGATTGAATTTTTTTGAGACTATAAATTTCATTTTTATATATATCATTTAATTGTTTGGTATTCAAAAGCGGTTTAGGTAGGATCTATGATTATTTAGGTTTATTGGTATCCAAAGAGTTATCAGGGGTGTTTTTGTAGGATGTGAATTGAAACATGTATTTTTTTTAGACCTGATACTAGGATTAATAATATTTTTCAATTGTAGGAATGGTTGGATGAAGACTTTTGGTTTTTAAAATCAATTTAATTTTTTTAGAGATTCATTAAAAAAATTATAGTTTTAGTGTATTTCTATAAAATTAGAAGACTTCTTATACATACGTATCATATTTTAGAAAAATGGTTATGTGTCGGAATCCCCTATGATATGTAAGGATTTCCTTAATAATTAATAAGGGTATCTGGAGTTCATACTATGATATGTAAAGGTATAATATATGAAGTTCATTATGAAATTAAATTTTTAAAAGTGATGGGGCTCTACCAATGATACATAATTGTAATTTTTTATTATGTAATAATCCTTTGATACATAAAGTTCAAAAAATTAAATGTATTTTTGATACCCTATGATACATAAGGGTAGTATCCATGTTATGTATGGGCCACCCCATATGTAAAAGTCCATACATATGGGACCCATGATTTTTGAAAAATTATAGAAGATATTTATTTATTTTTGATATGTAAGATTATTTATGGGTGATATATAATTGTCTCCCCATGTGTAAGTGGTAATATGTAAGGGTCCCTGTGTTTTAAAAAAATTGATTTTGATAATAAAATTCAAGATTATATAAAATATTTATAAAATTATTAAATAAAATATAAAAGGGGTTTTGGAAATTTTCATCCAAAATTACTCACTATACTCTAGATTTTTCTCTTATTCATTTTTCAACCAAAGCTATATCTTCATAAAATCACTCTATATCATTTTTTATTTTGTTCTATTGAGAAAAAATGTATACGGGTAGTATTATTTAATATTATATTTCTTCATTTAACAAAATATTTCTTATATTTATTTTTTTTATGACTATTTTTTCTTTTTTTGGGTGTCTCTTTTTCTTTGATTATAGCTATTTGGGACTCAATAAATCAGTTTTTTTCATAAGAAGCTTCCTAATGCATAAATTAGGTGTTCCGTAAACTATCCATATTTTATACCCATCATTTTATGTGTGAAAAATTCATAATCACGCCAAAATAATGTTCACTTAACCAAAAACTTAACTAAAAAGAAAATTCTTCTTCTTCTTGTGGAATTTCATTATCTGGTCCTTAATCGGTTCATTAATAAATGAAGATATTAAACCGTTGATGGTCATGACATACGTGTATTCAACTAATTAAATGGTAAATGTTAAAGTTAGTTTGAGGTGTTCCCTAACTGATATTATGACCAATTATGTTGATCATAGAATCACAAGGATGATCCCAATGATTTGAATGTGTGGTAAATATCGAATTTGATAACAATTTATAACTATATTTTATTAAATATTATAATTTTATTGATGGGGAACATTGGAAATTTTAAACTATTTGGAACATGGTTATATTAAATTATGAACTATGAATTATATACCCTATTAAATTTTGTAGACCTTGGGTTGGGGGCTTTCCCACATAAGAGAAGTATGATTGGTATATGGTGGGGAACCCCTCCCCCACGGGGTGATGATGTATATGATATAGTTCTAGGGTTGGGTTCTCTTCCCCAGTGTGATTAGACATTAGTGATAGTTCTGGGATGGGGCATGCTTCCCACAAGGTTATACGACACTGGAAATGGTTTAGGGGAAGGGAACTCTTCTCCCCTATGTGATAAGGTAATAGAGATTATTTTGATGTGGGTAAATCTTCCCCCTGGTGGTTGAAATATATTATATGGTTATGGGGTGAATCATCAATCCCATAGGTGAGTATGCATTATATTTTGAGACATCCAACAATAGGAAAAGTAGTTAAGGTCATTTTCAAGGTTCACTATGGTTGCTGAGGTGAAATGGTGGTTTATTTTGTTTTCTATCATCTAATTATTAGGGGACATAAATATTAATTTTTTAAGACATTGTATATTTAGGGAGCCATTGGGGGTGGAATATTGAGTCCAACATTCACCCTACATTGACCACCAAGGATACCCTTACAGACAATATGGATGCATATTGAGGCAAGGGAAAGAGAATTGCGCTTATTGGATGATTTGGATAGCTACGATGGTCTATGGGGTGATTATTTATGTATTGGACATGGGACTAGTGTTTACTTCATTCCCCAAATTGTTTCTTTTTTATTATATTGGGATTTGATATATATTATCCACCTACAGTGGATCTTGATTGTTTTTATATACATGTATGACTCTTACAGTTCCCATATTGATATAACATTGGTTTCTATTTTTATTTGTTGAAATTTATCTATGAGGATTATTTATATTGGATTATCTTGATGATTTTTAATATTATTAGTCCCACTTTCATTTATGGTTATCTAATATAGTGTTATAGTCTCCCAT
Organism: Viscum album; assembly: GCA_963277665.1. Taxonomy (NCBI): domain Eukaryota; kingdom Viridiplantae; phylum Streptophyta; class Magnoliopsida; order Santalales; family Viscaceae; genus Viscum; species Viscum album. The sequence goes on along the minus strand of OY728131.1, from coordinate 1,254,640,354 downwards.
AATATCATTACACCCTTTATGATAGTCGGAAGCCTCTGGAATATGGGTGGTCATAGCTGAGGCATGTAGTGACTTGATCTAGTTATAGAGGATGTGAAAAAAATCAAAATATGTTATAAAAATATATATAATCCAATAATATTATAGTCTCAGGAAATATGACATAACATTGGAAACATAAAATGAAACATGAAAATAAAAATAATAGTATTTTTCAAATTTTTTTATCTGTAGGTGACATATTGTATCCTTGATAGTTTCCTAGGGAAATGGAGAAAAAATATAAAGGGTGGGTTCAGATGCTCGGTATGGGGCGGTGTACAATGTGTTATTGTATATTATAAAAACAAAATATATAACATGGAAAGAACAAATAATATAATAATGATATATATCACATAACATATCCATAATATATATCCATTAAAGACATAAAATTGGAAATAAATAATCAAACATATAACAATTTTTTACAACATTGTAATGGAATGTAAAATTTCAAACATCATAAACACATATTGAGGGAAATATGCCTAGAAATCTTACATATATTGGTGGGAATCCGCCAAATACCCAATCAAGATTATCTCATGAGACCTACTAATGCATCATCAAGGTGGAGATATAAAAACGACAATATGAAAAAACAACATGGTACTCTTCTAGAACCCTCCGAAATAGGACCATCAAAAATTTTATTCAATTCTACATCAACTACAACATCATAGATGATAAGGGCTTAACACATATTTACCCCATCCAGTGCTCCCAATCCCCAATGATAAATACATATTCACTGTAAAAATCATGAAATATGACTCTCTTATTGAAATAATAAATTATATACTATAATTAAGAATATTAATCATTTTTAAAGATGGCATCATATTTTTGTAGTCAAAAGTATAAGAAATATCTTACAAATCGATGTTTTCATAACTACTACTCAGAATTCCTACATACATCATTCAAGATAACTTACCTTAAAAAAGAATTGTCAACTCCAAGGGAAATGGATGTATATCCCCATCATGTCCTAATCCCTGGGCTAGGGTTGAAAAAACAAAATATTACACAGTTCTTAAATCAGAAAAATCATACACCTAGGTATAAAAATAGAAATATGGTACCTTGCCCGATGTTCAGATCAACTGGTACTATAAACTATATAACATGTATATGACATTATCTTACACCATTACCTCATTTTACCAAATGTCAAACACATATATGGTTGTTCTCTTCCCTGTATCATTTAGTACATATGGCATCTTGGGGGCGTCCCCTACCCTCTCCATCTCATTTATGTTTACTAAATCCAAGCGCACTGTGTTCTTTTGTTTCCTCAAGGGATAATGATGAAATTTCAGAACTCGGAGTTGGATAGAAACAACATGAAGCCTATCGTTAAAGCTCAACCACACCATCTTATTATTTACAAAACCTCAATAACAAAATAAAAAAACCCTACCTTCTGAGAGGGGTATAATAACTGCCATATTTGGTGAAACAAGACGAGTGTTCATGAATCTAACTATTTATTATCTAAAACATAGACTGAAAAAGAAATTAATAACCTCTTTTCATAGATCTCTTACATAGGATGTCTTGAAATCTTCGTTATAATAATTATCTTGTCTTGGGATTTTTCTTCTCTATAACTTCTACATTATCCAACACTTAAAGTGATAAAATCATGGATTATGTAACCTAACACTGGATATATAAAAGTAACACCTCTTCAAAATTTATTTCTCTAGCCTCTTCATATTTAATGAGGTGAAAAGAAAAAAAATGTTTTAAAAACCAAATTATAAACTACCACTTTATATAAATTAATTATATAAGAGGAAGAAATTGTAATTGAATTTTCACCTTTATAGTCACAGAAATGAACTTTTCGAAAAAAAAATTAATTGAATTTAACCCACAAAATTTCAACCTCAGAAACGAAAAATTTATATTCCACTAACTACTATATAAAAAATGACCATACAGTCTTCTGTTAGAGACACCATCTACCATAAATATCTTCTATATCATTTTTTAATAATGAAAACTCTTCCATAAATAAATATGCTTCTCTAGACTCATGAATAAAATATCTATGATAATTTCTACTCATCCTATCATAAATAACATTACCATTACCTTAATATTAAGAGATATAATATTGATAATCCTTCAATAATCGCCCACACATTTAATTGCGAAAATTCAAATTACTATATTAGAATAAATATATCAATATTATATGATATGTGAAGAACAAAAACCCCCCATTTGGGGGATATTTTCATCCAAACATCAAAGAAAACATTGTTATATAAAGAATGAGATCATGGCTAAAATACATACATTTATGATGTTATAAATTCCAGGACCCATTGGAGTTTAACTCTATTTAGACTATAAAAACAAAACCCAACCAAAAGAACAAAGTATAAAATAAAACATCCAAAATAACTGCTTCCTCCATGAAATCAAGAACATGGGCACTGGACAATTTCTCCTCCAAATAATCAAATGTATCCTGATATTTTTTGTTCTTTAAAATTTCCAATAATTTTTTGTCAAGGTAGTTAGATTAGTCAGAATCCCATAAAAATTGGCCACATACTCTTATAACATCATGTGGTTCCATGGAAAATCTAAACATATACAACATTCTTATGGAATAGCTATGAAAAAAACACCTCAATAATCAAAGGATCCATATCTATTCCAAGTAAGATACAGAATTACCTAATAAATTGACCTCATAGTCTTTAATCATAAACTTATACAACTTCCCAAATTGTTTATCATGTTTAATAACCTTCAAAACTATTTTCAAGCACTCTACCTAACCTTTCTGAAACTCTGAATACCTGAAATAGACATCAAATAACACCACCTTAAAAAAATAGGATATCAAAAAATGTGTAGTTCATCCATCCCATGAACATGTATATTATATTAATGACATCAAAATTCATTACCACAAAATCATAGTTTCTATTACAAATCCTAAAGGGTGTATTCAAAATACATTCTTCTTTTATCCACATCAGATGATCTTCTGAATACAAATAAATCCTTAAGAACAATTTATCTCCATTTCATTCATCAAAAAAATTATTCATATGTAAAATGGGATAGTTATTCTTCAACATCACAAGATTCAATTGATTATAATTGACACAAAATAATATAATTTCATCTACATTACTTTAAAAGAAGAAAAGGGTACCCAAATCCAATAAACCAATGTCAAATGAAAACCTTCTTTATATTATTTTCCATTTCAATTTTATAATACTTTAACTCAAAATGTACTATCCTATTTGGAGACATAAATGATAGAGAGGTACTTGAATATAATTTTTATCCCAAAAATGATTTCACATCAAGGGGGTACTATTACAAACTCTTCAAGAAAAACTGTGGTTTACTCTTACAATACCCTCATAAACACCACTTGATTAACCAATACTAAATCCAAAATCATCTTTTTAATCTTAGAATATATGGTATTTTCATGTCCCCAACCCATCATATGCACCCACTCCCAAATGAAGATGACATAGTCACAGTTATTATCAAACAATATTACCCTCCTACTAGATAAATCAAGGAAAACAACAACAAAAATATAACCAAACCATGTTTAAGATGGCATTATATGGTTATATCTATAATCCTAGGAAATTTCAAAAATACTAACATTTTCATTACACTATCTCATAATATATACATACAACATACAAGATAAACAGACCTCCACTCACTGTCTTGAACACCAATTCAACTAAAAGCCTCTTGAAATCATTCTATAAATAATATAATAATGTGGGTGTAATGAGGGAGTGAAAAAATAATAATTGATAAATTCATACACCTATAAATAGAATAGATATATTTTACCCCATAAGATGTATAGATCTCCTAGTGATGAAACTTTTATCATGTTCATTTGACTATATCAATATCCATAACCTCGTCGATATTGATTTCAACCAATTCCATGGTCATTCACATCCATATTTTACTCAGGGTGATGGAAATCACTTAATTTACCTTTTTTTACCAATATCATGTTAACAAAACAAATATTGGATCACCCTAGTTTTGTTACTACCATTAATGTAATTGATGCAATGACTAAACTAGAAGTGGTTGGCTAACTCAACATTGAATTTCCAGAAAGGCTGGGCACTCTATTTTTGAAAAACTAAAAACTCTTAGATAAAAGTAAACAATATATGATCTCCCAATAATCATATAAGGATTTTTATATCTAGTGATATTAAATTCAGGTTTATAATTTCAACTCTCCATTATTTTATACATCCACTAGCTAGGAAACTGATACCCTCTAATCACATCTCTACTCTATATTATGTCCTAATAACTTTCAGTGGGTAATGATATAATCCAATTCCATTCATTTTGGTTTTTCTCTACCTATTTTAGCACCACCAGAAACACCAATAATGTGAATGGGGTAACGTGGAACTGGATAACTAGAAGTAATACTCTCTCAAAATGTCATTCTCTATAATTTTAATCTTGAAGGATGTCTAAATCATAACGAAGGATATATGTTAAGTAAATTATAAACTCAAACTAGATAGAAAATTCCATGGGATCAGTCTTTTTTTAGTTCAATTTTATTTTATTTTTTATTGAATATATCTCATTTATGTATTATTTTTATACTTTACAGATTATAATAGGGTGACATGTATATTCTATTAGTGTGATTTGAGTTTTTTATATCAATAGTGGTTATGTTTCTTATATGATTTTGACATCAAGGACTTCTATACAATGTTGATGAGGAATTTTCTTGTAGATGGACAAATTTGGAAGTCCCTTGGTGTTATTGTTAGTGGCTTTAGAGAATCATGGAAATTGATAGAGGATTTTAGATCATTTTATCTTTATATCCATGAAGTCAATGATAGAGGGTTCCTCTATCAGATTCATGTGCAGTAATCTTAGTTGTATTGGGTAGAGGAATATAAATTGGAGGATTCTGAGGTGGAAGTTTTGTGGGATCATTTTTTTTTATCGATATCCATAATATATGGAAGATGTATTATTGGTATATTATTATCTCAATGGAGACTCTTTTTACCTTCAATAGTGTGTTGGTTGGTCCTCTGTGAGTTCAATAACTCACCTTCGGTCGTGCATTAGGATTTTAGAATGATGTATCATGCCTTCTGTATTAATTTTTTAATCTCAAAATGAAGTGGATAGTCATTGAGGTTTTATCTTGTTGTTTGGTCTATTATAGGGTTCATGATAAACATCATATTCCTAGTGGGTTTCTTCAACCACTAGAAGATACTTAGTGAATGTGGGAGGAAATTTCAATATACTGGGTGATTATTTTACCTTAAACTCAATATGGATATAATATTATGAGGGTGATCATTTATATGTTGATAAATTCATCATACTTATTGGCGATTAATGGTTTGTGGTCTACGAATTTCCAATCGTGGTAGTGTTTGTAGGATATTGTGTTTCTTCATAGGGTTTTAGGGATGATCATCTACAACCATGGTCATTATTTTATCTCATATGTATGGAATGGTAAAGAATATACTCTTATATCTCATTTATGCCCCAATCAATAAATTTCATCCATAAATCGAAGGTTAAATGAATTAAAATATTCAAACATTGGATGACATTTTCCCTATATACACTCTAGATTTCGGAGTTCTATGAGTACATTAACTACCCATAGTTGAGTTTATCTTTAATAATAATTATCACTCAACCATTTGAATAGCCCCATTTGAATCCTTATAGATATAAAAATCATATCTCCATTATGTTGGACTATTATTGGAGAGATTCTCTGATTATTTGACTGAAATTTGTGTAGAGCAGGATTGAAAATGTGAAAATGATTCATGATGGGTTGAATATATCATGGAACTGCTAGATGTCATATGTTTATCATAGTAAGAGTCATCTTGAGTTTCAAATTGGAGATATTATATTTTCAAATGTATCTCCTCATCAAGGGTAGAAAACATTTGGTCATAAAAGTAACAATTATTCTTGATTTATTAAGAATTTCATGATGATAGAGTCCATTATTGATGTTTTTTATCCATTAATACTTCTTTCACATATAGTTCGAATCCTTTAATGTTTTCACATGACACTACTCTATTGATATATTCCTGATTAATCCCATTTCATTGATTGGGTTGATTTAGATTTTTTATATTATGCTACGTTTGAAAAAAATCATGTTGGAATTTAGTACCATCATAAGAATGTATTATATGGGTGTTCAATTCCATTTTTTCATGTATTATGGTGACACAATGGCTTATAAGGGCATACCTAGGAACATGATCTGAATATGATCTTAAATATATGAATGTATTTGATAATTACTTAGTTAGAATGATATTTATGACCATATGATGATTAATGGTGATTATGGAGTGTGATTTTATTTCATTCCCATATAATTAGTTGGTTGTTGTAAAACTATTGAAATATCCAAAATTTAGTGTAATATCACATGGTCTTTCTTTTTTAAACCATTTTGTTTCCTTTATAGGTTTATTTTTTATTATCAGTGATGAAATTTGTTTGAGATGTATGTAATGTAAAAAATAAGATTTTCCTAAACATTTGATTTTTTTCTCAGGTTTTGAGGGACACTAGAGATTTTTTTGTGTAGTATTAGGGATGAGGTAAGGAGTTTGGCTTATTTATATTATTATATTGAATAATGTTTCCATCATTAGTTATTGCAGTATGGTCAATCTTCTAGAGAGTTAGTTTTAGATGTGAAATATTAAAGTTGTTACATGAATGCCAGAGGGTTATTTTTATTTAAGGGTATTTACATCGTTTAATCATATGTGATGTATTTAAGGATAATATTATGAGTAATTAGTTTCATCATGGGGAGTATTATCACTAAAAAAATAGTAATTGGTTTTAGTTTATATTATGTGGGGTTTGGTTTAATATTATGTAGGGATCAAATATATTGTGATAATAGTAACATCCTCATAAATCCCTTAGTTTCATGTACTATAGTTCTATTTTCTTAAATAAAATTTTGTTGTGGTCCATAAGATATGTCATGAGCATGATACATGGTTGATCAGGTTTAGTAAAATGTTACTCAATTACCCTGTGATTTCTATGGTATTAAGTCTCGCATAATGACACTCTTTTCCACATTTAAACACTACATATTCTCATTGAATAAAGGGTTATTTTTTTAGAGGAAAGGGGTATTTCTGTTGGTGGATTTCATTTTTATTCTTTGATTCAGGCTCACTATGGAATGATAAGTCTTTATCATTCCATGATATATAGTATTCATGATTTATCTACAAATTAGATTTGCCTCATTAATTAATTTTATTTCTTCTATATTATATAAATCTATATGAAATTTTAGGATCATTCTTTGAAAACCTAAGCTTATAGGATTGATAATTAATCATATTATTTGTGAGATGACTACCCTGTATCCATGGAATCCCTTATCTTCTTTTATTCTCTTTGTTATTATTTTGTTTCTTCCTTCCAATCTATAGAAACCAGGTTATTTCAATTTTTTGACTCCATCTCAATGATTGATGGATGTTTCATGATGAGATGGTGTTATTATTGTTATAATTTATCTAATATTGTATTAAAATATTACAAAACAAGCCTTTAGTTATATCTAGTTATATAATCATGTTCATGCTCTACTTACAGCATACGATCAATATCTTTCACAGTTTAAGATAAAAAAATGGTATACAATATTGAATATATGGATTCTACCTTATATCCTTATTTATTTACATTTGGTTATTTATCAACTGGTTAATATGTTTTTTTATAAAAAATAATCTGAAATGTTTAAGCAATTATAATATCCCAATGGGTATGTGTCATGGGTATCATGTGATGGTTCTCATCTGATGGAATTTGATTCATGAATCCATTCATTAAATAAAGGGAGACTATATAAAGGGATGTGATCCCCCTTCTGGTGAAATTTGATAGTTTTAATTGATATTCTAATCTCTCTTCTTCTATGGCATGCCATTTATCCTCAATAAGTTAGTTCTATCACAATATTGGATATTAGGTTCCTCTCATTATGAAAGAAGATTCTAGTAGTCGGTGTCAGCCTTATAGAGGTGATATTTTTTCTATTATCACTATGTGATTACAATAAAGCGTAATTTATCAATAACTATAAGGAAATATCTCTTTGTAATATTGGTACACATATTATATTTTATGTTCTTTATCCTCCATGTTAATTAATGATGATAGATCAGGAATATTTAAGGATTTCATCCACAGTAATGATTAGGATATAATCTACCGAACCCATTAGTTGTATTATATATATTACACTTAATGTATTTATATTATCTTTGACTATTTTCATAAATAAAAGGAATATCACAACTTTTTGAGGCCACTTCATGACATATGATATATCACAGTTGAATTTCAGCCACCAAAATGATTCACATTATGAAATTGGATATCATATTCCATTTTTCATATTCATAGGGTTTGCAAATTTTGTATCATAAGGTCTTATAATTTTAAATCAATATATTTTGTCTTGTTATGTGTACTATGATATGTGATATCATAATATATTACTGAAACTCAGGGTGTGTTAAAATTGAGAATCATGTCATAATAATTTTATATCATATATCATGATATATGACACGAACATATGAATGAAATTATGACAAATATAATTTAATTTACTTTTCCATAGAAGTAGATATATAGTGATACATAAGGATTTTATGGTGCATATGTTTTTTCCTTTTCATGATAGTCTTTCTAATGCATTATTTATTCGATACATTAGGTTTCTACATTTGTTTGAAAGAACATATCATAATTAATAATTGGGTCGTAAATTACAATTGATAATTATATTGTCAATCATAAGATATGAATCAATCATAAAATGAAGTAAATTAATTTTTTATCTAATAATTCATATAATATATAAATTATTATTTAGTTTTTTGTTTTATTTATCATAAATATGATATTTTCATGCCTAAGTGAAATATAAAATGTTTGTATTTGTATCCCATGTTAGAAAATAAATAAATTGATTATTTTTTTTCATTTGAATGTTTATGTTTATAACATATTTATTAAAATAATATATTATATATTCTTTAATTTTTGTTATAAGTTTGTTCTTACCAATTTTCATGCAATTTTTATATTCCATGTTCAACAGCATAATATTTAATTCTACTTTACCTATACCTTGGTTCATAATTAATGTTATTGGAATTAATTTATTTGATAAATATAGTTTATACATTTTAGGTTTTATAGTGATTATTAATTAGAATCTATCTTACGTAAATTATCCTTGTGTAGAGGGAATTTTCCAAAAACTCACAATTGACCTAGAGACTTATATCTTTTAAGAAAATGGTGGAAGTTATACATCGGTGGATCTAGGGTTTCTCATTTATGGATTTATACTTTTATATAAATCTAAAATTTTATATTAGTAGTTCATATACCAAGTGAATATGATGTATTCGGATATTTTTAAATATTTTTTTATTCTATTTTTAGGTGAGTTAAACAAATTGTGGTTTGTGTAAAGAGTTACAAAATATTATAGTATGAGCATATTTATTTAGTGGATGGAATAGATATTCCAAAACAAAAAATTTTGAAACATGCATACATAATGGAATAAAATATGATATAATAAATACATCATATGATGTCATAATTTTGAATTTATTATGAATTTGATTTATATTAAATTGGTAAGGATTTAAAATAAAATCACTTAAATACTATGTGAAAGATTTTTTCTTATGTGAAATTTTCAAGACATTGATTGTTTCGTATAGTTGACCCTCAAATATATGTGTGGATGGTTATCTTTTCTAAGTTAATAAAGTAATAAGGTAAACCTTCTAGTTAGGTTCCCTATTCTTGGAAAGATATTTGGGTTTCACATAGCTAGGAATCCCTAACTATATGATACTAAAGGAATAGTGTTGAGTGAATCCATATGATATAATTGGATAAAGAGTTATCTAATTATCTATCCAAGAGACATTTACGACTGGGTTGAATATTTTTTTTCTATTATAAATAGTAATGAATTATTAACATGCTCAACCTAGCGTCATACATGATGAAATAAGGGTATAGGTTTACTAAAGGGACATAATGTATGGTTCATCAATTTTAATTGGAGTACATTCATTAAATGTCCTTGATGAAAATATATAAAACATGGTAATTATATATATATATATATATATCTTCATTGTTTAAATGTCATGAATCATATCTATAATTTTGAGACGTATAACAAGTATTAATGATGGAAGAATCATATATTGTTATCTAATGTTGAGAAGTATTCTCAAAGAAAAACATTCTAAATATCTAATTCTAAATATCATAGAAACCAATTACTAAATCTCTTACTCATGGGTATTAGATACTGAATGTGAATCACACATTTCTTATAATAAAAACACACTCTAAAATAAGATCAAATCTAATAAAGGTGAATTATATATATGTGTTTTAAATGGGGAAGGAGTTATTCCATTAATGTCTGTAAATAATGATCCATGTCTACATAGTGGAATAGTTATAGGATTGGAAAAACAATTTTTATTTTAATACTATAAAGAACATTTTTATTTATATAACTTGTTTATAAAAAAAGTATTTTAATTCATTAATATTATCAAATTTTATCATATTTATATGTTAATGATATGGTTGACGGGATTGGAAATATAATAAATGGTTTATACCTTCTGGATATGGATAATCACATATATAGAATTCAGAATATAAAGGTTCAATTTGATTGTAATTCCACATAAATTTATCATTGAATATTATAACATATAAATTATAAACATATTCAAACAATCTTTTGACTTGGATTATTTGAATCATTTTATTATGAATTGTTCAAATACATTTAATATTGTTTAATAGAATAATTTACCAAAGAAACATTTATTAAAAACGTGCAAGGGTTTTTGGACAATTGTATCTCATATATTGTGATTTATATGCACCAATGATTAAAAAATAAAGTTGTGGGATTGTGTGACACTAATGATTAAATTATATGATCCACTTCTTTCTATAGAAATAATAAAATAGTGAACATAAATTTATTCATGACTTTGATTAAAAAATAAATTCTAATTTTTAGAAATTTCACTTGATAAAGAGAATATCCTTTTTGGAATTAGGATGCCAATACTATATTAGGATGAATTTTTGGTATTTTTCTAAAATAAAATATTTTTAAGTGAATAAGAAAAATACCGATTATAAAAAAATCGTATTTTATTTTCACAAATTTACAGTCTCTTTTTTCTAGATTTATTTTAAAATTAAATTATGTAAATTTAATTATAAATAATTAAATTATTTCCAATTTTATCAACATTATACATGAATTTTTATTAAAAAAATCTATACTTAAAAAGTTATTATTATAGAAAATAGTTTTTCATCGCATTATACTAGATATATTTTAAATAATTTTTTTTTCACTTACAGAAATTGAATTTTATATAATTGAATAAACTTTTGGAATCAAATTCTTAAAATTTTTAAATTATTCCAATTCAATTTTTTTGCCATTATGAATAGTATTTTTGGTAAAAACAAGTTAGTTACCACGATAAGAGTAAAAATGCGTTGAAATGGTTGAAACTAAAATAATAACTGTTAAATTGAAAAAAAATATTTTTATAAATACTATTTTATGGTAAAAATTCAGCCCTACCTCATCTAATCTTCGAATATTAGTCATTTTGGATCCATGTTTCTTGAATAATACAATAAGTTTTTTAATATTTTGAAAAACAATCCTACTGTGTCCACAATCTCACTCATAAAAGTACACAACATTTCCTCCCCTCTCTACATGTAAAATACTTATATCTCATCCAATTAATACTAAAAAAATTATTTTACTTACCACCTTCAAATTTATTGGTCAGGGTTTTATCTAAATTCCAAACATAAAATGATTAAGGTTTAAGAAAATGGAGGTTATCCAAAGAAGAGTTATAGCTCTTAAGTGAGTGTTTTTATTTTATTACATCTTATAACTCATTCAATTTTGTGATAAAAATGATGATATAATAACAAAATAATATCCCATATACTAATATTTTATTTTTTTTCAATGATTCAATGTTAATCAATCTTCTTCTCCATTGAATGGGAAACAAAGGCGTTATTTATGTGTATGTCCAGACTATTTCCTCCTGAATCGATTTATTTAATTTTTCATCAACACAATTAATTGATTAATATTATTATGTATATAGTGTCTATATATGATATTTATTACATAATTATTATTCTAGTAATATAATATATCATTTACCTCTACACCCTTCCTCCTATTAAAAAATGATAATATCACTCATACATATGTGTGGACTACCACCTCCACAAAGCAATGTGATTAATTTTTCATGTTGGACACTAAAGAAAGATCATAAATATTTATATAATGAATAAATATAATATTTATATCATAATTAATTTTTTATATTTGATGGAACCACAAGAAATATGCAAGAAGAAATCCGCTGAATTGAAACTTATATGAAAAATGAAATAGATAACACTTGAAAATGAAAATTTTGTAAGGAATTATTAAAACATGTTTGATAAAATATTATAAGTAAAAAATATATAATATTATATGTTTAATTTTTTTTTATATAAAATTATAATAATATTTAATTTAATATATTATAGGTTAAAATCACTTGTGAAGAAATTTGAAGTTCAATTAAGGATTTCTTTGAAAATATCATCTGTAGTCAATATAATTTATCTTTAAGAATATATTTGGTTAATAATATGATATTAAAATATTAAAACCCATAAATTTAATTATCCTCTAGATATTTCTGAAATTACATATTTTAATTTAATTTTCTTCTATATTAGTACTCAAATGTATGAAAGAATGTTTTCAAGTAAAATTTAATTTGTTTTTTTGTTCAGTTTGGAAGCAGTTTCTTCCATGTCCATATATTCTTTAAAATACATTAAATAATTAAAATATTATTTTAAAATAACATATTACTATTATTTTCAATCGTATTTAAATTTTACTAAAAACCTTTACAATAAATCATCTTATTGTTTTCAAAATGAGCTAATTTTTATCTAAGGTTTCGATGGAATCCTTATTTTAATATACACCACATGCATGGGTTTTCCCACTATCAGGGATATTTGTTTCTTTGAATCTTACCTTATAGTTGACTTTTTAATTTACGAATTAAATGGGTTTCTGAATATTTTATTAACTTTTTTATTTTAAATAAATTATTTCATAATAGATAATGGTTTTTTCCTCACGAAATGTTCGAGTGGTATTTTAATAGTATTTATAGCTATTTTAAAATCCTTTGATGAACCTTATTACATAGTGATGTTACTATCTAATGATTCCATCCAATATATTTATCTGGATGGAATTTCATTGTTTTGATTTGGAAGTGTATTGGCATCCTGTAGGATAGTTCTTCCAATATGGATTTCTATTGATTATTAAGTCATATTTATTATGTTGTATTTTTTTAATAATATCATGAAATCATTGGAATTGATAAGTGAGCGTTGGGTCTCAAAATTACAAATCCCATCGATGCATATATATATATATATATATATATATCATGAGACAAAAAAGGTTGGGTATTTAGAATACTCCTTACACATTTGTGTAATATTTTTTTTCTCGAGGCCTCGATGATATGATTAATATCTTCATAATTATGAATTCTATCATTATGAAATTTTTTATTGATATCCATATGATTATTAAAGTAGTTATATTATCCATGGATTAGTTTATCATCATTTTATTATTTTATGTAATTATTTGGTCATCATTTATTCCTTCCACATTATACATGAATTATTTTTTCTATGGTTTATTGTTATGTATGTATTCCATTACGAAGCAACATTACTCAACCATTTAATTTTTATCCTTTCTTATAGATTCTAGGTAATGTTCCATGATTTATATTTAAGGATACTCTATAGGTAATAGTAAATTTCTCAAATAAAATACTATTTTTTATTTTATGATTTCAAAGGGAATATTCAAGAATGTATCTAGTTTTCTAGTAATACTAAAATATTAAATCCATTGGTATAAAATATCTTGTATCATGTGATATTGTAAGAAAGTGACCACCAGCTCAATTCTGCTAGGATCAAGGTTATTATAGTTGGTATCAGTGTAAATTTATTATAAACCCTGGGAACTACATTGTGGAATAAAAAAATTAGATAATATAATCTTATCATAAAATATACTTATAATTCAAAGTATATAAATATATCATGAATTTTTTGTATGCTGTATAATGTTTTGTTTCATTGAAAATAAATCCTTATCAGGATACAATAAATTTTACATGAATGTGTCACATATTTACAAAGGGGTAATAACCGTGATAGAAGTGGATTGGGTATTAACTTGATCTTAATTTTTCCATACTGAGTGGGTTTAAGAATGAACACTTATCTAGACACTCTATGGGGTATACTTTATTTGATTTGCATTCTCTTTTCAAAAAATTAAGAAATATTTGAAAATATTTTTCTGATTTTAATATAATATAAATAAAACTATGTTTATGATTTTTATATCACTAGTGCAGAAAACATTTTTTATGTCGGTTATTTTTTATTATTTACGTCGGTTTTTAGGCGACGTTAATACGGACGACGTTATAAATAACGTTTTTTACGTCGGTTATTTAAAACCCGACGTAATATCCCTAACATCACGGTGGTTATCACGTCGGTTCATATAATAACCGACGTGATAAATATGCGCGGGGGGGCTTTATCACGTCGGTTATTCCCTAAACCGACGTGATAAAACGCCTGGGATATCGTTTATCACGTCGGTTATGTCATAACCGACGTGATAAACCCTTCCCATGGCCTATTATCACGTCGGTTTCTTAAATAACCGACGTGATAAAAAGCCCTGGGAAACGTTTTAGCACGTCGGTTATCCAATAACCGACGTGGTAAATCGATTCCCAGGCCTTTCAGCACGTCGGTTATATTAAGAACCGACGTGATAAAAGCCCCGGGAACGGTTTATCACGTCGGTTCTAGAAAAACCCGACGTGATTAACCCCTATCGATTTATTTACCACGTCGGTTATAAAATAACCGACGTGAAAGAAATTTTTTTTTTTAAATATTTGCACTGCTCTCACCAAAAAGCAACCAAAATCCAAACAAAAATAACCATGCCAGCCCTCCCCCAAGCCCCAACTGAACCCCACCCTCATCTATACCCACCTAACAACCTGGCCAGCCCTCCCCCACCACATTGGAGCCCCACCACAACCCTTGGACACCCCCCCACCCCTTGGACAGCCCCCCTACCCTCATTTACACCCCCACGACCCCTAGTACAGCCTCAAACACCCATTGGACACCCCTCCCATATCCCTTGGACACCCTCCACCCCTTGGACACCCCCACGACCCCTAGTACAACCTCAAACACCCATTGGACACCCCTCCCATATCCCTTGGACACCCTCCACCCCTTGGACACCCCCCACCCCTTGGACAGCCCCCCCCCCCCCCACCCTCATTTACACCCCCAAGACCCCTAGTACAGCCTCAAACACCCATTGGACACCCCCCCCCCACACCTTGACATCCCTCCCAGACCCCTTGGACACCCCCCCCCCCCCCCGACCCCTGGACACCCCCCCCCCCCCCCCGAACCCTTGGGCAGCCCCAAACACCCCTTGGACACCCCTCCCATATCCCTTGGACACCCCCCCACCCCTTGGACACCCCCCACCCCTTGGACAGCCCCCCCACCCTCATTTACACCCAACCGGCCCCTTGGACAGAACTCCCAGACACCTTGGACACCACTCCCATATCCCTTGGACACCCCCCACCCCTTGGACACCCCCCCCCCACCCCTTGGACAGCCCCCCCACCCTCATTTACACCCAACCGGCCCCTTGTACAGAACTCCCACCTCATTTACACCCCCCCCCCGACCCCTAGGACAGCCCCAAACACACCTTGGACACCCCTCCCATATCCCTTGGACACCCCCCAAACACCCATCCACCCCCTTGGAACCTCTCCCCCATACCAAAATCCAGACCAGAAAAACCATCAACAGTAGACCAAAACAAGAAGTAGAGAAAAATTAAACATTCACTTATATAACATTCAAAACTTACACTGTCAACTTCAAAAAAAAACTAAATCCAACCTAAACGACTACGAAATACACAATTACATTGACAATATTCAAAATTACATTTTACATTACAAACAAATAAAATTCAATCAAACCTGTAAAATAATTTGACCACTCCACTTGTAAGTGTTTGATATCTTCAGCAGTAAAGGGTTGAGGGTCATCAAAAAGCTACAAAGGAAAATGATAGTAGTCAACGTGTATAATGAATAAATCAAATTGAAATATTATGAGAAAGAGGAAATCTTACCAGGTCAAAACTCAGAACTGTCCCAGTTGTTATTATTTCATATATAAATCTTAACATGTAATATCTGCATTCGATGATGCCTTGTTGCTCATGACATTTCTGTTTGAATGAGTGTAAATTCAATATATTATTTTTATGTAATAAATCAAAATGTAAAAATTATAAATGGATATTTACCTTCGCATGTACATATTTGATCTTGAAATTCCTTTTCTTTGCGCTTTTTCGAAAGTGGACCCACGCCCTGTTAGAAAATAATACGAATGGGGTAAATTTAAAATTCATTATAATATATAAAACTATTGTGAAATTGAAACTTACGTTTCCAATATATTCTTAAAACTTTCTCGCACATCATCATGGAGAGAGCATATCCAATAAAGTTTTTTCTCCCTAGGGCAAAAAACCCCTAACATCCAATGATCCCTGATAAAAGGAAATTTAACGTTAGTGGTTTTTTATGTTAAAAGATAATTAACTCTTTGAGAGGGATGTGTTTCATACCTCTCACAAAAAGGCATCATCCAACACTGTGTGATTACATTCTTTTCAAATCTATCAGCAATATAAAGCATTCTTTGTTCCTCATCCAATGCGCATGCTTCAGGGGAAATCAATTGTGGGTCCATGAATCCATATACATCTGTCAGCTCATTCCTCTCACAAATTTTATACAGATACCTAATACAAAGCAGACATAAGTATACATTTTTAATAAATATAACGCAAGGAAAAGGTGTTAAGACTTACATGATAAAAATTTGCACCACGTTGATGCCCAACTTATCTCCAGTGACAAACTCCGTGATATCAGTTTTCATAATCCCCACACATAGTTCACATCCACACACATGAGCTTCCATTGTAAAGTCATAATGATCCGCCAACAAATTTGAATATCTTGACAATTTGTCAAGACTGCTAGTATCTGCATCTGATGTCATAGCTATCTGTCTTTGTTGTTGTCTATACAGTATTTCTTTACCTTTGAAGTATTCCAGTAAAAATAAATTGAAAAATATATTAGTTTTCAAATGATAAAACATTAATAAAAATATAAAATAAAAGATATAACATCCATACCTCTATGGTAATGAGTCGAAGAAGTCTGGATGGCCAAAGTAAAAAATGGCCGATACTATGTCCAACTGTCGTCACCTCATCTGTAGGTAATGGTATCTGAGCTGATCTATCTATAATATCCTGTACAGTGACCCTCTGATTCTCTACCTCTAACTGTTGATGATGAACTGTATCTCCTATACAATATACCATCCCATATGAAACTATATGATGTTGAGGATCATCAACATACAACTCACAATAAGTAGGTAGATGCGGCGGAGGAGGAGGATCAAAAATGGGGTCTGCAGGCTGAGGTGGGGGAGTGGGAGCTACTGGGAGAGGTGGAGTGGGAGCTGCACCCTGAAATTGTCTTTGCAAGTCTGCATACATTAACTGCACCGATGCTCTAATCTTGTCCTCCATTGTCGCATTAATATTAAGGACTTCAGCCTCCAAGGATTCTATTTTTTTTTATAAACTCCCTCAACGTTAGAAGTTGAGGAACGTGGCAACACTTTTCTTACCGATACACCTGCCGGATATCCTCTTACACGGCCAGGATGATCGGGCTTTCCCAATTCCATAGATAAAATATCTTCCCTCCCAGATGGTGTAAATGTCCCCTGTGAACTCTGCTCCTCAAGAGAGTCCTGTAATAATTAATTGAACATTTCTATAATGATTGGAAATATATGACGAAAATAGTAAACTTAAATAAATAAAATAGATATCTTACAATCCTCTCAACTACGAGTCTCGATTCTTCCGAAAGATATTGTCCTTTTTTGCCCTTCCGAGCTCTTTTCCATTTCTCATGTCTAGATGGAGGGGATGGAGGGGCCACCTCTCCAGAGCTTGAAGACTCAGCTCTTAGTTGTTGAAATTTTTCTACCATCATTTGTTCTTCCAATAATGCATACCCACCGCGAGATAAACTATGAGGGTATACATTTTTCGATTGGATCTCTTGATGGGCTTTCCTTGTTTGCTGTAAATTAAGAATAAGTAATCATTAACAAAACAATAATAAGATCATTTATATAAGAAAGCTTATAAAAGTTTACATTGCCCTTACCAAAAATGATTCTTTTCTTCTACTTTCAAAAAATTGTCTCCATGTGTCTTCATCTATAAAAGGATATATACGACATGGATTCTCACGACTCCTATGACCATAAATGAAATCATATGAGAGGGTTGATTTGAAATCCCTCCATCTCCTAGCAGCCAATGATAAGCATTTCTTCCAGACTCCTCCAGTGTCAGGATTATCAAATGTCATCTGATAAAAAAGAGGTTAAAAATATTATATATACTAGAAACATTTAAAGAACAGTCAAACAATAGCAAAAGATCATACCAAAATGGTCTCCCACAGCTGTGAAATTATCGCCTTATCCATACTTCTCCAATCATCATAGAGAATGCTTACTTTGCTCTTAGCCTGAGTTGCTACAAAACCCTTAAAATCTTTAGCATTTGGACCTCTAGGAAGATGATCATCATCAAACTCCACGACTATCCTCTCCTCCTTCGTACGGGAAAGTGATAATTTTGGTAAACGTGTGCACCCACGCTTACCAACCTTTGAACTCTTTTTTGTAATAGGAGCATGTGAATGTTCCTCCCCAGATGTATGACCAATATTCTCATCTCCAGAATCATGTGGCTGATCAACTGATTGATCTGTCATTTTCCTTCAAATCAAAAAAACAAACATTAGTTCACAAATAGAAAAGTGTACTAAATTACATAATAGTAAACATTGGTAATATGGTAAGCATGTTAAACAATGATAAAAATGGTAAACACAGGCAAAAGGTTGCCAAGGAGTTGGCCCAAGAAAGCTGAAAAGTGGACTCACTGAGTCCACCGGTGTGAGCTCACCGGCCAGCCGGAGGACCCAGGCAGTAGACTTGCCCACTGCCTGGTGCCACCGGCCGGCCGCTGGCTCACCACCGGCCGGCCGGTGGACCAGACAGAGAGCCTTCCTCTGTCTGGACCACCGGCCGGCCGTTGGCTCATCACCGGCCGGCCGCTGGTGATCCAGACAGAGAGGAAGGCTCTCTGTCTGGTCCACCGGCCGGCCGGTGGTGATCCAGCGGCCGGCCGGTGGACCAGACAGAGAGCCTTCCTCTCTGTCTGAACCACCGGCCGGCCGCTGGCTCAACACCGGCCGGCCGCTGGTGATCCAGACATAGAGGAAGGCTCTCTGTCTGGACCACCGGTCGGCCGCTGGCTCAGCACCGGCCGGCCGGTGGACCAGACAGAGCTTTGTTCTAGACCACCGGCCAACCGGTGATCCACCACCGGCCCGCCGGTGCGCCCAGGACTTCTCCTCTTTACGGTTTTTATTGTTTTATCATTTTGGTTTGATACATGTTTTAATAAGTAAAAAATTTACAGTATCTAACATTATATGAAAAAACTAAATGTAAACAAGAAATAAACTTGTGTTACCTGTAATTTTAGGAATGTACAGTTGGATTTTTTTCCCAAATTCCTTCGTCGTGATCGTTCCTTATGGCACAAACCATGTCTTCAACATACTCATCATTATGTTCTGTTAATATTTCCATGGAAGTAGGGATCTCACATAAATCAGCATCTTCATCAAATTCATCCTCACCAACATATTGGTTTTTCCCTTGTAAAACAACAGCCCACTGCATATCTGATTGATCTACTACATAGAAAATTTGTTTGGCATGTCTTGCCATTATAAAAGAATCAGTTGTGTCTTCCAATCTAATCAGATTAACAAGTGTCATTCCAAATTCATCATGTCTGACACTGTTGTTACCGATAAACCATTTACAGTTAAAAATGGGAACTTTAATTTTAATGTAATCAGCCTCCCATATGTCTTCAATCACTCCATAATATGCACTTGATGCCGAAATTGGGTTTCTGTCCTTAGCACTCGAAAAATGCATTGCTTCTGCAAACACCAATACACCACTATTCTGAACTGCACTTCTATTGTCCTGAGCTTTCGTATGAAATGTATAGCCATTAATGTCATAAGCGGACCATGTTATCACATTTAAAGATGGACCACCCACTATCCATTTTAATGTCTCTGATACATCTGATCTACCAAGCAAGGTCTTTTTAAACCATGGAAAAAAAGTTTTGTTGTGCTCATTCAAAATCCACATTTCTTTCTTCTTTGGATGACATTGTTTCAACTCATTAATATGCAATGTGATATACAGTTGAACATCAGCTATGTTATTCAAGATGTATGATTCTAACTTATTCATATGTTCAGCTGACAGTGATTTGACTTTCAATCCACGAATCCCCTTTCCCTCATTATTAACCCGTTCATGGCGAGATGGAGGCAAACCTATGTGTTGCGCCGTAGCCAAGTAGCTCGTACAAAACTCTGCTACCTCCTCAGAAATATACTTTTCAATAATGGAGGCTTCAGGTCGATATGGATTTTTAACATATCCCTTTAATATTTTCATATACCTTTCAAAAGGATACATCCAACGAAGATATACAGGTCCACAAAGCCTTATTTCTCGAACTAGATGAATCATTAAATGCACCATCATATCAAAAAAAGTTGGAGGAAAATACATTTCCAAATGACAAAGTATAAAAATTGCATCCTTTTCCAAAATGTTCAAAGCATTCACATCAATCGCCTTGTTGCAAACTGAATTGAAAAAATAACACAACCTCATTATAGTCTTTCTGACACGGATGGGCAATATTCCACGCGGTGCAACTGGTAGAATTTGTTGCATCATGACGTGAAAATCATGTGATTTCATACCTATCAACTTCAAGTCTTTCAATGAGACAAAATTTTTTACATTTGAAGAATAACCTTGAGGCACTTTGATATCATGAAGACACTGACAGAAGCTACTTTTCTCCCTCTTCGATAATGTATGACAAGCCGGGGGAAGAAATGTTCGTCTTCCTTTAGGAGTGGGAGCTAACTCCAAACGTATTCCCATTGACAGTAGGTCTAACCTTGCATTCAACCCATCTTTTGTCTTTCCTTTAATATCTAGCAATGTTCCGATCAAAGAATCACAGATATTCTTCTCCACGTGCATGACATCAATATTATGTTTGACTTCATGATACCTCCAATATGGTAGCTCAAAAAATATTGACCTTTTCTTCCAAATATGTCTATCATTACCAGATTTCTGTGTCTTTCCCAATGTCACATAAAGGTTTTTCACCCTCTCAAAATACAATTCTGGGGATAAAGGTTTAGAAGCACTATCAAATTCTTGTGATCCATTGAATGCCTTTTTTAGTCTTCTATAAGGGTGATCCATAGGCAAAAACTTTTGATGACCCATGTACACTGTTTTCCTCCCATGATGCAATTGACAATATGACGTCTGTTGTTCGCAAATTGGACATGCTTTATGCCCTTTAACACTGTATCCAGACAAATTTCCATATGCTGGGAAGTCATTTATAGTGAATAGAAGCACTGCATGCAGTTGAAAATATTCCATTTTATAAGAATCATACACCCTAATACCATCAGCCCATAACAGTTTCAAATCATCAATCAGCGGTGACAAGTATACATCAATATCATTGCCGGGTTGCTTTGGACCAGAGATCATGATACTCAACATGACATATTTGCGCTTCATACAAACTTCAGGAGAGAGGTTGTAAATTACCAATAAAATAGGCCATGAACTATGTGTGCTACTGAGGGTTCGGTATGGATTCATTCCATCTATGCACAAGCCTAGTCTCAGATTTCTAATTTCATTTCCAAATATAGGGTACTGGGCATCAATTTCCTTCCATTGTGGACAATCAGCTGGATGACGTATTTTTCCATCACATACCCGCTCATCAGCATGCCATCTTAACCTTTTTGCATCATGTGAATTAGCAAATAAACGTTTGAAACGAGGAATTAGCACCCCCTTGGACAGCCCCCCACACCCACCCATCCCCTTGGACACCACCCTGGACACCCCCCGACCCCTCTGGACAGCCCCCGACCCCTCTAGAAAGCACCCCCACCCCTCCTGGACACAACCCCCCACCCCCGACCTGCTTGGACACCCCCTGGACACCCCCAACCCTCTGGACAGCCCCTGACCCCTCTGGACAGCCCCCCACCCCTCCTGGACACCACCCCCCACCCCCTACCCCCTTAGACACCCCCCTGGACATCCCCCAACCCTCTGGGCAGCCCCCCCACCCACCCGGACAACCCCAAATACCCTCTGGAGAGGCCGCCACCCACTTGGACAGCCCCCCACACCCATCCACCCCCTTGGACAGCCCCCCACACCCATCCACCCCCTTGGACACCCCCCTGGACACCCCACCGACCCCTGTGGACAGGCCGCCACCCCCTTGGACAGCCCCCCACACCCACCCATCCCCTTGGACACCACCCTGGACACCCCCCGACCCCTCTGGACAGCCCCCGACCCCTCTAGAAAGCACCCCCACCCCTCCTGGACACAACCCCCACCCCCGACCTGCTTGGACACCCCCCTGGACACCCCCCAACCCTCTGGACAGCCCCCCCCCCCCCCCACCCCTCCTAAACACCACCACCCACCCCCTACCCCCTTGGACACCCCCCTGGACACCCCCCAACACCCACCCACACCATTGGACACCCCCCCACACCCACCCACCCCCTTGTAAACCCCCCTGGACACCCCCCGACCCCTCTGGACAGCCCCCCGCCCCTCCTGGACACCACCCCCTACCCCCTTGGACACCCCCCTGGACATCCCCCAACCCTCTGGACAGCCCCCCCACCCACCCGGACAACCCCAAATACCCTCTGGAGAGGCCGCCACCCACTTGGACCGCCCCCCACACCCATCCACCCCCTTGGACACCCCCCTGGACACCCCACCGACCCCTCTGGACAGGCCTCCACCCCCTTGGGCAGCCCCCCACACCCACCCATCCCCTTGGACACCACCCTGGACACCCCCCGACCCCTCTGGACAGCCCCCGACCCCTCTAGAAAGCACCCCCACCCCTCCTGGACACAACCCCCACCCCCGACCTGCTTGGACACCCCCCTGGACACCCCCCAACCCTCTGGACAGCCCCCCCACCCCTCCTAAACACCACCCCCCACCCCCTACCCCCTTGGACACCCCCCTGGACACCCCCCAACACCCACCCACACCCTTGGACAGCCCCCCACACCCACCCACCCCCTTGTAAACCCCCCTGGACACCCCCCGACCCCAAATCCATGCACCTATGCCATGGTTGTGTTTGAATAAAGTAGTAACAACTGTAAAAGGGCAACCCATCCAAATGGACACGCCCCAACCCTCTCGGGGATTTATAGAAAACGATGAAAAATTAGTGAAATCGTAAAATTACTCAATATTGCAAGTCGAACAAATAGATCTAGGGATTATAAATAAGATTATGGTGCCAAAACGAGTTAAAAGGGTTCGCAATCGAAGAATCTTAGCTAGTTTCAACAAAAAATCACAACACATATATATATACTATCCGCGAAAAAAAACGAATGAGTGGGAGGATTACCTGAGTGCTGCGAGTTTAGATGATTGATCCGAGGAGATTAAATATGAGAAACGATGATCGCAAAACGAATCTAAACCAACGAAATGGACGAGCCGATTCGGGTTTACGCGCGAGAGAGACGAGTCGCGACTGTCGAAGGTAAACTCGCGAATGACAATCCACGGGTCTGGGTAAATTTTTAAATGAGTTATCAAGTCGGTTATTCAATAACCGAAGTGATAATTGTTTTAAAAACATTTATAACATCGGTTATTTCAATAACCGACGTAAAAACCTTCCTCCGATTCTTTTTTTACGTCGGTTAGTTTATAACCGACGTTATAAAGGGCTCAAAATCCGCGTTTTTTTACGTCGGTTATTCCATAACCGACGTCAAAAACATCTGCGGATTCTTTTTTTACGTCGGTTATTTTATAACCGACGTAAAAAAGCCTTCAAAAACCGTGTTTGTTACGTCGGTTATTCAATAACCGACGTAAAAAGGCCTTCGAAAACCGCGTTTTTTACGTCGGTTATTTTTATAACCGACGTAAAAAACGAAGGCGCATGATTAATAACGTCGGTTATAAAAATAACCGACGTTAAAGGTGTACCGAACACAGGTTTTTACGTCAGTTAAGAAATAACCGACGTAAAAAAACTCGTTTTACATATTATGACGTCGGTTTTATATAACCGACGTAAAAAATGGTGACGTAAAAAACGTTTTCTGCGCTAGTGATATTAGTTATACATTAATTAGTAATCTATGTTAAGTGATTAACCAATTTTAGTAGTATACATTATGATTTATAATATTATGTTTTAATCTATTGTATGTAATTATTTTCAAATTGGTCGCATCTAAAGGAATAGAAACAATATTAATATATATAATCTATATAGTTATTAATATCCATGGTAAGACAATAAATTTCTAGCTGGTGACAGTGTTGGAACTGAGAAAATTATAACTATATTGGGCCAGTTGACTAAGGTTATGACTATGAACCTTTTTTGTATGGAGAAATTTTTTAATTTGAAATGTGGTGTAAAAAAGTAAGGCCATTTTATAAAAAACATCTATCAATAGAACCACCATCCCAACAGTATCTGAGTAATGAATATGTTTTTTTAGAAAAGTTATTTATCATTTTGGGAAGTAATGATGAGGGAGTATTTTATTGAATGTTTATCATATCATGGAGGATTTAGATCATTGGTAGTTTTTGATATGATACACTAATTATGAGAAATAAATAAATATTATAGATTAGAATGATTTTAATGCACTTTTCTTTTAAAGTTATTTTCCTCATGATAAATGAGTTAATAAAAAGAGACAATTCCTTAGAAAATGAAAGAAGGAAGTTGAAAATGTTACCATATATAAAAACAACATTACAATGTTAGAAAGGCATACTAAAATATATATATGTAATCCAGAGAGTATGGTTGAACATTTCATTGATGGGTTGTAGAAAATCCTTTAAAAGGAACTATTCTCCAAAAAAATGATATAAGATTTAGATATATAATCATGTGCTCTCAATATAGAGAGTAAAATCACCAAGTCATATGACTTCAAAATGAATTAATAGAAGAATAGGATAACTGAGCACCTAAGGGAGAATAAAATGGATAAGATGAAAATGAGATGGTGGAATTTTCAACTTTTCATACAATTGATTCACTCTAAATGAGAATTGGTAATTTTAAGATTAGATAAATACCTGAATCATGGGTATTATTTTATCCTCAAAGGAAATAAAAATATAGCATGGCTACATGGGAATTCGTTACTTGGATCACTAGAATCATGTGACCCATAGGACATCAATTGAAAATGTTATGAGCTACACATGATCTACTAATTATCATGTGAATCCCCTACGAATAGACTTAATGGATATCACATAATATTATAGATATGGCTTAATGATAATGTGAATGCTTCTAAATAAGTTCCCCCAATCATGTGATGTGTCAGTCAATAGATGATTGACAGTCACTAAATCTCTTTATTGAGATTTTTTTGAAAGGGCATAAGCATTATGTAAAAAAGGAGTTGTGCTAATTTTCATCTGAAACGGTTGATGTGTTCCACATGACTAGTGAAATGATCATGTGAAATCCCGAGGGACATGTCAAATTCGTCATGTGAAGGCCACTGGACATGTAACCTTCATCTTTTGAAGGACTTATGACATGTCTATTTGATCATACGATTCCCTTATAAAGAATCCTGGGTGATTACCATGGGTTTTATAATAAAAAGTCTAAAAAGAATTTGAAACATCAGGAGATAGAAGTTATGATGATTGTCTTGTGAACTAATTATGAAGGTTATGTGACCATTTTAACAATCATGGGAGATACTTAGAGACATTTTAACCACCGTTTGAAAAATACTTTCAACTTTTCACCCTTATCATGTGAAGGCCCTTGAACATGTCTATTCAACAATTCCACACCCTGATGGATAACCGTTGATAAAATTTCAAATGTATTTTTAAATAAAGATTAAAACTGAAAATGGTAGTACCATCATGAAAAGATAATTTATTTTTATTTTCATTAGAAGGGGTTATGCACCTCATGTTATTAGTTTAACGATCACACAAGGTCCCTTTGACATTGCATCTTGATCTTGAAAGGGGCATCCAACATGAAATTTGTATCTCATGTAGGGTATTAGACATGTATTCCCTGATCACGTGAAAGTACTTCATTTATAGGTAACCATATCATGTGAATAATTCCAGACATTTTATCCTAATATGGTATTTTTTTGATATTTCAATTAGAATTTCTGAAATACATTGACATGACATTGTTTCAAATAAATTTAGAAGAGGGAGAAAAGTCATGTAGATGATGTTTCTTATCTGGAGTAAGGGGATTCCATGAATAAAATACAGTGGTTTTACACGAATCATGCTATATAATGCTATGTCCATCAACTCATGCCCATATTTTCAATATACACACTATTTGAAGTGGCATATATCTGGAGGGAATGTCCGATAAATCCATCCTTATTAACAAAAAAATACACAAACATGGAAGCATAAAGAAATGAGTATACTTTTCTAGGTAGTGAACCATTAAATCACAAAATTATTTCTCCAAGTAATCCTAGGGAACCACTTATGGTTTCACGATATGCTTATAATTGTCTTGTGATCACCATATTGATCATGTGAAGGACATTTGGAGTGTTTTACGGGACACCAAACAAGCTCCAAAGTTTGGACATCATTATGTGACATCCCAACATGCTAGCTACAGAAACAAATTATGATTTTAGGAAATAAAGGTTGAGAATAATGGATAAAACATAAAACTGAGATATGTTGATTTTCATGTGAGAGGGCCATACTCCCCACATAATCAGTGCAATAATAATGTTGATTCCCTTGGACATGTTAGCCAAGTTATGTGATGTACTCTTGACATGACAGTCAGATCACGTTAATCCCTCCAGACATGTTATCTAGATCATGTGATATCCTATGGACAAGTAATCCAGATCATATGGAGTCCTCCAGACATTTCAGTCAAATTTGGAAATGACCATCAAACATGTTAGCTGGAACATGGAAATACCTTGGGATATGTCATCCAAATCATGTGATACCATCTAGACATGTTCTCTAGATCATGTGATGTCCTCCGGATTTGTCATCTTAATGATGTGATGTTTTCCAAACATGTCATCTAGATCAGGTAAAACCCATCCAAATGTTTCATCTATATCATATGATGTCTTCCAGAAATGTATTCCATATCATGTATTTTCCTCCAGATATATTACTGATTTTCTATAATTTCCTTCAAACATTTCATCCAGATCACAAAAATTGTTCGTACATGTCATCCAAGTCACATGAAAACCCTTGGACATGTCATCGAGTTCATGTGATCTCCCTCAAAAATGTCAGCCATTCCAAACAGACATCCATAGAAATTTCATCCATACACTCCAGACATATCATGAAGACACCCACGACATGTCAAACTGGCATCCTCAGACAAGTCTGCCTATTACATCATGAACACATGGGAATCCACTTTTCTGCACTTCCCCATATTCTTATTAAATTGGCTCATATATATATTCTCCTTTAAGTTTATCATCCTTTTTCATCTGTCATCGGATAAGATGAGGGTTTATACATGGTAATCCTCAAGATTATAAAACTCATACATAGACCCATTAACCTTAAACACGTCAGTTGGATAGGGATCAACTGAACTACGATGATTCTTGTCAAAGAAAATATATAGGACTTCTTCTTATGGTGAAAGCTCCTTAACAAACACTCCATTTGGACCACCGCAATGCATATGTCAAATTTCCTTATGAATTTTTTTGAGTAATTTATATCTCATGTTTCTTATACCGATCATGACTCATATGAGGTTAGGGACATGCAATGATCCTATCCCCAGCATCATTAAAAACCTCGCAATTAGAGTAACTTCAGTGTGTAATCCTAGTTCAATGACATGATATAAATGCCTTTATATATGGGAATCCACCATGGTGAATGCCTGGCTAGAATTAACATATTATCAAACTCTAGGTAAATAATCCCTATCAGTATTAATCATCTGCCCCCACCTGTCATCATGTAAAGGGAAACCCGAAATATAATGACACAGATTCCTATTAAAAGTAGGATATACATGACACCTTATTAAGTCTCTTACATTGAACCAAATTCCTACGTGACATAATATATATGTCTATATCATGTGATGTTAAATAGTATTTTATATTCATTCCATATTAAATTAAACTATTTCTTAAGAACTATGTGGGTTTTGATTCTTTTTCACATAGTGAATGTAAGACGCCTGAGGAAGGTTTAATCTCATCCTAGAAACACTAATTACCAACCTAGATGGTGGAAAACTCTAGAGTTCCAGGTTATATAGCTTTAAAATATTAGTATCTACCCATTTATAAGAAAAAATGAAAAACTTATGGATAAATTATAATTTATACAAATGGTCTTGTCAAAATAACCACATTTACAAATAGAGAGACCTAAAACCCTATCATTTTATTATGGAAACTATTCCCATATCAAGATTTGGAAGATATTTAGAAACATATATTAAATCTATAATTGGGTCTTATATTGGTAATTAATCCCCCCCCCCCAATGGTGCATTGAACAGGACCTCTCATCCTCTTGACCAATGTGATTTCATAAGGGACATTTGATTTCAAACCCTAATTAAGAACCTGCATTTATAAGGAAGGATTATACCTTGTTTTGGATGTGATAATTTGTTTTTTGTTTTCATTAAATATAAATAATGGTGAGCCAAATTCAAATTATTTTTCATCCATGTTCATCTACCCATAATTGAGAATTAGGAAAAAGAACCATGTTGTATTTTATAAGAAATAAAAATGGTGATCCCAATGTGAAATCACGTGGTAATAGAATAACTGAGTCACTATGGGTTTTGAGAACCCTATTCCTTAAACATGGAGAACCATGAATTATTTATATAAAACAAAACTGGTGAACTCAACATGAAATCATGTGATAACATAATAATAGATTCACTATGGGAATCTGAGATACTATTCCCTAAACCACGGTAACCATGAAATATTTTTCAAGAATCCAAAAAGGTCATTAGGATGTGAAGGCATGTGTTGTTAGGATAATGAATTCACTATGGGCATCAAGAATATTTTTCTTATTACTTGGGGAACCATTAATTTTTTTTATAGACACAAAAATGGTGATCTTTGACATGAAATCATGTGATAAAATAATAACATACTCACTATGAACATTGTAAATCATATTCCCCAAAATTAGTGAACTATGATGTATTTTTATGGAAACAAAATGTGAAAATATAAAATAATTTAATGTTTGTTTAACACTGAATCATACCATTTTTCATCTTTTAATTAAAAAAATGGCATGCCTGCTGTTTTATCTCTCAATAATACAAAATAATTGAGGTCTATATCAGAAAATACATACCTCTATTCGAATTTCCACTTGAAAAAAATGGCTAAAATATGATCAATAAAGGAAATTTGTGTAACACATACACAGTTATTTAAGAATGTTTTGTACTTGTGGAAATGGACTGATTGATGACCTAGTTCCTTATTATCATTGGGATTGTGTATACTATTCTCAAAAACACCACCAAGACCGAATATCTTGTCTTCACCAAGTGGAAATTAAAGAACCTCATCTACGGTAGCAACCTTCGTGGTTAGTAAAACAATGTCACCCACCTGGAACCTACATATTTTGCTGGGAAAAATGAATGTCTGAAAATACCAATAACATGGTATGATCCTAACCCTTGAGGCTACCTATAAATGTCTGTAGACATTAAAATAGAAAGTTTGTCTCATTCAGTGGAAGAAGGAATGAATCCAATGGTACTTTCTTCCACCACTAAATGCTTTGGAAGTATCACCTTGGAGTGACATAATTAGTACCTTCATTATTTTTGGAAGGAAGATCAAGGATTATTCCCTTGATTCATCCCAATTCGAGATCTAGCTTATAGGAATCATGTCAACCACTATCACCAGCACCATCACTCTTGTACCACTCATTCATTGTCTAAGGTCACCACTCAACATGACTCCACCTTGGATACAATTGAATGGGTACCAAGGAGATCACTCTAGGAGAAAATAGTTGAACATAAAAGGGAGTTCGATCATATACCCTATTCTATAAATAAATCACATAGTGATATTCTGACCGTGTCCAACAAGCGGGCTAATATCCCCACTCGCTCTAATCAAATATACAAAACATATTAATAAAACATTAATTGGACAGACACATATCCCTACCCCCATGCATGAATCCCATAAACATATTCTGATGGAACAAGGATGAAAGGAGTGTGATTATAATATGTATTCAATCAATGAAGTCTTCTATTATATTTTGGATATCCAAAACATGTAAGCTTACATGATTTCACACAGATTTCCAAAATTTCATTATATTATAGAAAGGATATATGATCTATACCAGAATATTATGAAACTGGTACAGATACAAGGACATCCACAATTCTCTATCCCAATATCTAGTGTCACATATCACCAGGATGAGTACGAATATGTGGCTACTTCAGAGCAAGTGAATATTCTTACTCCCATCTAGGAGGATTATCAACATGCTATGGTAAAGGATGAGGCACATGACTAGGATCATATCCCTATTCCATCTAAAGATCACCAATTTGTTTTGGAATATGCCTTAGGATAGGTGCATATTCCTATAGAAGAAGACTGGCGGTATACTCCATAGGCCCGATATTGGGATCTTATCCTAACTCTGGCTAAGGTTATTTATTAAAATATTAAAATATTCTCAGGTCAGGCTCATATAATTAACAATGAAGATACTTTGCATATTATAGCAGCTTATAGAATTCAGGATCATATTCTTTCTTCATCCAATGAACAACTGCACCAACATCCTTTAGTGGCCATACAGGTGGAGGATCATTTCCCATATCCCATTTTAGATGTCAATTAGAATGTACTTATACTTCCCCGACCCAAAAATCCTAGAGTCAATGAATTATTTTACTACATTGGCATGATTACAAGGAATCAAATCTTGGAGTACCAACCAGTTTAGAAGTTTTGGAAGACCGTATTACATACGTGGAACTCATATTGCATTAGGAAATATTGAAAATACAACATGATACATAACAAAATGAAATAAACATCATACTTAAAAATTATTCAAAGGATTCATGTTCATAACTTGTGGGGAGGAAATATAATTAGGGTGAGGTAAAATGCTCATTAAGGGATAGATGAAGTAACGAAAACTAAGGTAAAATCAATAATTTATAGAAATTATGGAAATATAAACAATCTAAAAAACAAAATCCATTATTAAACTAGGAATAAAAATGCATCCATAGATTTTATAATAATGAAAATATATTGGAAGGTAAGAAATGAGTACTATATAAAGAGATTTCTTATTTATTGGAATTCGTGCATCTATAACATGAACCTTTATAATTTCAATATAGTTTAAATACTATGGGTATAAAACCATCTGATTATTTTTGGTAGCAAACCAAAAGGGTTCGACGCCAACTATTTTGTCTCATAAGACCTGTCGAGGCATCAAGGGGATAAGGCATGAAACCACCATTACTACAAGTCCAATGAATTATTCATAAATAAATTTAATTAAAGGAAAATATGTCTCATAAATATCTATATTGGGTAGAGGATACAGATTCATCAATATTTCCCCAGTTAGAACTATATTAAAAAAACACCGTAGGAAAATGGTATATGCCTAAGAAAATAATCGTATCTTTGAAAAAAGAATATTAATATTTAATAGAAATGTAATTTCATATTGAAAATTTTATCAAAGGGGGTAATATATACACCAAATAAAAATTATTAGGTTCATAATACCATGTATGTCTCAATGAAATTGAAATTGATATGAAATCCCTTAACATAATTCCGGCATAAATTCGTCGCGGTTGTGCCTCCTGAATAACAGACATATATTTATTAAAAAACTAATATAGAAGTAAAATATTTTCATTTATATAACTATTTATCAAATATAATCATTGTGTTATATTTAATAATTTCCATTTATGAAAATTTAAGTATTTGATATCATGTTTAACTAAAAAAATTTAGTTTTGCAACAATTTTGCAATTTTTCTAAATGTAAATTATGAATTAATATAACTAATAAAAGAATTATATAATGAATATAATTATTATTTTATATATTATATATAGTTTATACCATCCTCCCTTAAGTATGGATTTATGTGTTAACTTGGAAATGTCACCATAGGTGGTTGACCGACCTTTGACGGGATAATGACAAGAGTGGAGGGAGAAGATATTATAAAATTTTATATACAGTAGAAAGACACATAGAGTATGTTAAAATAATTAATATATAGTTAAATTAATGCCAAATTAATTACTTTAATGAATTTTTTTGGAATGGTTTGGGGAAAACTAAAGAGGAAGCATAACCCGAAGGAAAAATGGGGGTTTAGGAGCATTCGTTTTCTAGGTTTTAATGATCATTTTGATTATTTATAAGAAATGAAGTTAATGTAAAATTGGTATAATTATCTCTAATTAGAATTACTAATGAAAATATATAATTTTAAAGGGTTACATATAACATTTTTTAAAATATTTGGAGGATGAATCATTAGATAAACTTTTAGTGATAATTTCTTAGATTATTTGGGTGTTTGTTCGATCATTACATACTAGTTTTATTTAATAAATTAATATTATGTATATAAAAAAGTTTAGAGATAGTTAAATAGGATTTAAAACTTATTTAGTAAAATTTTTCAAATATAAAAATTGTTTCATGACAATATGTGATGGAGAAATTGAAGAACGGAAATTCGTTATCCACAAAGGTTATAAATAAACACCTCAGGGATGATGATTTCATTTTTAAAATAAACGAGAGGGGGAGAGAGAGAGAGAAAGAGTTTCATGATGTGTATTACATTAAAATGATATAATTAAATAATATAGATTATAATGGAGTTATCATGATCATTTTTATAGAGTATGTGAGGAGATTATAATAAAATAAAGAACAAGAAAAGAAATAAATGGAATAGGAATAGGATTTTAACACTTGAATACTCCTTGAAAACATCCATATGGAAAGGGGTTTTGGTATATTTTTTAAGACCAATAGCTCCATGATTTGAGAAGATACTAGGGAAGACAATTTAGTCAGAACATTTAAAATCTTAAAGTCTTGGAAGTGTGAAGAGAATAGGGGTGCAGGATGGTTTTTATAGTGGATGAGTGGGGTGATTTCACATTATTTAATTCATTATTTTACTATTTTTCTCAAAAAAATAAATATTGGTGTTTCCTGTGAATAAATATATTAATTAGTTCATGTGATTTAAAACCAATGGTTCTTACATAATTCATGACTCAATAAATTGTATATTTAACTTATAATGTATATATACCATAAATTACTTTATTTTACAATTCACCAAAAAATCAAGTATTTGAGAAAAAACCCAGAAAATTGTCCTAACCATTTTTTGATGTGTAAAATCCAAAAATATACTCTATTTTATGAAAATAATTTTCTAAATATGATAAAATTAATTTTTTATTAAAATCAAAATTAACTCAAAAAATTGATTTTAAATTTATAACTCATTTTATAACAATCTCAAAAATTAACTACGGTACCACAAAATTTTCCTAAAATCGATAGAAAAAAAATATTAATTTATGAATAAATTTTACAAAAAGAAATTTTCTTTTGAATCATTATATAAATTCTAAAATTTTAAATAAACATTTACATTTTATCAAAATATTGATACTTAATTAATAATTTCTAAAACATTTATTTACTATAATGATGTCATAATTTCAAATATAAGATGCCTAAATATTATTTATAAATTCATGGTTGAGAATACTATTAATTTTTCCATTTATTTATTCACAAGAGTCATATTACTATTCATAAGGGAAACATTACTAATCAAAAGTGTCAAGTTACTATTCACCAAAAAATATTGTTCTCCCTATTAGACTCTAAATATCATACTAATCACAAACGTGTATGACCATTTTTAGAATTCTATTTCATAGAAGTGGAAAAAATATGTTTAATTCCTAGTTTATGACTATATTATTTACCTAATTATAATAATAGAGCTTTGTTTCATAGTGACTCAGTTTTGTGTGTAGTATAAGCTATCAAATGAATTGAAATTATTTAGTAAGAAACATACCAAAAATATTTGGGGAGTTATATTCTTCCCACCTTCAGAAAATTCATCTTCTGAAAGTTTCATGTATAATTCCCTAAAAAATGTTATGGGTTGTTCTTTTTCAAAACATCCTTAGGTTCCCAACTTTCTTCCTCCATTTTATGGTTTATCTAAATAAATTTTACTAGTCGAGATGTCTAATTTCTCAATATCTTCTCTCTAGTGTCTAGAATCTCCATACACACTTCATTGAAAGATAAATCAGGTTCCATTTCAATTTCCTCACAGGTGAGTTCATGCATTGGTTTTGTCACGTACCTATTTAACAATGACACATGGAATACATCATGAACATTGGAGAGACATGGTATCATTGATAAACAGTAAACTTTAACTCTAATTATATTCTTGATGTTGAATTTTCCCATATACCTGGGGATCTGTTTCCCTTTCATACCAAACATTATGACACCCTTCCATGAAGATAATTTTAGAAATACATGATCACCCACTTAGAATTCCAAATCCTTTCTCTGGTTGTCAACATAAATGTTTTTCCTATATTAGGAAGCTTTAATATGGACCTGAATTGTCTTTCCCTTTGTCTTTCTCTCTTCAATGAATTATGGGACAACAAGTTTACTCTCACCAACATCATCCAAACAAGTTGGAGTTCAAACATCTCTTTCAATATAATGATTTGTATGGGGACATTTAAATTTTATAAATGAATTTATTATTGTAAAAATATTACACAAAAGGTAATTACAAATGAAACATAACTTGAAAGTAATGTGAGCATGATCACAACATGTCTTCCAATGTCATAATAGTCCTCTCAAACATCTCGTTGGTTTGAGGGTGATAAGAATGCATATATGAAGCTCAGTATCAAAACCCTTCTAGAGAATCTTCCATAATTTTTATGTAAAATGGGGATCTTGATCACAGACAATTTATAGAGGTGAACCATGATGTTTTAAAAATTCATTAATTTAGATTCTTCTTATGCACTTTAGACAAAAATATTCCCTTATAACAATGAAATGTGCCAATTTTGTAGGATGGTCACCAATTACACATATTTCATCATTTGTTTAAGTTTTCCTTAGTAGTACTATGAAAAGGACAATTGTAATGTAATATCACTTCCATATAAAAATAGGTATAGGTTGAATAACTCCTCTAGGATGTTGTCTTTTGGATTTAAATTAGAAAAAAATTAGACATCTTGACACATAGTTTGCAGTTTACCAATTCATGTTATCCCACCCAAAATGTTCCATTAGATCTCTAAACATCTTATTGATACCAGGGTGTATAAAGAAATTTAAACTATAATAATCAACTAATAGTTCCATTTTTAGATCATGTATTCATGGACACATTACCTCTTTCCAAATATAATAACTCTATCCTCATGCACGAACAATTCCAATCTTATATCCTTAATGGCCTTAATTTTCTTTCAATGGTTATCATCATCAAATTGAGATCTTTTAATCTTCTCCAGAAAAGAAGTTTTATCAATAATTTGAAAAAGAAATGATGTTTACTCTTCTTTAACAATTAAATTATTTATATTCTCTAGATCCATAAACAAAGGATATCTCTCAATCCTCATTTTTTCCAAACTTACATGATTATTTTTTCATAATGCATCTTCTACCATATTTCAATTCCTAGGTGTTAATTTATTGAATAATCATAATATTTGAGTAACTCAAGACATCTCCTTTTCTGCTTTTCGAGTTATTTCATTGTAATTTTTTTTCTAACTCTTATTATCTGTATATGAATCACATCTTTCTCATAGAAATATTGTCCACATATTTTTATATAAATTATTACAAATTCTAAATAATTATAACTATTTGGATAATTTTGTTCATGTGCCTTTGAAATTCCTTGGTTCATAAGGAATAACATTACCATTTTCCATAAGCACACAACCGGGTCCATTCATTGATTCATCATTGTATATCAGAAACCCATAATTTCTAGAGGGAATATTCAAAACTGGAGCATTGACCAATCATTTCTTCAATTATACAAAACATTTTTTACTTTTTTTGTCAATATGAACTTAACCACTTAACATATGGTTTTGTTTTATGGGTTAGCCAGTCAGGAAGAATTATGTTCAAAACACTGATAATGACTTTCTATGATAGTAGAACTACATACCATGATTATTTTACTTGGCCTAGAACATTCTTGGATTTCCTTTATATTCTTAAGATATACATATATTTCATCCTTATATAAAATATATCCATTGAATGATATGTTTTGCAAACATAATTTACACTTACTAAACTTCCCATATAGCTCTTTTATTTTATGAGTCTCCAGAACAACCCGTAAGTGGTTCTCATGGTTCTCATATTTTTAGCAATATATTAAGATATAATCAATAAATTCCAAAAAAATATCAATACATTACATGAAAATTATGTTCATTTGAGCAATTAAAATAGATGGTTCATTAGATTTTCCAAATGGAATTTTTGTAAATTCAAAATGTATATACGTGGTTCGAAATGTTTTCTTTGGAAATATATTCTTTCCTCGCATGCAACTAATGATATTGGGATCTAAGTTCAATCTTTGAAAAATATTTTTCTCCATGAATTTTATCAAACAAATCATCAATGAGGGGATGATGATATTTGTTCTTTATTGTAATAGCAATTATTTCTCTATATTTAATGCACAACCTCATGGATCTATATTTCTTCTTAACAAATAGAATAGGGGCTCCACATTAATAAATAGTAGGGAGAATAAATCCCTTATCACCCAATTCCTCTAATTGGTTCTTCAGTTCCACTAATTTCATAGTATCCATTCAATAGGGATTTTTTAATATAGTTTTTTCACTATGAATAAAATCAATGGAGAACTCAACTTCCCACTGTTGGGGATGTCCAAATAAATCTTCTGGAAATACATCAATATATTCATTCACAATTGTTACAACCTTAGTTATAATATTTATTTCCTCGCCCATAAATGATTTTTTATCTTCCACCCATGAATTTAATTTATTAGAGATACAATAGGTGGACATAGATAAGAATTAGATGATGACGTTTTTTCTCTGAACATATGGGATTCTACACCTTTATCACAAATGTAACATCCTTCTCCTTGCAATATTTTTTTCATCATAGTTTGAAAGCTAGTTTATACTAAAGATTATATCAATGTTTTTCATCAGTGTGATAATAAGTCTAGAAACTAAAGTATGTTTATGTTTCATAAAGGGTATTAACTGGTACATCTTTGTTGCAAATGATACATCACTTAGGAGTTTTGACTAACAACTCCATTATTAAATCAAAAGTGAAATGTCTAATTTTATTAGAAAATAGGGATGATATAAAATCATGTAGTTATCTAAAATCAAATAAATAATTGGATAAGTTTGAGGAAAAAATTAATGTACCTTTTACCAAATCACTAGTAACTTCCACCACAGTATTTGTGATCGCAAAAACAAATCCTTTCTCCTATGCCCTTTTCTATGGGATGTTTCCTTCATTATTTGGAAAATTATTTGCACAGTTTCCTATATCCCTATAATTGTTTCATTGAACATCATTGATTACTCTCTTCCCCTTGCAATAATTATCTTATTGACTATTTTCTCCACACTTATAAAAAACTCATGCCTTTGAATAATTTTATTGGATGATTCCTTCCACAGTTCTCAAAAATTTGGAATTTCTTCATTCTATTATTCTTCTCTAGTGCTTCATATTTTCCATGGTTTTCAGAATACCTCTCAATATCTTTATTCCCTTGAACAAATTTGTTCTATAAAATTTTTTCTCTATTTTTATGGAACTTAACACCATTTCATCATATGATAAAAATGTTTCAGAAACCAATACCCTTCAGGGAACTTTCTTAAGAAATTAAAAGAAATGATAAATATTGTATCCTGAATCACATATGTAATCTATAGAATACATAGGTATTATATTGAAGTTACCCTCATACACTTCAAGTCTTTCTACTTCCATTTTTTATAAGCTAAGTAATTTTCTCTTCATTCCAATTCAAAATGGATGTGGGAATTATTTTTTAAGAATATTTTTTTAAATGTTCTAAAATACAAGTATTCTATTTTATCTTTATATTTAGTATTTTGGAACAATGAACTCCATTTATTAATATCTACCTCTAGAAAATATACTTACATTACTGCCTTTACAATTTCATTGCATCCAGAAACCTAGAAATATCTTCTCAAGGGACTTGATTCATTGCTTACTTGTAACTAGATTAGTAGTTCCACTAGAATATTGGGGTTTCTATAGCATGAAATGATCCAAAATAGGTGAAGTATGGTTACTCTTCCCAACATGAGTATATTTTCCTAACATGGTCATGATATTCTCATCTCAAACACAAACTGTGTTGACTTGATTAGTGGGGAAATCCCAAAAATTTTCATGGGTATTTATTTCCTTTTTCCCATTAAGTTTCATCACTAAACAATGTAATACTCTAAATTAGGTCATGAATCATAATGTATAATGTTAAATTAGTAAAAAAAATTAAGATAAATTAAAATTTTATGATTGCTAATCTCATAATTGAAAAATGGTTTCATTAAGGAAATATTTATTTTTAAACCATTCATACTGCTTTGAAAAAAATGTATATTATCCTAAGAATATTCCATGGGAGTTTAAAACCATGTGCTTTATAAGGCCCATTTTCAACTACCAAGTTACATCGAGATAGGCCCAGAACACCTTGTCAGGATTGTTACTCCAAGTTACATCTGTGACATAACCACATGTACTTGTAGTATCCAGATAGGGATGTATTGTAAGAAATACCCACATATTCTCTACTTAACCAAAATTCTAGGATGTTCTTCTATGATTATCCTCAAATAAAATCTTAGGGTTTTTTCAACTACACTATGTTTTCTAAATCTAATTTCCATGGTACCTATTAAACTTCTTCTGATGTGAACAATAATACCCGGACACAAGAAGCCTAGAGCCAGTGAATTATTTTACTACATTAGCATGATTACAAGGAATAAAATCATTTAGCACTGACCAGTTTAGCAGTTTGTGAATAACATATCACATACACTATACTCATAATACATTATGAAATATATAAAATACAACATGATACATAACAAATTGAACTAAACAACATCCTTCAAACTCATTCAAAGGATTCCTCTTCATTACCTAGAGAAAGGAAACACAAAAAGGGTGAGATCGAATGCTCAATAAGTGTTACCAGAAGTGTTAAAAAGTGAATTAATGTCAATAATTAATAGATATTATAGAAAGGTAAATAATTTAAAAAACACATGCCCTGAATAAATTGGGAATGAAAATGTATCCATAGATTTTTTCATAGTGAAAATCTCATGGAAGGTAATGAATGAGTACTGAATGAAAAGAATTATTATTTATTGGAAATCATGGAACTGAAACATGAACCATTATACAATAAATATTTTTTAATTCTATGGGTAAAAAATAGTCTGATTCAATTTGGAAACAACCATGAATGGTTTGTCACCAACTTTTTTGTCTCATGATACCTATAGATACATTTAGTGGCTCTACAGGGCTCAACCCTCCATTGAAAGATCAAATAATTCTTCATACATAGATTTAATTCAAATTAAATATCTATCATAAATATCACTATTGATTAGAGGATATGGATTCATCAATATTTCCTCAGTTAAAACAACATTCAAAATAAACATCGTATGTAAAATTTTATATGGATAAGACAATAGACATATACATGACACAAAAAATAGATATTTAAAAGAAATATAATTTCAAATGAAAAAAGAACTTAAATGGGGAATTAGTTACACTACATAAAAATTATAATCTTCAAAATACCAAGTAAGACATAATGAAATAAAAATTGAGACGAAATCTAGTACATTAATTCCTACTTACATTTTTCACATTTGCGCCACCTGAACAAAAAAATTATTTATTAAAAGTTTACTAAAAATGCTAATTATAGTCATTCATATAAATATTTTTCAATTATAAGAAATTGATTTTATTTCTTTATTTTTGTGGAAGAAAATTGTTGTATTTGATATCATGTTTTACTTAACATTTCCAGTTTTTCAATACTTTTTCAATTCTTTATAAATGTAAATTATAAATCAATATAACTAATTAAATACGTATATAATACTTATAATAATTTTTTTTATATTTTATTTATATTATATCATCCACCCTTTAGGATGGTTTTATCTTTTCACATAGAAATGTCTCCATAGGTGGTTGACCGACCATTGAATGGACATTGAATGGAGAGTGGGAAGAAGATGTTTTAAAATGTTATATATAGTATTATGATACTTAAAATAAGTTAAATAAATAATATATAGTTAAATCATTACATAATTAATTACATTAATTATTTTTTGTCGAATTCTTATTGTAAAATGAAAGAGGAAGCGTAAACTGAAGAAAAAAAGGGGGTTCCATAGCATTCGTTTAATTGGTTCTAATGATCGGTTTACTTATTTATAAGTAACAAAGTTCAAGTAAAATAGAAATAATTCTACATGATTGGAATTATTAGTTAACATGAATCATTTAAAATGGTTATTAATGTCATTTGTTTAAATTTTATGAGGATGAATCATTAGATAAATCTTTAGTCAAAATTGGTTAGATTATTTCGGGCATTTTTTCGACCATTAAGCACTAGTTTTGTTTAATAATGTCATATTATGGGTATAAAATGGTTAAAAAACATTAAATATGATGTAAAATATATTTCATAATCTGGATAAAAGATAAAAATTTATTAATGACCATACTTTAATTATAAATTTAATAATGAAAATATGTCATCAACCATGGTTGTAAATCGGCACCTCACAGATGATGATTTCATTTTTAAAATTAAAGAGAGAGATAAATGAGTTTCATGATGTTTATTCCTTTAACATGATATCATTACACTATATATATTATAATGGAGTTATCATGATCATTTTTATTGATTATGTGAGGAGATTATAATAAAAGAAATAAATTAAAAGAAAATAAGAGGAAAAGGAAGAGGATTTTACCTCTTGAATACTCCTCCTTGAGATCCTCCTTACAAATATGGGTTTTGGTCTTTTTGTAAGACCAAACACTCTTGGATGTGGGAGTATACTAGGGAAGAGAATTTTGGTTGATCTTTGACATGCTTCAAGTCTTAGATGAGTTAGGAGAAGAGGGGGTTAGTGGTTGTTTTTATAGAGGAGGAGAGAGGTGATTTCTCATTATTTCATTCATTATTTCATTATATTTCACAATACAAGAAATAATGTTTATTTTTTGGACTAAATACATTAACTTATTCATATTATTTTTGGACAATGATTATTACATCATTCATGACTCAATTAATAGTGTTTTTAACTTATAATGTATATATACCGTAAATTACCATATTTTACTATTCACAAAAAAATCATGTATTTCATAAGAATCCCAAGAATTAACCCTAAACATTTTTCAACATCTACAATCTGAAAAAACAAATCTATCTTATGTAAATAATATTATAAATACAAAAAATTTATTTTTTTAATTAAAATCATCATTAACACGAAAATTACAGATTTTAAATTCATAACTCATTTCATAACACACTAAAACATTAACTAAGGTCTTACAAAATTATCCAAAAATCATAATACAATAGGATATTAATTTATGCATAAATTATATGAAAATTAATTTTTTTTGAATCATTATATTTATTATAAAATGGTAAATTAAAATTACATTTTATAAAAATATTTATTCTTAATTAATAATTTAAAAAACATTTATTTACCATAATTATATCATACTTTCATATATAAAATTGCTAAAATTTATTTATATATACATGGGTTAGGTTACTATTAATTTGGATGATTCAGTATTCCTATGGGTCTTATTACTATTTATAAGGGTACTGTTACTATTCAAAAGCATCAAGTTACAATTCACAAAAAAAAAGTAACTTGATCCCATCACACACTAAATCATTTACT
The DNA here is from genome assembly GCA_963277665.1 of Viscum album. Lineage (NCBI taxonomy): Eukaryota > Viridiplantae > Streptophyta > Magnoliopsida > Santalales > Viscaceae > Viscum > Viscum album. The sequence goes on along the minus strand of OY728131.1, from coordinate 1,254,597,332 downwards.
GATCACAGCTGTGTTGGTCCATTTTTTGGGGTGATATAATTCTGATAGGGAATTCATATTTGAAATTGACTCGTATCCCCACTTTGACTAGGGTTTAGTATTAAATTCTAGAAATCAACTATAGGTGGTATTATAACCCTATAGACAATACTGATTCTCACTAGCATACTCCAATTCTAATTACCCATGCTTGACGTACATGGGAATTACATTAATATTTTAGAATACATAATAAATGACACAAACATAAGCTTAAAAGACCATATTAGTTTAGGGAATTTGTAAACTTGGGGAATAATCTTCTAACATAGTGAAAGATATTAAACATCTTACATAAATATCTTCCACTCTTTCCCAACTAAAACCTTTCTTTATATCATGGGGAAAGGAAAACATAGAAAGGGTGTGATAAAATTTTTACTAAGGGTACATATTGAGACCTAAAAAACCATGAACCTATGAATTTAAAAAAAAGAACATAATTTTTAAATATAAAAATCATGATTCATGAAATAAATCATGGTACTTCTGGAGGCATATATCATAATGTAAAATTTACCATGATAAAATAGCATTGGAATAAAACATGGAATTAATGAAAAAATTAAGTTCATAATATGATTTCCAAAGTCGCTAAGGTATTGCTACCAAGACCATCATAATGGAAAAAGTCCTTCACTAAACCATGTTTACTTGCTATTCCCGCCATGTATTATTGAACTATAATTAGTTGTCGTTCCAACCATGTATTACTGAACATGATTTACTTGTCATTACAACCCTATATTACTGAACCGGATTTACATTCCAATCCAATCATATCTATCTCATGAGATATAAATCACTACCCAATGCATTGGGGGAGATATAGGTCCCACCCATCTCATACTAAAATCATTCTATGATGTGCTACAAAATCCTAAATCATTCATCCTAGCATAACCTAAGAAATAAAATAGTCTTCTTAAATAGAATTTCATCATAATATAATCCATATAAAATATCAGTCTATCACTATCCCAATCAAATCATAGTAATAATATGGATAGAAACACAACCCTTTTTAAAAATAATCATCATAAATGGAAAATAATTTTGATAAAACACTTGAACTTAATTCTTGAGGAAAATATCATTTCTTATATAAAAACGATATCTTTTCTCAAAATTCTGCAAATTTTCACAGAAAATAATTTAGTTGAAAATAAACATGAATTGTTTTAGAGGAATTTTCAGGTAAATAAGGCGTCATGAAACCATAAAAATCTATTCATGTCATATAATTTTAAAAAAATCTCCTCGTAATTTTTTAAAAAAAGTAAAAATTAGCTCGTATGGTAAACAAAAGAAATATTCCTTACATACCATGTACTAAAAGTTAAAATGGTTAAAAATGACTTTAAACAAACATTAAAGAATTTTAACATTTTATATAAACATTTTTAGAAAACATGGGCAAAGATGATAATTATATCCCATGTAAATACTTACATATAAACAAAATTGGATAAAAATGAGATTGAAAAATTATCTCTTACCTTTTGTCTATTATGCTTCATATATGTCTGAACCTCTTATATAATGATTTAGATAATTTTATTAACTTATTCCAGAATCATTTTCATCATATATGGTTATATTTTAATTTTTTGGTTTTTAAAAATTCATTGTAACTCGTTATTCGTGTTCTAACGGCTTTATGATCATATTCATGTTTTTTCGAATAAGTTCTTCTTATCCTTATTAGGTAATATTAATATCATTATAAAATTATATTAACATAATATATACAATATTTATTCATTTTTTACATTTATATAAACATTCTTGATTGGTTATCATGTATAACAAATCACATCGCATCGTGGAGGCGATAGGTTGTACGTACGCAAAGGTGACGATAACATTCCCAAAATATCTGAATTGTACTGATTTTCATAGTGTACTCTATTTTAGAATAAATATCATTTTATAATGAATATATATAGTTATTATATCCATTTTTATACCCATCCATGTAAGGTGGTGGTGGAAAACAGATTACACCATAGCGTGGAGATGGTGATCCCTACGTAAGCACAAATGGTGATTTTGTCTTTCATAGGAAGGATATGAAGTTCAATATCGTTGTTCAATAATTATAATGACATCTCATTATATAAGTGATACTAGAGTTATTATTATATAATCAAAAAACTCATTAAGTAGAAGTATAATTAGAAATTAATATGAAGGAATCAGAATATGAGATTACATGTTCTTTGATGTGATCTCTTTAGATCTACTCTTAATGGAATTGGTGTTGGTCTTCTAAGAAGACCAAAACCTCTATAATATATCATGGGAAGTTGAGAAGAAAATGGGAAGGGTATGGATGAACATGAAGAATTAATTAGTTGTGGATAAATGAGGGTGGAGGTTCTCTATTACAATTGTGGTGAGGGGAACTTTTTAAAACCTCCAAAATATAAATTTCTAATAGAATCAAAACCCACTCAAAAAGCTTAAAAATTTCATAATTTCTAAGTTGAGATGATATAGGGTTGTAATAATATCAACCAATTAATTTTAGATAAGTGTTTATTTCCATTAAAAACTTATTCTATATAATTATTCTATATTTTTAAAAATGTTTTCTGATTTTTAAATAATATAATAAAACACTATTTTGATAAACAATAAATAGTGTCAATTTTTACACTATTCAATTTATTGATTTTTAAAAATATAAAGATAACAAGTTAACTTCAAACCAACTATTTTATTATATTACTATATGGTACATGTTATCTATAAAATTCATTGGACATGTCAATTTTTCCAAAATATATATTTTTTTATAATGTTAATGATATTTATTTGATCTCTCCATTAATAAAATAATTACTATAATGATTTTGTTTAATTTGTTAATATACTTATTTTTTGAGTAAAAAATAATAATAAAACACTATGATGAAGATAAATTTAATATATTTCATGAGAATATATGTAGTAGAATTTATCTACTATAAAATTAAAAAATAAAAATGTTAAACTTATTAAACTATGAATGATACAACTTTAACATTACTTTAAATAAAATAATATAAATTTCATAATATATCATATAAGGCACAGAATGGTCATTATATTGACCCTTGGTGATTTAATGTCTAGATATACTAGACTAATAAGATTTTATTATGTTTTTGGTAGTTTTTATGTTTATTGAGTTTTTAATAAAAATAGTTTTATTGATTTCTCATCAATTAATTAATTTTTACATCATCAAAGTCAAGTCATTTAAGGTAATTATTTATTTTCAATAAATTAAAAATAAATTACTATGATTTAGTTATTTCTTTTATATTTCTATATACTAATTATTTTCAAATATATCACCTGGTTATCCCTATATTAAAATTTTTATACATATATGAAATGTGAGTTTGACATTTTGTCACTTTCATTGGTTTTATTAATATCTCTGTAATTTTGATTGTCAAGAGGACATTAAATGACTATATTTCGAACTGAAGATGTTAAGGGTATAATTTAATTCATCCAATGGTATATTGGAAGGATTTAAGATATTTTTATTGTAATTATCATATTATTTGTTACACTAATTTTCCTGATTTACCTTTAACTGTGGTGACTAAAAATTACCGTACTTTTAATTTGTATTATGAAAAAATAAAAAGGAAGTATTTACATAATATTTACCTTATGATTCAAAATATGGAAGAAATTTCTCGATATTCAAAACAAAAAATTGGCAGAAATTGTTTAAAATTAATTTCACTTTTCAAAACCAGAAATTTGGTTTTTAATGAGTAAAAATTTTCAAAAGATTGACATGTGTTTATGTCTAATTTAAATGTAAAATTACTACCAATGAAAAATATTTGATTAAATTATAAAAATATAGTCGAATTACACATGAATCCCACTTAAAAATATATCAAAATATATAAATAAATATATAAATAGGCATTTTTGAATTAAAATGCATTATTTTGTTACTATTCATTAAAATATGGATTTTATTAGAAAAAAACCAAAAATTCAACCAAAGAAAATTTTTATGTCCTTCTTTAAATATAAGATTTTTATTTTTTTCAAATAGAATATATATAATTTAAAAACACTATATTTGAAATGGGTGTTCCCTCAAAAGTGGAAAAATTCCATTTTTTGAAAAATACTTCCTTTATCGAAAGAATTGAATTAGTTTATATATCATGTTCTAGAAAATACAAAAGACTAATTTTAATGTTATATAAAATTAAAAATGTGTTTAATACTATTTCTAAAGGCTAGTTTATATACCATTAAAGAATAATATATTTATAATATATTATAGTTTAGTGAAACTCGGTGTTGCGTACAACACAAGCTATCGACGAAGGTCGCTCTTACGTGTAATGCAAGCCAGGTCATTGTTATGCTTAGTGAAATATTAATTTGGATTCACATGTAACACAATCCAAACATAGTTCTTTTATTCATGGAATGAAATCTATACTTATTGTTTCATGAAATGAATTCTATCAAAAGAACATGAAATTTTGTGTAACCCAAGCCAAGAATAGTGTTGTGTATACTGCAAGCTAATATGGTGTTGTGTATAGGACAGGATAATATGATTATAGCATAAAACAGAAGATATAAATGAAATTAAAAATAATTTATCGCATAGAATATCGATGTGTTACACCAATAGCCTCTTAGTAGTTGTCCAGTATCCCTTCAGCAATAGGCATTACTCAAAATATTATATAAATCATCATGTAATCGGCTCTTATCCATATGCAACCACAATATGAAAGTCATCATATTCCAATAAAGGTGTAGGATGAAAATCATGTCACTTAATTTCGTAATTCTAGTGTCATTAAGGTTGTATGATACATATCTGCAATACATCAAGGGTTGGTCAACTCTTAAACAAATGTAGAAGTTGATCACTATTTTGATAGTCCTCCTCGCAGTTGTGTAGAGGTGGATTATTGAGACTCTAATCTTGACATATTCTATAGTCAACAACCAAATGATGAAATATTTCCTAAAAAAAGAAATACTCTGATTTCCTCGACACATTAAAATATAGGGGTTCTAGAAACACCGGGTTAACCAATTATAGTGCCTTATCAAGCATTAGAACATCCTTAACTTGGTCAGCAGGTGGCCCATGGAAAAATAATTAGTGGTATGACTAGGTGGAGCCATATAATCCTAATGAAGAATGGGATACCCTAGATATATAGTGGGAATTATCAGGAAACAACCACCTGAATATGTTATGAAACATCACCATTTCTAACTATAAGATCCCACATGAGAAAGATATGGAGTAGATGCCTTAATTATTAAAGAATATATGGTCCACTAATTAGAGGATAATGTTTAGACACCTCCCTTATCTAGGATACGAGTTTCATATTTAGACCATTAATATATTTTATTGTCAAATGAACTTAGTTTTTATCTCTATGTCCAAGTCTTGTAACCAGAAAAGAACAACAAAAATCTACAGCACACATGACACCATATAATCCCAAATATTTGGAAATAGATTTTTGAAGACTTTCTAGATATTCATACGTAAATATGGAGTGAGTTTTGAGTGTTTCACTTCACTGAAACCCTATAAGAAAAAACTCCCCATATATGGAATCCTGCAATGTCATATCTATAGGAGAAATTAGGCGATCGAGTAATGTACAACCCAGTTGGTTGACACAACCAAGAATATGTACATTAAAGATGAAAAGATATTGTGAGAAGAGATTGGTTCGTAAGAAGACTCTTAAACTAGGAATCTCAACAAAATGGTAATACACTACAGACATGGATGATGAAGTTTTAGAATATATTACAGCTTCCCAAGGTATCTGACTCCCATAAAAATTAACCCTACTCCTCAATCATGCGTGAATAAATTTTCAAAAAATTAAATAGACTATAAATGAATTCACCATTGAAGATGTTCAAGAGTGAACCCAATCCACAAGATTGGGGGGATTTTTACCACTTCCTCAACCTCTCAGGTCATCAAACCCTAATTAGGTCATAGAAACATCGGTGGAAGCCTCAAACAAACTCCATCCTGCAAGACATGGGATATTTTTATCTCAATCACCATCCCAAAGGTCATCACATCATTAGATGGGCTTGGAGAAATTGAAAAAGATTCTAGATAAACCCTTTCTCGTGGATATGTTGGTATTTATATCACAATTTCAATCACATGATCCATCATATCATTGACTAAATACTTCAAATCCTAAAAATATATGAATAAAAGATAATAATAGTGGCCCTAAATCATCCCCATCCAACAAGACTAGGTTTGTTTTTATCATCCTCATAACTCCGAAGAGAATCAGTATTTCCCAAGATCTGAAGAAAATATTAATGGATAACATCTTAGCTATTCCTACATCTATGAGATACCCCGTTTCATTTAGTTCCTACTCAAAAAGTACAACTGGGAAACTCAATTAATGTCACTTTTCACAGACCGAGATAAGGGGATCATATAGAGAACATGGGAAAACCCAATAGGAATCATAAACGAAGATTCCCCAATATGGATAGGGTTTAGTGATAAGACTGTGATGAATCCATTGATATAGGATTGAGCAGTTTAGAACTGCCTTATTGTGTGGAGATTGATTGGGTAACTACTATTTTATTATACAACTAAGTGAATCTTGTCACCATCAATGTTTCAAATGATGTAGACCAAGATGTAAAAAAAGGGGGACTCATTGCAGAAGTTATACATTGAGAGGTAGGGGAACACGGTCCATAAACTAGAGCTTCGATTATGTAGAATTAGAGAAGGATCTAGAACCTTGCACCTCTAAATTATGAGTTTCCACCTCCTTGATGCCACTCTATAAAAGATAAATGAAAATGTGTGGATACATACCATTCACCACCTATAGGGGATGATAAACAATCCATAGGGAAAAAAATTTCATAATATAAGGATGAAAAATTGAACCATAGATAACTAAATGAATAACTATTCATGGAAAATATTCCCACTAGACATCATCTTTAAACAGATGAACAAATTCCTCTTAAAACATATCATGAGAGAGTTAATATGCCTAAAAGGGTGGATTTTTAAAATAAGGGTGCTTCTAAATCTAGAAACCCAGTTTACAAAAATGAGGAATTCAAGGTTAATCATGACTTTCCCCAATTAAAGAAAAACATCTCCCTCTTTATTGTGATCATTAATTCCTAGAATGAATCGAGAATCAATGGTATATCAAATCCGGTCCACCTTATCATGAATATCTCTATCATTACTGATGGTTGGTGTCCTATATAGTATTATATCTAGAACTAGTCTATATTTTTGAATCCATTTCATCTTGGATTGAATCTATGGAAGGGTGGGATTCTCCTATAACACCTGATAAGAAACCATATCCTGATTGGGAAGATTAAACTTAACTATAACCAAATTTCATAAATCTTATATTCTCAACCTTAGATATTGAGTGTCATCTATAACAAAATTTCACACACTTTTTTCCCATGGTGACCAGATGATGGGCCCTCAAAACAAGTAGGAGTTTAATAATATGGGATATTTTCTAAAAAAATTAAGTAATTCCATTCTTTTTTGCTATAAAAAAAATCCAGTAACATCTTTTCAAGGATGGTAAGACCTTCATCATAAATTTTCTTTTTATTTAAACTCTAAATTAAAGAAAATTATGATTGTTGACCTCATAAACTACAAGTAGTACGAAAATGATAGGGTTTATGATTTCATCACTAGGTGAAAAGGGTTAACATACTTTCTCATCACCCCTCTCTACCAAGATGAATTACTGGATCTTTATACTAATAATCTTCAAGATGAGATACATAAAAAATAGAATCAGATTTTATATCCAAGGGGATTTCATGATTTTGTAGAAATGGGATATTTCCTATAAGAATCCACTCAGCAAACTCAGGGAAAATCTCATCCCATTCCCATAACGTAAGTTAAAATTCCTATCAAGGTAGAAAATGTTGTTGTTTCCATAAAACTAGTAGTAGTGCCCATTTAAGTTCCCTATCAATCTTAAAATTAGACAGGGCATCCCATTTATTAGAATCTATAGAAAAAATTTCCGCTATTGGAATAAAAAAAGATACTAGGTTTATTATCTATTTTAGGAATATATGAACAAAGTGTTTTCCTTCAAAAATGAACAGACACCAAGTTATTTCCTAGAACTAATGGATGTTAACATCTTTAAAATAATAGTTATTAGGAAACCCTTTGAGGTCAACCTCATTGAACATCCTGAATACTGAAATTTCTATTAAGTATTGGTCCATAACATCTAGAACTACTTCAACATCAAAGACATCCTTTTAGGGAATGATTGATTCTGGATAGGTTAAACTAGGAAATCCACTGACAAATGTGACTTTTGGAACTATTGTATAACAAGATGAGGAGGGTGAATGGAAAGAAGTACTGAACATGTATGGGAATATGTTTGAAAACTGGATGCCTTGATAGAAAATTGACTGGTATCACGCCACACTAAAATCAACACATTTAAAATAGTTAAGAACCTAGGGAGGAATCATTGAATATTCCTCCTATAGGTAGATGTAATCATCATACATAGACATAGAAATATGAGGAAGAGTTATATCCAACTCCCACACAAAGTCTGACTCTTGAAATATTATTTCCTACAATATCTAGAGTATAGAAACCACCTTAAAAAAAAATATCTCATCATTTTAAAAGATCATTTTTTCAATTAAAATGTTAACTAAATATATACATTCTCCAATGATGAATACGCCCTTGATTATTAGTTCCCCATATCTGATCAGGGGGGAGGATGAAGAAACTAGAGGTACATAGGATGGATTGGTCATGTTTGAACCCAATATTCTGGTCACATACATACAGAGGTCGTATATTTGGCCAAGAATCAAGGTTGGTTGCTTTATCAAGCCCAACGAAACATGGGGATGCCTCAAATCCCTTTGTAAGTTAGTCAAGATCCATCATTTTATAGGGTATAATGGTAGGCCTGTGATTATATGACTAGTCTAGACAAATGGGATGTGAGTGTAGCATATTACTCTTATATTATATGTTCCCCTGACCAATTCTCAAGTTCCAGGCCTACCTACCTAAAACATATATGTTCTTATATTATGTGATAAAGAGAAATACCCCCTAGGAAGAACAGGGCTCTGGCACAAAAATATGACATTATGAAACATTTGGTGGTTTCCCCAGTCAAAATATCAATCATATATACCCCCCATATTTCAAAAACACTATAGGAATTCACTCATTGAGGCCCTCCGGATCCCATAAGAGTTTCAAAAATAATTTTCTACAACCAAGGTTTACTAAGTGGATACAATTCCATAAAAATTTCATACAACAATTTCCTTTAATGAGCCAGACCAAGAAAAATTAATCCAAAGACATATCAAACCCCAGTATTTTTCAGGTAAATTTAATAATGTAAATATCTGAAGGGATATAGCTGGAAATGGTTCAAGAATAAACTTCATACATATATAGTACCTCCAACATTTGGGGTGTAGTGAGGGGAATTTATATCCAAAAAAGAGAAAATTTATTGGGTATGATAAGAGAAATAAAATGACTCCTGGAAAGATAAAATATAAATATTAGTTTAGGGATATCACATATAATACTTTGTTTAGGGTTAACCAAAAATAAACTATATATAATGTTTGACCTAGAAGACCATGGCTCCAAAACTACATAGTGGTACCTTAAAATATTCAAAAACTCCAGAAATACCCAGTCAATGGGAAGGATGGAATACTACATGGTGAAATTTTTCCCTTCATGTTTTACGAAGCCATATATGATGAGGTATTTTTCAAAAAAATAGAGATAAATAAACTAATAGTGGATGCAGATATGTAATTTTTTTCTCCTAATAGTTTGGGAACCACCACTATGAATCCCTAAAGTATACTCGATAGGGATTATGTTTTTCCCATTAACTCGATTGAGGAAGTATATTTAATATCACTAAGTGGTAATAGGCCACAAACTTCATTGAATTGTGTCCACATGATAGAAGTCGCATGATCTAAAGTGAAAAAATCTAAATTTGTTCATGATAATGCTCTATTCGGATCTAATAATTCCCTAGAACCATCCTAATAAATTGATTATGTCCCATTACATTCTCTTCATCTTATGATTTCTAGGGTCCTCTTACCCCCAATGCGATTATAAAGGAAAATAAGAATCCAAAAAAATCTATCTACGATGACTATGGTAGTTCGAGATGAAAACATTTATTCCTATAAACATTATCTCATCTACATGGATTAATATTTCCCTAAATTATCCACCATGCATAAGGATGTCCTCATAGATTTATAGATATAAGAATAAGAGGAAAGGCTTAGAAACTCCCATCCTATTTTTGAGAAAGACCTATCCACCATTATTGATGAACTCAGGAATGTGAATTTTGGAATAGAGGAGGACTCACAACCTATGCTGACTAGTGAATTTATACATCTTGTGGAGCAAGAGATTTATATTGGACTTCTAAAGAACCATCGATATGTGTTTTCTTGGAATTATATAGAGATACCCGAGTTGAACCCTGATATTCTTACTCATCAATGAGGCTAACGCAATGACCATAGATGTTTCATGTAGGCATCTAGAAGAATTCACCACTCCCATTCTACCAATTTAGAGTTTGAAGTTGAAAAATTGATCAAATCCAACATTTTATAATTGGTGAAGTACCCAAAATGGATTTCTGACATCATCAATATCCCAAAAAAAGGGAATATCAAGCTATCCAATGACTACAGTGATGTGAATTGATACTATCTGAAATACGATTTCAAATTATTGATCAAAGAACTCTTGATTGATAAAACATCTAGATTTTAATTCTTTTACATCAAAGATGGTTATTAAGGGTATAATAAGATAAATATGGCCCCAAAAGATGAGTAATTCACTACCATCTGTAAACCTTAGGGAATCTTCTACTACTAGATCATGCCATTTGGATTACTGGATGATGGAACTACTTATTAGCACACCATGAATCATATATCTAATACCATCATGGATAGAATAGTATACTATTATGTTCATTTCTTGTTAGTAAAATATAGACAGTGATGTGATCACCTCAATTATCCTATATCAATCTTTATTAAATTACAGGAGTACAGTTTTAAGATAAATCATTTGAAATGTGGTTTTGGACTAACATTAGGGAAATTCCTTGGCTTTGAGGTATTCCACCATGACATTGATGTTGACCCAAAAATTACTTGAGAAATCATAGCAATTAAAACTCATCAAAATCCAAAATAAAACTAAAGGGGCTCTTGAGAAACCTCAATTAAATTCCACATCTCATAGTCAATATTGCTAGAAAAGAATTCCTCTACCAAGAAGCCTTTGAGAATCTCAAGCGTATTTATTGCACCCATTTTCCATGATTCCACCAGTAGAAGCATAGTTCATAATAATTTATCTGGATTTCATGGAATGATCACTTGGTGCACTACTCATATATAAAATTGAATAGGGGAATGAAAACAGTCTATATTACTTCAGCCGAATGATTCTAGGTACTAAGAATCAAAATTAAAATATCTAGAATAACTGCCCCACTCTTATATTTTTAGTGAAAAAGCTAACGGATTACTTGTAGAATCATAGGGTATGCCTTATCTATCATATTAACCCACTCAAGTACATCATCAATAGCCCTATGTTGATTGGGTTTCTGGATTTATGGGAAGTTATTATATAATTTTTTGGCATCTATTTTGTGTTAAAAATAGATAAAGGGTGAGATTTAGCTGATTTCATTAAAGAACATCCCTCCATGTAAAAAATACTAGTGAACATAAAACTTCACGATGAATAATTTTTCTATGCCCATGAAACACCCCAATTGTGGGAGTTGAATTTTTATAATGCATCTAGAAGTCCTATTATCCAGAGGATGGATGGATCATAGATCATTCGGTTCGTCTAGGGATTGCATTTGTTTCCCTAGAAAAAATATTTCCCCATTATTTCTCACGCTCTGAATGTTCTTATAAAACTAAGGAAAATACCAGGCCCTAGTTTCCGAATTCTAGTTAGACCTACTGCTTCAAATAGTCTTCTCGAATATCATTTGGACCAGGATCTTGTAAAAAATCAATATATATTATGCTATCAAGAATTAATAATTATCCCCTCACAATAGATATGTCAGAGGATTGATGGGAAAATTTCCTTTTGAGCACACATTTCAACACATCCCTCCATCACAAAATGCTCATTGCAATGTACTAGATAATGTGTCCATAGTCTTGGATGATATTGATCAAGATGAGGTAGTTTTCATCATCACACCCCATTGATTGGTCTCAGATGTCATTTCCAATGTCATGAAGGAAATCAATCATGTCCAAATTTACCTAGAGCATGATGATCCAATATCCACCCCAAGATGGATGGACCTCATAATAGGCTACCTCTAAAATGGTTCCCTCCCATCAGATCAAGACATAAGGGAACAAAATTGAAAATCAACAGTGGATTTTAATATTTAAGATAGTAAAAATATATAGAAACCCCTCTATAAAAGAGGCTTGGATTGGATCCTTCTTTTCTGAATTATAGAACTAGAAATTCCCTCCATCAATGGAGAAGTTCATGTAGGCTCATGTGGTGATCATTGGTCAGGGACCAAACTCTCTCATCAGATTAGAATACTTGGTTGTTATTGGAAAAAAAATGCAGAACAATGTGGAATCCACCATAATGTTTCATTCATGTCATATTCATGATAACTTTATCCATCAACCTTCAGAGTTGCGACATACAGAAAATTATTCCTTGTAATTTTTCTGTATGTGGAATGTATGTTGTGGGACCGTATCCCCAAGAAACAAATAAGAAAATCAAGTCTATAATTATTATAAACGACTTCTTTCCCAAATGGTCCAAGGTTATACCCCTCATGGATGTATGGAAGAATAATATAATTAACTTGTTTAAGCCCAACAAATTTTGTGTCCCTCAAAAGACAGTAATGGAAAAAGGAACTAAATTTTATTATTCGAAGTTGATGAAATTGTACCAATAGTACAACATTGATTCCAACCATTAATCCTTCTATCATGCAGTGAAAAATGGGTAGATAAAGGCCTCTAATAATATTCTATCAAATATAATCTATAAAATGGTGCACAAAACCAATAATTTTTTCCTAAAAAATATCATGCATGCTATATGGTCATACTATGCCACTACACACACTACCACACAAACAACTTCATATTCAATGGTTTATGAGACTCAGGTTGTTTTTTCCATAGAAGTATAGTTTCTCTATATTGGAATAGGTATTTTTGAACAAGTATATAATTATTAAAAATCAAATATGAAACTATATGAGATAGAATAGATCATTGAAAAAATGTTTCATACACTACACAATCTCAAATTTCTTCATAATCAAATTATCTGACCCTTCAACAAAACAGTTTTTCATTTTATCATTCATAGCTTGAAACAAAATCACATGTCCTAGTGGAAAGACCCTAAAATACACAGCATCTTAATTCCTAGATAAATGACCATAAAATTCCTAGAATCCTATTTCTTGGTGTAAAGCCCCAAAATTGCACAGAATTCTATATCCTATAGAAAAACAATTAAGCTTAATAGCATCTCAGGTCCTGGGCGAAGAACCCTTAAACTGCATAGCATCCCATGTCTTGAAGGAAGGACCCTAAATTGCACTGCATCCCAAGTCTTATAAGTAATAATTTAAACTGTGTATCTTCTTACATCATTAATTCATAACACTAAACTATGTGTATGTTATCCTAATGTCTAATGTTAGGAAAAATGGAATATGTTGCATTATGAAAAAATTACTACATAATAACTCAATTTATGCAAGGGTGGAAAATGAGGTACTTCCATCACAAAGTAAGATTCAAATTCATATGATGGTCATGTTTAGGAACTATATGTGGCTTGATTCCTATCAATAAAGAATAAGTTGTGATTACCATGTCCCAAATCCTGAGACTAGTTGTAATATAAATAGAACCAATTCCCCCTCTCTATATACTAATCAGAACAATGTAGAGATTTTTCCATTTCATGAACTATATGTGGCATGATTTCACTTGCCATAGGATATATACGGACACTCATATCTCCTATCCAAGGTTAATATGCAATTCAAAAATGTATGTTTTCCAAACATATAGATCAGACACATGAGAATAATTTTCAATCATGAAATTATTATGTCTTGATTCTAATCATTATAGGACATGTAATAATGCCTAGATCTAAAATCATGGGAAAATGGAAAAAAATTGGAAAAAATCCACCTCTCTATGTATTTTTCAGACCTTCATGGAGATTTTTCCATTTAATTAACTATATGTGTCTTGATTTCTATTACCATAGCATATATAGTGATGCTCAAATCTCAAATACTAGGTCCATCAAAAATATAAAAATGTCTATTTTCTCTTTATATGGTTTAAATATACATAAGTAATATTCATACAAGAAATATTTTTGGATTTATCTCTAACATTATAGAATATGTATTGATTCCTAGATCTCAAAACCTTGGCCCATCTGGGATATAGTTCAAAAAAACAACCTCCTCTCTTTATATGGTTTAGGGTTTCATAGGAGATTTTCCATTTCAATAACTAAATGAGGCATGATTAATATTATAATAGGATATATATTGTGATTCATCGATATCCAATCCTGGTTATTTATGTAATATAAATGGGAAAATAATTCCTCCCTCTTTGTATGGTTCAGACCTGTGCGGAGATTTACCATTCAAGAACATCTTTTAGGTTGATTCTGATTACCACAAGATATATAGTGATTCTTGTATCTCTAATCCAAGTGCTGATTACAAAATATATAGGAAAAGAATACCTTCCCCCCCCCATATAAATATGGGTGAGACATGCATGGGCATTTCTCCTTTAAGAACTATATATAGATTGATTCAAATTTTCAAAGGATAGATAGTGACTTTGAGATCCCAAATCATGGGTCCAACCAAATTAGAAATAAGAATATTTCTCTCCTTGTATATGGGGGCCAAACCATTGAAAGAAAATTTCCATCAAAACTACATAACAATTTTTTCCTATTATCAAGGGATATGTAATGATTCCCATGTTCCCAATCCTGGGTCCAACAATAATGTAATGATAAAATGCACCTTCCCTACACATGATACCAATTTGTGTAGAGACATCTCTTCTTAGGAACTACATGTGCATTGATTCATATACTATGGGATGCATAATGATTATCTGAATATCTATTTTAGTCCCATGTGTGAGCTCCCATCACTTCCAACTAAACTCATTGATGAGAACAAAACTGTTGTGGGAATTACCACTCATACCAAAATATGACTGCCCCTAATATTCTTTGTCATGTATATTCAGATGACTCAATCGTCTATCCAGTTGTCTCTTTTCTCTCATTTTGATCATGACTCGTGTGATCTTAGGGAACTTTGATATTCACTTTTTCCAAAATCATTGAGGTGAATTCTATTTTAAGATAGAGAGCAATGTCATAGATTCATTCCTAGTTTCATGGCATTAAACTACACAACAACTTCGTTGTCTCATGATATTAAATTGCATGAAAATAGGCCATTGTGAATAGATCATCCTCTTTGATGATTATTTACTTAGGAATACAATGTTTTACCCCTTCACATAAAAATGTGTTCAATACACATTGGAATATCCTTTAGGGTGCTCAAACCTTTCCTGAGACTTACATTCTCCATGAACCAACATCATATCTTTGATATCTGAGTTGATATCGTTTTCTTCAAACTCCATAGACATTTGGCTCCCCTGCACCTAGTGATTCCATATATAAAATGGGTAATATAGATTGGATAATATAAAGTTACCCCACTAGGATTCTATGGTTTATGATACAAATCCAAATATCTTGTGCCTATATGATGTTTTGGTCCTATAAGAGATGCCCCCATATACAAAGGAGTTATTTCCATCACTACATAAAATATGGGATTCTTTAATTATCAATAGTTCATCTCTTGCCTCTAGTTAATACCTCCAATTAACTAAGATATTCTTGGGTTATGATTTACACTTCCCTCATCCTGACTATTCAAGCGAATTCGGATACACATGATGTTACTCATTTGAGCATCATACCCATTTCAAAAGAGATATTGTAACATTATATTCTTATAACCCTTCATCCCAAGGTATGAATATTATTTGAAGTCCAATATTCACTAATTTATTCATTCAAATCAGCAACAATTTCCTTGCCGTATGATGATAAACTACAAGGGAAATATCCTTGTCTAATTAAGTTAAAATAAACAATAGATATGTCCCCAATTCATGGTGTTAAAATGTGAATACCATCACTCATCATCACACTTTATCAAAGAACCTTAAGAGCCAAAACCTAGTCAAATAGAGTGTGGGGTGCTTCCATCAAATTTTATGCTCTTTAATCCACAAATCACACTTCATGTCTTGAGAATCTCGAGTTACCATAAGCTTTAATTGGACCTTGGAAAAGAGAATAGATCCATATTTTTGACCATCTATTTGAAAAATCTACATAAGGTCTGTAGACAAATAATCTAGTGGCATATTGACTCAGTAGGAAGATCCTTTGGATCCCTTTGTTCCTTGACAACATCGTAATGGATCTCATCACCATAGAGTGATTCATGGTCATTTTTTGGTATGACTATCTCATACCATTACTCTTGACCCAGGAACCATGATCTAGGACCTAAAAATTATGTATATCCTACTCAAAATGATGTTGAAGTACTCTTGACCCTAGGAATCCTAATTAGGTTTTTGTGTAACACCCCTGATACATGATCTATATACATCATGAACATAAATCGCATGCACTAGGGTTAAAGATGTATGACTTAAAACAATAGCCTCTGAAGGTCCAAATCACCATAACCTCAATTTATAATGCATGATACATAAATATTGTTAGGATGAAAACCCAAAATGGTATTTATAGTAAAATTCAAGCCTCCTTTCATAAAACTTTTCACCTCTAGAGTTTAGGAAAAAGTTAGAGAATAAATAAAAAAACAGAAAATTCAGGGGCCCCATCTTATGGACTTAGTCGAAGATGATATATTATCCTTGGACCCATTGGTTGAGGAAAATGTCGAAGTGGTAATTTATCATATTCCATTACTATGATTACATGTGTAGTTTATTGAAACACAACTTTTAGTGTTCTCTAACCCCTATTGAGTATTCTTTTTTTCCAAAAACCACCTTCAAGTATTTGAATCTGAAGTTGACACCACTAATTCCTTGAGGTGATATCCTTATATTGGAATCACATAGACTTTTGGATCCCCTGATCATGTTTCTCAATTATAGTTTACTAGTAATATGAATATACTGATTTGAATAGAACCCACTAGGATTCTATAGTGAATAATGAAATTCCCTAGAGCTCATTCTTAGTTGGTGTTTTTATCCCAAAGAAAAGTTCCCCCTATAACCCATGAGATATTATCCTAGATATGTTTGATATCACCTTCCCAAATTACTAATTGTCATCGTAGGCCCTATATTCCTCATTTTCAGTTAACTCAGATATTCATGTAAACTGATTTACAATCCCAATAACCAGACTATTCAAGAGGATTCGAAATTCTTTACATTACTCCTCCTCCAATGGCTCGAAGGCCTTCATTTTTTATGGATTTTTGATAATCCACCTTTAAAGGGGTGAGTTAGAACCCATACAAGGCATGTCGGTGTAATAATTACAAGGCCCGTAGGCCTTAGAGGAATTCATTGCCTATAGTCTCCAAAAATTACATACAAACCAGACATCCTATTTGGAACTATTCCTCCCCTATATCTTCATCATGAAATCAGATCTTCACCTTCCCATGGTTGTTCGGCTAGGCTTTCCCATGCATGCCCATGATTTTCCCAATGGCAGGTGCAATACCCTCTCATTCTTTCAATCTGTTTAGCTTATGCTATGGTGAATTCTCCTTGACATTAATCAATAGGCATTGTAACCATTCACAAAGTAAGAATGTGATATTCTATTATCGAACCATTTGATTACCTGCACCATGTGACCCAAAACCACATAGTATAGGACCTAAGATTGCCAACCAAGAACTAAACTACTCCAGGTTTATGGAATCGTTTTTGGATATATTTCTTCACCATATCCAACATAATAATAGAATATTGAAATCTTTACAAATATTTCATAGACATTGGAAGGGAGTGAGGAACCCTCTTCTGGACCATGAATGTACATCCTATGGTCCCATGAAGAAGGTACATTAACCCATTTAATACATAAAAATTCATCTTATGTGAATGGACCTCATTTCCTTGTGGTCCCTAGAAACATCCGGGTGGAACTCAACATTATAGAAATTTTCACAATCATCCTCGGCAAGTCTACCCCATATCATCAACTTCAGTTCAGATCATTGGTTTATGATTTACACAACCCATATTCCAACTATCCTAGAGGAATCATCATCCCTAAAATTTCACTATACCTTAAACCAAACCAAAGAAAGGATGCAGGGTGTCATAACCCATTTTGGTTACCCATTCATCATGATTTCTGTAAGAATACAAGGTGTCAAAAAACTTCATGAACATTTATTCTTCAAAATATCGATAAAGAAATCAAGGATTCATATCCCATCATAGACACTCACTCTTTAGAATCCGAATAATGATACAATGTTATTTAACCCATCACAAATTCCAATACTTCGCTGCCCGTAATAGATGGTCCGATCTAAAATTCTCTAAATTAAAGCAACAGATGGTCTGATCTATACTACTATAAACTATATAAATAGATGTAATAATATGTAAGACCCTAAAATACCACATTGGTTTGGTTTAGAAGGTCTTATATATCCAATGGAAAAATACACAATACTCTCAATGAAAAAAAAACTTTTAATAGAAACCTTTTAGAGTACAAAAGGTCCCATGAATGACCAAAACTCACTCAGAACATTGAACAATAGAAGACTAAGGGACTCATACAGGAATTTATTTTCCTTATAAGTGATTACTTGTACATTATGAACTCACATATGAGGGATCTAATTTTTTTGGGACACCAAATGAGCATTGTTAATTTTTGGATCAAATAAATTCATGATTTATATGTATTATTTTCTTCAAAAATAAAATAAATGAGAGGCATGGAAAATTGGGAATTGGGAACCTTGGTCAAATTCATCCCCTTTGAATGGCCTTCATTGATCTCCCAGAATCTTCTATACATGATCTTATGATCATACAAAGGTTACTTGATAATTTCATTTAAGTATACAATGTAGTGGTTGACAGAAACCTAAAAATTACACAATACCTAAGTAAAATAAAAAAATTAAAAATTTGAATCCCTTCTGATCAACATTTATTGATCTCAAAAAATATTCCAAACAAGATGTGATGATCATATGAAGGCTACCAGATGATTTCCCTGAATCATATGATGTTCCCGTTGACATACACCTAAAAATAATCCAATCTTTGTGTAAAATAAATGACTAAAAATTTGGAATCTTTATGAGAAAGTTAGTTAAACTAATTTACATGTAAAATTGATGATTTGTTCCATGTTACCAATTCATTGATCATGAAAATTAACCATGGGTATGTTGACTTCATAATGCAAATACCAATGGACAAGTCACCTTCAAAATGTGAAGGAATTCAAACATGTATGTTTGGTCATATGATGTGTTCATTTTGTAGAGGTTATAATAATATTCATTCAACAATCTTATGTGATTGTGTGATCAGTTGAACAGTCACTTGAGATCCCTAGTGGCATGTAGACCAAGTAACCCGAAATCCTTTTAGACTAGAAACCCTCAGCATGTGAAGGCCCTTGGACATTCACATATTATGATGTGATGATATGGTTGAAAATTATTGAGAAAATTTTTATTTAATTGCAAAATAAAGAATAAAATCATTAAAATTCTGTACCCTCGTGTGAATAAAAGTCACACTGTTTTTCATGTGAAGTGGTTATGTGCCTCGTGTGATCAGTTTACCGATCATGAGGAGACGCATAAAAATGATGTCTCGATCTCACAAAGGGACTATAGTAAACTAGTTTGATCCCATTAAGGGCCCCATACATTTATTACTCAATCACATGAAAATACTCTTTGACAGATGACCTGATATCATGAATACCCCTAGACATATCATCCGGATATTTTGAATTTCATTCAAAATGTCAATTCAGATACACAAAATAATTTGAAAAGACATGGTTTCAATAAATATTTAAATGTTAGAAGGGTCTTGTGGTCATTTTTTATCATGTGACACAAGGATATTTCTTGTATGACCCACAATGGGTTCCCTCAAAATGCATGATATGACACTATCTCCACTGATTCAAGATTGTATTTATGATATATTAATTGTGAGAAGTGGTATAGATCTAAGATGAAGAGGCATATAAATTCATATCTCTTGGTATAAAAAAACACACATATGGGTGTGAAGATGTGGGAGAATACTTTTTTGTAGAAAAGAACCAAAAAATCACAATATTATTCATATAGGTAATGTTGGGTAATGATTTACGGTTACCCAATTTTCTTATACATTCCATGTGATAGCCCGATTAGTCATTTAAAGGTCATCCAGCATTCTGTGTGAGCCATGAAAATAATATTATATGTTTTTACTTGATCATGATATTCCCTAATAGGCTACAACCTAAAAAAATATTAATTTATATAGGTAATAAAAGATATTAATGATAGCTAAATCTTGTGAAGATGGATACAATTATTTTCATGTAAGTGGGTCTTGTTACCTATGTGATCTATTCATCAATCACACAGATTACCCTAGATATGTTATCCAATTCATGTGATATCTTTCGATCATGTCATCCAAATCATGTGAAGACCTATGGATATTTCATCAAGATCATGCGGCATCCTTTGTACATGTCAGCTAGATCATGCAATGTCATCTGGACATGCCATCCAGGTCATGAGATGTTCTCTAGACATGTCATCAAAATCATGCAAAGCCCTCTGGATATGTTATCCAGATAATGTTATGTCCTTTATATATTTCATCCAGATCATATGACGTCTTCCAGACATGTCATCCATGTCATGTGACATACTCCGGACATGTTAGGCTGATCATGTGAATCCCTCCAGACATGTATCCAAATAATGGGATGTCATCTGAACATGTATTTTAGGTCATGTGATGTCCTCTAAGTATGTTAACTAGATCATGTGACATCATTCAGACATGTTAGTCAGATCATGTGATGTCCTTCGTACATGTCATCCATGTAATGCAACAACCCCTAGACATGTCATCTAGTTCACACACCATACCATAGAAATGTCATCCTTTTCAGACATACATCCATGGACATGTCAGGCCAAGACACGATACATGTCAGGAAGGCACACATAACATGCCCGACCGATATCCTCAGTCATGGTAGCCTTGTCTAGTCGGATCACTTGGGAATCCACCTTGCTGTAATTCCCACAATTCCAACTACCTTGGCTCATAGAACCATACTTTCCTATGATTATATCATCCTTCTTCATTTATTAGTGAATTAAAGGTGGGTTTATACACGGTCATCCTATTGACTATAAGCCTTGGAAATGAACCCAGATACATTAAACTCATCAGTGAGTTAGGGATCAACTCAACTATGATATGTATAATTACTAACAAATAAGGATTTTTTGGATTCCTTAGTAAGTCTTAAGATGCACATTAAGAACACCATTTGGACTATCCAAGTGCATAGGTACCATTTCCATATTTTATGTTTTTTATTACTTGATATCCCTTGCTTATCACATAGAGAATGAATGACATGAGATTAGATATTTATAATGATCATATCAAAAAAATCATGAAAAACACTAGCTATAGAAACATAAGTGTGTAAGACCCATTCAATGACATGGTATAAATTTTTCTACATAGGGTAATTTACCTTGGTGTTTTTCCCAAAGGTGTTCTCATATTAGAAAATTATGGGGTAATAATCCCTATGATAACTAATAATCTATACATTCCTATTAGTTGGTCAATGGAAAACCAAACTAAAAAGGCTTTGATTCTTTTTATAAGTTTGATATATAGGATTCCATCTTAAGACCCATTCTCATAACCCAAATCCTAAGTGAATTATCATATATTTCCATACTGAATGATATAAAACTGCACTATATAGAAATGTTTTGTGAATTTAAACTATTTCAAACATTTTAATTGTGATTTTTTCCCATCTATATAATATACATTGGATTCCTCTTGAAGGTTCAGACCCATTCTTGGAACATGCGTTTCCTTCTTGGATAGTGGTAAGATATGGAGTACACAGTTATGTGTCTTTAAAATATGACCATGTCCTTAATTCTAATAAATTACAAGAAAAATATAGGGAACCTCTAATACATATAAATGGCCTCACTTATAGAACCCCCATTATATATAGAGAAATCAAACACTCAAAAATTTTATTAGGGAACCCATTCTTGTATTAGGATTTGTAACAGATTCATGTACATATCATAGATCTATAAGAGAGTCCTGAAGTATGAAATAATCCCCCCCAAAGGGTGTGATGAGATCAACCTCAAATAAACACATCCAATATATGTTCTTATGTTCCATTAGGTTTGAAACCCCAATTGACCACTTACCTTTGGAAAGTAGGCCCATACCTTGTAATGGATATGAGAACCATTGTGAATTTCTACTAAGACAATGAATGGTGAACTGGATAAAAATAATTGATAAAACTTATTAAACCATCCACAATTAATAATTGGGTGAAAGAACTATGACATATTTTTTGATAAACAAAAATTTTTGAAGCTAATGAAAAATCATGTGATTTCATAATAAATGAGTCCCTATGGGTGCCAGACATCCTATTACCTAAACTTATAGAACCATAAAGAATTGGTTATAAAATAAAATGGTGAACCCGATGTGAAATGATGTGATAATATAATTAAAATGTCACTATTGTCATTTGGAATTATATTTCCCGAACCTAGTTAAAAGTGATGTATTTGTTGTGAAATTCATACTTATAGAATAAAACCTAGTGGTTTAGGAATAAAGGAAACATGAGTTTTCTTTAAGTGTTGAGAGAAATTAAATCATATCCATAATTGAAAAGGTGATGGATAATCCATAAAATTATAGTTATTTAATTGTATGAATATGGGGCACTATACCATCATATTCTTCAAGCATGAAGGGAACTTAAGATGGAAGAGGGAAGGGGAAAGGGAAAGAATATGAAACTGCTACATCCGATGTTTGAGTTACTATAATTGTGGTGGTAGGTACTTAGATCATAAATTTAAATGTTATATAATGCTTTATTTGATTATGGAACTCTTACCCTTTTATGTCTTATATTTTTTTGAACAAAATTAAATATTCACTAGCACACTAAGATGAGTATTTTTTACTCAAGACACCTAGAGGAAATATTATTACAAATAATATTTTTCATGATATTCCAATTATTGTTCATGGTTTTACCCTATTCAAGGAATTTATTATTATACCTATGGTAGATATTGATATAATCAACGTTATGGATTATTTTTTTATGGATAATGAAATAATTTATTTCTAACAGAAGGATATAATTTTTTTTTCAAATATATGGAATTAATTTATTTAGAACATAGACTTCATCATATCAATGATACCTAGATATACTACCATTAGATATCCTTAACAAAATTTTGTGAGAACAATAATAAACAAACATATGTATGGGAAAGGTAACCATAGTATAGAATATATTATTGTTCTATAATAATACATTGATGTGTTTCCTGATGAAATTCTTGAACATGCACCTAGCTATGAAGTTTGTTTTTGTATTAAACACTATCCTAATAAAAAAATATCTAAGACCTCCAATAGAATTTCCACAATAGATATTTTGGAGTCAAAGAAATAATTGGAGGAGTTGTGTGATAAGTGATATATTAGACAAAGTGCGAAACATTGTGGATTATCAAAGAGGTATTTTTTTCTTTTTTCTTTTTGGTTAATCAAAATAACATTCCTAAGAGAGTGTTGGTTGGATTTTGAAAATTTGGTAGAAGGAGGACTAGAACCTAGAAATAGAATAAATCCATGATGGGAATTTTTCTTGTCACACCCCATTTCACGCCTTGAAATGACTTTTCCTAGTAGGGGAAAACATGAACTTTACAAGGATAGTAAAATATTACTACCTATGAAAATGAACATGGTTTTTAAGGGTAATTGGATCTTTTATAAAGATATATATTTCCTTCTCCCACATAGAGGGAAATCATATGATAATTCCTCCTCCTCATCAACTTAGGTTCCACCAGATCTCCTCCACTAGAGCATGGTTTTCTTCCTAAACAGCTTCATTGAATCTACAATGGTAATCACTTATTTCATTTTTGTCTTATTCAATCGTTTATTTTTCCAAAAAAAATCTATTTTGGTGTGAAATGATATTATAGATTTTCATTGTTTCCACATATTCCTCTGATTTCTCCCATTCATTCTTGTTTCAAGGACTGATACTGGATGTGGAGTGTTACAGGCTTAAGGTAGGTGGTATAGTACTTTTATCAAAAAAAATAAAGTCATTTTATATTATTTTTCATCATAATGCATGCCTGAATCATCCACAAATATCTTTATAATTAATATTTTTTTATTCAAAATTGTTATCCATGCTAGATATACTTATGTTACTCTTTCTAATGGTCAGTGGTTTCCCGCCTCGACTAGTACCACCCATGAAGGTTTAATTATTTGATGTCACATAAGATATAAAATGTTCATTTGGTCAAAACAATATCTAATTGATCTTTTATTTCATCCAAAATGAATCAAATGTTTATATTTACGGTTGATGAATACTGTAAGGACTATAAATATTCCACTTAATTAAACAACTTGAAACAACATGTATAATTCAACCATTACCTAAGGTAAAAGATTTAATTGTACTATTTATTTATATTTGTGATACTTGGGTTGGCTTTTCTACACTTATATGATACTCAGGTAGGGAAACCCATCTATCTATGATTCTATGGTTGGGATTCCCACTTACTTGTGATACATAAGCAGGGCACCAAACTTACTTATGATACTTGAGAAGGGAATCCCACTTACCTATGATACTCGATCTAGGAATCCCATATATTTTTTAATCTTGAGTTTGGAATCCTTCTTTATATTAATGACTATTAATGGAGGCCCTTTACACTTCAGAAACTCATGATGCTACCCATTGATTCCTGAGTAATGGCCCAAGTCTATACTATTATAAGTATAGATATATATGGCTAAAGATGTCACAATGTATATAGACCATACATATGTACACATATGGTTACTTTCTCAAGGATCATCCAAATTATGAAAAATTGGGTAGTGTCATCCTAGTTTACTTTAGTTTCCAAATTAGACAAGTTTACATTTTAAATCCTTTCTTAAATTATTAGACACACAACTCATTTTATATACACCAACTGAATTCTATGAGGCACCATTGGTGGTGGCCTACCGAGTATATCTCAAACCATATGTGGGGATCCTATGGTACCCAAACAGACATCATGACTGAAGGTATATATAAATTGATGCACCCAGCTTAAAATGATTGATTCTAGTCACTGAAATTGAGTATAGGAGTAGAGGACCAAGCCTCTGCTTGTGATGATGGCGGTGATATCATTTGATCTTTTTACCTTTTTTATAGAATTTTTTATATTAATGTTTCCTTTGTATACCAAGTACTTCATTTTTTGTATTTATTGATGAAACTGACCTCATGATTTTGTTTCTATTAAATATTCATCTTCATCTTGTTTATTTATATTGGATAATTTATTATTCCCTCTCAACTGATGATTATTTATTACTATTTTAAATAATTTTAATTATTGTTTACCATTATTATATGCTATAATCATGAGGGAATAGTCTCCCCATAGACACACCCTAGGCCCCCGCTAGTAGGTGGTATCATTTGGAATACCGAGAGGCATACTTGAGGTCATGTGCCTAACCGTCTCGGGGCACCGCTTAGTGGGTTGGGGGTGGGACATAGCAAAGTGGTTTAAGAAGATATTTCTTAATTTTTTATTACTATAATGTTTTTAGATAAGATACTGTGATGTATTGTAATTTTGTAATTATCTTGTTCCTATGAGTAGCAAACCCACATGTAGGGGAACTTAAAATTTATTATGATGGGTTACTATTGTTCTTGTTTTTTCCTTATATAGTTGTTATGATTTATCCATTGGATGACTCACATTTTATATGAAATTATTATATATGGTATTATTATCATGGATTAATTTTATTCCCTTGGACAATTATGGAATGAAGGAATCATCTCAGGAATTATATTATGCACTTAAGGAATCACATGTCATGCATCATTCCATTCGATATCTATATTTTTGCATACATTGCAAGTATTTCCTTTGATTATTATGAGTTCCATTATTATTATATATAGAAATATGCTAACATTTCTATAATGGATAACATAAATATGTTAATTAAAGTTAAATTAACAATATAAAAGGTTTTATCCCACATAGATTTTGGATGAAACCTCAGTTGACCAATTATGCCATGTTTGTGCCACAAATTGCTGAATCTATGGACTGAAACATTAGATGATATGATTTATTGAATAAAAATTATTATTTATGAAGAAAATACTTATATAAATTGGAAATGGTAGTTCACTCAATAAAATAATTTTATATTCCCTATTAAGTCATGATACTAGATTGAAAGTTAAAGTCATAGTTATATGGTAAACCAATTACAATTTATAAAGAGGATGGGCCTTTATTAATTGGGAATGGTGAAGAATCTAACTAGACAATAATATCTTTATAAAGTTAATTTTTTATGTTCATAAATAGTTATAAATTATAAATAATATGTATACTTCTAATGGGGTTTCCAATTGTAAAGTAAATGGTGTTTCCTTTATAACATGTGATTGAATCTCCATTTATAAGAACCTATACTATGTTGTACGAGACCATAAACCTAACTCAACTATAGTAGTGGGCAGTAAGTAGTTTCTCTTGTGACTTATAGGACACTTATTATCACCTAGAACATGATTTAAGAGATAGAAAAGAGGTGATACTTGTTTATAGAATTCTTTTGTACCTGTCCTTCCCATTATATTACTCCCATATGTTGATAAATTCTATATGTGGAATGTTATTAGAAATTTTAGAGTTATTCAACCCTAAAATCCTTGAGTCATGCATGAGGAGGGTGGAGACAACCTTACTCTGGAGGTGGTGGGCCTTGATCAACCGGTACTACCTCATGTAGTTCCACATGTGGAACCTCCTTTTGATCTTCCTCTAGGAACCGATTCTCAGTTCTGATAACGAATCCTTTACTTTACATATTTAATATAGAGAGACCTGTGAACTGACCCTACTATACTAGACTCCTTGTAGGTATTCCAATAGCTACATCATCTTACCATCTCAAGGAATATCATTCCTCAGGTTACTAATTCTGTGCTAGAGGCCATGATTTTAGTCTTTGAGCATATGTAGATGCCTCCAAAGTGGAGGGTCAATATTTCCAAAAATATGATTTGTGAATTTATCAAGAATTTTTCAAATTTCATCTACTAGTATACTGTTTATCAGGATATCATCTTAGAGTACTTCAATACATCCATCAATGACTAATTATTTCCTGGAAGCTTAAGAGAGGACCACACTAGAGGTTTAAGAATCATTAGCAAGTTCATATCTCTATGATGGGGTATTAAGATCATTTTTTGAATCCTCATAATTCCATGCTAACACAACCCACGGATGAGTTGACAACTATGAGACTATTTTAATATGGGATTACATAATCTATCTGATACCATGTGATTTTTTTTGGTTGAAATCCATTTCAATGTTACTAAAATAGACCTTAATTACTGAGTGGAACAGGGGGCACTAGTAGTGTGGGTTGGAAAAATTCATTGACAAGATAGGGGTAGTTCATCGAGTGGAAATAACCATCACCTTGAGTCTTCGTGTAGGGTTAATAGTATTCAAATGACACCAGCTAACAGTTACATTCTATGTTGAGAGAGTGGAAAGCTAGGTCAAAAGAAACCCCAATATATCATACATCAAGTGGAATTATAAGCCTATGGATATATGAGTATCTTCAGGGCTTCATTTGGACTCTTCCATCAGTGCTTAGTGGAGGATGATATGTATCATATCCTCCATCTAGATTTGTTATACATAGACTCTTATTTTTCTTAAAACACTATTACATCATTTTAAAGATAAACAACATAAATTCATTGCACAATCAGGATCCAAAAGATTAGCGTATAGTAAAAATAAGGACCATACATGACATTTACAACATAAAACATAGACATTTATTTAATTTCATTTCATATAGCCTATTATTGGCCCTTCAATTATACGTAGTACTAGTAGTCACCTAAGGATATACATCAAAGAAAGGGGTGAGAAAAATTCCCAGAAAAAAGTGGATAGATAAGAACCAGAAATAATATAACATGGCGTGAGTATAATCATAACATCATCATCGAAATCTAATCATATGATCCCAATCAGGAGAGTAAGTAATAAGTTAATTCACTGATTGTGGAAATTTATAAAAATGAAACATAATTTCTTAGTGGTCAACTACCGCAAATAGTTGTAAACAATGATAGAATCATGTTCACATATATTTTACTTTTCTCAGGAGAAAAATCACATTACCCAATGAATTGGAGCTCTATATAATTATGGGCACACCCATCACATCAGAACATATACATTGTGCTATGTAATTCTTGGTGCACCCATCACATCATAACAATTACATTATCTTGCATGACACATAGAATGTATATCAATATTGGAAATAAAATTACCCTTGGAAGGGAATGTGTTTCATTTTATTAATCATATATTCATAAAAATATGGTTCCCAAAAGGAAAATGGAATAAAAGAATTTATATAATAATCATAAACCTTGAGTTAATAAGAAATAATCTCGATAATTAAAAGGTGTGTTTTTTTAAAAAAGAGTTATTTTTGAAAACAGTGTATTTGTCATAAACTCAAGTAGAAAACATGTATATCCTAGAATGGGTAATATAATGATGAATTAATGGTAATTGATGAATATACATACTAAAAACTATGTGAAAGAGGGAACCAGCAATGAAACAGAGTTGGGTTCGATAATTCCCCTAACCATATGCCTGAAAGCTACCTTCACGTTAATATCTTGTATGATCACAGTTGATAAATTAATTACAAATAAAGAAAATTATACATGAATATGATTCAATATATTTTTATTAAGTTAAATTAGGTGATTTTTGATGAGTTTTAGTGTTGAATTTCATCATTCGTGAGTTTTTGTTTTCTTAGTTTTTATGATCATTTCACTTGTATACACGAATGGAAGTTCTTGTAAATTTTGGAAAAATATCCAAAATTGTTATTATATGTTCTAAATTATATTATATAATTTGAAATGATATTATAATTAATTTTATTAAATTTTATGAGGATGAATCAATATCTAAAATAAAATGATGATCATTTTAAGTTAATTTGGGCGGTTTTCAATCACAACAAACTCGTTTTGTTTTATCATTTATTATTGTGTATATATGTTAGTTAAAGAACATAAAGAGGGTTTTATAATACATTATAATTTTTTTAAACCATTTTAATGTATTTATTTATATCATTGATTTCACTAATTGAAAATGAAAGTTCATCGCCCATGATGTCGAAAAATTGACAGATCACAGGCGACAATTTAATTTTTAGAATAAGAGAGAGAGAGAGAGGGAGGGAGAGAGTGAAGAGTTTAATTATGGATATTCCATTGACCTGATAGAATTAAATTTTACAAAATAGACATTATTCATCATGCCATTGGGATAATATAAGGTGAGTATAAGAGAAGAAAATAAATTAAATTAAAACGAAATTAAAATAAAAAGGAAGGGAAATATACCACTTTGATTTATCCAACTTGGGAACCTTGATAGAGAATGGTTTTGGTATTTTGGTAAGACCAAGAGTTCCTAGACATGGGAAAGGTCCTATGAATTGGTATTGGGTAGAATTTGGGCAAGGATCAGAGCTTGAGAGCTTTGATAAGAAGAGGGGTTTATTGTGGTATTTATAGTGGAAAAGAGGGGTGTTTCCCCATTATTTTCATCATTAGTTTATTATTTTAGATCAAGACTATGAATTTATTGATAATTATCACCAAAAATATTAAAATAATGAATGGTATTTTTATATTATGGTTCTTAAATCAACTATGATCCAATGAATTGTGTATCAATCTTACAATGTATATATACCATAAATTAATGTATTTTACTGTTCATCAAAAATTTAAATTTTTTAGAAAAATACAAAAAATTAACCCCAACCATTTTTGACATTGAGAATCAAAAAATTAACTCCATTTTAAGAGAATAATTTTCTATATTTTAGTAATTTTATTTTTTATTAAAATCATCACTTACTAGGAACATACCGATTTTAATAATATAACTAATTTTATAACACATTAAAAAAATTAATTAAGGTCTCTTAAATTATATTAAAACCATAAGACATAAAAATATAAATTTATGAATAAACTTTTTAAAAAATAAATTTTCTTTAAAATTATCAAATTAATCATAAAATAGTGATTAAATATTAATGAATTAATAAATACCAACATCAAATTCATTATTTTAAAGACATTTATTTTGTAATAATATGATATAATTATACCATACATTCATTTATAAGATTCATAAATTTTTTATACTTATATGGGTGAGGTTACTATTGATTTAACTAGTTTACTATTCATAAGGGTCGTATTACTATTCCTAATGTCAAGTTACTATTTCATCATTATTGGTTCCATAAATTCTAGAAATACTTCTTATCTCATTAATTTATTGTTTATAAAGTTTTTATTATGGTATATAGGTGATTATATGTGATTTATAATATATGAAATTACTATAATATGGGAGAAATTCCATTGAAAAATGTCTGAGTCATTACATTCTTCCCCCCTTTTGAAATTTCACCCTCAAAATTTCGTTTTACATAAATAGGTGATGACACTTCTCTTTCATTACCTCATTCGATTCCCAAGTGGCTTCTTAATAATTATGGTTCCCCCAAAACCCTTGGACAAGGTGGGATGCATTGTAGTGTATAACCTTAACTCTTCGATATAGAATCTTTACCGAATTCTCCTAATAAGAGGGTCATCTTATAGATATATAATCTCTAGGTTCAGTACTTTTGAGGGATCTGGTAAGTACTTTCTCGGGACTGATATGTGAAACACATCATGAACTTGATCAATGTTTGGTGGATGTGAAAGATCATTGGAAAAGGATTATATGTGATCCCATATCTCAAAGGGGCCAACGTACCTTGGTCATAGCTTCCCTTTCATTCCAAAATCCATGACTCTCTTCTATGGTGATATTGAAAGGAAGACTTTATCTCCAATGACAAAATCTAAGTCCCTGCGATGGTTTTCAGCATACATCTTTTTACAAAATTGAGAAGCATTGATATGTTTCTGGATTTTGTAAACCTTTTTTGTCATATATTGAACAAGATCAGGTCCAAGTAGATTTGTTTCTCTTACTTCATCACAACAGGTCAGAGTTCCACATTTCTTTCCATACATAGTTTCATATGAATCCATCTGAATATTCGAGTCAAAGATATTGTTGTAAGGGAATTCAACCAATGCGATATTCTAATCCTATCTACCTTTGAATTCTAATGGGATGGGTCATAAAATATCTTCATGTTTCTGAATAATCCTTTTAGATTGGCCCTTATTTTTGGGGGGTGGTGGATTGTGATGAAATTTAATTCATTACTCAAATAATTTTAAAACATCTCTATAATATAAATGTGAACCTGGGATAGAGATCAATTAAAATTGGGATTGGAACTCCATGAAGTCTCACAACATTCTTAGCATATATATTTTAAAGTTGTTCAACTGTGAGATCTTCTCAAATAGCAATAATGTGGGCAGCATTGGTGATTTAGTCGAACACAACCCATATCACATTATTTCCTTCATATGTCTTTAGGAGACCCTTCAAAGAGTCCATTTTCACATTCTCTCATTTCCACAAGGTTATAGGAAATGGTTTCACCATCCCTTTGGACTTCTATTGCTCAACCTTAACTTTCTGCCATATCAAGCACCTTGAGATATACTCAATAATAACCTTCTTCATCTTGTCCCATCAGATGTGTTCTCGAAGATCATGGAACATCTTGGTACTCCTAAGATGGATAGAGAATGTTCATCTATGTGCATTGTCCAATATCTCCTTCTTTATCCCATACGATAAAGGCACACAAAGCCTCATTCCAAATGGAATCGCACCATCATCATCGATATGAATCTCTTGAAACTTCACTTCCCTTACTATATTCAACATCTTTTGAAACTTTATATCATCCCTTTATTACTCCTTAATATTCTCATGGATAGATGGTTGGGAAATAATTTTTGAAATGAAGGATATATTCCCCATAATTAAGGTTTTAAAATACATCATTTTCATATCCATAAATATATGGAATCTCTCAATATTTAACATAGATAGAGTAGCAGGATCATTTCTACTAAAAGCATCAGCTACCTTGTTTTCCTTTCCAGGATGATAGTGAATATAGCTATCATAGTCTTTGATTAGATCTATCCACATCCTTTGACTCTTGTTGATATGATTTTTTGTGAATATATACTTTAGGCTATTATTATTGCTAAATACGTCACACTTCTCACCATAGAGGTAGTGCAGACAAATTTTCAAGGAAAAAAATCATAGTTTCTAGCACTAGGTCATCCGCAGAGTATTTATTCTCATGGATATTAAACTTATGTGAGGTTTAGGCTATCACATTATCATGTTTCATGAGTAAAAACCCCAATACTTTATTTTAACCATCAATATATATCACAAACCATTATCTTCTTTTGGAAATGTGAGTACATGTGTCATGATCAGCCTATTCTCTAGATCCTTGAATCTTTCCTCACATTCTTATTTACAAACATACTTTACCCCTTTCATTTTTAACTTTGTTAGTGGGATTGACAATCATGATATATTTCTCAAAAAACTTCAATAGTACCCAACTAATAAAATAAAAATACGGATTCTATGACACTAAAGGGTGTGGGCCATTACTCAATTGCCTCTAATTTTGAATGATCCAAATAAATTCCCACACTTGTGATCACATGTCCCAAGAATTTAACTTACTAAATACATAAGTAACTCGTTCTAAACTTGTAATACAATTTATCCTTCCTTAATATCACCAAAATAATCCTTATATGTTCTTCATGTTCCTCCTTTCTCTTAGAGTATATTACAATATAATCGACAAACACTACCCCAATTTTGTTAAGGTAATTTATAAAGTATATATTCATCAAATTCATTATGATTTATGGGGAATTAGTAATTCCAAATGGAATCACTAGAGACTCATAGCTCCCATACCATGTACAGAAGGCATTATTAGAAATATTTTCCTTCTTCACATTTAGATGATGATATATAGAATGAATGTACACATTTGAGAACTATTGAGCTCTTCGTAGATGATAGAACATGTCATGAAACCTTAGAAAAGGATACTTGTTCCTTATGGTGATCTTGTTGAGTTCCAAATAATAGACACATAGTCACAGTGATCCGTCCTTCTTGTTGACAAATAGAACAGGTGCACCCCAAGATGATCCACCTGGGGGTATGAACACTTTTTCCAAATTCTCTTACATCAGCTTCCTTAAGTCCTCCAGTTCGATAGGAACCATCCTATTGGGACACTTAGATATAAGAGGATATCAAGGTATGAGTTATATTTATAACTATACCTCCCAGTTCGATGGATTTCTGGGAAACTCTTCATCAAATATAACACTGTATTCCATCACAATGTGTATTTCCACTTAGTTGACACCTTCCTCTAACTCAACTATTTGAGAAATGTATGATTCTGTATAGGTAATCAACACCCACACTGTTGAGGGATTTTGAAAAAGATATTCTTGGTCATCCTTTCATTTGCAGAGGAGCATGGGATGGTTCAAAATATAAAAATATATTTCATTTTCCTAAAAATT
This sequence comes from Viscum album, assembly GCA_963277665.1. Classification (NCBI taxonomy): domain Eukaryota; kingdom Viridiplantae; phylum Streptophyta; class Magnoliopsida; order Santalales; family Viscaceae; genus Viscum; species Viscum album. Next base: position 1,254,562,954 of record OY728131.1, on the reverse strand, counting down.
TAAATGTTATCTATATAATGATAGTCAATCAATTCCTATTACAACCTCAAATTCCCCCAATGTAAGTATCATGAGATTCATAAAATGATTCTTACAACATACGCCAACATGAGAATATTCGAACACATAGGTAGCAATGATTTCACCACTTGGTGTTTTTAGATATATTTACTTCATTCTTTATAGAATTCAATTCAATTGTTTTAGAAAACTTTCAGTATATAAAGGAATGAATTGAACCAAAATCAAATAAGGATTATAAATTTTTTAGTGAATATGATGTGTACCTTGTACAACCTTGTTTTCTTTCTCTACACAAGTTGTAGTGATTTCATAATCCTTCCCCTTCTTCTATCAGATTTGGTTGATGATGACATTGATTAACCTCAAGTACTCGAGGTTTAGTGCACAATCTTTCATTGTTCCCTATCTTATTAAATTGTCGAATAAGACCATTGGTGGTTCCCTCCTTTCCTCCATAACAATGTCCATATTCCTCTTGTCTTTTCAAAATTCATGATCTTAATGTACTTATCCCTTTGAGGTCGTTCCCAGGATGCCTCTTACCAAATTTTTTATATGAGGCTGGTTGAGTTTTCTTTCCACCTTTCTCATTAGATCCTCCATCATGAAACTCTATCATTAGTTTCTTATCCCTATATCCCTAGAAACATTCTTTAAACGATAACTCTACATTGAGATAACATCAAACAACATCTTCATATATCCCAATGTCTCCAATTGCAACAAAATTTCAAAGGTGTTGTTATAAACAACTAAATAATCTATCATTTTTTCTATCATTTTTTATAACAAAACCCATATTCTACCTTTCAAGCCTAGTGAAATTTTTTTGTAGGCTATAAAAGATTCTCTTTACTTTTGATTTAACTTTGTGAATTCTCTCTTCATATTTTTATGAGGATTTAAAGGTAAATAATTGATAAGAAACTTATTTTAATTTCTTCCCACTCCATCTCTTCAAACATTCCCCTAGTCTTGGTGTTTTTAATCAATTCCAACGTACGATTAGCCACTCCATATAAATGGTAAATGACCGGAGTCATCTTCTTTATCTTAGAATAGTGAGATATAAAAACTATTTAGTTGAACCACTCTTTTGAGACTAATGGATTATAGGATCCACCAAACGCCAATTGTTGTTTCCCTATAAAACACCCATTAGATAGTTTCACCCTCTTAGGTAAAGACATTTATTCCACATTATTCTGGTTATTTTTCAAAACCTGTGACAACCGGGTATGAATCACCCAAAATGTTTTACCTCTACAACCTAAGGCATTGGGGATGTTGTTTGGGAAATCACTGCTTTTCCCCCCGTATGGGTTGTTGACCTATTTTCTCATAGTTACCTATATTTTCTAAATTATAAAATGTTAGAACAAAACATAATTCAATAACTCAAGAATAATTAATTTTATTCCCTTCTGAAATTTAGTCAAAAAAAATCTCCTGTGGGATCCCTATGTTTATTATTTTCTAAGAAAAAGATTCATGGGTTATTACTTTTACTTAATCTCATACTATGGGTTTTCACTTAGTTTCTCTAATTATAATTCCCAAATGAACAAAATTGTGCTCTGATACCAACTATAATGACCTTGATTTTTTAAACAACACTGTTAGATCATTTTAAATACAAACAACATAATTGAATTACACAACTAGGATCCAATGTTTTTGTTACTTGGGAAAATTAATACCATACTTAACATTTACAAAAAAATAAACTTTTATTTAATTACTTCTTCTCTATCATCTTACTGTCCCTTAAATTCTCCTTCATACAAGTAGTCGCAAGAGGATATACATAAAATAAATGGGTGATCTAAATTCCCAACAAGAGGATAAATAAGAACATGAAACAATATAACATGGGTTGAGAATAGTAATAAAATCATCATCATAATATAATCATTGGATCATAATCATTGGAGGAAGAATTGTGATAAGGGTTTTAGTATATAAATGTATAAAAATGAAACATAATGTCTTGGTGGTTAACTACAACACATGGTCGTGCACCAATCTAGCAACAAGATCCAACATATTTAACTTTTCTCATGATATATATAACATTACGAAATACCTTGGAGTGAAATACAATTCTAGTCATAGTCATTACACCATAACACTTACATTGTGCTATATAATTCTGACCCACCAATCACATCATAACATTTACATTATCAAGCATGATATATTAAATGTATATAAATATTGGAGATAAAATAACTCATGGAATGAAACTGATTTAGTTTTCTAAATAATTAATTCATAAACTTGGGATTTCCAAATCAAATATGTAATAAAATATTTGATATAAGAATAATCATTCTTAAGTGAAGAAGTAACAATCTCGAGAAGTAAATGGGGTGTTTTTTTTGAAGTAAGATTTCTTTTAGAAAACATTATGTTATTTATAAACTAAAAAAAACATGTATATCCCAGAAAAGGTAATATAATTATGAGGAATTGGTATTTTATAATTATGCATACTGAAAATTCAGTGACAGAGGGAAAACCAAATGAAAGATAGGTGGGTTTGAGAATTCCACTTACATTGTGTCTGGAAGCTTCCTTCAATTTAATATCCTATATAATAACATTATATTCATTACCTAAAAATACTAAACCTTTTATATATTTATTTTATTCATTATTGTTTTATTAAATTCATTTATGGGCTATTCAATGATTTATAGAGTTTAATTTCATCATTCGGGGGTGTTTATTTTCTTAATTTTCATGATCAGATCAGTTGTATACATGAATGATTGTCTGTGTTAAATGTGGATAAATATACACGGTTGTTATAATATATTATTAGTTATTATATAGAATTTTAGTGATCTTAAAATGAATTTTTTTATATTATATGAGGATGAATAATTAGATAAAAGAAAATGATGATCATTTTAAGTTAGTTTTTGCATTTTTTCAATCCCAACAAACTCGTTTGGTTTTATCATTTTTATAAATGATAGTAACATAACATAAAAAGGTTTTAACATACATATTAAAATTTTTCCAACCATTTTAATGGATTTATTAACATCCTTGAAGGCAATAATGGAAAAAAAGTGCATTGCTAACGATGTCAGTAAAATGATATATCATGGGGACAATTTTATTTTTAGAATAAAAGAGAGAGATAGAGGGAGGAGATAAATGATGGATATTCCATTAACATTATAGAATTAAAGTATATAAAAAAATTTATTTATCATTCCATTTGGAAAAGATATGTGGGGATAGGAGAAGAAAACAAATTAAATTGAAATGAAATTAAAAAAATCAAGAAAATATACCTCTTAGATATATCCAACTTGAGAACCTCCTTAGAGAATGGTTTGGTCTTTTTTTGAGATGAAGAGTGCCTAGATGTGGGTAAGGGAATAGGAAATATTAATCGGTAGAATTTGGGTGAGGATCAAAGAATGAGATTTGTGGGTAGAAGAGAGGGTAAGGGTGGTATTTATAGTTGAGGAGATGGGTGTTTCCCCATTATTTTAATCATTAGTTTATTATTTTGGCTCCATACTATGAATTGATTGAGAATTATCACCATAAATATTAAAAAAATGAAGGAAAGTTTGAGATTAATGTTTTTACATCAGTGAAGACAAAATTAATAGTGTATATATCTTATAATGTATAAATGTTGTAAATTACAATATTTTACTATTCAATAAAAATTCATGTATTTCAGAAAAATCCAAAAAATTATTCCTAACAATTTTCAAAATGTAGAATCCAAAACTATACTCCTTTTTATGAGAATAATTTTCTATATATGAGTAATTTTATTTTTAATTAAAATCATCATTTACTTGAAAAACACCGATTTTAAAAATTTAACTGATTTTATAACACTTTAAAAAATTACATATGGTCTCATGATTTTATCTTAAAACTATAAGACATAAAATATTAATTTATCAATATATTTTAAGAAAATAACTTTTCATTTAAATTATCATATGAATTATAAAATTTTAATCAAATATTAATGACTTACAAAAAAACCAACACCTAATTCATTGTTTTATAAACATTTATTAACTTAGACTATGATATAATTATACCATACTATAATTTATAAGATGCATAGATTTTATTTTTACTTTCACAGGTGAGGATACTACTAATTTATCAAGTTTACTATCCAAAATGGTCATATTACTATTCCTAAGGTCCATTTATTATATCATTGGTATTGGTTCCTTAACTTCCAAAAATACTTCTTATTTCATTAATTATTTGTTTTAAAAAATTTAATTATTTTATATAGGTTATTTTATGTGATTTATACTACGTTAAATTAATATAAGAAGGGGTAAATTCCATTGAGAAATGTTTGAGTCGTTACATTCTTCCCCCCTTTTGAAATTTCACTCCCAAATTTTTCTTTGAATAAACAGATGATGGTATATATCCTTCATTGACTCCTCCCATTCACAAGTTGCTTCTTAATAAATATGGTTCCTATAATACCCATTGATAAGGTGGGTTCTCTTTTTACATAAAACCTTAACTCTTTGATCCATATTCATTATTGGCCACTCTCCATAAGAGATATCATCTTTCAGAAGAACCACCTATAAGTTCAATACATATGATGGATCTGGTATGTACTTTCTCAAGAGTGATACATGAAACACATCACAAACTTGATCCATATTTAGTGGAAATGTAAGATCATGGGCCACGGCTCTTATGTGATCCAGGATCTCAACAGGGCCAATGTACCTTGGGAATAGCTTTTCATTCATTCAAAAACCACATAAATCTCTTCCATGGTGATATTCAAATGAAGACATTATCTACAATTTCAAACTCCAAGTCCCTTCTATGGTTGTCATCATAGCTATATTTCAGACATTGAGAATCTTTGATATGATTCTGGATTTCATAAACCTTCTTTTTCATCTCTTTCATAAGATTAAGTTCAAGTAGCTTTCTTTTGCTAACTCCATTCCAATAGGTTGGAGTTGTAAAACATTTTCCGTACATAGATTCATATGGAGCCACAAAAATACTCTAGTGGAAGATATTGTTGTAATATAACTCAACTAATGGGTGATGTTGATCCCATCTACCATTTAATTATAATGTGTTGGGTCTTATAATTTCATCAAGTGTTTGAATAATCCTTTCAGATTGGCCAGAAGTTTGTTGGTGATAGGTGGTGTTGAAATTTAATTCATTACTCAAATAATGCTTAAGAATAATCTAAAATTTAGATGTAAACCTTGTTATGAGATCAGAGACTATTTAGAGTGGAACTTCATGCAGTATCACATCGTACTTCGTATATATCATTGCAAGTTGTTTAAGTGAGATATCTTCTTGAATATCCAAAAAGTGGGTAGCCTTGGTGATTCGATTGACCGTAACCCATATTGAATTATTTCATTCAGATGTCTTGGAGAAACCCTTGACAAATTCCATATAGACATTCTATCATTGCCACATGGGTATAGGTAATGGTTCCACCATCCCTTCAGACTTCTATCACTCGACCTTAACTTGATAAAATATCATGTACCCTAAGATATACTCATTAATATTCTTCGTCAAGGTGTCTAACCAAAAATGTCTTGAGAGATCACGGTACATTTTGGTACTCCCGGTATGGATAGATAATGTTGAGCTATGTGCATTGTACAATAGCTCCTTCTTTATCCCAGGTGATGAAGGAACACAAAACCTCATCCCAAAAGAAATCACACCATCATCATCAATATGAAACTTTGGAAACTTCCCTTCCGTTACTGTATTCACCATCTTTTGAAACTCTAGATAAACCCTTTATGACTTCTTAATATAATCTTGGAAAGGTGGTTGGGAACTCATTTGTTAAAGGAAGTATATATTCCCCAACATTATAATTTCCAAATCCATCATTTTCATATCCATAAAGATAGGGTGTTTCTCAAATTGTAGCACGGATAGAGTAGAAGGTTCTTTTCTAATAAGATAATTAGCTACCTTGTTTTCCTTTCCAGGATGACAGTGAATAGATTTATTATAGTGTTTTATTAGCTCTATCCATCTCCTCAGACAGATGTTGAGATCCTGTTATCATAATTTATACTTTAGGCTCTTGTTGTTTGTAAATATGTCACACTTCTCACCATAGAGGTAGTGCCACTAGATTTTCGAGGTAAAAATAATAGCTTCTATCTCTAGATCATTCTTTGGGTAGTTCATCTCATGGATCATAAACATCTATGAAGTGTATGTTATCACATTTTTATTTTTCATGAGTAAAAAACCAAATCATTTCTTTGAACCATCACTATATATCACAAAACATTATCCACTTTTTGGTAATGTGATTACATGTGCAGTGATCAGACTCTTCTTTAGCTCCCTAAAGCTTTCCTCACACTCTTCCTTCTAGACATACTTTACCCCTTTCCTATTATACTTAGTTAGTGGTCTGGGAAATCATTATAAATTTCTCAATAAACATTGATAGTACCCTTCTAATCAAATAAAATTGCTTATTTCTATAACACTAGTGGGTTAGGGACAATCCCCAATTACCTTTTCTTAAGGATCCAAAGAAATTCCATCAATTATGATCACATGCCCATAGAATGTGATTATTGTATCCAAAAGTCACTCTTGCTGAACTTGGATTACAATTTATCCTTCCTTAATGTCACTAAAATAATCATCAGATTTTATTCATGTTCCTCATTGCTCTTGTAGTAGATTAGAATATCATCAATAATCAGTACCCCAATTTTTTTGAGGTAATCTCTAAAGAATCTTTTCATAAAATCCATGAGAATTTCAGGAGCATTAGTAACTCCAAAGGGAATCACAAGAAACTCATAGTTACCAATACTTATATGGAAGGAAATCTTATGAATATCTTCCTTCTTCACCATTAGCAGATGATATCCAGAATGGAGATCCACTGTTGAGAATTACTGAGCTCCTTGTAGTTGATCAAACATGTCATCAATCCTTGGAAGAGGAAACTTTTTCTTTATAGAGATCTTATTGAGTTCTCAATAATTGATATAGAGCCATATTGATCCATCCTTCTTCTTGGAAAAGATAACTTGCACACCACAAGGTGATGCAACGGGGTGTATGAAACCTCTTTTCGAATTCTCTGGGATCATAATATCTAACTCCTATAGTTTGATAGGAACCATCCAACATGGACACTTTGAGATAGGTGTATCTATGGGTATGAGTTCTATTGATAACTCTACCATGAAATCTGAGGGAAGTCTGGGTAACTATTTAGGAAATACATTACTATATTCATTCACAATGTGAATTCCACTAGGTTGATACCTTCCTTTGAATCAACCATTTGAGCGATGTATGATTTTTCACAGGGAAAAAATACCCACACCATTGAGGGACTTTCCAAAGCTGAGTCAGGATCACACTTTCATTTTTTGGGGAGCATGGGATGGTTCAAAATATGAAAAGATATTTCCTTTTCCTAACAATTTATATGTTATCTATATAATGATAGATAATCCATTCCCATTATATCATCAAATTCTACCAAGGGAAGTATCACGAGATTCACTCGAAGAATATTCTCACGTATTCCAACATGAAAAGAGTCTAATACTTATGTTCCACTGATTGAAAAACTTGGAGTTTTTATAGATATATCTACTTCAACAATTATAGGCTTAGATTCAATAGTTCTAGAAAACTTTCAAGATATAAAGGAATTCATAGAACCATAATCAAATAAGACTTACACCATTTTTTATTAAATAGGAAGTGTACCTTGTGAGACCTTGTTTTCCTTCTCCGCATAAGACGTAGTGATGTAAATAGCCTTCCCTTTTTTTCTATGGATTTGGTGAGTTATGACAATGATTAACCTCAAGGACTTGAGGTTTAGTGCACTAGATTGCATAGATCCATAGATCTCGACAGTTGTAGAATAAGACTGTGGTTGGTGCTCTCCTTTCCTCCATCACATTTTCCTTCTTCCTCATTTGTTTTCAAAATTCATGAGCATTGTGGCCTTATATCACACACTTGAAGGATTTACCCATCCCATTAAGGTAGTTCCAATTATTCCCCTTCACAAATTTTTGATATGTGGGTTGTTGAGTTTTCTTCCACCTTTCTTATTAGATCCTCCATCTTGAAACTCTATATTTTGTTTCTTATCACCATATCCATGGGACCATTCCCCAAACTATATCTCCACATTTAGGGCACATGAAACAACATATTCAAAACTACCAATGTCTTGAATTGCTAGATCAATTCTAAGGTGTAGTTATAAACCACTAAATAATCTATCTATTTTTCTATCATTATTGATAAAAACCCCAAGGTAACCTTTCATGAATTGTGAAATTTTCTTCATAGCTCATGATAGATTATCATTCCTTTTTTATCTCAATTATTTCTCTCCATGTATTTTTATTAAGATACTAAGGGAAATACTTGTTAAGAAATGTTATATTAAAGTCTTCCCATTCTATCCCTTCAATTTTTTCCCTCGTCTTGGTGATCTTTATCCACACTAAAAATTGATTGGCCTCTCCATCTAAATGGTAAATGACCAGAGTCACATTCTTCATCTCAAAATAGTGATGTATGGAAAAAAAACTTCTCGATTTTGTGGAACCATTTATCCACAACTAGTGAATCAGAGTATCCACTAACATCTGGTGGTTGTTTCCCCATAAAACACTCATTAGCGAGATTCTCCCTCTTAGGTGAAGGTATACGTTCCACATTAGTTAGGATATTATTCATAACCAGTGAAAACTGGGTAACCATCACCCTAAAACGTTTTACTCCACCTCCCAATGAATTGGGGATGTCATTTGAGAAACTGATTCAGTGTCCACCACATAGTATGTTAAAGTCTTTTTCATTGTTCCCACCATTTTCTAAAATATAAAATGTTAGACCAAAACATAAGTCAACAAGTAAAGAATAAATAATTTTATTCCTTTGTGAAATTAAGTCTAAAAGAATATCTTGTGGGTTCCCTATGTTTATAATTGTCTAAGAAAAATATTCATGGGTTTTTACTTATAATTAATCTCATACTAAGGGTGTTCACTTATGTTCCCTAATCTAAATTCCCAATTTAACTAAATTTTCCACTGATACTGACTATAGAGACCCTAAATTTTCTTACAACACTATTACATCATTTTAAAGAAAAAATACATAAACTCATTACGCAACCAGGATACAATGGTTTAGTGTCTTGGGAAAATTAAGACAACACATAAAAATTTCAAAAACGAATAAACATGTATTTAATTTATTCTTATCTTGTTTCTTATTGGCCCTTGAAATCGCCTTAGTAAAAGTAGTCTCAAGAAGATATACATCAATGAAAGGGGTGATCTAAAATCCCAGTAATAGAATAGATAATAAAATGAAACAATATAACATGGGGTGAGTGTAATCATAACATCATCATCATAAAAAATAATAGGATAATAATCATCATAGGATTCATTAATATGAGTCTTGTAGTGTGGAAAGTTATAAAAATGAAACATCATGTCATAGTGGTCAACTACCACACATAGTTATGAAAAAATCTAGAATAAAGTTCCCACATATTTAACTTTTCTCATGAGATAAATCACATTACCCAATACCTTGGAGTGCAATATAATTTCAGGCACAACTGTCACATCATAACACTTACATAGCACTATATAATTCTGAAACACCCATCACATCATAACATTTACATTATCATGAATTCCAAAATGAATGTATATCAATATTGTACATAAAATAACTCGTGTAATGGAATTAGTTTAATTTTGTAAATCATAAATTCATAAACTGTCACGAACCGTCCTAGTGGGGCCCACGCTGTGACTCCCCAAGCCCGCCTCCAATAGGCCAGGGGCTGGTGACTAGCACCGAGTAGGCATATTACTAACATGGGAGGCATTGCCTAAGTACCTGTACACACACACACATCTCCAATCCCACAAATGCTGAAATGTAAAACACTAAAGAACAAAGAACCATGCATACAACTAAACCCAACCAACAGAGTACGAAGAATGGTAGAGTAATGTAAAAGTAAACTGGGCCAGAATACAAGCCCACCAAAAGAAAGAGTCTGAAAAACTGCAAAGTCCAACCTGTAAGCACAAAGGTACCGGGACTGTCGCTCGTAGCCGTAGGAACGCCTTAGCCAGTAGGGAACTCAGAAAGCTCGGTCCTATCTTGGTCCACCCAGGACCCTGTCAAAAGGCTGCTCATCTGCACAAGACACCAGACGTGTGGGCAAAGCCCGTGTAGGGGTGAGTATAACAATACTAAGTAGAGGACCCTGAAAACCACAAAGCAGTACAAAAAGTAAAGGTACAGTCATCTATGCATAATATATGTTTGGAGAACATATAAAACAAACTAGATATACTCAAAACCCAGACCCGTGGTCTAGAGACAAGTCACACAACCGCATACCCCCGTAAAGGATTTCGTCTGAAGATTTTGTGATGTGCCCATTCTGGGAGAACACACTCCACGAGTCTTATAGCTCTGATTACGTCCATCCGTGAAGAGCTGTTCGTCAGAAACCATCATGAGATATAGCTACCCTCATTACGGGAGACACACTCCTGAGTGGGAAAGATTTTGATACAAAGATGAGGATCACTGCCAGGGCCATGGCAGATACCGCGACTCATCCGGAATTCACCTGCTAGGTAGAGGATCAACGCCCGGTAAAGTTGGTCATGCCGATACATGAGTCTAACTAGGTTCTAGAATGGGTAGAGGATTTCGATCGGGGCCTCTCAGATGGATGCCTGACTCTATCACAGAATGTCCTGCTGAAGGGATCATAATCCTGCTTGATGGAATGATGCCTGACCTTCAGGGGAACAAGAAGAAGGGGCACTAACCCAAATGAAATATGTCCAAGGCACGGTGAAAAAAAGGGACCAAGCCGTTTTACAAAAAGTACACGGCGGGTAGAAATGATACACGCCGTGTTGTCCGACCCCAGGTAGTGGTCGTGTACAATGGCCCTTGTCATGAGGCTGGTCATGTAGAAAAACATAGTACACAGAGTGTATTAAGGAGTACACGCCGTCACTACGGGAAAAAAGGGTATTTGCGACGGGCTATTTGCGACGGGATTTATTCCCGTCGCAAATAGTCCTGTTAAAAACTTATTTTCCACGGGGGTATTTACCCGTCGCAAATAAGTAGGTTTTGCGACGGGATTGATTTCCCCGTCGCAAAAGAACTGGCGCGCGATGCGCGCCAAATCGCGGGAAAACTATTTGCGACGGGAATATTCCCCCATCGCAAATAACCGGCGGCGGTAAAAGGTATTTGCGACGGGAGTATTTACCCGTCGCAAATAGTATGTCGGCAGGTGGTTATTTGCGACGGGTCCCGTCGCAATTAACTATTTAACCGTTGACCGTAATAAATGTTGGCTAAGGTATTTGCGAAGGGTACCGTCGCAAATAATACTATTTGCGACGGGAATCCCATCGCAAATGGACCCGTCGCAAATAATCTAACCTATAAATACCCCCATCCGTTTTTTTCAAATCATTCTCAAACTTCATCTTCTTCTTCTCTTAAAGTTGTATTTCTAAAGTTCATTTTTTTCTCCAGTTTAATTTTTTTCTCCGGAGCTGATATTAAAGTTTTGAAGAACGATCAGAGCAGATCAGTTTTCAAGGTATTTATGTTCATTTTAAATTAATATTTATTTTTAATTTTTTATTAGTTTCAATTATTCCTAATTAGTTGTAATTTAATTATGTTTACATTGTTTTATTACTTAATAAATTTAAATTATTAGTATTGTTCATAGTTAATGGTAATTAGGAATAATTAGTAATAATTTTTAATAATTAAGAATAAATATTAATAATTAGTAATAAATACTAATAATTATGAATAATAACATTATTACATTATTAGTATATTTTATTATTAATATTAAAATAATATAATTTTTTATATATATACAATTCTCTTTTCATCTGTGTGTTTGCTGTCTTCACATATATTATTTGTATGTGGAGATAGAAAACGCACAGATGAAAGGAGAATTGTATATAAATTAGAAAATTATATTATTTTAATATTAATAATAAAATATACTAATAATGTTAGTATTTGTAATTATTGGTAATTATTCCCAATTATTGGTAATTATTCATTTAATTACTAATAATTAGGAACAATTATCAATAATTATCAATAATTAAGAATAATTAGTAATAATTACCAATAATTAGTAATAATTACCAATAATTAGTAATAATTACCAATAATTAGTAATAATTACCAATAATTAGTAATAATTACCAATAAGTAGTAATAATTATCAATAAGTAGTAATACTTGCCAATAATTAGTAATACTTACCAATAATTTGTAATAATTACCAATAATTAACAATAATTAGTAATAATTAGTAATAATTACAAATAATTACCAATAATTACCAATAATTACCAATAATTACCAATAATTAGTAATAATTAGTAATAATTAGTAATAATTAGGAATAATTAGGAATAATTAGGAATAATTAGTAATAATTAGTAATAATTAGTAATAATTAGTAATAATTAGGAATAATTAGTAATAATTAGTAATAATTAGGAATAATTAGTAATAATTAGTAATAATTAGGAATAATTAGGAATAATTAGGAATAATTACCAATAATTACCAATAATTAGTAATAATTAGTAATAATTAGTAATATTTAGTAATAATTAGTAATAATTAGTAATAATTAGGAATAAATACCAATAATTAGTAATAATTAGTAATAATTGGTAATAATTACGAAAAATTAGGAATAATTACCAATAATTAGTAATAATTAGTATTAATTAGTATTAATTACCAATAATTAGTATTAATTACCAATAATTAGTAATAATTGCCTATAATTAGTATTAATTACCAATAATTAGTATTAATTACCAATAATTAGTAATAATTACCAATAATTAGTAATAATTACCAATAATTAGTAATAATTATCACTAATTAGTAATAATTACCAATAATTAGTAATAATTAGTAATAATTACCAATAATTAGTAATAATTATCAATAATTACCAATAATTAGTAATAAGTAACAATACTTACCAATAATTACCAATAATTAGTAATAATTAACAATACTTACCAATAATTACCAATAATTGCCAATACTTACCAATAATTACCAATAATTGCCAATAATTAGTAATAATTACCAATAATTAGTAATAATTACCAATAATTAGTAATAATTACCAATAATTACCAATAATTGGTAATAATTACTAATAATTACCAATAATTAGTAATAATTAGTAATAAATAGTAATAATTATTAATAATTAGTAATAATTATTAATAATTGGTAATAATTATTAATAATTAGTAATAATTAGTAATAATTACTAATAATTAGTAATAATTAGTAATAATTAGTAATAATTACTAATAATTAGTAATAATTAACAATAATTAACAATAATTTGTAATAATTGGTAATAATTAGTAATAATTAGTAATAATTAGTGTTAATTACCAATAATTAGTTTTAATTACCAATAATTAGTAATAATTACCAATAATTAGTAATAATTTCCAATAATTAGTAATAATTACAAATAATTAGTAATAATTACCAATAATTAGTAATAATTACTATTAATTACCAATAATTAGTAATAATTAGTATTAATTACCAATAATTAGTATTAATTACCAATAATTAGTATTATTTACCAATAATTAGTAATAATTACCAATAATTACCAATAATTACTAATCATTACCAATAATTACCAATAATTAGTAATAATTACCAATAATTAATAATAATTACCAATAATTACCAATAATTGGTATTAATTGCCAATAATTAGTAATAATTACCAATAATTAGTAATAATTACCAATAATTAGTCATAATTACCAATAATTAGTAATAATTACCAATAATTAGTAATAATTACCAATAATCAGTAATAATAAGTAATAATTACCAATAATTAGTAATAATTAGTAATAATTAGTAATAATTAACAATAATTAGTAATAATTACCAATACTTACCAATAATTACCAATAATTAAAAATAATTAGTAATAATTACCAATAATTAGTAATAATTACCAATAATTACAAATAATTGGTAATAATCAATAATAGTTACCAATAATTAGTATTAATTAGTAATAATTAGTAATAATTACCAATAATTAGTAATAATTCATATTAATTACCAATAATTAGTAATAATTATCAATAATTAGTAATAATTAGTAATAATTACCAATAATTAATAATAATTGACAATAATTACCAATAATTAGTAATAATTAGTAATAATTGGTATTAATTACCAATAATTAGTAATAATTAGGAATAATTAGTAATAATTAGGATTAATTATCAATAATTAGTAATAATTAGTAATAATTAGTAATAATTAGGAATAATTAGTAATAAATACCAATAATTAGTAATAATTACCAATAATTAGTAATAATTAGTAGTAATTACCAATAATTAATAATAATTACCAATAATTATTAATAATTACCAATAATTAGTAATAATTACCAATAATTCATAATAATTAACAATAATTAGTAATAATTAACAATACTTAGTAATAATTACCAATAATTACCAATAATTACCAATAATTAGTAATAATTACCAATAATTACCAATAATTACCAATAATTAGTAATAATTCCCAATAATATTAGTACTATGAAAATAATAAAAAATTTATATAATATTAAAATTATCAATATTTGTAACATGTTTTGCTTTATTCTCAACATATTTAATTCTTAAAGGGTCAATTTTTAGGTCTATCTCAATAAAAAGTTTGCGTCAGTCGTGTATGATCTAAACTCTATAATTATCCTAGCTTGAGTATTTTTTCTAACAAATTATTCAAAACTAGTAATGCTTTTATATTTTATAGAGAAATATGGAACAACGAGGTCGTCAACAATCATTATTAGGTGACCGCATATGGATAAATCAACGCAGAAATCCAAACGGTTCTGGTTTAAATCCAGTATATGTAGAGGGTGTGGAGACTTTTTTATCATTTGCGGCATCAAATCCAGAATTTGTTTTAGAAGGAAAAATAAAATACCCTTGCAGAAAATGTGCATTGAGAACGTTTGACACGTTTGACAAAGTGGGAGAACATCTCTTGCGTTTTGGTTTTCATCCAGATTATGTTTTTGGTATCAACACGGTGAACGCAGTTCCAGAGTAGGTGATACCAACTTGATTCCGGATCCATCCCGGTTTCAAGATTTAGTACATGATGTTGCAGGTTCATCTGTTCAACACACAGAAACTCCGGCTGATATAGCTTCAAATCCTGAGCTGGCACTGTCTGAATTTTATGAGTTGTTGAAGTCTGCTGAGGATGCATTATATCCTGGCTGCAAGATGAGCAAATTAGAAGCAGTTTCAAAATTTATGGCTATCAAATCAGATAACAGAATGTCAAACACCTGTTTTGACCAGATATTTTCTTTGCTGAAAACACTGTTACCCGAAGGAAATGTTTTACCTGCAAATTACTATGAGAGTAAGAGGCTAGTTCGAAATTTGGGACTTACTTTTCAGAAGATTCATGCATGTTCAAATGACTGCATTTTATATTCTGTGGAAAATGAGTTGTTGGATAGTTGTCCAACATGTGGGCAACTGAGATATAAAGAAGGAAAACACGGAAAGTCTAGTTTGATTCCTGTAAAACAGTTGAGATATTTTCCACTTACATCCAGACTTCAGCGTTTATTCATGTCTAAGAATACAGCGACAATAATGTCATGGCATAAAGAGAATATTTCAACTGATAAAAGCTTGAATCATCCAGCTGATGGTGATTCATGGAAACATTTTGATAGAGTGCATCCATCCTTTGCTTTAGAAGCTAGAAATGTTTGACTGGGCCTTTCCACTGATGGTTTCTGTCCGTTTGGATCTTATGGTGTCAATATTCATGTTGGCCTATTTTTTTAACTCCGTACAATTTACCTCCATGGATGTTGATGAAGGAGCCATATATCTTTTTGACATTACTAATTACAGGACATCCGAAAAAAAATATTGATGTTTATTTGAAGCCATTGATTGATGAATTAAATTTATTGTGGAGTACTGGTGTCAGTACCTATGATGTTGCAACGAAACAGAATTTCATACTGAGAGCAGCATTGATGTGGACAATAAGTGACTTCTCGGCTTATGGGATGTTATCTGTCTGGAGTACACATGGTCAGAAATCATGTCCTTACTGTATGGGAGAGAACAAAGCATTTATGCTCATTCATGGAAAGAAACCTTGTTATTTTGACTGTCATCGAAGATTTCTTCCAGCTGATCATCCTTTTCGCAGAAACAGATCTCATTTCAGAAAAGGAACAGTTGAAAGGGATGGACCTTCAAAAATGCTATCAGGTTCGGAGTTAAAATCAGTTGTATTTTCATTACCTCCCATCACTTTTGGTCCCACAATAAACGAACAGAAAATTTCTGGTTTTGGGAAAGAACACAATTGGATTAAACGTAGCATATTTTGGGATTTTCCATATTGGTCTGATCTGTTGGTCCGACACATGTTAGATGTCATGCATATTGAGAAGAAATGTTTTGATAATTTGTTTCATACAGTTTTGGATACGCCAGGAAAGAGAAAAGATAATGTAAATGCACGTTTAGATCTTGCCCAAATTTGCAGGCGTCCAAAATTGGAACTATTTGAGAATGTCAGAACAGAAAGGTTACTGAAACCAAAAGAAGCTTATACACTGTCTAAAGAAAACCATTTATTATTTTGTCATTGGATTGCAGATTTGAGACTTCCAGATGGTTGTGCTTCACATTTGGGTAGATGTGTAAAGAATGGTCATATTACTGGATTAAAAAGTCATGATTGTCATGTTATAATGGAGAGACTTCTACCCATTGGATTAAGAGGTCTGTTGAATTCTGTGATTTGGGATTCTATAACAGACATGTCTCATTTTTTTCGGGAATTTTGTGTGGCTACAGCAGATTATGATGCTCTTGGAAAACTTGAAAAAGATGTTGTTGTAATTATATGTAAACTGGAAAAAATATTTCCGCCGTCTTTCTTCGACTCAATGGAACATTTGATGTTACATTTTCCATATGAAGCCAAATGTGGAGGTCCGGTACAGTTTCGATGGATGTACCCATTTGAAAGATGCATGCAAAAATTGAAAAGAAAAGTACGTAACAAAGCATCTGTTGAATGATCTATTGCAGAAGCTTATTTGTAAGAGGAAATATCTTTGTTTTTCTCCCATTATTTTGAATCTGAGTATCCTTCAAAACACAACCGAATGGGACGGAACGAGAGGAATATTGATGAAATCGACAATAAAATATCTATTTTCAACCAGTCAGAGCTTGGTTTTGGTGGAGTTTATTAACGCTGGCTTTCAGATGATGAACATCAGAGAGCTCATACGTATGTTCTGCTCAACTGTGAAGAGATGACATCAGTTTTACTGTAAGTGTTTATATCACTTATTCTATCATTTATGTTACATTAAATAACTTTGGTTTTTATAGGTTTTATGATAATCATATCAAGAAACAAATTCCACAAATTACAGCAGCTCCTCTCGAAGAACGTCGACTGAAAAATTTCTCTCTGTGGTTTCAAAAACTGGTAACATAAATTCTTTATCTTTTAGCAACTCATTCAATGTATAGTTTACTATATTGATAATTATTTCATAAATTTTCAGGTGTCTCGACATGCTGATAAAATTGACAAACGACTGTGTGTATTGAGTAACCCACCTTCCAAACCTGTTAAAACTTATAATGCATATGTGGTGAATGGATTTCGATTCCACACACATGCATATGGGGAATTGAAAAAAACAATGAACAGTGGAGTTAGCTTAAGAGGATCTCATCATCGAGAAAATGAAGCTGACTTTTATGGAATACTTGATGAAATCATTGAACTCTGTTATCTTGGACAACATTACATAACCATGTTCAAATGTCGATGGTTGGATACAGAGAGAGGCGTGCGTGTTCATCCGACTCATGGAATCATCGATATGAAATGTAAAATTGTTCTCACAGTAAATGAACCATTATTATTGGCTCAACAGGCATATCAAGTTTATTATGCAAAGTACTGTGCAACATCAAGAGACTTGACTGATTGGTGGAGTGTAATAAAAATCAAAATTCAAGACAATCAGTTTAGTCAAAGTGAATGTGCTTTCACTGATGTGCAAAGAATTGAAGTTTTTCAAGAGAGTACTCAAAATCAATCTTTTTTACAAAGAGACATGAGTATCGATGACGACACCCCACATTTAAGAGTCGGTGATGATGATGATTTTAATGATGTCACATATGAATTTGAAATGGTAAGAGATGAAGCAACTGTAACTCGAATGGATATCGATGATGTTGAGGAGGAATATGAAGATGACATTGACATATATGAAGATGATGATGAAGATGAACACTGATATCATTCCATGGTATTTATATACAATCATAATATGTATATATGTATATATAATAGTAATTATCAATTATTTGCTAACATTAACATTTTCTGTTTCAGATGGACGACGCCACATTTCGTGAGTTGGCGGATGCTGACCTGACTTTCAATGCGGATGAGTTGCTGACAGATGACCCTCAGCCTGCAGGCGCTCCAGGGAGTACGCGGAGGGGGCGCGGTCTTGCACGATTGATGATTCATGACCCCGTACCCGAGCGACGTCGACATCTTGGGTTTGATCCACGCACACGGAGGTGTGATAACCTGTGTGATAACCTGTGGATTTGACTAAGATTTCATTAATCTATTCACATAATAAATGTTTATTATTTTTTTAGTTTTCCGCATATAGCAGTCGGACAGGGAAGCGCTATTTTGCACAACTATTTCTCTCAGCCGTGGACCACATGGGAGCAGATTCCCATTGATGTGCAGCAGGCCATGTTCGGCCAGTGGTTGGTACGTACGTAAATAAATAATTTTTATTTTGAAAATTATTTCATTTCTAACTTGATATTTTGATTTATTTGTAGGTTTTATGGTATCCGATCGAGGATACCATGCGTGACGCCATCCACAAGGCATGAGAGGTGGCCATGAATGATCGCCTTCGTCAGTTTTTTCACAATTTAAGAAAAGTTGCGATGAAGAAAGCAGGAGTGTCAGATTTTGAGGAGTCATGTAGAGCACACCGACCAGAGTATATTTCATCCCATGTATGGGATGGATTATGTGCGCACTAGTTGAGTGGTGCCTTTCAGAGGAGATCATCGGTGGAGAGGCAGAATCGGGGGAGACAGGAGGTGACTCATCGAGTTGGGAGTCGTTCTTTCAGTACTCATAGACAGCATATGGTACGTACATTATTTATAAATATTTTATATAACTATAAATATTAACAGTTTATTTTTTATTCTTATAGGTTGTCGAGAACCCCGATATTACAGAGTATGATGTATATCGGAGGATGTATAGTGATCCTGCTACCGGGGAGCTCAGAGGTGATCGTCAGTATCACATCGTGGTTAGTATTATTTGTTTTCAAGTTTAAAAATTAACTACATATAATATATTAAAAATTTTAATTTTAAATTGCAAATATAAGAGTCATATGAGGCCGCAGCGTCACAGGCCCGGCCTGAGAGTCAGGCCGAGTCATCAGATCAGACCACTTCCCGTCAGTTTGATGAGGCGTCATGGATGCAGGCCACCCAGTATGCCTTCGAGAAGGGCCGGGTAGTTGGTATCGGATCTCGACTGACTCACAGAGATTATTATGGTCGTGCTGCGATGTCAGCGTCCAGCTTGAGAGGAGCTCGTTTATCTTCTTCTACTACACAGTATGAGGATCAGTTGCGATCTCAGACTGCACAGATAGAGAGTCTCCGACAGGAGCAGGAGCAAATGCGTCAGCATCATGAGGAGGAGCGTCGACGCCAGCAGCATATGTACGAGGAGCAGGCGAGTCGGTGGCAGCAGCAGCATCAGGAGCAGATGGAGTACATGCGCCGACTCACTCATGCTTTAGGGATGGAGTTTCCTCCACCACCATCTGCAGATCCCCCACCTCCCCCCCTCCTTCAGATTAGAGTTTGTATTTATGTTATAAAATTTTTGAAATCAAAATATTATTTTTTTCTATTCGTAGTTTCCGTCTCATTATAAAATATTAATAATATTATATTTTTAAATAACAATATTAATATGAATAATAATATTATTTATATTTTATAATATTAAATTTTATATATATATTAAAATTTTATAATATTATAATTTAATTATATTTTTTGTAATACTTGAATTATTTTAATATTTGAATGTAAAATAATTATATTATTTTTATATTAATTAAAATAACTTATTAATATTTTTTATTTATGAATTATAATTCTAATATTATTATATTAATTAAATAATTTATTAATATTCTATTATTTTTTATTTTTGAATTATAATTCTACTATTATTATATTAATTAAAATAATTTATTATTTTTATTTTTAAATTATAATTCTATTATTATATTAATTAAAATAATTTATTAATAATTTATTTTTTTTATTTTTTTTATAGTATTTGCGACGGGATACTATGCCCGTCGCAAATACTTTTGATAGTTTTTTATTTTTTTAAAAAAATAGTTTTTGCGACGGGACCCGTCGCAAATGGTTTTTGCGACGGGTCCCATTGCAAAAACTATTTTAAAAGTTTTTTACAAATATACGGAGTAATATTTGAGACGGGAAGAAAGACCGTCGCAAAAAAAGGCTTTAGCTACGGGCCCGTCGCAAATAAGTGTTGTTGCGACGCCGTTTTCGGCAACGGGCTATTTGCGACGGGCCCCCGTCGCAAAAAGCCATTTGCGACGGGATCCCGTCGCAAATTCCCCGTCGCAAATACCTGTTTTTCTAGTAGTGCGTGTCTGGGTAACTGGGGTTGGCTCCGTGTACTCTAGCCATGTGCCCGTACACGGTCACCAACCCGTGTACTCCAACCCGTGCAATCTGCACACAGGGTGACCCACGCTGTTTACCTCGCCTAGCCAGGAGAGGGAGTACACGGTCATGTACTACATCTCGTGTCCCTGTATCCCCAGGATACACACCGAGCTCCGCGTAGCCACCTCTGCTGAGCTGTACACTTCGTGCCACCTGAATCTGTGTAGATCATCCCATGTCCGTGTACTACCCTAAGTAAACACCGAGCTTCAGGGAAGGTCCAATACACCGTGTGACCTGGGTTACTTGATGTGTGATTCTTATCTGACCACGAATCCCTATCCACCACCACATGAACTACACGGCGTGTTCTTCGGAAGTACACGCTGTGTATTCTGGAAATTTCCAGAAACAGAGCTCTTCACCAGCGCACCTCTCGTGCTGCTCCGATCAACAATCCGGCCGTCCGATAACCTGAAAACATCTAGGTTCTGGTCGCCCCGACCCCATGAAGCCGCTTCCGTCATTTTCAGGCCTCTGATCGTTTCCGAAAACGTGTTCCGATCTTCCCACACAAAGAACGCTCGAAGAACGCTCTTTCTGATCCGGTCTGATTTGTCATCCGCCATCGTCGCCGCACCATCTCAAGGATGTTGCGATGTCGAACCTTTGATTTTGGATCGTTGCATCACAGAACGGATGCGCAACGATCTTTTGTTCGTTTCCCCATGAAGAACACGAAGAAGGCGCGGGGAAAAAGGAGGATGAAAAATCCCAATAACAAAATTGAGGAACGAACCTCCACCATCATTTGTCACAATGTTGATCCGCTCATGTTAATAGGCTTAAAACAGGGAAAGAATCAATAATATCATAGCGCATGAATCAATTCCCCAAAATCATCCCAAAGAAAACCCTCCCGCAAGAATGCACAAATCTGCAGATCAACTTGTTCGTGGTTGATCCGCATTCGTCGTTTAAACTCAAAATATGTGGAAAAGAAATCGAAATAAAAAACCCTAACTTTTGAATGGATCAATCGTTGACGAAGGTGACGTGCTGCCGTTGCCATTGAGATCCTTCACCATCGGTGAAACGATCCTTGGTTTTGATCCGTTTTCGTTCGTCATTAAGAATTTTCTCCAATGCACCGTGGATCCTGCAGAGGTCACTCTCTATACGTTTCCAACGACATACAACTTCTCAACCAATTAAAAAGGGGAAACAAGTTGACATTTAATTACACAACAGTATTAATGTCCTTCAATTTCCATTTCGAAGTCATTAAGATGCTCCATTAATTTAGGAAACGGATGTGTCGTTACCGCGCTACAGCGGATGTTTCCTTAAATGAAATAAAATAAACCGGTTAATTTATTTTATTTTATTTTACTTAAAACGTCTGAAAATTAACTTTTTCCCTCAACCTGCGACGATTGGGGTTAGCCTCATTATTAGGTAAATTCGTCATCCTGGATGCAATGGTGCACTCAGATTTTTAATCCGGGCATCCATTTGGAAACTGCCACAACCACGCACAAGTGCCGACTCACTTAACTAAAAAAAGTTCAAACCACCATTCCTGACTCACTGGACCTCGGAATGATGTGTCGTCTTCGTGCCCGGTCTCTAAATAATTCCATATAATATTTAAAAATAATAAACGGGAAATCCGAGACATTATATTCTCCACACCTTGGGGCTTTACGTCCCTGAAAATCCAAAACAAAGGCTACTCAAAAATATAAGGGTACTGGGCCTGGATCTGGGCCTCCCGCTCCCACATGATTTCCTGAAGATTCTCGTGCTGTCACCGGATGTGCACTAAGGTAATCAATCACCCACAAAGGATCCTCTCCTTCCAATCCTCGATCTACACCGGGTACTCAGCAAAGGTCTCTCCATCCTCGATATCCAGCTTGCCCCAGTCGATGACGTGCGATGGGTCATGCATATACCTCCTCACCTGCGACACGTAGAAGACATCATGTACCCGATGCAACTGTGGTGGTAGAGCCAGGCGGTACTCCACCTCGCCAACTCTTCCCAGGATCTGGAAAGGTCTGATGAACCTCAAAGATAGCTTGCCGCCTAGGCCAAATCTCTGCAACCCTCATCAAGGTGATACCCGAAGAAAGATGTGGTCTCCCTCCTCGAACTCCAAAGGTCTCCGTCGTCTGTCAGCATAATACTTATGCCGGATCTGTGCAGTCTTCATCTGCTCCCGGATGATCTGCACCTTCTCTGTGGTAGCTCGCACTAACTCTAGACCCATGAGTGCAGACTCTCCGGGGTCGGTCCAATAAATCAGTGACCGGCAGGGTCTCCCATACAAGGCCTCGAACAGTGCCATACCAATGGTGGAGTGGTAACTTTTGTTATACGAAAACTCCACCAGCGGTAGGTGGTCCTCCCAACTACGACCAAAGTCCAAGATACATGCTCTCAACATATCCTCCAGAACGTGAATGGTCCTCTCCGTCTGACCATTCGTCTAGGGATGAATTGTTGTACTCAAGCGTAGCTGAGTCCCAAAAGCCTCCTGCAATCCCTTCCACAATCGGGATGTGAAGCGCGCATCTCGGTCTGAGACTATAGTCGAGGGGACGCCATGAAGCCGAACTATCTCCTATATGTAGAGGCGTCCCAAGCTCTCTAAGGAACTCTGATCCCTGATAGCTAGGAAGTGGGCCGACTTGGTGAGTCAGTCAACGATCACCCAGATGGAATCATGCCCCTTGGATGTACGTGGTAATATCGTCATGAAGCCCATCAATATTCCATCCCACTTCAACTCTGGAACTTCCAGGGGTGAGCTAACCCTATGAGAAACTGGTGCTCAGCCTTCACCTGCTGGCATGTGAGGCATTGAGAAATGAACTCTGCCACAGCCTTCTGCATGCCTGACCACCAGAACTGACGTCAGATTTCTTAGTACATCTTTGCCACTCCAGGATGTACCACCAAAGGAGATGTATGGAACTCCCTCAAGACCTCCTCCTGCAACGCCACTGGTACAACAGTGCG
Organism: Viscum album; assembly: GCA_963277665.1. NCBI lineage: Eukaryota > Viridiplantae > Streptophyta > Magnoliopsida > Santalales > Viscaceae > Viscum > Viscum album. Next base: position 1,254,538,886 of record OY728131.1, on the reverse strand, counting down.
TCCTATGAAAAGAAGTACGTTCTCCCCACCTTGCGAATATCCATCAGGATCATGTCCTGTAGATAACTGAGCATGTAAGGCCACACAGTAGACATCCCCAAGTTGTGCCTCCCTAACTCGCTGTAAGAGTGGTGTGGTGACAACCATCGACTGTAGGTAAGCTGTATCCTCACCATCCACGAAGGATAACTGTAACGCGGCTAATTGTTGTGTCACCACACTCAGTAGCTATGAGCTCGAACTTCTGCTAAGAGCATCTGCCACCTTTTTCCCCTTACCAGGAGTATAGATGATCTCAAAATCATAGTCCTAGAGGAACTCTATCAAACGCCTCTGCCTCAGATTCAGATCCTTCTGTGAGAAGATGTACTTGAGGCTCTTGTGGTCAGAGTAGACAATTAACCGCTCACCCTTAAGGTAGTGTCTCCACATCTTCAATGTAAAGACTACCACTGCTAACTCGAGATCATGGGTCGCATAGTTCTTCTCATGCGGCCTAAGCTGGCATGAACCATAATTAATCACTGCATGCCGCTGCATCAGGACACAGCCGAGCCTGGTCCCTGATGCGTCGCAGAAAACTATGTACTCGACACCCTCCTCCGGCAATCTCAAGACTGGGGCGCTCGTCAAACTCTATCTTAGATTCTCAAAAGCCTACTGGCACATTTCAATCCACATGAAGGGTTTCCTGTTCCTGGTCAAGGCTGTCATCGGTGCTGATATCCAGGATGAATAAGGGATGAATCTCCGGTAATATCCTGCCAACCCAAGGAAGCTTCTCACCTTCGTTACGCTCCGAGGTGGCTCCCATGATAACACAGCCTCCACCTTGGCTGGGTCCACAGCCACTCCATCTACTGAGATGACATGTCCCAGAAAGTGGGCTTCCTGAATCCAAAACTAAACCTTTGAGATCTTCCCATAATGCTGGTGCTCCCGAAATACATCCAGAACCATCCGCATGTGTCTCGCGTGCTCTTCCTCTGACACCGTGTACACAAGGATGTCGTCGATGAAGAGCACTACGAACTAGTCCAAGTACGGCTACAAGATCCAGTTCATCAGCCCCATGAACACTGCAGGGGCATTCTTCACGCCAAAAGGCATCACCAAGTACTCATAGTGACCGTAGCAACATCTAAAAGCCGTTTTCAGTATATCCTCTTCTCGTACTCGTAGCTGGTGATGGCCTGATCGAAGGTCAACCTTAGAGAACCATTATTCTTATCTTAGCTGATCGAAGAGGTCATCGATCCTTGGCAGTGGATATTTGTTCTTCACCGTCACCTGGTTCAAGCGCTGGTAATCCACGCACAACCTCAGACTCTAGTCTGCCTTCTTGGAAAACAAGACTGGGGCCACCTAGGGTGAGACGCTAGGTCTTACGAAACCCTTGCTCTGCAAATCATCCAACTACACCCTCATCTCGCGAAGCTATGTGGGAGCCATCCGATAAGCTAATGAGGAAATCGTTGTCGTTCTGGGGTGTAAGTCGATGCAGGTGTCGATTTCCCGGTAGGGAGGTAGTCCTGGAACATCTTCGGGAAAGATGTCCTCATTCTCTGCCACTACTACTGGGAACTGAGAGATCACAACATCTACTGCTCTGAGGGTAAGGATAGCCAACTCATGAGTGATCGGCTACACCCTCCTATGCAAGAGCCTATTTTGTGTTGCCTGGGTTTCCTTTTCTTCGATAAAGGAAAACCTAGTTCCATCACGATGGACACACCGCACCCTTTGCCTAGAACAGTCAATCTGGGCATGGATCGAAAATAACCAATCCATACCAATAATGACGTAGTAAGGCCTCGACGCTACCACCAATAGGTTCCAACCAAAACTCTCGCCTCCAAGGGTAATATCACACTATCTGAAAAGGTGTGTGATCATCGAGTCTCCTCCGGTAGGTGTCTCAAAGCATAAGGATCGAATCAACAGTTCTACCGGAATCTCGAGGTTTCGTACAAGACATGTGGATATAAGGGAATGATAGGAACAGGTGTCTATGAGTACGGTAGCTATGGTAGAAAAGACACAGATCATACCTTGAATAATCCCAAGAGCCCCTGGATCCTACGCCTTGACCACATGCAACTATACCCGTCCCTATCCCCCAGCTCCCTAAGCCTGGTGCGGACCTCCTGGGGGTGGTGGTGGAAGTATGTCGAAGCGTCTGCCACCACCTACAGCTCTCCCTACTCCTCTGCCACGTCCGCCACCTGGCAGATCTGCCTGCTCTTTTCTCTGCCTCTGCCTCGGTGGTCCATCCACCACATACCTATCAGCAGCTCAACGTGTTGGGAAATCTCTTGCAAGATTCCCCCTACCGTCGCATGTGTAGCATCGCTTCTCCCTAGGCTGACTGGATCCATCCTGAGAGCCCTGGACTATCGATCCCCTATCTTGGGTCCTCTTATAATGTCTCCCACATCTAGATCCATGTGCCTGACATCGGCTCCCGGCTGCCGGTGTCTCTGCACCTGTCTACCTATTGCTGACTGCCAGCGGCTGTCTCTACTCTGCTAAGAAGCTCTTGATCACCATGGCCCACTCGAGCACTCCATCATAAGCCGAAATGCATAGAGGCATGACACTGTCTCGGATGTCACACCATAGACCTCACTTGAAGGTCCGAGCTCTAAAGTACTAATCCCTGACCATATCCATCGACTACCTGGAAAGGTTGGTGAACCTCGATGAATAGTCAGCCACAGTCATACTGCCCTGCTGGAGCTGAAGAAGCTCTTGGATGCACACAGCTCTCAGCATAACAAGAGAGAAATCCTCCATAAAGAGTTGCTCAAACTCTGTCTATGAAAGAGTCTCCTCGTTGTGAGTCTGCATGGTCAGACTCCACCATCGTCCCACTGAACCCTAAAGAAGGCTTGCTTCTAGGATCGCCATCTGGTCTATCGGTGTCCTCACTAGACGGAAAACTCTAGTCACTGCCTCAAGCCAGTCCTAAGACACCTGAGGGTCGAGCTCGCCTCGGAACCTGAAGGGTATCTGTCTTTGAAACTCGTGGAGCGCGCTGAGCCTGCACTCCTCGCCGGTCCGTACAGTGGGTACCACTGGCTGCTCCACTGGTGGTGGTATAGAAGGTGCACCACCTATTCGCAACGCCTGGGGAGCTGGTCCCTATATCGAAGCCTCGTCACTGAGGGGGTAATCCTTGTGATCGTGTTACTGAATCCCAGCGGGTATGTGCCGCGGAGGCATCTTGTAAAGAAACAAGATGTGTCACGGTCAATGAGTATATCTGGATAGCTGACACCAAGTACATGGAAAACACAACCCATTTCTATATGATGCATGTACCCCTTATTTCCCCCGCAACTAGTGTTTTCTTGTACCGAGTCGAAAAGCAGGTTATCAGTGCCCTGGTGTATGGATACGTCGGTCGCCGCACCAACACTGGAGTCTCTGGCCTGAAAGCCGAACCCGAAACACTCAACACTGTTGCCCCAAACCAAACTCACTGACTCTTGGTCCTAAGGTAGAACCTACCACCTCTGATACCACTCTATCATGACCCGTCCTAATGGGGCCCGAGCCATGACTCCCCAAGCCCGCCTTCAATAGGCCAGGGGATGGTGACTAGCACCGAGTAGGAATATCACTAACATGGGAGGCATTGCCTAAGTACCTGTACACACACACACATCTCCATGCCCACAAATGCTGAAATGTAAAACACTAAGGAACAAAAATGCATGCATAAAACTAAACCCAACCAACAGAGTACGATGAAAGGTAGAGTACTATAAAAGAAAACTGGGCCAGAATACAAGCCCCCCAAAAGCAAGAGTCTGAAAAACTGCAATGTCCAACCCATAAGCACAAAGGTACCGAGAATGTCGCTCGTAGCCATAGGAATTCCTCGGCCTGTAGGGAACTCAGAAAGGTCTGTCCTATCCTGGTCCGCCCTGGACCCTGTCAAAAGGATGCTCTTCTGTACAAGACACCAGATGTGCGGGAAAGGCCCGTGCAGGGGTGAGTATAACAATACTTAGTAGAGGACCCCGAAAATCACAAAGCAGTACACAAAGTAAAGGTACAGTCAGCTACACATAATATATGTTTAGAGAACATATAAAACAAACCAGATATACTCAAAGCCCAGACTTGTGGTCTAGTGACAAGTCACACAACCGCATACCCCCGTAAGGGATTCCGTATGAAGATTCTGTGATGTGCTCGTTCCGGGAGAACACACTCCATGAGTGTTATAGCTCTGATGACATCTATTCGAGAAGAGCTGTTCGTCGGGAACTGTCAGGAAATATAGCTACACTCATTACGGGAGACACACTGTTGAGTGGGAAAGATTTCAATACACAGATGAGGATCACTGCCAGGTCCATGGTGGATACTGTGACTCATCTGGAAATCACCTGCTAGGTAGAGGATCTATGCCCGGTAAAGTTGGTCATGCCGATACCTGACTCTACCTAGGGTCTGGAATGGATAGAGGGTCTCGATTTGGGCCTCTTGGATAGATGTATGACTCTATCACAGAAAGTCCTGTTGAAGGGATCATAATCCTGCATGAGGGAATGATGCCTGACCTTCAAGGGAACCAGAATAAGGGGCCCTAACCCAATCAAAAGATGTTCAAGGAACGGTGAACAAAAGGGACCAAGCCATTTTCCAAAAACTACACGGCGTGTAGAAATGATACACACCGTGTTGTCCGACCTCGGGTACTGCCCGTGTACAACGACCTATGTCATGAGGGTGGTCATGTAGAAAAACTTAGTACACAACGTGTAGTACGGAGTACACGCCGTGTCTGGGTAACTGGGGTTGGCTCCGTTTACTCTTTCCATGTGCCCTTAAATGGTCACCGACCCGTGTACTCCAACCCATGCAATCTGCACATGGGGTGACCAGCGCAGTTTCCCTCACCTGGCCGGGTGAGGGATTACACGGACGTGTAATCCATCCTATAGAGGTGTATCCCCAGGATACACACCGAGCTCCGCGTAGCCGCCTCTCCCGAGTTGTACACGTCGTGCCGCCTAAAGCCGTGTAGGTCATCTCGTGTCCGTGTACTACCCAAAGTACACGCCGAGCTTTGGGGAAGGTCCAAAACACCATATGACTGGGGTCACATGCTGTGTGATTCTTCTCTGACCCCAAAACCCTAGCTCCCACCGCCAGAACTACACGACGTGTTCTTCGGATGTACACGCAGTGTATTATGGAAATTTCCAATAACGGCGCTCTTCGCCAGCGCGCATCCTGTGTTGCTCCAATCATCAATCCGGTCGTCTGATCGCCTCAAAACTTCCAGGTTCTGGTTTCCCTGACCCCACAAAGCCATTTCGGTCATTTTCGGGCCTCTGATCGGCTCAAAAAATGTGTTCTGATCTTCTCGGACGAAGAAATATCGAAGAACGCTCTTTCCGATCTGGTCCGATTTGTCATCCTCCATCGTCGCCGCACCTCTACAAGGATGTTCCGATGTCGAACCTTCGATTTGGGATCGTTTTGTCGCAGAACGGATGCGCAACGGTCTTTTGTTTGTCGCCCCACGAAGAACACGAAGAAAGCGCCGAGAAAAAGGAGGAAGAAAAATCCAAATAAACAAATTGAGGAACGAACCTCCATCATCACTCATCACAGCGTTGATCCAGTCCCGTTAATAAGCTTAAAATGGGCCAAGAATCAACAACAACATAATGCATGAACAAATTCCCCAAAATCACCCCAAAGAAAACCCTCCCGCAAGAACGCACGAATCCGCGGATCAACTTGTTCGTGGTTGATCTACGTTCTTCATTTAAACTCAAAATACGGGGAAAAGAAATTGAAATAAAAACCCCTACCCTCGAAAGGATCGATCGTTGACGATGGTGCCATGCTGCCGTTGCCATCGAGATCCTTCAACGTCAGCACAACGATCCTTGGATTTGATCCGTTGTCATTCGTCGTCGATAATTTTCTCCAACGCACTATGGATTCTGTAGAGGTTTCTCTCTCTACGTTTCCAATAGCGTACAAATGCTTAACCCATTAAAAAGGGGAAACAAGTTGGCATTTAATTACGTGGCAGTATTAATAGCGTTGACTTTCCATTTCAAAGTCATTAAGACATGCCATTAATTTAGGAAATAGATGTGCCACTATCACGCTGCAGCGGATGTTTCCGTAAATGAAATAAAATAAACTGGTTAATTTAATTTATTTTATTTTACTTAAAACGTCCAAAAATTAGCTTTTTCCCTCGACCTGCACTGGTCGAGGTTAGCCTCATTCTTAGGTAAAGCCATTGTCCCGGATGCAATGGTGTGCTTATATTTTTAATCCGGGCATCCGTTTGGAAACTGCCACAACCACACACAAGTGCCGACTCACTTAACTAAAAAAAGTTCAAACCACCATTCCTGGCTCACTGGACCTCGGAATGATGTTCCATCTTTGCACCCGGTCTTGAAATAATTCTATATAATATTTAAAAATAAAAAAAAAATCTAAGACATTAAATTCTCCCCACCTTGGGGCTTTACGTCCCTGAAAAGCCAAAACAAAGGCTACTCAAAAATATGAGGGTACTAGGCCCGGATCTGGGCCTCCTACTCCCACGTTCTATCCTGAAGATTCATGTGTTGCCACCAGATGCGCACTAAGGGAATCGATCGCCCACAAAGGATCATCTCCTGCCGATCCTCAATCTCTACTGGGTACTCAGCAAAGGTCACTCCATCCTCGATGTCCAGCTCGCCCCAGTCGATGACGTGAGATGGGTCATGCACGTACCTCCTCAGTTGCGACATGTGGAAGATATCATGTACCCGATGCAACTGTGGCGGTAGAGCCAGGCGGTACGCCACCTCACCAACTCTGCCCAGGATCTGGAAAGGTCTGATGAACCTTAGAGATACCTTGCCGCCTCGGCCAAATCTCTGCAACCCTCATCGAGGTGAGACCCGAAGAAATATGTGGTCTCCCTCCTTGAACTCTAGAGGTCTCCATCAACTGTCAGCATAAGACTTCTACCAGATCTGTGCAGTCTTCATCTGCTCCTGGATGATCTGAACCTTCTCTATGGTAGCTCGCACTAACTCTGGACCCATGAGTGCTGACTCTCTGGGGTCGGTCCAACCAAGCGATGACCGGAAGGGTCTCCCATATAAGGCCTTGAACGGTGTCATACCAATGGTGGAGTGGTAACTGTTATTGTACGCAAAATCCACCAGTGGTAGGTCGTCCTCCCAACTATGACCAAATTCCAAGACACAGGCTCGCAACATATCCTCCAGAACCTAAATGGTCCTCTCCGTTTGACCATCCGTCTGGGGATTAAATGCTATACTCAATCATATCTGAGTCCCAAAAACCTCTTGAAATCCCTTCCAAAACCAGGATGTGAAGAGGGAATCTCGGTCTGAGACTATAGTCAAGGGGACGCCATGAAGTCGAACTATCTCCTGTATGTAGAGGCGTCCCAAGCTCTCTACGAAACACTGCTCCCTGATAGCTAGGAAGTGGGCCGACTTCGTGAGTCGGTCAACGATCACCCAGATAGAATCCTGCCCCTTGGACGTCCCTGGTAAGCCCATCATGAATTCCATCGATATTCCATCCCACTTCCACTCTGTAACTTTCAGGGGTGAGCTAACCCGGCTGGAACCTGGTGCTCAGCCTTCACCTGCTAGCATGTGAGGCATTGAGAAACGAACTCTTCCACAAACTTCTTCATTCTTGACCACCAGAACTGATGTCAGAGGTCCTAGTACATCTTTTCGACTCCAGGATGTACCGCCAAATGGGATGTATGACACTCCCTCCGGACCTCCTCCTACAACACAACTGGTACAACAGTGCATCCTCTGAAAAGAAATACGTGCTCCCCACCTTGTGAATATCCATTAGAAGCATGTCCTGTGAATAACTAAGCACGTAAGGCCACACAGTCGATATCCCCAAGTTGTGCCTCCCTAACTCGCTATAACAGTGGAGGGGTGACAACCATCAACTGTAGGTAAGTTGTATCCTCTCCATCCATGAAGGATAACTATAACCAGATAATTTTTGTGTCACCTCACTCAACAGCTGTGAGCTCAACCTTCTGCTAAGAGTGTCTTCCAACTTGTTCCCCTTCCCAGGAGTATAGATGATCAAGAAATCATAGTCCTGGAGGAACTCTAGCCAACACCTCTACCTCAGATTCAGATCCTTCTGTGAGAAGATGTACTTGAGGCTCTTGGGGTTAGAGTAGACAATGAACCGCTCACCCATAAGGTAGTTTCACCACATCCTCAATGTGAAGACTACCACTGCTAACTCCAGATCCTGGGTCGCATAGTTCTGCTCATGCGGCCTAAGCTGGGGGGAACCATATGCAATCACTACGTGCCACTGCATCAGGACACAGCTGAGCCCGTTCCCTGATGCGTCGTAGAAAACTATGTTCTCAACACCCTCCTCCGGCAATCTCAAGACTGGGGAGCTTGTCAAACTATGTCTTAGCTGCTCAAAAGCCTGTTGGAACCTTTCTTTCCACACGAATGGTTTCCCCTTCCTGGTCAAGGTCGTCATCGGTGCTGATATCCGGGAGAAATCAGGGATGAATCTCCGGTAATATCCTGCCAACCCCAAGAAGCTTCGCACCTCTGTTATGCTCCGAGGTGGCTCCCATGCTAACACAGCCTCCACCTTGGCTGGGTCCATAGACACTCCATCTGCTGAGATGACATGTCCCAGAAAGTGGACTTTTTGAATCCAAAACTGACACTTTGAGAGCTTCCCATAAAGCAAGTGCTCCCGGAGTACGTCTAGAACCATCCGCAGGTGTCTCCCGTGCTCTTCCTCTGACACCGAGTACACAAGGATGTCGTCGATGAAGACCACTACGAACCTATCCATGTACGACTGAAAGATCGGGTTTACCATCCCCATGAACACTGTGGGGGCATTCGTCTCACCAAATGGCATCACCAAGTACTCATAGTGACCGTAGGGACATCTGAAAGACGTTTTTGGTATATCCTCTTCCCATACTCGTAGATGGTGATAGCCTGATCAACGGCCAACCTTCAAGAACCACTGTGCCCCTCTTAGCTGATCGAAGAGGTCATCGATAGTTGGCAGTGTATATTTGTTCTTCACCGTCACCTAGTTCAGGCACCGATAATCCACGCAAAACCTCAGACTCCTGTCTTCCATCTTGGCAAACAAGACTGGGGCCGCCCATGGTGAGACGCTGGGTCTTACAAAACCCTTGCTCTGCAAATCCTCCAACTCCACCCTCAGCTCTCGAAGCTCTGTGGGAGCCATCTGATAAGATGATGAGCAAATCAGTGTCGTCCTAGAGTGTAAGTCGATGCAGAAGTCGATTTCCCGGCAGGGAGGTAGTCCTGAAACATCATTGGGAAAGACGTCATCATACTCCGCCACCACTACTGGGAACTGAGAGCTCACAACATCTACTACTCTGAGGGTAAGGCTAGCCAACTCAAGATTGATCGGCTGCACCCTCCTATGCATGAGCCCATTTCGTTTTTCCTGGGTTTCCTTTTCTCCAACAAAGGAAAACCGTGTTCCATCATGGTGGACACACTGCACCCTTCACCAAAAACAGTCAATCTGGGCATGGACCAAAGATAACTAGTCCATACTGAGAATGACGTCATAAGGCCTCGACGCTACCACTAAGAGGTTCCAACCAAAACTCCCACCTCCAAGGGTAAGATCACACTATCTACAAAGGTGTGTGATCGTCGAGTCTCCTCCCGTAGGTGTCTCCACGTGTAAGGATCGAGTCGACGGTTCTACCAGAATCTAGAGGTTTTGTACAAGGCATGTGGCTATAAGGGAATGACAGGAACCTGTGTCGATGAGTACGGAAGATAAGGTATAAAAGACACAGATCATACCTCAAATCATCCCTGAAGCCCATGGGTCGTACGCCTGGACCGCATGCAGTTGTCCCCGTCCATGTCCCCCAGTTCCCTGAGCCTGGTGCGGACCTCCTAGGGGTGGTGGTCGAAGTAAGTCGAAGCGTCGGCCACCACCCGTAGCTCTCCCTGCTCCTCTACCATGTTTGCCGCCTAGCGAATCTTCCTGCTCCGTTCTCTGCCTCTACCTCGGGGGTCCATCCACCACTTCCCTGTCAGCATCTCGATGTGTCGGGAAATCTCTAGAGAGATGCCCCTACCGTTTCTTGCATAACATCACTTCTCCCTAGGCTGACCGGATCCATCCTGAGAGCCCTGGACTGTCAATACCCTGTCCTGGGTCCTCCTATGACGTCTCCCATGACTAGATCCATGTGCTTGACGTCGGCTCCCTACTGCTGGTGTCTCTGCACCTGTCTACCTGCTGCTGACTGCCGGCGGCTGTCTCTGCTCTGTTAAGAAGCTCTCGATCACCAAGGCCCGCTCGATCACTCCAGCATAAGTCAAAATTCATAGAGGCACGACACTAGCTCAGATGTCATGTCATAGACTTCGCTCGAAGGTCCTAGCTCTGAATTACTAATCCCTGACCATATCCATTGACTACCTGGTGAGGTTGGTGAACCTCGATAAATTTTCAGCCACCGTCATACTACCCTGCTGGAGCTGAAGAATCTCTTGGATGCGCACAACTCTCAGCGTAACTGGAGTGAACTCCTCCCTGAAGAGTCGCTCAAACTCTGTCAATGAAATACTCTCCTCCTCATGAGTCTGCATGGTCAAACTCCACCATCGCCCCGACGAACCCTGAAGAAGGCTCGCTCCTAGGATCACCATCTGGTCTGTCGGTGTCCTCAATAGATGGAAAACTCTGGTCACCTCCTCAATCCATTCCTCAGCCGCCTGAGGGTCGGGCTCGACTCGGAACCTGAGGGGTCTCTATCTTTGAAACTCATGGAGTGTTCTGAGCCTACGCTCCTCGTTGGTCGGTACAGCGGGTACCGCTGGCTGCTCCACTAGTGGTGGTATAGCAGGTGCACCACCTGGTGGCAATGCCCGGGGAGCTGGTCCCTGTATCGAAGCCTCATCACTGAGGGGGTCATCCTCGTCATCATGCTGTTGAATCCCAGCGGGTACACATCACGGAGGCATCCTGTAAAGAAACAAGATGTGTCACGGTCAATGAGTATATCTTGATAGCTGACACCAAGGACATGGAAAACAAAACCCATTCCTATATGATGCATGTACCCTTTATTTCCCCCTCAACCAGTGTTTTCATGTCCCGAGTCAAAAATCAGGTTATCAGAGCCCTGGTGTATCGATACGTCGGCCGCTGCACCAACACTGGAGTCTCTGGCCTAAAAGCCGAACCCAAAACACTCAACACTATTGCCCCAAACCAAACTCACAGTCTCTTGGTCCTAAGGTAGAACCAACCACCTCTGATACCACTCTGTCATGACCCGTCCCAGTGGGGCCCACGACGTGACTCCCCAAGCCTGCCTCCAACAGGCCAGGTGCTGGTGAATAGCACAGAGTAGGCATATGACTAACATGGGAGGCATTGCCTAAGTACCTGTACAAACACACACATCTCCAAGCCCAAAAATGCAGAAATGTAAAACACTAAGGAACAAAAATGAATGCATACAACTAAACCCAACCAATAGATTATGACGAAAGGTAGTGTACTGTAAAAGTAAACTGGGCCAGAATACAATCCCACCAAAAGAAAGATTCTGAATAACTGCAAAGTCCAACCTGTAAGCACAAAGGTACCGGGACTGTCGCTCGAAGCCATAGGAACGCCTCGGCCTATAGGGAACTCAGAAAGCTTGGTCCTATCCTAGCCCGCCCTGGACCCTGTCAAAAGGCTGCTCGTCTACACAAGACACCAGACATGCGGGCAAAGCCCGTGCAGGGGTGAGTATAAAAATACTCAGTAGAGGACCCCGAAAACCACAAAGTAGTACACAAAGTAAAGGTACAATTAGCTATGAATAATATATGTTTAGAGAACATATAAAACAAAATAGATAAACTCAAAACCCAGAACCATGGTCTAGATACAAGTCATGCAACCACATACCCCCGCAAGGGATTCTGTCTGAAGATTATGTGATGCGCTCATTTTGGGAGAACACACTCCACGAGTCTTATAGCTCTGAAGATGTATGTCCAGGAAGAGCTGTTTGTCAGGAACCGTCACGAGATAAAGCTACAATCATTACGGGAGACACACTCTTGAGTGGGAAAGATTTCGATACACTGATGAGGATCACTTCCAGGGCCATGGCGGATAGCGCAACTCATCTGTAATTCACCTACTAGGTAGAGGATCAACGCCCGATAAAGTTGGTGACGCTGATACCTGACTCTACCTAGTGTCTGGAATGGACAGAGGATCTCAATTCGGGCCTCTCGGATGGATGCATGACTCTATCACAGAAGGACCTACTGAAGGGATCATAATCTTGTGTGAGGGAATGATGCCTGACCTTCAGGGGAACAATAAGAAGGGGCCCTATCCAAAATAAAAGATGTTCAAGGCACGATGAACAAAATGGACCAAGCCGTTTTCCAAAAAGTACACAGCGTGTAGAAATGATACACGCTGTGTTGTCCGACCCCGGGTACTTCCCGTGTACAACGGCCCATGTCGTGAGGCTGGCCATGTATAAAAATATAGTACACGGCGTGTAGTATGGAGTACACGCAATGTCTGGGTAACTGGGGTTGGCACCGTGTACTCTAGGCATGTGCCCGTACACGGTCACCAACCCATGTACTCCAACCCGTGTAATCTGCACACGGGGTGACCCGTGCTGTTTACCTCGCCTGGCTGGGTGAGGGTGTACATAGTCATGTACTCCATCCCGTGTCCGTGTATCCCCGGGATACACGCTACGCTCCGCGTAGCCGCCTCTGCCGAGCTGTACACACTGTGCCACCTGAAGCCGTGTAGATCATCATGTGTCCGTGTATTACCCAAAGAACACGCCGAGATTTGGGGAAGGTCCAACACGTCGTGTGACTGGGGCCACATGCCATGTGATTCTTCTCTGACCCCGAAACCCTAGCCGTCACCACCAGAACTACACGGTGTGTTCTTTGGAAGTACACACCGTGTATTCTAGAAATTTCCAGAAACAGCGCTCTTCACCAGCGCGCCTCCCGTGCTGCTCCAGTCATCAATCTGGTCATCCGATCACCGCAAAAATTTCAGGTTCTAGTCACCCAGAACCCACGAAGCTGCTTCCAACATTTTCGGGCCTCTGATCAGCTCCAAAAACTTGTTCTGATCTTCCCGCACGAAGAACGCTCGAAGAACGCTCTTTTTGATCCGGTCCGATTTGTCATCCGCCATCGTCGTCTCACCTTCACAAAGACGTTTCAATTTCGAACCTTTGATTTGGGATCGTTGCGTCGCAGAACGGATGCACAACGATCCGTTGTTCGTCGCCCCGTGAAGAACGCGAAGAACGCGTAGGGAAAAAGGAGGAAGAAAAATCCAAATAAACAAATTGAGGAATGAACCTCCACCGCTATTCATCATGGCATTGATCTGCTCCCGTTAATAGGCTTAAAACGGGGCGAGAATCAACAACAACATAACACATGAATCAATTCCCCAAAATCATTCCAAAGAAAATCCTCCTTCAAGAACGCATGAATCCGCGGATCAACTTGTTCGTGGTTGATCTGCGTTCTTCGTTTAAACTCAAAATACGGGGAAAAGAAATCGAAATAACAACCCCTACCTTTGGAAAGGATCGATCGTTTATGAAGGCACCGTGCTTCCATTTCCGTTGAGATCCTTCAACGTCGGCATAGCGATCCTTGGTTTTGATTCGTTCTCGTTCATCATCGAGAATTTTCTCCGACACACCATGGATTCTACAGAGGTTCCTCTCTCTACGTTGCCAACGACGTACAATTGCTTAACCCATTAAAAAGGGGAAAAAAGTTGGAATTTAATTACGCGGCAGTATTAATGGCATTGACTTTCCATTTCAAAGTCATTAAGACACGCCATTAATTTAGGAAATAGCTGTGCCGTTGCCGTGCTGCAGCAGATGTTTCCTTAAATGAAATAAAATAAACTGGTTAATTTTATTTATTTTTTTTATATAAAACGTCCGAAAATTAACTTTTTCCCTCGACCCTCACCGATCGAGGTTAGCCTCATTCCTAGGTAAATTCATCGTCCCGGACGCAACGGTGCGCTCATATTTTTAATCCGGGCATCCATTTGGAAACTTCCCCAACCATGCACGAGTGCCGACTCACTTAACTAAAAAAAGTTCAAACCACCATTACTGGCTCACTGGATCTCGGAATGATCTGTCATCTTCACGCCCGGTCTCGAAATAATTCCATATAATATTTAATAATAATAAACGGAAAATCTGAGGAATTACATAAACATTGGGTTTCCAAATCATAGAGGGTATAAAATCTTTCTATAAGAATCATCAATCTTGACTGAAGAAGTAGTAATATTGAGAAGTAAAAGGACAGTTTTTTAAAAACAAGAGTTCTTTTATAAAACAATATATTTTTTAGTAACTCAAGAAAGAAAACATGAATATCCCATAAAATTTAATATAATTATGAAGAAATGGTATTTGAAGAATATCTATATTGAAAATTGCGTGAAAGAGGGAAAACCCAAAGAAAGAGTATTGGGTTCGAGGTTTCCCTTTACATTGTGTCTAAAATCTTCCTTCACGTTAATATCATGTATAATCACATTATATAAATTAAATAAAAATATAGAACATTTTATAGAATAATTTGATACATTATAGTTATATTAAGTTCATTTATAGGCTATTATTAGATTTATTTATTTTAATCTCGTCATTTGGGAGTGTTCATTTTCATAGTTTTCCTGATTGGTTCTCTTGTATACAAGAATAGATGTTTGTGTAAGGTGTGGATAATTATCCAGAATTGTTATTATATTTTCTTAATGATCTTACAGAAGATTAATTATCTTATAATGAATTTGGTTATAATATATGAGGATGAATAGTTAGATAAAATAAAATGATGACTGTTTTAAGTAAATTTTGGTGGTTTTCTGGTCATAATGAACTCGTTTTGTTTTATCATTTAGTATTTAGTATATATGATAGTTACAAAACATAAATAGAGTTGTAAAATATATTTTAAATTATTTATAGACCATTTTAATGGTTTTATTAAAATCCTTTAAGGTGTTAAATGAAAATTAATGTGCATCACCCATGAATTCGGAAAATTGACACATCACGGGCGACAATCTAATTTTTAGAATAAAAGAGATATAGGGAGGATTTTAATGATATATCTTACATTAACAAGACATTATTTTAGTATATAGAACATAATTTAGTTATCATTCCATTTGGATAAGAAATTTTTGGATAATAGAATAAAAGTAATTAAATTGAAACGAAATTAAAAAAAATGAAGAGGATTTTACCTCTTGGATTTATCCCACTTAAGAACCTCATTTTGGAATGGTTTTGGTCTTTTGGAGAGACCAATAGATATTGTGCATGTGGAAGTATCTAGGTAAGATTATTGGATAGAATTTTGGCAATGATCAAACCTTGAGAAGTGTGGGGAGAAGAGGGGTGAGGGGTGGTATTTATGGTGGAGGAGAGGTGGTTTTTCCCTCTATTTTAATCATTTGATTATTATTTTGGATCAAGAATATGAATAGTTTGATAATTTTTATGAAAAAATTAAAATAATGAAGGGATGATCGAGATTATAGTTCTTATATCAGTAATGACTCAATTAATTGTGTATTTATCTTAAAATATATATTTCTACCTTAAATTGTCATATTTTACTGTTCACCAAAAATTGAAGTATTCAAAACAATCCCAAAAAACCACCCTAACCATTTTATTACATGAATAATTCAAAAATGAAATCCATTTTATGAAAATATATTTATAAATATGAGTAATTTAGTTTTTAACAAAATTCATCTTTTACATGGAAAATATAGATTTTAAATTTATAACTGATTTTATTACACTTTGAAACATTAAAAAATATATCATAAAATTATCATAAAACCATAATACATCAAAATATTTATATATAAATATGTTTTATGAAAATAAATTTTATTTTAAATTATCAAATTAATCATAAAATTATTATTAGATATTTATTACTTACAAAAATACCCACAATAAATTTATAATTTCAAAAATATTTTTTACATATATTATGATATAATTATACCATAAATTTATTTTTAAGATGAAAAAATTTTATTTATAATTTCATGGATGAGTTAACTTTTCAATTGTCTAGTTTACTATTCATAAGGTTCATATTACAATTTCTAAGGTTAAGTTACTATTTCATCGGTATTGGTTTCTTAACATCCAAAAATAATTTTTATTTCATTAATTATTTATTTATAGAGTTTTTATTATTGACTATAGGTTATTTAATGCGATTTATACTATATGAAATTTCTATAAGATGGGAGAAATTCAATTGATAAACGTTTGGGTCATTTCACGTGACAGTTGTCCAGGCAGGGATCTGGTCTACTATAGACTGATCCGGCTAATGAGGTGGTTGTATCTAAGGTATTTAAGATTTCAAGGATCAACGAAAATAGAGTGGACTTTCCCAGGTCAGTCATGATTCATCTCTAGGGCATGGATTGGGACATATATTTTTAGTGTATCATGTACTAGAGGATAAGAGTACAAGGCCTTCAATAGTATGTGGTACTATTCTAGTAGCCTTTATGATAGTTTCTACCTTATTTGATGTAGGTAATTCAAACACTATTATATATATTATAATAATGGAAATTATTGGCCTATAAATAGGTAAATTTTTTTCATGGTTACTATTGAAACACCCTTTGGGGTTAGATCAGTGAGTGTGATCCAGTTTAAGGAGTTCCCCCTTAAGATAGGTGGGTACCTATTCTTGAGGAATTTATATTCCCTCAAGATGATTGGATTTTACTTCTACCCTGGGTTAGAATTATTGGTTCCATACAACATTCATGTGGGTTTCTATCACTGTATAGATACTATCACATCACCTGATGGTGGATATTACATTAATAAGGTTGAATGGGGTTTCTACAAAATCTGAGCTGGACCAGAGCATCCTAGGCTGGGAAGAGTGATAGACTAGATGGCCAGTCACTTTATGAGTGATCAAAGAATGTAGTGTTTATAATTTTCTCCTATGGCAGATAATTTCAGGGATGACTATCCTGACAACATTTTTATATTACCTCATGTAAGAGAGGTATAATTCACCATTGATCTAGTGCTTGGAGTGGTACCGGTGTTTCTCCCACCTTATAGGATGGAAAGTACGGTGCTACATGAACTCGAGAAGCAGCTAGAGGATTTGGAAGCTATTAATATAATATAACCCTATACTTTTCCATGGGTTTTACCTATTATTTTCTGCAAGAAGGTGGATAGTACCCTCTTGTTGTGTGTGGATTATCTATGGTTGAACCAACCTATGTTTAATAACCAGTATCAACTGCCTCTTATAGATAGCCTCATCAACCAAATCCATGGAGGGATGGTTTTATATATGATCAATTTGAGTTTAGGATACAATCAGAGTCATGTTAGACCATGATACATATCTTGAACAGTGTTCTGGAGTAGCTACGACTTTTATGAGTATTTGTTTATGTCTTTCGGCCTTAAGAACATGCCGGGTGTTTTCATGGATTTGATTAATCTTGTTTTCCACTCATATCTAGATTAATTTTTCATAGTTCTTTTTGTTGAAATCTTGGTGTCTTCTCATAAAGGACATGAACATTCCAAACATCTTGAGATCATTTTGTATGCACTGATAAAGTGACAACTTTAGGATAATTTCACCAAATTCAGCTTTTGGATCTATAACATTTATTTCCCAATTCATTTTATTTCAGAGGTTGGGGTATTAGTTGACCCAAATATGGTGATTTTCTGGGTTCCCTAGGAGAATCCCATGAATTTTTTTGACATACAAATTTACTTGGGGAGGGATGTCTATTTTAGGCATTTCTTTCAAGAAAACTCATGCATAAAAACACCACTTGTGGGTTTTACTAAGAAGGGTGTGAAGTTATTATGGTCAAAAAAATGTGAAATATATTTGAAGGAGTTGAAAGGGAGAATTAATTAAGCATTGATCCAGATTATTTCATATTTGGGTAGATGTTGTATTGTTCATTGTGATACTTCGGGAATCATGATGATAACTATTTTTATAGAGGTAGATCGATTTGTGGCATATGGGTCATGAAAGTTGAGACTCATAAGTAGAATTACCTTAAAAAGACATCTATAAAATAGAATTTATTTATGATTTAAATTGTTGGATAAATTTTCTATTAGGAAAATGGTTCATCTTTTACAGAAACATAAAAATCTCAAGTACATTTCCACACAATGGTATTTTAATATTAGGAATTGAAGGTGGGTAGATTACCTACAGTCATTATACATTGGGATTACTTATACAAAAAGGATGGTAAGTGTATTGGATGATTACATAAGTGATAAGACTCACATATTGGTTATCTAGGAGGCTAGTACTGAGTGTTAGTTGATGGACTTGTTTTCTGAGATTCACCTGGAAGTTCAAAATTTTCATTGGAATCCTATTTTATTAGATTTTTCACTGACATCCAACCTTATGATGTGGGAAATTATAAGGAAAATATCTAATCCCAAGGGATTATTCCTAATGGACAATGTCTTAGAAGAGTACTTACCACCTAGTTGGTTTATCAATGATAATGATATTATGCACCTTCATGAATGTGTCTTGGTTACTATAGGCATACAGGAATAGTCAATGCAAGAATATCATTCCTCAATTTGGGAAGTTCACCCTGGTCATTAAAAGATGTACTGATACATAAATTGTCAGTACTTGTGTCCAAGTATGAAGAGGTTGATTGTGGGTTTTATTACTCAGTTTACCACCAGTCAGCTGGCTAAGGCTATGCACCAGCGACCTGTTGTAATTTTGTACCATTTTTCCATTCTTGAGTATAAATGGAATGATGTAACTATGTATTTCATGATGGGGTTTCTAAGATCCCCCCAAGGAAGTGATGTATTAAGGGAAGTGTAAATCCCTATGCCAGATTGACCTCTAATTTGGGTGGGGTGAATTAGTAGATTGTTTTTATGAGTCCCTTTTCTTTAAAATTTAACATCTTAAACTTGCTAAGGTTCCCTATCCAGTGAATATTATCTCTTAATATCACTTCATGTGTAGTAGTGGTAATAAATAGAGTATCACACATTATTTAAAATATTAAATATAAAAAACCACTCCTTGAAATGTTGGTCCCCCCAACATGGATTCCTTGCTATCAAAGATGTTCTTTCAATACACTGTCTCTAGCCAAGAGATGCCTTTTTATATATCTCCAACTGAAATACTTTTATTTGGCTCCATCCGAGACACTCCTTCTACTCTTGGATCCAACCAGAAGACTTAAACTACTCATGTCACAAAACTAATGACTTATCTACTATTAAAAATATTGATATAATATCGAATGATTCATTGATCTTCCTCAATTATCAATTAAGATCCCACATTCTTGTGTGCCTATTTATGTACATTTTTAATCTTCTAGTCCTTCTGAATAAATTATGATAACCTATTCTTGATCAGTTACCTTATTAAAACTATGCTTGGTCCGATTCTTTCTTATTCCTAATGTCCTAGCCTCACTTAATATGTTCAAGATGTGAACACAATTTCTTTAATATTTTATGCAATATTGAACTTTTACAATATCAATTAACTTATTCTAAATTTCTCAATTCAAATGTACAAAATGCATGTATTAAATTAGATCCAAAATTGTTCATGTATCGCATATTACCTCACATGTTCCGAGATTATACAAGATTGAATGTGATTAATTCCCCCTAAAACCCATGTCAACATTTCATATTCAAAATATATGTAAGTATAATCTCCTTCACTCACACATTTTCCACTCATTGTTTAGTTTAGGATCAATTCATGTGGTTCATGAATGTATTTAGGCATGTGTGCCATGCATGTATTCATTCATGTCGTTCGTGAAAGGATGGGTGTGGATACCCTACCTTCATCGTACAACAACACACAAATTGTGTGTACTTCCTTCAAGCACACTATCTTCCTCAAACCAGTTCACACAAGATATGTGTGGGTTCTATTCTTTTTCATGATGAACAGTTTAAGAGACACTAACTTGTGTATTTTTCAAACAAATCACACAATCTAGGAAGTATATGTATATATTAGTTCTTCTTAATATCCTAGGAGACATGTTATAGAGAAATCATGGGTGTATTTTTGGAACTAATTTCTTCATGAAGTGTTTCAAGAGTTTTTTAACTAGATGAATACTCATGGACACTATTCTTCTCTTCGTGAGAGACTATAATGGGGATATATTGCCTTATGAAAAGTAGTGGTTTCACAATTATTTTTTTATTAAAAATGAGAACATCTAAAATTATATCCCACATCTCTGAGCCTCAGTCCCTCCCTTTTTATTGGAAACCACCACTATGTATCACCCCTCTTAAACTCTACAATACAAGATTCATTGAGTCTCCTCTTATTATTCCATGTATGATTTCCCCTCCAAACACTTGATTCATTCTGGTTGATTTAAGTGAATTCCGAAAAATATGGCATACATCCTTTATGTGTTTGAATTTCTTCGTTACAGTGTTATCCTCTCTTGCATTCGAGTAGGATCACATGTTTCTCATTTGTTAAGATAGAACCCAATAACTATTCAATTTTCATAAAACTTAACTTAATTTTTTTAGCAAGAACCTTCGTAATTTTACCACATTCATGCATAATGTAATTGCATTCAGGATATAGGGATGATCATATGAGCCTAAATCCATCAGTATCACTACAGAATATAGCTGATGATGATCAACAGTGTTTTTGATGCTTCTCCAGTGAATTAGTATTCTGTCGAGGGATGAGAGGATGAAGATGATCTCATGGTGGTGATTGGATAGATTAGATGATCCCATCATATGGTCGTGGTTCATTCTATTTTATTAGTAGAGGAACTGTACCCCACATACCAAAGCATATGACATTGAAAACTCATAACATATAGTTTGTGGTATTTCAGTTAACTACCCTAGAAAAGTGGAATGAAATCTACTCTCCCTCCTAGTACTGCAGTGTACAATTGTTTCATCTTCCATGCCACCCCACAAGACAATGTCTCCTCTCCTACACATTATATATTGGTGTTCGTATGTAAAATCTCTTTTTTTCCCTCAGTTGATTAAGGATAATCACCCTTGGATGTGGTTTACCCCATGGGTCCTACATGTCCCCATATTTAATGGTGGCCTTGGCTACCAGGGGGTTGGCCATATTTTTAAAATAAGCCTAGAAAAATATTGAGTTAAAAATACAAGTACGTAATATATGCTAATCCTTCCTCAACATGAATTGCAATACAACTTCTAAATATATTTTCCCCTTTACTTCATGCAAGTGAAATTCATATTTCATAGCCTTTACTTTTCTCAATTCTTATTCACCTCATGAAATATGAAATTTATATTTCATGGACTTCTTAAATCATACAATCATATTCATAAACAATGTTTCATCCCTTAAAACTTGTCTTGAACACATGAGATCATAACAAACAAACATTAGAGTTAAAAAAATGGAGACTCTCTCAAGAATGACATACAATTCAATGAATCCATATAAATTATGTTGGTATCATAGCTTCTCATTATCATCTTTCCAAACCAATATTAGAAATTTATTGATAAAAAATTAAACAAATGGCCCAAAAATCTTACCCTTTTTTTCAATACATCTTTATCACTTTTTGTAGGAGTTAATATGTTTCTACACTTTCTGTAAAGAACTATTTAAACACATTGTGTAGAATATAGTTCTGCAAAACCAATGGAAACAACACTATAACATGTCACCGAGGATTTCTTGAAGATCTTAGATATACAAATCCTTTTTGGTTCTCATGATTTGGTTGATACATCCACAAGGAAGTGTCCCTTACATTATTCTTCACAAACTAGAAGATAAACCATTCTATTTTTCTACAGAGGAGTTTGATAAATCTGTTGTACTAGAATAAAGTAAACATAGTCTTTGTGTTTTTGTGCAAAGAGGGTAGGGTGTCCACACCCATCCATATTTGAATGAAACACATGAATACATTCTTGAAACACAATGATTGATCATAAACTAAAGAACTAGTGGGATGTGTGTCTGTAAATAAGATTACACTTGAATCTATTAGTATTATGAGAAGTTGATAAGGGTTTTATGAGGAATTACTCACAAGAATTCATGCATAATCCATGAACATATGAAATGACATGAGATACCAAAACCATTGGGAATAACATGAAATACATGCATGAATAATGTTTTAATTGATAATTATTGACTAATTGAATTGGTATTTTGAAAGTTTAATCTTTTAAAAAACATAAAATTAATTATTTTCACATCTTGCACACAATATGTTTATGTCAAGACTTTAGGAAGAATAATGAACTAGCTCGAGCAAAGTTGGGTTGATCCAATTGATCAAGAACATGTGATTAGTATTGATTGATCAAGACCAGTAGATTACTAAGGTACTTTAATAGGTATACAAGAAAGTCAAATCCTAAAACATCATGGAGGAAGATCATAGAATCATCTCGGATTGGAACAAGAAGTTCATTAGTGTTGAATTCTTTCAGTTAGTATTAGGAGTAGTGGAAGTCTTCTAGTTGGATCTACGAGAAGATGGTGTCTCTCTTTTGGATCCAAGGGAAAATTCTTTTAATTGGATCAATAAGTAAATATAATATATCAGTTGAAGATGGAGTATTGCAATCACTTTTTTGATAGTGATGAATCCATGATGGGGGCCCAACATAGAAAAGAGTTGTTATTTATACTGAACCGTATAACTATGTTTTTCTCATATCTCTATTAATAGTATTGTACATGAAGTGATATTGAGAGATAATATTTAGTGGATTGAGAAATATAACAATTTCAATTGATTTAATTTGAAATAAAATGTATTTATGAAAATAAACCACTAATTCAACCCTACCCTCTAAGTGGTTAATCCATCCTGGGTCTACAAAAGTGGTATCACAGATTTAGGTTCACACTAAAGATCCAATAAGTGTTCTAAAAGATAAAGAATATTAATTTTTTTTAATAGCCAAGGTGTTTCAACATTTGATGAAAGGAAAAAAGAAATGGAAGAATATAATGCCTCTCCATCTCCTATCAATTAGTCTAGAAGAGAAATATGTGTAAACAGTGGGTTTTCTACCCATTACGGCAAATGTTTCTATTAAACAAGTTAATAAATAAAATATATAATTAGAGAGAGAAGCATAGAATTTCCTCTAGATGTCTCTTACAGAAAAGGTCTTCACAAAGGTTTGATGTCTCCAGACTGCTAATGATATTTTAGATTTACTCAGATATATCTATGAAGGGAATATCAATGTCAAGGAATAAAAACTAACATTTTTGAGAATTAAGTACGAGGACATTAAAATTAATTATGAAAAATATTGATGATTACATCACCAGAGTAAATGAGATAGTTAAAAACATTCAAAATTTTTGTGACAAGTTGGATGACTCTATCATTATCAAGAAACTAATGATAATTTTTCTAGATAATTAAATTCAAATGTATCATATCAGTAATAAATATATGATTTATCTCTTTATGAACTGCACAAAATTCTGATATCTTATGAGATGAGAAGAATTACAACTTTATACAAGAAATATAAAATTGAAATGGCCTTTTAAGCCATAAGAACGAAAAATTTCAGAGAAGAAGAGGTAGAAGAATATGACGATTCAGAAATTTATGAGGATGATGATGAATTAAATCGAATCATTTCCCTTATGTCAAAAGTTTTCATGAACGGAAAATTGAATGTCAAGAATAAGAAACCAAATAAATTCTTTAACTATGGTATCACTGGTTTTTTTCCAAGAAGTTTCTAAAGGGGATATTTGGAGAATCACAATTATAATTACAATCAAATAATGAAAAATCCTATAAAGAAAAATGGGATAAGAAGTATAATAAACACTATAGTAGTTATAAGATAAATTATATAAGAAATCATGATAAATATTCATCATTAAGTTGTTCTTTGGATAATAAAATTATTTTATTTTCCCATAAAAAGAGAAGAAAT
Source organism: Viscum album (assembly GCA_963277665.1). Classification (NCBI taxonomy): domain Eukaryota; kingdom Viridiplantae; phylum Streptophyta; class Magnoliopsida; order Santalales; family Viscaceae; genus Viscum; species Viscum album. The sequence goes on along the minus strand of OY728131.1, from coordinate 1,254,514,717 downwards.
GATTCATTAAAAAGTATTGATAATGAATAGGAGTTAATAGAACATTAATAGAATATGAAGGAAGAATTATAATTCTATATTGATTGGATAAAATATATCATGAATGAAATGAGTAGTCTTGAGAAAGAAAACAAGATATTAACTGCATAAAATAATAATGAGTAAACATTTCATGTTGATAAAGAAAAGAAGGATATTATCAAGAAATAAGTATCCTTTTTCAATTAGATAAAATACACAGATTATGATTTTCTAAACAAGATAAAATTATATGTGATATTAAATAAAAAATTACTTACATTGAATAATATTTGTTTGAGACAAGATCTATATGTTTCAAAATTTAACATGAGTTTGATATGGAAAGATAATATTTCTATAAATATACTGAGATCAAGGGAGAAACTTCTCCAATTGGAGAGAATAAATGTAAAAATGAACTTAATAATTTCGATGGATATGTTACTTATAATTGTGTGAATGTGAAAGATAAAGCTGAGAATACGAGGGATAAATATAATTAGCATAAATATTCTAAATTTGAGGATGATAATAAATTAAAAGAAGGCCACAAACTCTATGAAAAGACAAAAATAACTGAGATCTAGTTTCATATCAAACCAAATTTCAAAAATAAGGATTCCAGGATTTTTTGGTGTTTTGGTAAGCATGTTCAAAAATCCTACTCTTATTAGATCAACATGACTTTACCATTAATGATGTAAGAATCATGTGTGAGTGTCAATGAGCATCATATGATGAAATATCAAGGAAAATAACATGTTAATAGATCTAGACCACAACTATCTAAAAAAATAAAATTTCATATTTTGGAAGGATTTTGTTGAAAATATAGTTATAAGGTCACGAATACAAGGTTTTCATATTAATTTTTGAACGAGAAGTCCCCTATATTGTAAAATGGGAGATGAACTAAAGTAATACCAATGACCAGTCATCTATTGGTATTATAAGACTGAAAATGTCAAGAAAGAATGACTAATATTTTGGTAATATCTGTTAAAACTAGCCAAGCAATTGGAGAAAGTTGATAAACCTGCAAATTCGAAAGGAGAATAAGTAATATTATAAGAAAAATTTGAAATTGATGAGAATTAACCACAACTATAAACTCTATGCACCAAAAATATGGGGATGAAAAAGTTAATCAATATAAATATGATGTTCAAGGGAATAAGGAATATTTTCAAATTGACGATACTCAAAACAATACAAAGAATCCCATGAAATATTTTCATGCTATAATTGGTAGAAAGGAGTGGATCAGATTGAGAGGAAGTTTACATTCTGAATGTTTCATTCTATAAACCAAGAGTTTACTCCTTATTCCATATTAATTTATGTTGTTTTGACCTAATAATGTATGGAATTCAAGAATTTATTTGAGGCTATAACTTCTAGAAAAGATTATGAGATTTTACTTCATGGATTTTACCAACATCCATGAAATGTTTGAATCCCTTAAGGGGGAGAAACCTGAATAATGAAATGAAAAAAAACATGAGATAGTGAACATTAATGGTCATGTTATTCCAATTAGACTTTCATCCCTTATTCTTAATTGTTTTATATTATTAATTAAGGGGGTGTGTTTAGCTAATGAAAAAATTGAGATAAAGGAGGAGTTTATCTTATAATTGGTAATTTTTGATGTTTTGGTTGAAATATGTGAATTATTTTTCATGGAATTTACAAATAGGATTTCTTACAACCACATGAATTATAATTGAATAATTCTTAGAATGATTTGACATGCATGGTTATTTATAAACAGAATTGAAAACCTTGTTCATATCTCTCTTATTTTCTACTCTCGGTTAGCCTAAGTAGACTTATAGTTGACTTTCTAAAGGATATTTTTTTAAGAGAACCATCTGATATCATCCCTTTATTTAAAGTATTCAATAAATAATCTTCCAAGGGAAAAGAAATGTTTATTGAGAAAAAACCAAATTTTACTTTTCATTTAATTTCTAGTTGGGGTGATAAGTTTTTCTCTACTGTTAACTCATAAAAAGTATGCTAAATAGGTATTGAAAGAAATACTTCCCAGGGCCCAATTGGAGCTCATCCATAGGATAACAAAGTCCATTCACTCCGTACCTATCAAATAGACTTTCTCAGTTGATGAGCATGGGAGGATTTATATTCAAGAGATTGTATGCATTAATTGTGTTTTTTTTTCTATTATATTGCATTGAAACACTCAGATTACATTGTGGTTCTGTAAGAGGTTATATAAGGTACTAGTTTCATAGGTTCTCTTGAGTATAGCACACCACCCTGAGACCAACAGGCATTATAGGTGGATGATATAGGAGTTAGAACACATGCTCTCAGAATGATTCATTGATTTCATAGGTTCATGCTAAAAACATAAACCTATAATTGATTATTCCTAAAATAATAGTCTTAAAGAAATGATTCATATAGATCTATATGAGGCCTTTTATGGTTGGTCATTCCATTCACCTCTGTGCTAGTTAGAGTCAAGTGAGGTAGGACTACTGGTTGTTTGTCCTACTCCAGAGAGGATAGTGTAAGTACACTTGATTCAGAACCATATGGATATTGAATATTCCAAGAAGATGTATTTTACCAATTTTTCCCATCATCCTCTAGATTTTGTGGTGAGATGTCATGCCTTTTTGTGAGTTTCAGGTAGATTTTGTCAGAAATTGATTTAGAGATAGGGAAAGTAATCACATCATTATGTTTGGTCTTTCATGATCAGGGATAGATTCAAGCGAGTATCCAATCAATTTTATTTTCCTTATATGTATTGTACCATGAATGAAAGATTCCATGTATCTATTCTTTATCATCATCCTTATAACCCATCTAATTCATTTGATTTCAAGGATATCGAGTTGAAGGCTAATGCATACTTGGGAAGGCTGTCCAAATTACTTATGATAATTAAGTAGGGATTTCCACTTAATTATGAGACTTGGGTAATGTGTCCCAATTTCCTATGATTCTTGGGTAGGGGTTTTAACTTTTTTGTGATACTCAAGTTGGGTATCCCTTTTAATTGTAATGACTGGGCATGGTGTCCCTTGACACTTAGGGAACTCAAGAAACTACCGATGGTTGAATGAGTTATGGCTTAGGTCTAGGCTATTATCAGTAACCATATATATGGTTATATATATCACTATGTATATAAACCATATATATGTATACATATGCTTACTTTCTCTGAGATCATCCATCTTAGGTTGAAGTTATTAGTGTCATCCAAGCTTCCTATATGATTCAATGTTAACATGTTTACATTCTACATCCTTTCATATATTATTATGAACACTACTCATTTTATATATACCAGATAGATTTTACTAGACACTATTGGTGGTGTCCTACTGAGTATATCTCATACCCAGTTTCGATAGCTTGTCGTACCGAAAAAAACATCATGATTGTAGGTGTTGAAAAATGGAAGCACACATCTTCCAATGATTGATTATTGGAACTAGGATGGAGTACGTGAGCATAAGATAGAGCCAATGATCATGATGATAGTGGTGTTATATTTTGGTCTTTTCCATTTCTATATAACATATTATATATGCTTGTTTTTGTTTTAGCTCGTGTACTCCCATTTTTTATAGCTACAAGAAATCATCATTATCATTTTGTATCTATTTATGATTCAGATTATGTCAATTTATTTATTGGATGTTTATTCTTCAATATCCTATACAGATTGTTTATTAATATTTTTTATGCTTATCATTATTGTTTACCAATGTTCTCCATTCTGATCAAGAGGGAATAGTCCTCCCACATACAGAACCTAGGCCCTCGTTTCATGATGGTGGACTCTAGCGTATGGGGAGGTTCACTTGAGGTCATATAGCTCACCCTCTTGGGGCACCAATTAGTGGCATCAGGGTGGGATGATACAAAGTTATTCTCCTTAGGGAGATCTTATTTTGTTTTTGAAAAATAAGGATGGGAGTATCAGGTTGTTCCTTTATTTTATGGAAATAAATGCCAATATATAGAAGAATAAGTATTATATGTCTCATTATGATGACTTATTAGATTAAATTCAAAAATCCAAATATTTTTCAAATATTGGAATTTTTTAAATATCATGAATTTAAATTAAAGAATGAATATATTCTAAAGACACATTTCATTTGACATATATATATTATGAGTTTATATTAATTCTATTTGGATTGACTGATGTACCCTCTACTTTTAGGGATCTGATGAACAATGTGTTTAATGAATATCTTGATAATTTTATTAGTATTTATTGATTATATGTTTCTATAATAAAAAATTTATGAGGTGCCTAAGATTATTTTAAGAATCATTCTTGTGGTTATTAGATAAATTAAGTTTTATAAGAAATTTAGAAAGTGTTAATTTTGGCTTCCTGATGTTTTTTTCTTGGCCATGTTGACTCTAAGGTAAGAATATCATTTCAAAATATAAAGAAAAATTCAATCAAATAATGGAATGCATCAATGGACATAAAGTAGGTACATATTTTCCTCTGATTAGAATACTATTATTATATATTTGTTAAAAAAATTACCTATAATAAAACCCATTAAAAAATTCATATAAAGTGGAAATCTTATTATAGAAACGGGAATATAAATAATGTTTTTAATAATTAAATTAGAGGTTCATCAATGTTTTGGTGATAAAATTACAATCTAGAGGAGATTTTTTTTGTGATATATAGTAACATATCAAAGAAATGAAATGGATGTTTCCATATTCTATATGATAATGTTATTTTATATTCATTAAAGAATTTAAAAATCCATGAAAAAAACAATCCAACCCAGGAAATAAATTTTTCCATGAAGATCTGAATGTATTATATATATAGTGATTAATGTGATATATATATATATACCATAAGACCTTAAAATATATTTTTTATCAAAAATATCACGACATGAGGAAAATTAATTGGTAAGAGTTACTCAAGAATTATGACCAATCAATACACTACCACTTTGGGAAGGCCAATAATGTTGATGATGCATTGAGTTAGAAAGATCATGGAATTATGAATATTATGATTCATGGAAATGATTCATCATTAATGGAATTAGTGGATATGGTAATTATTCAAGAATTTGAATCATTAAAACTTTTCTAAATGATTTCCACAACATCATTACTGGAAAATATAAAAATATATCTGTTATATAGTTTTTAAATGAAAATTAATGTTGTTAGAAATGGGAAACCGAAAAAAAAATTATAAAAAACCTAACAGAAATGTGAAATGTTGTCATATATTCTATCCGTAACTGAGATAGATAGAGAATCATTATATGTATCCCATGACTCAAATTTCTCTATACACAATGGAAGCACCCAAATGTATCTGGATTTGAAGTAACTTATTTTTGGGAAAATGTGAAATGGGAAACTAAAAAAATTATGAAGATTATTTCTTTTCCATTTAGTAAATCTTGATATAAAATATCTAAAAGGTTTTATGAAACTTATACATATTATTTATTGGAAATTGGTTGATATTACTATTGAAATTTTCCATTGATTTATAAGTACTCCTAGAAAGAAAGATTCAATATGGGTTATTGTTCATCACCATACCAAGTCCTTACATTACCTCGATATATGGCATGATACACCTCTTAATATCTTTAAAAATTATTATTAATGAAGTTTTGAGACTTCTTGGTACACCACTTTCAGTTGTATTTGATCACGAATAATGATTTACATCGAAAATATGAAAGTCCCTTTAGAATAATCATGACACTTATATATGTTTGGTAACAACCTATAATACTTCAACTGATGGGTATCTTGGAAGTAATATTTTTAAATAAGAATATTTTTTGATGTCATTCTCTTTTTAATATCAATGTATGTGGGATTAGTATTTACTTTTGGTGGAATTTTCATGTAAAAAATAGCTTCTATTAAATTATTCAAATAGAAACATATGAAGCAGTATATAGAAAAAGGTATCATGCTCCAACTTGTTGGGATGATGTTTCTGAAAATAATTTAGTAGTTATATAATTTACTTAGGAAAAAATGTTGAAATTTAAGACTATTTAGAATCATATTAAAGTTGATCAAAGCTGAAAATGATATTTTGATAACTGAAGAATGACCTCAGAATTTTAAAAGGTTGATTGTGTTTTCATAAAATTATTTCCTTATAAAATTGTTATAACATAAAAAAAGAAAGGTAATGTAAGTCCTAAGTACTTTCCTCCATTATAAATTTTCTTAAGAATTATATTTGTCGATTTCCCTTTGGAAATTCCACCTAGCCTCTCTAAATTTTATCATATGTTCTACATCTCCTTATTGAGAAAGTATATTCCACATACAATTATTTTTGTCAAATATAATGAAATAAAATTGGAAATTGATTTATCCTACTATGAAGAGACTATATATATTTTAGGCACTATAGAACAAGTGTTGAGGAATAAAACGGCTTGATTAATAAAGGTGCTTCGAATAAATAATGAGATAGAATAGGTGGTATGGGAACCTGATGAAGTTATGACGAAGAAATACCCACATATACTCATGATTTGACATTGTAAAAATTTCAAGGATTATTTTATTGGATATAAGAATATAATAAATTATAATAAATTATAATATCCACTTTTACCTATAGAAGTAATAGAACAATTCCCATTGCATTATTCAAGTATATGATTAAAACCTAAATAATTATTTTTTAGAAATTTTAATTTAGTAAATGATTATAATTTATTAAATCATAATTTATTCCATATATTAAGTTTAATTTCATAAATGTCTTTGAAAATAAATTATTTTTATGTGAATAGTGGAAAATACATATTTTTACGAAAATTGCAGTTTCATTTCAAATATTTTCAATGTCTAATTTATTTTTTTATTGGTTTTAAAATTAAATTAATTCCTTTGAATTAAAATTAACTATATTAATATAATTATGAACAAAATTATTACTATTGTTTTTTAAAAAATATTTCAATATTTTAAAAAATATCTAAAAAACTATTTTCTTCATATTTTACTTGTTTTCTTATAAATAAGTTTTTTCCAAATTATAAAAAATTATTTGATAAAATGTATTTAATTTTTTAAATCAAAATATAAATTTTTTTAATGATTCATGTTTCATTTTGTTTCATTGATAATACTAACTTTTGTAAAAAAAATATAGTTACCACTATAACAGTTGAGACATATTTAAAGGTTTAAAACTCAAATGATAAGTAAGAGATTAATATATTTCAATCTTTTGAAAATTTCCATGTGTGTCCTCTCCCTCACATATAAAAAGACACCCCCTATACACTATTATAAACTCTTAAATAGAATTATATATAATAAAATCCATGCCCATATACCTTGTTAAAATTTATCCCCATGATATAGATTCCCTGGTGAGATTAATATAAAAACCACATAATGATTAAGGTGTGGCCAAAATGAGGTCGTACAAATTAGAGATATAGCTCTTAACTGATTGTTTTCATTTTCTTCTTATAACTCCATAAATTATTTTATAAACATTATTACATAATAACAAATATATATTAAATATAATTAGATGTTATAATATTTATGGAATAAATTTTATTCATCTCCTTCTACAACAAATAGTAAATAGAAGTAGCGTTTGTGCTCACATACGGACTACCGCCTCGTGAAGCGATGAATTTACTTTTTCATTACCACCATTAATGGATGGTTAATATGATGAAGAAAATTTTTATATAATATATTTATGGCATAATTATTATTTTTAAATATTATATATCATTTACCTTCTTACCATTCCACTAGTTTAAAATGGCATTGTCGTGTTTACGTATATGTTAACAGGACCCTCGACAAAGTGATGTGATTCATTTTTCATTTACATATTTCATAAATAAACCTAAATATGCATATAATTAATTTTTAGGATTTATAAATCTTTAATAACCATATATATATTATATAACCATGACAAATAAGAAATAAATGAAACTACCAAACTGAAACACAAATGAAAAAGGAAATAATTGACACTTGGAAATAATAATTTAAATAATAAATTATAAATAAATATTTGTTGAAATGTTATAATTAAATCACATATAAAGTTATAGGTAAGTTTTGGTTTTTTATATAATTATATTAAATTAAAATTTATCATACAGTATTTCAAAATCACATATGAAACCTGATATAATTATGGTAAGGGATTTTTTCAAAATCTCATTCTTATTCAGGATTGTTTTTGTTTAAGTTTATGTTTTTGTAATTAGGTTATATTTCCATATTTAACACCATACATTTTATTATATACAATTTATTTTTTAAAATTAAAATATTTCCTTTAAGATTCCTCTCTCTAAGCACACAAAAGTCTAAGAAAAATATTTTAGTAAAAACTAACACTATTTTCCATTTTGACTAAGAATCTTTTTATTCCATGTACATATTATCTATTAAATGTTTTCAATATTTTTTTTAATATTATATTATGTTTTACTAAATTAATTTTCACCCAATTTTTTTATTAAATGGTTTAAAATTAATTTTTTTAATTCATTAATAAGGATATTTTTAATGAATGTGTGAATGAAATTTTTGTTTTGACATACACAGTGTTAATGGATCTTTATACCATCCTATTTACTCTTTGATTTTAATATTCAACAAAAAATTATATAATAATTTAATATAACATAATTAAAAAATTATTTTGTAATTTTTTATATTTTCAATATGTTATTTCAAAATCAAATGTGTGTTTTTCTGAAGAAATGTTTTAGTGTTCTCTTAAAAGTATTTTCATCTTTTTCAAAATCCATTAATTAAATCATATGATTTAATAAGGTTATACTCTAAAGATACCATCCTATATATCTATATGTATGTATTATAAGAATTTTGTTTAGGAAAATTATTGAATTTTTGTATGTTATTTCCTCCATAGTGAGTAGTTATTAATTATTATAGAAAGATGATTAAGTTATATTTTTTATTTTTATTATGAATGCATTTAACATGTTAAGTTATGGGTGGGGATTGAAATGAAATAGTCCCTAAATGAATTGGGAGGTCTCATAGGATAAAATAGGTTGGGTATTTTTCATAGTCCTAACAAAATTTTGTATTATTTCTAGGGTTGAGGCATTGAAGGTAGGTTTATGAAATTCAATATTATCCATTCCTTCAATATGAAATCTGTTATTGATGTCCATGTGATTATTTTAATAATGATATTATCCATGTATAATTTTAGATCTTAAGTTAATGTTCATATTTAATTATTTGATCATCATTTATTCCTACCATATTATTCATTCCTTATTTATTTTACGATTACTTCTTTTATATGCATTACATTATTGAGAATCTGAGATCACACTTCAATTATGTTTTCTTTCCACATGATACTAGGAATTTTACTTTGATTGATATAAAAGGATATTATAGAAGAGATAATAATGTCTCAAATAAAGTATTATTTCATATTTTATGTTTTAAATTGTAGTGTGAGATTCAAAAACATATCTTGTTTCCCAATTAAATTAAACTATAATATCGCTTGAGATTAAATCTCTTGTGTCATGTGTTAATATAATAAATTATTCACATGCTCTAGGATACTAGGGTTTGGTTTGTTACTATTCAGGTACACCATAACCTTTATTGGTGACTTTAGTTGATATGGTTATGTGAATCTGATGAAACACAAGTATGAGACTTTTTAAAATTTTAAAGAGTTTCAAGATAAAGAATAAAATCATCATTCCAAAAGTATTAAGATTCCCCATTCAGATCAACGGTGAATGTATAATCCTAAAATTCAATTTACATTCTAGGTATTGTGAAATTTTTCCATAAATTGCTACTCATGGAACACCATAATTTATTTTTATATCTATGTGGAAGAAAATATACCCCATTGGGCATGGTTTGATTGATTATTAGTTTCTAATACATTCTTATTTAATTTTGGGGATATTCTTTCAAGACTAATAGATACATACTAAATTAAATTCAATAAAAATTTCTCATTAATAAAATTTGAGATATTGATTTTTTATATAAATGATTACAAAATAACGTTCACACATTTTGATCCTAATAACTACCAAGAGGAAATTTCGATTTATAATTCTATGAAATAAATAATCTCCATGAGATCGGAAATGGACTCCATGTACATTAAACATATTTGGAACTTGGTAGATGCTCATGAATGGGTTGGACCTATAGGGTTAAAGTGGTTTTTTATGAAAAAACTATCATGGATGGTAGAGTTTCTACCAAAAAATAACTTATTGTGACAATGGGTTTAAAAAAACTCAAGTTATTTTCTATAAATAATCTTTTTCTACATTTCTGATGAGAATGTCTATTTGTAAATTTCATTACATAGAAACTCGTTATGATTGTGAAATAAATCAAATTGATTTCATAACCACTTTCCTTAAAGGGATTTCAGTAAAGGAAGTGTATATGACATAGGATGAAGGTTTTTATGTTCCAATTTTTTTTATGTTTTTTAATTTGAAATCTTACATTTTTGGATTAAAGAAAGATTCTTGTAGTTAGAATATCCAATTTAATGATTCAATTAATGAGTTTGATCCCATAAAAACACATATTATTATTGTGTATTCAAGTGGATTTTACGGAGTGTAGTTTTATTCCTGATAGTATATTTGAAGGACACACTATATATTTGAAATGATGTCCCAACTTTACAATCTATGAGTATGTGGTTTGTAAAATAATTCCGGATGAAATACATGGTTGAAGTAACATACTAATTGTGTGAAGATCTATTGAGATAGATCTTAGTGATTTTTTGTCATAATCGGAAGAAATATATTGTTAATGTGATGAATTTTTTAGCACGGAGATCTATAATAAGAGTTATTAATCAGTGTTGTGTGGTGTGTGTCTTAAAATGATTCAAAACATTTGTAAAGAGTTTTAAAGGATGGATTTGATTTCTTAGGCATATGAAGTAGAATCTATAATATACTCTATGTTTGTTAATCGACCTAATGTTTCTTATTCTTTGAGTATAACTAGAAAATACCAATCCAATCTGAGTGAGACACATTGTATTTTTATTAAAAATATTCATATGTACTTAGGATTTATTAAAGATATGTTATCAGTATATATAGGATAGGATGAGTTCATTGTAAAGGGTTACCCTAGTTCTAGATTCCAAACTAACAAAGATGATACGAGATCTCAAAATAGTTTTATATTTATCTTAAATTGTGCAATTATCTATTGGAAGAGTTTTAATAATCCATCATGTTGGAAATTACCATAGGGTCATAGAAAATCACTGGTTCGGATTCTATAAAGGATGTTCTTTGAATCATAAAGTATATTTCTAAATAGAGGGTTGTTATAAGAATTGATAAAGAAATAAAGATTTAGTGTGAAAAAAATATATCTATTGATTAGTAAAAGGAACCCAGATCTCCCAAATTGAACAAACATATAATTTTTCAAATACTATCTCTTTTTAGAGTCTTTTTGAGAGGGGTGATTTAAATATCTTTTGGGTGGCTACATAGAAGAATGCATTTTATTCATTGAAAAAACCATTGGTGTTGAAATATAATGACATTCATACCAAATATATTGATATAAGATACTTGAGATAATATATATAATTGATGTAAAATATATTTTGGTTTTATAATGAATGGAATCACTATTTATAATTCATTCATGTGTGTTGTAATTTATATTAAATGAATTAAGAGATGATACGATATAGGATCCAAGATATTTATAAAATAATACATTATCATATATATTAATATTTATTAATAATATATTATATTTAAGTTAAAGAGTACTCTTTTTCTGATGGCGTACTCGATACACAACAATAGGTTTCCCTGAAATCATACATTGCACACAACTTTGAGTTATACTAAAAAATAACACAATAATAATACTGTTATTTTAAATGGTTGTTAAATCCTAGCCATTATATTTTTGGGAATGAGAAGAACTAACTAAAATATTGTTAAACATGTTTTTTAAATGTTTTTAAATTTATCCAATATTTTTTTAGGCTTAAAATATGAATGAATTTGATTTTAAGCATGAAATTTTCTAATATTGTTAAAAGGTTTTTGCTACCTTTTTATGGAGAGAACTCTTTAAATCTAGTTTTTTTAATTTTATATATTAAATTTGTAAAAATAAACGTCTTATAGATAATAAGTACATAAAAATTTACTTTGGTTAAAATTATTTGTAATTTTTGAATAAAGTTAATTTTTTTAATAAATAGTGAAAAATACTGCATTTTAATTCAAAAATTCATTTTTCATATAATTTGTTTATATAGTTATATTTTCATTATAATTGAGTTTAAATTATAATTGGATTATTTTTTTATAATTTAATTATATTTTGGTCATTATAAGTAATTTCACATTAAAATTAGCTAGAAACACATGTCAATCTTTTGTTAATTTTTACTTCTTAAAAAATTGTTTTTCGGTTATGAAAACGAGAAATAATTTTAAATTAATTTCTAAAAATTCTGTGTTCTGAAATTTAAAAAACGGATTCAATATTTGGAATCAAAATTTCTAAATTTTGTAAATAATAACTTTTTATTTTTTGAAATTATTAATAGTAACTTCAGTCTTTATTTTTATTTACCATGGTTAAAGGGTAAATCTGATAATAAGGGTAAAAATAATATTATAATAATATTAAACTACCCTAACACATTTAAAAAACCTATATTATGATATATTTCAAACCATGGGCATCCGTGGGTTGATTTTAGGATCCGATGGTGCCACTTGGGTGTGATAATGACGTGTTCTAAGTATTAATTTAAAGTAAAGAGAAATATAACATAAACATATATCTTTTAATAAAACAATTTTAATATGGGTTTATATAGATGATATCTTTAAATATAAATAGTAATTAAAAATAAAAAATAATATTTAATACATCATGGTATTTAATTTATAATTTTTAGACATTAAATAAATAAATTTATTTTTGACATAATGATGATGCAGTGATTACATTTTTAAAGAACGATTCCAATAAATGATATTATAAATATTAAAATAAATGTAATTTGAATATTTTAATTCCATTGAATAATTTTATGGATTATATTGACATATTATCTTTGAGATAATGACTTTTTTTAATGAATCAATTTGTTATGTTTTAAACAAGAAATCAATTTCTTAATAGTGTCAAAATTGTGATAAATGAGTTTTCAATAAAAATACTATTTTATTAAATGATATAAGAGTCCCAAAAATAAATTATTATGAAAAATGATTTATATAATCTTTAAAAATTTTTTAATTATCCACCTATGGTTCTCTTGGAATTTTATAGAAATTGTACTTACCATATGTTATAAAAATAAAAGAATACAAGGTGAGATTAAATGTTTTTAACTAAGGATTAAATCTAAAAGATAAGGTTAATTTTGTGACCTAAGCATCTCTAAAATCAATTTTTCTAAGATTATTTTGACCCAAAATCATCTTATATTTGAAATAAATGAGTTTGAGACCAATTTAAACTGAAAATAAATTTATAATAAAATAATATTTCCAGACTTTCTTAAAGTGCTTCTCATCCCTCTTATAAAAAGGTCACCACATCTACCCACTTAATCGCACCTCTCAATCCCTTTGGCTCATACCAATTCTACTCAAATAATATTCCATCATCATTACCTTCCTCCTAGAAGCCTTACCTTGGGCCGAAGGAAATTCCAGAAATCCTTTTGGCTCCAATCAAAAGAAGTTACCCGCTTTAGAGGTAAAATATTCTCTCAAGTTCCTCTATTTTTTTTACTTATACACTCCATATAATCTTATTATTCATTTATTACATAAAAACCCAGTATCTATAATATAATATGATTTTTCTATGATAATTATTCTAACTACACTTACACACACAACCATCTAATGGATAAAAGCATATTGTTTCTCTGTATGGAAAACTACAACTTCTCGAAACGATGATTGTTCATATTACAACTACCATCTCTCATGGTTGAAATTATGATGGCACTATATTTATATATGATATATATTATAATTATATTTTCTCTATTCTTCTATGTTTTTTATTTGTATTAAACCTTTTTTCCTTCCATAATGTTTAAATATGATAATTTCATTTTAGGAAGTGTGAAATATCATCCCCTCAATTTGATATGACTCATTCATGCCAAACATGGAACATATAAAAGTTTATATTAATGAAATTATGTAACATATATAAAATATATATTATTATGGAATTATGATAAACCTATGTATAATTTAGTTTTCATTTCATTAAAAATGACACAGAAATGAAAGTAGCTTTCATGTGTACGTACAGCTTACCATCTCCATGAATGGTGCATTTCATTTCATATCTAAAAATATTTTAGATTAATATAAATACATATATATTTGAGATATATGAAATTTAAATAAAAAATATCTTTATGTAGATGATGAAATTTTGGCTACGTGGACAATTTACATAAAACAAGTTCAATTTTTGACTCAAGAACCTATTATTGAAAAAATGACCGACATAAACTCAAATAATTAACTGATTATTATAACATGGTCATAAGTAATGTAATACGAATAATAAACACGAAAAATCATCTAAATCAAGTATAAATTAACTTAAATTTATTATTCCAGGAGATAAATAATGAACAAGAAAAGTCAGATTCAAGGTAAAGGACTTCGTCTCAATATCCTTTCATTGAGGCATATTTTGGTTTATACCCAACCATATTTTATATTGTGTATAATTATACCATTTTTATTTTATCTTATTTAAATGTTTTTAAAAAGTAATATTTTTCTACAAATCTTTTTACTAAACGACAAAATGAATGTTTCTTTTTAGCATACACGGTGACAACCTTTCCACCGCCGCGAGAATTATTTAATATTTGGCTTCCTTAATGAGCTGTAATGTATTTAAATGTAAAATAAATACTATATAACCTTTTTATGTATTTTTTTAATGATAAAGATTATGATACAACATTTATTATGTCAATATCTTGAAATAATATATTTTTATTGCAATGTGGAAATTTTATCTTTCCTTTATTCTTGTTTTATGTGTTATGAATGTGTTATGGTTCTTGGTAATTGTTTATGTATATAGGTTGTTTCATGATAAACTAAAGGAGGGTGGGTCCATTATAGATATCCAATGCATTGGGTAGTGTGACAGATGTAAACATTTAGGATTATCCTAAGAGATTTAAGGAATATATTATAATGGGTATTCCAAACATAACCATGAAGGTTACTCCATTTATAGTAGTGAAATGTGAAAAGTCAGTATGATATGGATTCCACAAGATAACTTTATAATTTTAAATTTCTACATGTTATTCATAAATATTATTATTTCATGATTTACTCTAAAGAGAATCTGTTTTATGATTGAAAATTATGATTTCCTTGATTTCTCTGTATTCGTGGAATAATGTTTTCTTTCCTTATTTTATATCCCTTACTGAGATTTTTATGCTCATCCCATGTTTTTTTTGAATTATTTTCCATAGGTTATAAGAATGGTAAGAGAATATAATAATTAATGCATATTTTTATCAAAAAAATAATTCTTGTATTATTTTTGTATTTTTATTATTATGAAAAAATAGGGTAGAGTAGATGTATCTGCTTTGTAATAATTATGATTTAATGTAATAGTTATGGCCAAATTCTCTAAAATTATAAACCTAAAAAGATCATAAATGTGAAAGAAAGTAAATTATTAATCAAAAATAAATATTATGTAATGTTTAAAGATGGAACATTATTATTGGTATCAAACATTGTCGTAGATAATGTTAGGTGTTAGGATACTATTAAATGAATATCCATAAATTATTTCTATGTTATAGTAAGATTGAAATGATATAGCATTTTATATTACCATTTTTCTTCATCTAATATATGTCTATGTTATGAATGGTTTTCTGTAGAGGAAATAGGGAAGATATTATGGGAAAATATCAAAAAGAAAAAAACCAACCAAATCGGCCACCAGAAATGGTCAGAATCAGAACTGAGTAGTTTTTTGTAGTAATGGAATAGTTATATCAGGAAATAAATGGTGGTGGCATCCATTCATGAGATTATTTAGATCAACCAAAAAATAATATGTCTTTAGTGGATCATTTCATGAGGAAACATCCCCCATCATTCAGAGGATCATCTGACCTTGTTCTAGTTGATGGGTGGATTAATGTACTGGAATAGATTTTCGATGTCATGGGGCATTCAGAACATCAAATGGTTAGTCTCTCTATTTACCTATTTTGAATTTAAAGCTAATAAGGTTTGGTCGATGGTAAAACATATCAATGATAGTGATTAAATTGATTCTCTTGATTATGATGCATTCAAAGGTATGTTTCTTGAGAAATATTTTTCCTAAGGCTGTAACGACCCGTAAAATTCAAGGAAATTTTTTTCTTAATTTTCTATGGAATTTTACAAGAACGTAGTTTCTGACAGCACCTGATTCTGTGGCCCGGTGTGCCCAGAATAATTTTTCCAAAGTTTTCCTCCAGTATGTTCAGTGAACAAATCAGCGGGTTTTTCTAACTTTTGAACCGGTGCTCGGAATCGAATTCCGAGGGCACCGATGGAATCACAATGCCGGTATTTGTTTAGAAACGCCATTTCCAGAGTTGTGTTTGCTAGGGTGTGGTTTTTTTGGGGTTAAGTTAAGAAATAAAATAAAGTGGTGCGACAACTTTATATTATTTCACTTAAGAAACTTAAATCCACTTAAGAGGTTGAAGCGGATAGGGTGGAACCCAAAATATCCTACCCACTTGGAAGGATATTTGTGAGGTGGGGCCTGGACGAGCCCCACCATTTAATTTCCTCTAAGTAATGCACCCGCGAAAACCTCTTTTAAATGAAAGTCAACTGGTGTGTTTTCTTAAATTCTTAACGACTCTATTAATTGGGAAGTTTAGTCGTTACCATTAATTCATTGAATTAATGGTTCGTTTCTTAACTTTGAATTTCAAATTGATGGCATAAGAATAAAATAAGACCAACGCATGTTTGTCTTGGGTGTGGCTTGTTGAGAGGATTTGGATAAACTCTATCTTCATCCTCCTTCGCGAAGAATGCGAAGAACACATTTTCTCCGACGAAGAACGCCGGCCTTCGACAAAAGGCGACAAAGAACACTGAACCCTTGGAGGTCGAAGACATGACACTGTGTACCACAATGCTGACAATTCTCCTTCCGCGACGTTCTTCTGTGGCGTTCCTTCCCTGCGACAACCTTCGATCAACAACCGATTGAGGTAGGGGATTGTGGTTCTTTTAATTTTACTTTGTGGATTATATCCTTAACATGGGTTTAATTGGTGGAATTAAATCTGTGTGTTTATAACCCTCGTAGATCGTCGATGTGATGCCGTGTACCGTGATGACAGTGATGCCCCTTCTGCGACGTGATGATCCTCTACTTCTGCGACGGTCAATTCCGCAACGAACTCACATTCGACGTCAATGTTGAGGTAGGGGTTTGAATCATTTAAATCTTTGTGATTTGTACATGCGGTGTACGATTAAATATTTTTTGTGAGACTTTTAAAACCACTAACGCGGTGGGTACGGACTAACGAACAAGTCCGAACCCACCGCCCCTTTCGTTCTTGGTGTGCGAAACGACAGACGTCGACAAAACAAGTCGTACAGGCGGTGAGACGACCTCACAGTGAAGGATGGACCCTGGGAGGGCCTTTGGCGAAGACAGCGTGAAATTCCGACCCCCGGAACTCGTCCGGTGGTCCGCGGAGCAGCCTGCAGGCGCGCCTCACCGGCACGGTGGCGTCGGCGGTAGAAGGCGGCGGTGCCCGGCGCGCCACCGGAAGGAACCGCCACGGCTGAAGCCGCAGTGGTAGCACGCGGTCCCACAACTACGTGGGACCGGAGGGGAATGGGATGCGGCAGCCCGGCCGTGTCCGCTGGCAAGGGCGGCCCCATGCGGGGCCCGGGTTCCCTCACGCGGGAGCAACATGCCCCCCGCTCCGCTCGGCCGTAACCGGCCGAGCCGACCCGCCTGGTGACCGGGCCGCACCCGCGCTGGCCGGGCTGGGTCATGCCCAGGACAGGCCAGGCAACCCAGGCTGGTCCGGGCCACGCCGGCCGGGTTGGACCTAGACTCGGGTCGGGTCGACCCGGTTCGGGCCAACCCAGGGGGGTTAGGCCAGGTCGGTCAGGGCCCAGACCCCCCTTTTCAGACCTTTTTGGTCTTTTGCTCATAAATTGAACTACGGGCCTCTGATCGATGAACCGTCAGTGAGATTTGATCCTTGGATTGAGACGGTCGTTTCGGTATAACGCACTCAAGGTTTTGGAGTACTTTGGGTTTGACCGGGTTGGTTCGTACACGAAACCAACCGGGCCCTCGAAGCGGAAAGGCTTATAACTTGAACTCCCGACATCCGATTGACGTGCCATAGACATTGTTGGATTCCTCTACGTGAGACGGATCTTTTTGCTTACTCCGCCCGAGTTTTGGATGCAGGTGGAGTACGGTCGGGTTGGTTTTTCCACAAAAACCAACCGAGCCCTAGGGACGAAAAAACCAATAACTCTCAGACCGGGCGTCCGATTGACGCGCCGTCTACGACGTTGAGTTCCGGTTAATGATACAAAACTTTTGGATACATCAACTCTGGACTATGTGTAATTTGACGTATCATCCCCTCAGCTCGTGGAACGAACCCTCCCGAACGAGCTTGCTGTGTGCGGGAACCCTAGAGTTAGCTGCGTCTGCGATGACAATGAAGACAGTACGATCATCCTCTTTGGGTTCGGTAGTGACCACTATGGTACTTTTTGGGATACATAAACTCCAGAATACATGTCATTTGATGCATCGACCTCTTGTCTCGTGGAGTGGACCCTCCCGGAATGAGCATGTTGTGTGCGGAAACCCTAGAACCGGTTGAGACTTGACGAATGCTGATCAAACGACTTGGTGTGTTACGGATAACCCAATGGGAAGCGCTTGGTTGTAGCAGTAGACCCACGGCGGAGGAGTGCTTATTTGTAGCGGCAGACCCACTGTACTAAATAGAAGTAGTACCTCTGGAGGCTATGGGGGGGAGCGCTTGGTTGTAGCGGCAGTCCCACGATGGAGGAGCACTTGGTTGTAGCGGCAGACCTACGATGGAGGAGCGCTTTGTGGTAGCAGCATGGGGGAGCGCTTGGTTGTAGCCGCAGACCCACGGCAGATGAGCGCTTGGTTGTAGCGGCAAACCCGTGGTACTCAACAGAAGGAGTACCTCTAGAGGCTATGAGGGGGAGAGCTTGGTTGTAGTGGTAGACCCATGGTGGGAATCGCTTGGTTCTAGCAGCAGGCCCACAGTACTCGATAGGTGGCGTACTACAGCAGTCCAAGGTTAGAGGAAAGCGCTTGGTTGTAGCGGCATACCCACTATATTTTATGGAGAAGGTGTTTTCCAATATCTATGGTTTCAACTTCATGATCGATCCTGTGTGGGTCATTGTAGGGGTTAGTACCTACCGATCCCTTGTGGGTCCGACAGCTTAGATGAATCAGTGGCTACATCTGATCATCTCTATCGTCTTAAGAAGAAGTTTACCCTGTGTGAGTTGAATCATGTTTTGCTTTCCTTTGTGGATTAAGTTGTGCTATCCTGTGTGGATTTATTTTCTGCTTTCCTATGTGGACTGGGTTGTACTTGAGTTCAGATATTGGAGCGTACTGGGATTGATGACTTAGGTATATGTATGGGCATATACCTAGGCAGTGTCGGATGTTACTTTGTTATTGTATCTTTCCTTTGTGATTTATCCTTGTGGATTCTGGGAGACCTTCGGGGGTCTCGAGGTCCCTACTGAGTAGCTTATACTCACCCCTGCACGGGCTATGCCCACACTACGTTGTGTTGGTTGCAGACAACGGACATCACTGATCTTGGATGAGGCTTCTGGAGCAGGACGGTACCTGGAGGTAGACCACTGGGCGGGACGTACTCGGAGTGGTCGGCTGGACCCGATGAGAAGTGGAGGCTATCTGTGCCCACCATTCAAGTGGGATTTCAAGTGGATAGCTCAACATTGCGGCTTTACTTTTTAGTTTCTGTTTTTCCATTCCAGATGTACTTTACTTTCAGTTTGGGTTTGTATACTGGCCCACTTACTTTTCCGCACTTATTGTTGTACTCATTTTTTACTTAGTGTTTACTTCTTATGCTTTCTTGCTCTATGGTGTTTGTTTACTTTACAAAGGCAATGCATTCCCTTTTTACCAGGATTTACACCTTGGGTATAGTCGCCAGCCCCTGGCCTATGGAAGGCAGTCTTGGGGTAGTCACGACACGGGCCACGGGGACGGGTCGTGAAAAATTGGTATCAAAGGAGTTTGGTTCTACCGCAGAACTTGGGACTCTGATCTTTTTCTATGTGGAGTAATAGTTTTGAGTATATTGGGTGTGGTTATCAGTTCAGGGATTCCAGTGTTGGTGCGGCAGCCGACGTATCCGTACACCAGGACCCTGACTTCTGATTTCCGACTTAATGCGTGAAAACATTGATTGCATGTGTGTTTCAAGTTTTCTTTGTGATTACTTTATGTCTTCTCACCAGGTATACTATTTTACCATGGCACACCTGTTTCTTTTCAAGATGGCCCCACGATGGCAACCAGCTAGGGCTTTGAGAGTTGTACATGATGACATCCCACCGAGCGACGAGGCCTCGGTACAGGGCCCTTTGACAGTAGAGACACCGACGGTACCTCTACCCTCCGAGCCACCGATGCTACCAGCCCCAGCCGCTGACAATGCATGTCACCTTAGTGCACTGCACGAGTTTCAGCGCCAGTGACCACTGAGGTTACGCGGGGATATAGACCCCCACGCAGCCGAGGACTGGCTGGAGGCAGTGGTACGAGTTTTTCGGTTAGTGAGGACACCAGCAGACCTCATGGTGATACTCGCAGCGAGCCTACTGCACGCGGCAGTGGGCCGCTGGTAGAGTTTGATGCTCCAGGTGGATGATGAGGCTTCTCTCCTCTGGACAGAATTTGAGAGCCTCTTCTGCTCAGAGTTCGTCCCAGCCACCCACCGTGCAGTGCGCATCCAGGAGCTTCTACAACTGCGGCAGGGCAGCATGACAGTAGCCCAGTATGCGGCGAGGATTACCGATCTCTCATGCTATTCAATGGACATGGTACAAGACCCATTCTTCAAGGCCCGAACCTTCGAGCAGGGGCTCAGGCGAGAGATCAGATCTTCAGTTGTTTCTCACAGCATTCCGATATAGACAGGGGTGTTGGAGAGAGCCCTCTTAGTGGAGTGTTTCCTTGTTGAGTAGTCTCCAGCAGCAGGACCCACCACTAGCTGGCATGCGGCAGAGTCTTCTGCAGCAGACAGTAGACAGATGACGTAGAGGTCTAAGAGGACTATACCTACAGGTGGTCGACCGCGTGACACAGGATCGTTTGTACGAGGCACCCGGGGTGGAAAACAATTTACCATGAGCGGATAGTGTTACTCATACGGTGGGGTTGGTCACATGGCTCGTGACTGTCTGACCCGCCATACGGATGGCCAGCAGATGAACGAAGGACCTCCCAGGTAGAGGCAGAGGTTTGATCGGGGCGGACCGCATGGAGCAGGGGAATGTGGCAGGGGAGCTGGCCCTACAGCTAATGGTGGACGACGCATCGAGGTGTTTCCACCACCACCACCAGGAGGTCCACCCCGACCACAGGGAGCTGGTGGACATGGGAGAGCTCAGCTTCAGGTAGCTGAGGCCTAAGATCAGGGAGCTCCGAGAGCAGATGGACAAGATCGGGACTAGCTCCAGACCTGGAGACTTTTGTTTTTGCTACTTCTAGCATTGTTGATGTTTGTTTGTAGATGTTATGTTCCCTTGTACTTTGAGCTTCAGTAATAAAAGACACCTTTCTTTTGGAGTTTACCTTCCTGTCCTCTCTTTGTGTTGTTACTAAGAGGTTCCGGTTTAAAAACCGTTGACTTGACCCTCAGTTTGAGATACCTACTAGAGGAGACCCAGTGACCACACACTGATGCTGACAGTGTGACTCAACCCTTGGAGGTGAGAGTAACGGTTGGATCTCTTGGTAGTAGCGTCGAGGCCTTATGACGTCATCCTTGCTATGGGTTAGTAACATCCATGACGGGATTAACTGTATTAGGCGAAGAACGTGGTTCATCCAGGGGATAAGACCAGATTTCCCTTCTCTGCAAAGAAGAAATCTCAGCAGCTCTTGTAGGACCAGAAACGTCCAAGTCATCCAAGAGCGGATGAGGACAGCTTAGAGCCGACAAAAGTCTTGTACTAACAGGAGGCGTAGACCACTAGAGTTCGAGGATGGAGACCACGTTTCCTTACGGGTCACACCTCGATGTGAGTTACGGGGATGTGGCTGAGGCGACAATTTATCACCGTGGTTCAACGGACCTTTCTAGGTCCTCAGTAGTGTAGGCGAGGTGGTTTACCACTTGACCCACCCACCTCAGTTGCACCAGGTGCACGACGGCTTCCATGTATCTCAACTAGGGAGATACAATCTCGACCTGACGCATATCATTGACCATGGGGAGCTGGACTTTGATAATGGGGCGACTTTTGCGGAGGTCCCGGTGGAGATCGAGGATCGACAGGAGAGGTTCCTATGTGGATGGTCGATTCCTCTAGTGCACATCATATGGCAGCACAGGAACCTCCAGGAGAGCACTTGGGAGCGGGAGGCTCAGATGCGTGCTTCGTACCCACTTTTGTTTCCCTAGTTTATGATGTATCTTTACGGGGACGTAAATCCCTGAGGTGGGAGTGATTTAAAGACCCGTAAAATTCATGGAAATTTTTTTCTTAATTTTATTTTGAATATTACAAGAACGCAGTTTCTGACGGCACCTGATTCCGAGGCTCGGTGTGCCCGGAATCATTTTTCTGAAGATTGGCTCGGGTACGTTCAGTGAACGAACGAGCCGGTTTTTCTAACTTTTGAACTGGTGATCGGAATCGAATTCTGAGGGCACCGATGGAATCGCAGCGCCAATATTTGCTTAGAAACGCCATTTCCGGAGTTGTGTTTTCTCAGGTGTGGTTTTTTTTTGGGTTAAGTTAAGAAATAAAATAAAGTGGTGCGGCAACTTTATTCTATTTCACTTAAGCCACTTAAAGCCACATAAGAAGTTGAAGCAGATAGGGTGGAACCCAAAATATCATACCCACTTGGTAGGATATTTGTGATGTGGGGCCCATATGAGCCCCACCGTTTCTTTTCCTCTAAGTAACGCACCCGCAAATACCTCTTTTAAATGAAAGTCAACCGTTGTGTTTTCTTAAATTTTTAACACCCCTATTAATTGGGCAGTTAAGTCATTACCATTACTTCATCGAATTAATGGTTTGTTTCTTAACATTGAATTTCAAATTTTTGTCATAAGAATAAAATAAGACCAACGCATGTTTGTCTTGGGTGTGGCCTGTTGAGAGGATTTGGAGAAACTCTATCTTCATCCTCCTTCACGAAGAACGCGAAGAACACATCATCGCCGACGAAGAATGCCGGCCTTCGATGAAAGGCAACGAATAACGTCGAACCCTCAGAGATCGACGACGCAACACCGTGTACTGCGACGCCGACGATTCTCCTTTTGCGACATTCTTCCGCGACATTCCTTCCCCGTGACAACCTTCGATCAAGAACCGATTGAGGTAGGGGATTGCGGTTCTTTTAATTTTCCTTTGTGGATTACATAATTAACATGGGTTTAATTGGTGCAATTAAATCTGTGTGCTTATAACCCTTGGAGATCATCGACGGGACATCGTGTACCGCGATGACAGTGACGCCCCTTCCGCGACGCGACGATCCTCTTCTTCCGCGATGGTAAATTCGGCGACGAACTCACGTTCGACGACAACGTTGAGGTAGGGGTTTGAATCATTTAAATCTTTGTGATTTGTACCCGCGGAGTACGATTAAATATTTGTTGTGAGACTTTTAAAACCGCTAACGCGGTGGGTGCGGACTAACGAACAAGTCCGAACCCACCGCCCCTTTCGTTCTTGGGGTGCGAAATGGCAGATGTCGACAAAACAAGCCGCATGGGTGATGGGAGGACCTCTAAGTGAAAGACGGACCCCGGGATGGCCTTTGGAGAAGACAGCGTGAAATTTCGACCACCGATACTCGTCCGGTGGTCCACGGAGTAGCTCGCCGGCGCGCCTCGCTGGCACGGCGGCGCCGGCGGCAAGAGGCGGGGCGCCCGACGTGCCGTCGGAAGGAACCATTGTGGCTGAAGCCGTAGTGGCAGCACGCGGTCCCGCGATTGCGCGGGACTAGAGGGGAATGGGACGCGGCAGCCCGGTCGCGTCCGCTGGCAAGGTCGGCCCCACGCGGGGTTGCGGTTCCCTCACGCTGGGGCAGCATGCCCCCCGCTATGCTCGGCCGTAACCGGCCGAGCTGACGTGCCTGGCGACCGGGCCGGGTCGTACCCCGGCCTGGCCGGGCAACCCAGGCCGGGCCGGGCCGCGCCGTTCAGGTCGGACCCGGACCCGGGTCGGGTCGACCCTGTTCGGGCCGACCTAGGGTGGGTTTGGCTGGGTTGGTCCGGGCCTAGATCCCCTTTTCGGACCTTTTCAGTCTTTTGCTCAAAACATGATCTACGGGCCTCCGATCGACGCACCGTCAGTGGCGATGTTATCCTTGGATCAAGACGGTCGTTTCGGTATATCGTACACAAGGTTTCCGATTACTTTGGGATTGGTCGGGTTGGTTCGTACACGAAACCATCCGAGCCCTCAGAGCGGAAACACATATAACTTGAGCTTTGGACGTCCGATTGACGTGCCGTCGACTTTGTTGGATTCCTCTAAGTGAGACAGATCTTTTGGCTTACTCCGCCCGAGGTTTGGATGCAGGTGGAGTACGGTCAGGTCAGTTTTTCCTTAAAAACCAACTGGGCCCCTGGGAAGAAAAAGCCTATAACTCTCAGACCGGGCGTGCGATTGACGCGCCGTCTGCGACGTTGTGTTCCTGTTAACGATACGGAACTTTTGGATACATCAACTCTGGACTATGTGTCAATTGATGTATCAGCCCCTCAGCTCGTGGAGAGGACCCTCCCGAATGAGCTTGCTGTGTGCCGGAACCCTAGAGCTGGCTGCGTCTGCGACGACAATGAAGGCAGTATGGGAATCCTCCGTGGGTTCGGTATTGACCACTACGGTACTTTTTGGGATACATCAACTCCGGACTACATTTCAGCTGATGCATCGACCTCTTGGATCATGGAGTGGACCCTCCTGGGAGGAGCCTGCTGTGTGTGGAAACCTTAGAACCGGTTGAGACTTGATGACTGTTGATTGAACGCCTCGGTGTGTTACGGATAGCCCAGTGGGAAGCGCTTGGTTGTAGCAGTATACCCACGGCGGAGGAGCGCTTGGTTGTAGCGGCAGACCCGCTGTACTCAACAGAAGGAGTACCTCTGGAGGCTATGAGGGGGATCTCTTGGTTGTAGCAGCAGACCCACGATGGAGGAGCACTTGGTTGTAGCGGAAGACCTATGACGGAGGAGCGCTTGGTGGTAGCAGCACGAGGGAGCGTTTGGTTGTAACAGCAGACCCATGGCAGAGGAGCGCTTGGCTGTATCGGCAGACCTGTGGTACTCAATAGGATGAGTACCTCTAGAGGCTATGAGGGGGAGCGCTTGGTTGTAGCGGCAGACCCATGGTGGGAAGCGATTGGTTGTAGCAGCAGGCCCATAATACTCGATAGGTGGAGTAATACAGCAGTCCAAGGTTAGAGGGAAGCGCTTGATTGTAGTGGCATACCCACTGTACTTGATGGAGAAGGAGTTTCCCAATAGCTATGGTTTCAACTTCATGATCAATCCTATGTGGGTCATTGCGGGGGTTAGTACCTACCGATCACTTGTGGGTCCGAAGGCTTAGATGAATCAGTGGCTACATCTGATCATATTTATCGTCATAATAAGAAGTTTTACCTGTGTGAGCTGAATCCTATTTTGCTTTCCTTTGTGGATTGTGTTGTGCTATCCTATGTGGATTTACGTTTTTCTTTCCTATGTGGACTGGGTTGTACTTGAGCTCGGAAGTTGGAGTGTACTGGGATTGATGACTTAGGTATATATATGGGCACATACCTAAGCAGTGTTGGATGTTACTTCGTGATTGTATATTTCCTTTGGGATTTATCCTTGTGGATTCTGGGAGACCTTCAGGGGTCTCGGGGTCCCTACTGAGTAGCTTATACTCACCCCTACATGGGCTATTCCCACACTACGTTGTGTTGGTTGCAGACGACGAACAACGCTGATCATGGTTGAGGTTTGCGGAGAAGGACGGTACCGGGAGGTGGACCATTGGGAGGGACGTACTCGGAGAGGTCGGCTGGACCCAAAGAGAAGTGGAGGCTATCTGTGCCCACCCTTCAGGTGGGATTTCTAGTGGACAGCTCGACATTGCGGCTTTACTTTTCAGTTGCTGTTTTTTGCTTCCAGTTGTACTTTACTTTCAGTTTGGTTTTGTATATTGGCCCACTTACTTTTCCGCACTTACTATTGTACTCAGTTTTTACTTAGTGTTTACATCTTCTGCTTGCTTACTCTATGGTGTTTGTTTACTTTACAAAGTCAATTCCTTCCCTTTTTACCGAGATTTACGCCTTGGGGCTAGTCTCCAGCCCCTGGCCTATGGAAGGCGGGCTTGGGGTAGTCACGGCACGGGCCCCAGGGATGGGTCGTGACAAAGGCAGTTTGACTTCAGATTGAAAAACAATTCTTGTAATAGATGTAGGAGTATGAATCTATGGATTCTTATAAAGAAAAAATTAATTTACTAGAAATGTATTCTCTAAATTTCATATTGTATCATGATATTAAAATAAATCATTTTTCATTATGATTAAATCCAAAGTATCTAAGGGAATTAGCTTTTCATGAGTTCAAGAAATATGAAAAACATGTTCGATGTGTGGAGAATGTGGAAATGGAGTTTGTCTATGATCAGATATTTTTTACAAACAATAAAATAAGAGGTTGATATGGAAGATAAAAGGGAATAACTATTCAAAAAATACCGATGGTAAGAAACTTAAGTTTACAGTTTGTTAAAATTGTGTAAAATGCTAACTAGGGAATACCTTTTGAATTCTGGTAAGTGCTTCTGATGTGGTAAAATGGTATATTAGTCTCTTAATTACACTGGAAAAGGTCAGTGTATTGGGAAAATAAAATATGATTTATAGTAAGTAAAATGAATTAAGTATAGTGAAATGGGTCATTATGAAAATGAGTGTCCGAATAAGAACTCAAATGATGAAAATTAGCCAAAATACAAGTATAAAGAGGTGGTGAAATCCTTTGAAACTACATCATCAAATGTTGGGACATAAAATGAAGTAGTATTAGATACATTGTTTGTTTTTTCAGATCATTACAATATATTTTCAGATTATGGGATTACACATTCTTTTATTTTTAAGAATTGTTTTAGTAAATTTAGAATTACATCTCAGGATATGAATCCTGAACATGTGGTAAAACCCCCAAGGGGAAATTTTGAGACAAAAATAAATTGTAATAACATTCATTTCCACGTTTGGAGAATGAATCTACCGGTAAACCTTATTATTTTTTCTCTAGTAGAGTTTAATGTTATTTTGGGTATAGATTGGATTTCCATTTATCATGCTGCGATTGACTACAGAGCAAAATAGGTTTCCTTTCAAAAATAATTTTATTTTGTGTAAAAAAATTAACCCTTATTTTTTATAACATATTAGGATGCTGAGAAACTAGTAAATGATAGAAATGAATGTTACCTCTCACATGTTGTTGGAAACAAAGGAACTGTTCATATTAATTATTTCCAAGTGGTCAATGAGTATCTTGATTTTTTTCTTGATGAGTTTCTCAGTATAATACCTAATATGGAAGTTGAATATACTACTGACTTAGTTCCTGGTTTTATTCTAATTTCAATGCCTCCTTATCAAATGGATCAAATTGAACTTTTAGAGTTAAATAATCAATTTCAAGATTTATTAGATTATGGTTTTATTCAACCTCGCACATCACCATGGGGTGATCTTATCTTGTTTGTTCAAAATAATAATGGCTCAATGAGACATTGAATTGATTATAGAGTCTTGAATAACATCAATATTGACAACAATTATCCTTTGCCTCATATCAATGATTTATTTCATTAGCTTTAGGGAGCACAATATTTTTTGAAGATTGACTTGAGTTCTGGGTACCATCAGTTGAAAGTAAAGGAAGAATACATTCCAAATACTGCATTTCATACAAGATATGGCCATTATGAATTAGTTTTTGTGCCTTTTGGATTAACCAATGCACTTGTTTTAATCATGAATCTTATGAATAGAATTTTCCATGAGTTTTTGGATAAGTTTGTGGTTGTATTTATTGATGATATTTGTGTATATTCTAAAAATAAGGAAGAGCATGAATGTTTTTTAAGGTTTTCCATGAAAAAATTAAAAGAAAATAAATTGTATGGTAAATCCGGCTATTGTGAGTTTCAGTTATAAAAAATTTAGTTCCATGGTTCCATTGATTCTAATGATGTCATAACTATTGATCCTTCTAAAACCAAATTTGTTGAATAGTGGATAAGAACCAAATATATAACTGAGATTCATAGTTTTCTTAGTTTAGGAGGTTATTAATATAGGTTTGTCGTAAATTTTTCATGGTTATCTATCCCACTGAATAAGTTAACTCTAAAAGATGTTATGTTCATCTGGATAAAAGAATGTGAGGAATTTTTTCAAGAATTAAATTGAGGATTAGTGAATTCTCCTTTTTTCACTACCTTCTAGAAATAGAGAGTTTTTAATATATAGTGATTGTTTAATGAAAGGACATGGTTGTGTCCAAATGAAATGTGATCAGTTAATTGCTTATGCTTCATGTCAGTTGAAAACTCATGAGTTGAATTACCCTAAACATGATTTGGATTTAGCTATAGTTTTTTTCTTTAAAAATTTTGAGGCATCATATGTATGAAGTAAAATGTGAAATATATACTGATTACAAAATTTTGAGCTATATATTCACTCATAAATAATTAAACATGAGATAAAGGATATGTCTATAATTAATCAAGGATCATGAATTCCTGATTCATTACCATCCAGGTAAAGAAAACAAAGTGGTTGATGCTTTAAGTCGAAAATGTAGTTCTACATTAACCATGTTACGTTTTGAAAATGACCCTTTGATTAATGATTTGATTAACATTGGCCTAGAAGTTATTGGTGTAGGATATTTCCTTTGTTTTGATTCAGGATTCTATAAAATTGCCTCAAAAAAACTGAATAAAGTAAGCGCATAAAGAAGGCAGTGAGTTGTAGAAAAAGGTATAATAGGTTTAGAAGAGAATGTTAGTCAAATTTAACATTGATAAAGGCAGTTTTTTGAGGTTTGTAAAGAGTTTATGTGTGTCTTGTAAACCATAGTTGAAGAAAGAGTTATTATGTGAAGTTTATAGTTCCTTATTTTCAGTTCATCATAACAGTACTAAGATGTATAGAGATCTTCGGAAGTATTACTGGTGGGATGGAATGAAAGGAGATATTGTTGATTTTACCCAAATTTGTTTGATTTTTCAACAGGTTAATGAAGAGAGGCAGTTTCTAAAAGGGAAGTTTTATGGTTTTCTAGCACATGAGTGAACATGGGAAGATATATTCATGTATTTCCTAGTTGGATTACCAAATACTTCTTGAGGTAACAATGCAATTTGGGTTATTTTTGATCAATTCACTAAATCTACTCATTTTCTTTCTATTTGAGATACTCTATCTATAAATCAAACTTCTTGATTTTAAATTAAATAGATAGATAGGTTGCATTGATATCCCCTCTCCATTGTATCTGATTGTGTTCTGATGTTCACTTATATCTTTTGGAATGTCCTTCAAAAGTCCTTGGGTACTGAATTAAATTTTAGTACAGCTTTTCATCCGCAATCAGATGGGCAGTCAGAATTTTCATATCAAACATTGGAAGATATTATAAATTCTTGTTCGATGGATTATTAGGGAAGTTGGTACCAACATCTTTTTTTGGTTGAGTTTTCATATAATAAAAGTTTTCATTCTAGTTTATAGATGTCTCCATCTAAAGCCGTATATGGAAATTGGTGTCAAAATTTAGCTTTTTGGGATGAATTAGGTGAATGGAAGTTTATAGGACTAGAGTTGGTAGAATATATGAAAGGAAAAGTTCAATTTATTCATAATCACATGAGAACAGCTCATAGTTGGTAGAAAGGTTATGCGCATTACTAGAGGAAGGATCTTTCTTTCAAACTAGGTGATCATGTCTTTCTCAAAGTGTCTGCATGGAAAAGTGTGATACATTTTGTTAAGAAGGTAAAGTTAATTCTGAGGTTAATTAGAACCTATGAGATCCTAGGGAGTGTTGGATTAGTTTCCTATAGAGTGTATTTACTACAAGATTATCCTAAGTACAAAATGTTATGTTGAGAAACTATATTCCGGATCCATCACATGTTTTGAGTCTAGAAGATGTTCATTTGGAAGGGAATATTTCTTATGAAGAACATCAATTCTAGACTATTGACCATTGAGAGAAAGTGTTTTTGAATAATTTGATTCATTGGGTAAATTTTTTTTGGAAGAAATACATGGTTGAAGAGGCAATGTGTGAATCTAAAAATTATATGAGGGATAAATACACACACTCATTTGATTAGAAAATAAAATTGTGGGGAATCAATTTCCCAAAGGGGGGAATGATGTAGGATCCTATGTATATATAAAATAACACTTTTCATATGTTTTAATATTTATGAATAAGAAATAAATTTTAAATTAATGTGGATACTTTTTCCGATAGAGTACTCGATATGAAATAACATGTTTCTCTGAAATCTTACGTTGCATATAACTTTGAGTTATACTAAAAAATAACACAATATTATTATTATTATTTTAAATGGTAGTAATAACTTAGCCATTATATTGGACATAATGAATAGGACAATCTATAATATGAATACACGGGTTTTTTAAATTTTTTTACATTTATCCAATAAATTTTAGTGGCATAAAATAAGAATTAATTCGATTTTAATCCTGATATACTATAATATTTTTTAAAAGTCATTTTACATCCTTTTGAAGGAAAACCCATTTTAAATCTAGATTTTTTCACTTTTATAAGTTCTATTTGACAAAATAAACTTACTCTATATATGTGGGACATTAAAAATTACTTTGGTTAAAATTATTGGTAATTTTCTGATAAAGATCATTTTTTAATGGATATTGAAAAATAAAGCATTTTAATTCAAAACTATCTTTTCATATAATTTAGTTATACTGTTAAATTTTAATTTCAATTAGTTTTAAAGTATAATTGGATTATTTTTTTATAATTTAATCTAATATTGGTCATTGTATGTAATTTTACATAGAAATTTGACATAAACAAATGTCAATTCTTGGGTAGTTTTTACTTTTTAAAAATAGGATCATTGGTTTTAACAATGGGAATTAATTTTAAATTAAATTTTCCAAATTCAATGTTTTGAAATTGGAAAAATGGATTCAATTTTTGGACTCAGAAGTTACAAATTTTTTAAATAAGTACATTTTATTTTTGGACATTACAAATAGTAACTTCAACAATTATTTTTATTTAACATGGTTAAAGGGTAAATCTAGTAAATAAGGGTAAAAAATAATATTATAATAATATAAAACGACACTAACACATGTCTTGATCATATTCTATGATATATTTCTGACCATGGGAATCCTTAGGTCGATTTTAGGACCCCCTAGAGCCACTTGGGTGTGATAATGACATTTTATAAGAAATAATTTAAACTAAAGGGAAATATGACATAAACATGTATCTTTTACTAAACCAATTTTAATATGGGGATATATATCTGATCTATTTGATTATTAATAGAAATTATAAATAAAACAATATTTAATACATCATGGTAGTTTATTTATAGTTTTTAAACCTTAAATAAATATTTTTATTTATGACACAATGATGATGCAGTGATTACATTATTAATGAAAGATTTAAATAAATGATATTATGAATATTAAAATAAATTAAATTTGAATATTTTTATGTCGTCCATTAAATATCTTGATTATATTTACATATTATGTTTCTATTAATTCCTTTGGTTCAAAGTAATAAATTTTTTATGACTTTAACAAAAAATATATTACTTGATAGTGTCAAAATTTACATAAAAGAGTTTTTAAAGCAAATAATATTTTATTAAATGATATAATTGTCCTAAAAATATGAGATTCGGCAAAATGACTTATATAATGTTGAAAAGTTCATTAATTATCTACTTATTTATATCTTGAAATCTTATTGTAACAATATTTTCCATAAATTATGAAAATACAAGAAGACATGGTAAGAGTTAATATTTTTCACTAAGGATTAATGCTAAAAGATAAGGTTGTTTTTGTAACTGAATCATGCCTAAAACCTATTTTTTTAGAGTATTTCGGACCAATAACATCTTATATTTCAAATAAATGAGTTTAAGACATTTTTAAACCGAAAATAAATTTAGAATAAAATAATATTTCTAGACTTTCCTAAAGTTCCTCTCCTCCATCTTATAAAAGGCCACCACCTATGCCCACTTACTCACACATCTCAAGACCCATGCATCATAAAAATTATTCTCAAATAATTTTCCAACATACCTCCTTTAATCCTAGAATCATTACTATGGTCATAAGGCAATACAAGAAATCATTTTGTCTCAAATCTAAAGAAGTTTCCCACTTTAGAGGAAACATCTTCTCTCAAGTTCTTTTATTTGATTTTCCTTCTCCACTACCAATTATCTTATTATTATATTATTACATAACAAAAAAATTAACCTCAATATATTATGATTCTATTTTGAAGTATTGAAACTAAAATTACACACACCTCCATATAATGGATATGAACATACAGTTTCAGTGTATGTAAAACTAATGCCTCATGAAATAATGATTGTTCATTTTTCCATACCACCTCTCAAGGTGGCCATTATGATGGAAATATATATATATATGTGTTATATATTATATTTATATTTATATTTTCTCTATTACTCTATATTTTTTATTTATATAATACCTTTATGCATTCCCTAATGTGTAAATAAGATAATTTCATTTAAGAAAGTGCGGACTATCGCCCCCTCAAAGTGATATGACTTGTCCATTCAATACATGAAACATATAAAGGATAAAATTAATGAAATTATGTAACAAATATAACATAGATATTATACTGAAATTATAACATACCTATGTATCATTTAGTTTTCTTTCATTTAAATATGACAAAGAAATGAATGTAGTGTTCATGTGTACGTACAACCCACCGTCTCAATGAACTGTGCATTTTAGTTATTATCTAACAATGTTATGGACTATTATAAATAAATAAATATATATATATACTTGATATATATTATATTTAAATAATAAATATCATTATTTAAATGATTTAATTTTTCCAACATGGATAATTTACCTCAAAAAAGTTCATTTTTCAACTAAAGATCCAATTATCGACAAAACATCTGACATGAATTCAAATAATTAAATAATAATTATAACATAGTCATAAGTAATGTAATTGGATTAATAAACATGAAAAGTGTTCTAATGAAAGTATAAATCAACTTATGTTTGTTATTCATTGAGATAAAGATAGAACAAGACAAGTCAGACTCAAGTTAAGGGACTTCATCTAAATCGCCTTTTATTGAGGCTGATCTTTTTTATATAGGGCCTTATTTTAAATGGTGTATAATTATACCATTTTTATTTTAATTAAATTAAATGGTTTTCAAAAGTAATATTTTTCTACGAATAATTTTATTAAATGAAAAATGGAATGTTTCTTTTTAACATATGTGGTGACAATAACCTCTCTACAGCTGCGAGCATAATTTGATATTTGGATTCCTTAACAAGCCGTAATGTTTCTTAAATAAAAATAAATACCATATAAATTTTTTAAATATTTTTTTATTGAAATTGTTTTTATAAATCATTTATTATGCTAATATCTTGAAATCTTATATTGTGATTGTAATGTAGAAATGTTATCTTTCATTTAAGCTTGTTTTATTAATATAAATATGTTGTGGTTCTTTAGCATTGTTTACATATATGGGTTGTTCTATGATAAAATGAGGGTGGTTGAGCCCATGATATCTCTCCAATGCATTGGGTAATGTGATATAGGTAAACATTAAGGTTTCTAATAAGATATTTAAGTAATATACTGTCATGAGTATTCTAAACGTAACCATTAAGGTTAATCCCTATGTAGATATGAAAGCTACAAAGTAAATATGTTATGGATGCCACAAGTTACCTTTAAGATTTATGATTTCTATGTGTTATTATTACATCTTAGGATTTAATGAGTTATGTTAAAGAGATTATGTTTTATGATTTAAAATTATGATTTCATTGATTTTTATGTAATCATGGACTAATGTTTTCCTTCCTTATTTTATATCACTTACTGGTTTTTATAATCATCTAAACTTTTTTTAAATTTTTTTCCACAGGGTATAAGGAAGGGTAATATAAAGGAATAATTCAAGAATATTTTTATCATGAAATTAATTCTTGTCTTATTTAAGTTTTCTAATTATGGTGAAAAAATTGGGTAGTGTATAAGTGTCTATATTGTAATAATTATGATGTAATGTAACAGTTATGGCCTAATTATCTAAAACTCTAAACCTAAAAAGATTGATAATTTGAAAGAAAGTAAATTCTTGATCAAAACTCAAGATTATGTAATTTTTAAGGCTAGGTGTTTATATACTATCCCCTCAAAATATTAATTGGAGTTGTAACAATTAAATTTTCATAACAAAGTATTATGGGCTATAATAGTATATTAATATTGTTGTGAGTATAATATTTTACTCAATACAAATATTTATATTTTTGTTACAAATATAAGACTCATGAGGTAATTAGTAAAGAGATGGTATCCTATCATACCCACAAAAGTATATCACATGTAATATAATATGATCATTGATATACTAAGGGGTTTATGCTTATTATATATCCTCATTACCTAATGTTGTAAAGATTCTAAGAATGTGAACCTTTATACATTGATACCTTACTTATACATTGATGTAGGTATTGAGAATAAGTTGTTGGTTTGGTATATTATTAATCCTATCATTAATTGAAGCTTATCCATAATGATATTTTTCTAGGTGTGTAATCATTTAAATATATATCAACCATTGATTTAATGAAACTAAGGAAATTCATGTACATGAGTATTTGGGTGACATGTGATTTTCTCAACAGCTTGGATGAGGGAAATGTGATGTTCCCTTATACTAATTTAATGAAATGTTATTTATTCATCAACTAGGTCAGTCTATTATGGATAATTGTGATTTTTTGAGTTATGCTATCCATGATTGTCTTGTTCTATGTCTAGTGATTTCTCTATGTTATGGACCAAGGGAATATATATGAATATATATGATATATGTGATATATCTTCTGGAGGAAATGTTCATATATATATATATATATGTATATTTAATTGAGATCACACAAATATCCTTTGCATCATGAATAACACTAATATTTTTCTAAAAACTACACATTTCTAAAAAAAATTAAAATACAGATTAAAATTTCTATTTCGATACTATAAAGTCATATATAATCACATAGTTTTACCTTATAATATAATGTATGTTTTATTTGGATTGTTTGTTTCAAAATGATGATATCTTGATAAAACATATCCAAATGATATTAGCTAGGATTGAAAATGAGTTTTGTAGTTTTTTTTAAAGTATTTATGCGATTAATGTTAAAATTGGAGATTTTAGGAAATGAATTAAACTAGGTATATTGTATTATAAGATATATCATGAGTCATAAATAGTGATATAGGCATGTTGATACTCCTGTAATAGAATATGTTTGGCATCTATCTTATTTTTTTATATAAAAGTG
The DNA here is from genome assembly GCA_963277665.1 of Viscum album. Lineage (NCBI taxonomy): Eukaryota > Viridiplantae > Streptophyta > Magnoliopsida > Santalales > Viscaceae > Viscum > Viscum album. The sequence goes on along the minus strand of OY728131.1, from coordinate 1,254,478,540 downwards.
GTATATGATGTTGATTTCATAGATTAAACCATATATCCCACATGGATTAACATCATTTATGTATCAAAAGTTTGATACCATTATCAAAACACGTGGTTGTTTAGACATTAAAATGATTATAAGATCCCAAAAAAATGTGTATTGGGTAATGCATTATGGATTTCACACAAAGGAATCCAACACTTAACAACCATTATTAAATTAAGGGAGCCCATATAAAGTGATTAGATACCAAATTTCAATATATGTGATAATTAAATGTTTTAGTTGAAGATCTCATTTTTTTCATAAAATCATTTATATTCTAGGATAATGTTCTATAACACTTTTTGATATTGAGGGTATCATATTATGAATAAGGATTCTAATTTTTGGTGTCATCCCTAGAAAGGTCTGATCCCATTGGATATCTCTAGTTGATTGAAATCATGTACACTTCATAAAAATGAAATTACGGTTCTCACTAAAATAAAGGTACATAATTTATTGTTAATAACTAAAGAGTATTTTAGTGATATATTCAATAAGAGGGGGGTCTGGAGTAGGTAAGAAATGATTAACCAATTTAAATACTTTTCCCTTTTATGACTCATTGGCTTAATGAATCATGACCACTTAACCATGAGGTTCACTTATTATAAACTTTTAATGTAACTTTATATGATTAAAATCCCGTGACCGTCCCTTTTTTAAAATATTCATTAGATTTTTTACCCTCTTTTTGTGTTCATGTATAAATAAAATCAGACCTGGGTATTTTTACCTGATTAACCCAGACTGGGACACTCCAAAGAGAATTCTCTAAACAATGTGTCAATTCCCCAAATAAAAAAATCACATATCTCTTCAATGGGGTTTAGGATAGGCCACTCCATTCCTAGTTTCACTCCCCTTTCAATTTTTTATGATTAGTTACTACTTATGAAGGCTCACGGGCGGCTCACTTCTTTATCCCTCTACCTTCACTCACTACTCAAGGGTAGGATCTTCACACGTAGCTTATGGACATGATTTTCCCATTAATATTGTCACTTAATTTTAATGTGTCCTAAAATTTATGTACATTCATTATTTATATCCCTACTACGTTTTCATAGAACTATTGTGAACACTCTCCTGGATGCTTCTTATTCAAATAATATATATTAAACTCCTCCTTCCAGTGAAATACCTAGAAAATAACTTATTTTATCTATCACAAAACTACTACTTTTTCCTTAGTGTGTGGGATTATTTTATTGAAACACACAACATGGGAGAACTCTGCTTCCTCTTTCGTTAGGTGTGTTGATGAAAATTCCCAGAGCCCTCTTCTACTCTTCGTATGGATATATAAACAAATATTAGTTTAGTCATTTTTTAAAACAACCTTTTTTCAACTTTTTGTAAATGATTAAATTTCATCGTTCATATTTTTGAAAATTGAAGCAACATAAATTTTGGGTGCTTAAAATGTATCCAAAACACTTGGCATCTAATCGAAACATTTCATAGTGATTATGGGTCTTCAAAACTACCCATAACCAGACTATTATTTAAGCATCAGAAAATTAAAATATAACTACTTTGTGGACCATTTTATTACAAAATTTATAGCAAGGATTTAATTCTATTTTCATCTCCTGAAGTTCTATAATATTATTATATTTTTTAATTAATTTAACATCCATTTATATCAACCATGATGTAGTATCCATCTCTGGTTATCTTCACTCCTCAAGTTGCGTTTTGAGAGGAATCATGTTTTTTATCAATTGTTTCTCTATAGAGATTCTCCTTATAGGCTCGTGTAAAATATCTTCAATAATGTATCTTTTTCTCCTTAATATTTTTTTCCCATTTTCATTATGTTGAAATTATATTCCACTTATTAATTCTTTCCCCCCTATTCTTTAAGGAAAAATCTTCAATTAAAAAATGATAAACATCATGCATGACTTCACAATATTCCACCTTCACTCGTACGGCTGGGATATCCTTTTTGACATCAAATGAACACTTTTTTGATTGAAAACATGATATTATTTCCACTTCACCATATTATAATAAAATTTTTATCTTTAGGGAAGTGTCTAAAACACCACATTAATTCTTCAAACTAATATTATAATCAGATATAGAAATAGAATTTTTTACCTCGATTAGGGACATCTTTATTCTAGGATTCTTATACTTCATTCCCTTAGACATAAAGAAATTTTCATATGGACATTAATATTTTCCAAATGAATCTTTTAAATACATCCACATTTAGTAAGAGAATTTATAAAGATAATTCTCCTTGTACACATTATTTTTAAGAGCATCATTTAATTACTTTCTGACTTGTCCATCATTCTTAATATATCTTTGATATGCCTCATTAATGAATCCTTGACTTCTCAATGATACAATTTTACATATCACAACAACCTGAGTTTATCTAAGTGAATCATCAATAAAGATTACTAACTCCTTTTTCCAACTATGAAAATTCACTCCATCAAACAAGGTATCCTTTAATATAGATTTCATTTCTCTTTTTACATCAATTTAGAGAAAGGAAATGTTCTAATAAAAAAAATAACATTTGATACCAATTTATAGTGTAACATCCCAGGTAAATATTAAGTAATATATTAATATATTTATTAATATTTGTTAATTAAATATTTATTTTTCTTTAAATAGGATGCTATGATTCGATGTCATACACGATACGCAACAACTGGTTTCTTTGAAATCTTACATTTCACACAATGCTGAGTCATACTGAAGAATAATAATATAATATTATTATTTTAAATAGTAGTTAATGCCTAGACATTGTAATGGAGGTAATGAATAGAACTAACTAAAATATGATTATACATGTTTGTTAACTGTTTTTACATTTATCCAATAAATTCTAAACCCTTAAAAATAAGAAAGAATCTATTTTTAAGCATAAATACTCTAATATTCTTTAATAGGTCGATTTACAGCCTTTTGATGGTGAACCCTCTTTAAATATAGTTTTGGTCACTTTTATATGTTCTATTTGACAAAATAAAATTCTTCTTTAGATTCATGACATAAAAATTCACTTTGGGTAAATTTTTGGTATTTTTCTGATAAAATTTAATTTTTAATGAATAGTGAAAAGTGATGTATTTTAATTCAAATCTTCTTTTTAATGTAATTTATTTATATGGTCATATTATCTATTTAATTGGTTTTAAAGTGTAATTATATTATATTTTTACCATTTAATCTAATGGTGGTCATTGTTAATAATTTCACTTTGAATTTGGACATAATCAAGTGTCAATCTTTGGATATATATTGTTTCTTAAAAACCACAATTTATTTTTACAACATGATTTGATTTTAGATTAATTAATAAAACTTATATGTTTTCAATTTGGTAAAATAGAAATCATTTTTGAATTCAGAATATCAAATTTATCTTCGGATGAATTTTTGGAATTTTTCTAAAAAACATCAAATTTTTTATGAATAGTGAAACCACTAAGTAGTAATTAAAAACCTGAAATTTTAATTTAAATGAAATTTTACTTCTTCTGTGAATTTAATTTCAAAAACACCACATAAATGGTTGTTATTAGCAAGTAAAATATGTTTCAATTAGATGAAAATAATTTTTGTTGAGTAGTAACTTTTGACTTTTATTTACCCCTGTTAAAGGTAAATAGGGTAATTCAAGGTAAAAAGAATATAATAAATATACAAAAATTACCTTAACAATAGTCATAAAAATAATTTATGATTCATGGCCGACCATGGGAATCCTTGGGACGATTTGTGGACACCATGGAGCCATTTATGAGTGATAATGACACTTTATTTTAATTAACATAAAGTAAAGGAAAAAATGGCATAAACAAATATATTTTAGAAAATTAATTTTTACATGGGGTTATATAAGTTATAATTTCGAATATAAATATTACTTGAAAAGATAAGAATATTTTCTACATCATGGTATTTTTTTATAATTTTTATACATCATATAAATTATATTATCTATGACACAAAAATAATGCAGTATTTTCTTCATTAATAAATTATTTAAATAAATAAGATTATAAATATTAAAATAATATTAAAAACCTGTCCAATTCTTATTGGATTATTTTATTTCGACCATTAGTCATCTTATATTTTAATTTAATTATTTTTGGACCTTTTGAAACCAAATATAGTTTATAATAAAATAATTGTTTCAAACATTCTTAAAGAGCCCCCCTTATAAAATCACACCACTTATAACCAATTAGTCACACCTCTGAAGCCTTTTGGCTCATCCAAACTCTACCAAATTAAGCTTCATACATCCCCACCCTCCTCTTAGAAGCCTTACCTTATGCATAAGGCACTTCAAGAAACCCTTTTGGTTCATACCAAAGGGAGTTACCCAAATTAAAGGTAACAGTTTATCTTAACTTCTTTTCTTTTATTTCACTTTTACAACCCCCTAAACTATTTTTATTCTTCTATTTAATAACAATAACATTATTCTCAAAATACAAGGATGTTTTTACAGGAATTATTTGAACTAAACTTACACACACCTCCATCTAATGGGTGAAGAACATATTGTTTCTCTGGATGGAAAACTAACGCCTCATGAAGCGATGATTGTTGAATTACCTACTAATGCCTCTCATTGTGGCCATTAAAAAGGAACTATATTTATATTTGATATATATTGTGATTATTTTTTCTCTATGATTCTGTAATTTTTATTTACAAACATACCTTTATTCTTTCCAATATGTGTAAACACGATAATTTTATTTGAGGAAGTGCGGACTACCGCCCCCTCAAAGTGATATGACTCGTTCATACCATATGTGGGACATATAAAGGCTGAAGTTACTGAGATCATATATATTATATTATAATTAAATTATAATATACCTATTTATCATTATGCATTCATTCCATTAAACATGAAATAGAAATGAAAGTAGTGTTCATGCGTACGTACGGCTTACCATCTCCATGAACGGTGCATTTCATTTCTTACCTCCAAATGTTATGTAAAATTATAAATACATGTATATACTGGATATATATGATATGTAAGATATATAAATAATAAATATCATTCTGGATATAAGGAACTTTTGACCACATGAACAACATGTAAGAAGTCCTTTTTTTACTAAAGTACCAAATATCGACAAAATGACCGCAATTAACTTAAATGATTGTATAATGTTTATAACATGGTAATAAGTGATATAAAAGGAATATTAAACGTGAAAATTTTTATTCAGAAATTATAAATTAACTTTATTTTATTATTCAGGAGATTAAAGAACGAATGGGTCAAATCGGACACGAGGATAGATATTTCTTATCTCGCTTTTAATTCTATGAGAACTCCCTTGTTCGAAACATATTTCTTGCTTGTGGTGTATTGTATACTTCCATTTGATATATATTATCATTATTATCTTTATATTCATGGTATTTATTGATTCATTTGGGGTTTATTAACTTTTGGTCATATGAATCAATTGATTACAACGTGGTAAGGGGTTTTCATCTCACTTTTTATTCCCCTGAGATTCATGCTATGTTGCCACTATTTTACTTTTGTGTCATTTATGTACTGCCCATGATTTTATTAATTGTGTAATATACTAAAATTTATGGGTATTTACATATTCATTGTATGATCCATCTTTCATGGGGTGTATGTTTCGTAAGTTACCAAATTGGTAAGGGAACCTTTCACCCTCCTCTTTTTAGAAAAACTTCTTTTGTTATGTCTTTTAATTTACATATTATTATGTTGGGATATCTTATTCTATATCCTTATTTATGGAAATTTTAAGTCCACATGATGAGATACCCTTTTTTCTCTCAACAATTCATTCTCTGAATTTTAATGTGGCGTCGTTAGGCTGTCAAATATCTCTAAGGGAACTTCTTCACCCAATTTCAATTCTTTGGGTTAAACTTCTACTTCTTGATTATGTCGTGCTATGAATATGTGTGAATAAACTCTGATTGTTTCAAACTTAATATCCACTTATATTTAGTGTATTAGTATTTTTCACACAATATTATGTAATTGATTTATCCTTAATCTAAGAATGAAATTTTTATAAGGGATTTCGTCTCAATTTACATTCCATTGTTACTTCATTGTTGTTATGCACCAATTCACTCGTAAGTGGTGTATATAATTTTTTTGGAATCTTATATCATGAATACCTTTATTCCTATGATATTATAATGTTCAGATTAAATGTTATTCCTCAATTATTTTTATTCAAGAGTCTCTCATTTTGTTGAAAACTCTTTAAATAAAATATCGTTTTAAATTTTTTAAAGATTTATTCTTCTAAATATTTCTCATTAGTATGCATTTTTTCAAAATAGTTTTTAAGATTTATTTATATCGAAATTAATTTTTTAAAGTTATATTTCATTTAAAATATTCAAAGTGGTATGGGACACTTTGATTCAAAAATCATTATATTAAATGTTTTAAATGGTTTTATAAAGCACTGTTTATTTCAACATTTGTATTTGATATATTGTGATTGGAATGTGGAAATGTTATTTTCCTTTATTCTTGTGTTATGTGTTATGAATATGTTATATTTATTTGGAATTTTTTATGTATATGGGTGGTTCTATGATAAACATAGGGTAGGTGAGACCAAGATATCTCTCCAATGCATTGGGTAACATGACGGAGGTAAAAATTAATGTTTCTCCTAAGAAATTTATGAAATATACTGTGATGGGTATTCCAAAGTAACTCAATATGTATCTATGATAGAAAAAATGTAAGTATGTTATGTATTCCACAAGTTACCTTTATGATTTATTATTTCGATGTGTTATTCATAAAAATTATGATTTCATGAGGTATGTTATGATTGAAAAGTATAGTTTCATTGATTTGAATTTATTGATGGGTTAATGTTTCCTTTCCTTATTTTACAAAACTTAACGAGATTTTTATTCTCATCTCATGTTTTGAAATGTTTTTCACTAGACTTAAATATGTATAGGGCCAAGGTTGGAATCAAGGAAAAGTCATGCTGTCTAAAACATGGAACTAAACATTTTATTTTCTAAAAGTTTTTATTTTTTGACAAAAAATGGATACTGAGTAGAAGTGTCTGCAATGTAATTTTTTGAGATGTAATAGTTATGGACTAATTCACTAAAACTCTAAACCTGAAAAGATCCTCAATGTGAATTGTTAACTTAGTTCAAGATCATGTCATGTTTTAAGGTCGAGTCCTTATAGTTGGTATTAGATGTCAGTTTAGAAAACATTAGGGATTATGAGTTTTCAATAAACACATGGATAGTCCATATGTCTATTATTTCGGCTAAATCCATATTTTATAACTTTTTTAGATAAAGGAAAGTCTATTACAAATGGAAAGAGAAGGATCTCAAACTACATTCTGATCTCTTCTAGATGGCATGCTTGCAATAATTATTGCAAAGTCATGTTTGAATGATTGTGAAACTTTTTCTTGCATACAACTCACCTAAAAGATGTTGTTCGATATATCAAACACCACCACTATACCTCGATATCATCATGGATCATGGGTTGTATTTAATCAATTCCTATTTTCACAATACTATCATATTTTCAAGAAAGGTAAATATTATCAAAGAATTTCCAAATATTTTACCTTATCAAAACAATTTGAAGCATATTATGATTTTGTAAAGGGTGCTGAAGAAGGAGACCCTTGTACAACATCTTTATATTTACTTTTAAATTATATCCTTTCAGCACATACTAATGGTATTTTAAAAGAAACCATTGATTGGAAGTTTCAACTCAAACTCAATCTAGTTGTTTTATAAAAAGAATGTTTTATCAGATGTTTTAAAATTATATGTTATGCATGATTAGTTTCCAGAACTATTTTTCTGTGAACACCCATATGACTCATGTTGTAAAAGGTATATTTTGATGAAGGAAGAAAATAATTGTGCAGGATCCCTAAATTATTGTGTCAATTCATAGACCTTCTACCTACGTGAAAAAGATGATGATGAAACCATATGGACACCATGATCAAGGTATGATGTTCTTTTTTTGGGAGTAGTTTTATTTTATAATATAGAGGTGAAAAAAATGACAATATATAAGATGATGAGGTATTAATGTTTTGGGATGAAAATGAAAGGTATAATAAGACCTTTTAGGTTAAAACATGTTAGGGTTATTTTGGATTTTTATAAAAAGGAAAACCTGTAAGATGGGTGAAAACTCATCGTGTCTGGAAAGGCCTTAGAAATCTAACCCATAACTGAAGGGAGACAAGTGTGCATCACCTACCACTACCCTATGTAAAGACCCTGTTTAGTATGACTTATTCATTTTAGTTAAATGATTTTATAGATTAAGAATAAGTTGATTTTGGGAACTTATGTTTTTTTTCAAATGGATATCCTTAATATTGGAAAATGATCTGGTGATTAAGTGATAAATGATAATTTGGAAGAAGTTCTCTCTTTTGGGGAACATCGTATGCCTAAGATAAATATGAAAACTATGGGATCTCATTTGTGGGGTAATGGTTAAAATTTTATTTGGGAAAAATCTATGTTTTTATTGTGTACATAAGGTGATTTGGGTTATTTATGGAAATAATTAACCTGATATAAAGAATATGTGATTAGGTTAGTTACATTATAGTATGAGACTTTAAGTATAACTGATATTATTTAGAGAGAAATTTTATGATTTGTCTTGGAAGAATATGTAATCAAATCCTTATATGATTTGGGTTTCAATATTATTTTGGATTACTTTGAATAATTTTATAAATATTTGTTTATGGAATAGTCTTTTTGAACATTGGGTATTGTTTGAAAAAAATTGGAGATTAAGAGTAGTTTTCCTTTTTAAAAAAATATTATCCTTTTTGGGGATTATCTAATCTTGTACTAAACATTTGGGTTATGGTTAATGTCTAAATACTTTGGAAATATACAGTTCATCATTTTTGGATTATGTAATTCTCTAGAAGTTGATTATAGCTCTTTTAATATGAACAAGACATCTTGAATACTCATCGATTGGAGAAAATATGAGTTTGTGGTCGAATTTTATTAAAGGGTGACACTCTGCATGACAAGAAAGTATATTTCCTTACGATCTTGGTCTAGTTATTAACAAAATTCTTCAACTCTATGAAAAGTATCTTGAAAAAATTGTTATAATCTCTCTTTCATCATCATATTTTTACCCAACCACAAATTTATTGTATTTTGGTGGTTAACTTTTCGTGATCAAGTTCTCTATCACTCTCTATTAATCTATGAGAGTTAGTTTCTCCTTCATATCCATGTTTTCATGGAATCCTAGTATCTATTATATTGGGTGACCTTTTTACTTCTCTTTATTTCTTTATAAGTGATATATTTGTTGACTATTTTTCTATTGTGGGACTTTCATTTAAGTTTCCAAGCCATGTTTTAAAATTGCGAGGACGCAATTTCCAAAAGGGGGGAAGGATGTAACATCCCACGTAAATATGGAGTAAGATATTTTTATATTTATTAATATTTGTGAATTAAATATTAATTTTACTTTAAATGGGATGATATGATTCGATGGCATACCTGATACACAACAATGGGTTTTTTTGAAATCTTACATTGCACTCAATGCTGAGTCATACTGAAAAATAGTAATATAATATTATTATTTTAAATATTAGTTAACACCTAGCTATTTTAATGGTAGGAATGAACAGAACTAACTAAAATATGATTATACATGTTTTTAAATGTTTTTACATTTATCCAATAAATTCTAGAGCCTTAAAAATAATAAAGAATCTAATTTTAAGCATAAATACTCTAATATTTTTTAAAAGGCCAATTTACCGTATTTTAATAGAAAACCTCTTTAAATATATTTTTGTCACTTTTATATGTTATATTTGACAAAATAGAATTATTTTTTAGATTCGTGATATCAAAATTTACTTTGGGTAAATTTATGGTATTTTTCTGATAAAATTCGGTTTTTAATGAATAGTGAAAACAACTGTATTTTAATTCAAATATGATTATTAATCTAATTTATTTATATTTTAATATTATCTATTTAATTGGTTTTAAATTTTAATTAATTTATATTTTTACCATTTAATCCAATGGTGGTCATTGGAATTAATTTCACTTTGAATTTGGACATAAAAACTATCAATCTTTAGATAGATATTGTTACTTAAAAACATGCTATTTATTTTGACAATGGGAATTGATTTTAAATTAATTAATAAAACATCTACTTCTTTAATTTGGTAAAATATACATCATTTTTTGAATTTGGAAAGTAAAATTTAGCTTAGTCTGAATGTTTGGTATTTTTATGAAAAACATCAATTTTTGATCAATAGTGAAACCACTATGTTGTAGTTTAAAAACTGAATTTTTCATTTAAATAAAATTTTACCACTTCTGTTAATTGAATTTAGAAAAATATGACATATATGGTTTTTATTATGAAGTAAAATTTGGTTCAATAAGATGAAAACAATTTTTGGTCAATAGTAACTTTTGACTTTTATTTATCATTGTTAAAGGTAAATAGTGTAATTCAAGGTAAAACAAATATTATAATAATAAAAAATTACATTAAAACTTTTCTTAACCATATTGGATGATTCAGGGATGACCATGGTCATCCTTGGGTTGATTTTGGGACCCCATGGAGCCACTTATGAGTGATAATGATGTATTATTTTAATTAACTTAAAGTAAAGGAAAAATGACATAAACAAAAATCATTTAGTAAATTAATCTCTAAATGTGGTTATATAAGTTATCATTTCGAATATAAATATTATTTGAAAAGATAAAACTTTTTCCTAAATAATTTTAAATTTATTTATAATTTTTAGACATCAAATACATTAAATTATTTATGACACAAAAATGATGCAGAATTTTCCTCATTAAAAAATGATTTAAATTATTATGATTATAAATATTAAAATGATATCCAAAAGCTATCAGATTATTATTGGATGATTTCATTTCTGTCATCAGTAATCTTAAATTTTACTTTAATTATTTTTTTGACTTTTTTAAACTGAAGATAAGTTCATAATAAAATATTTGTTTCAAATATTCCTAAAGAGCCCCTTCTCCCCCTTATAAAAGGACACCATTTATAACCAATTCATCACCCAATAAATCCTTTTTGTCACATCCACACTCTACCCAATTAAGCTCCCTAAATCCCTATCCTCCCCATATAAGCCTTACCTTAGGCAGATGTCACTTCAAGAAACACGTTTGGTTCATACCAAAGGGAGTTACCCAAATTTAAGGTAACGATTTCTCTTAACTTGTTTTCTTCTATTTTACTTCTCCAACCCACTAAAATCTTTTTATTACTTTATTTTATAAATAAACCAGTATTCTAAATATACTAGGATGTTTTTATGAGAAGTATTATAATTACACATACACACACCTCCATCAAATGGGTGAAAAACATACTGTTTCTATGGATGGAAAACTGACGCCTCACGAAGTGATGATTGTTCAATTATCTACTAACGCCTCTCATGGGGGACATTAAAATGGCATTGTATTTATATATGTTATATATTATGTTTATTTTTTTCGCTATTCTTCTGTAATTTTTATTTACAAACATACCTTTATGCATTCCAATATGTGTAAACACAATAATTTCATTTGAGGAAGTGCGGACTACTTCCCCCTCAAAGTGATATGAATTGTTCATACCATACGTGGGACATATAAAGGATGAAGTTACAGAGATTATTTATGTTATATTATACTGGATTTATAATATACCTATTTATAATTATTTTTTCATTTAAATAAATATTAAATAGAAATGAAAGTAGCGTTCATGCGTACGTACGGCTTACCGTCTCCATGAAAGATGCATTTCATTTCCTACCTCCAAATGTTATATAATATTATAAATTTATTTATTTTATAAATATATAGGATATATGAGATATATAAATCATGAATAAAATTCTGGATATAATGAACTTTTGACCACATGAACAACCTGTAATTATAAGAAGTCCATTTTTGACCCAAGTACCAAATATCAACAAAACGACTATTATTAACTTAAAGGATTGATTAATGATTATAACATGGTAATAAGTGATATAAATATAAAAATTAACTTTAAAAAGGTTCTTAAGAAAGTATAAATTAACTTTAGTTTGTTATTCATGAGATTAAATAACGAACGGGTCAAGTCGGACACGAAGTAAGGGATTTCTTATCTCACTTTTAATTCCGTGAGAATTTCATTGTTCGTCACTTTTTTCTTGCATGTGAAGTATTGTATACTACCATTTGAAATATATTATCATGATTTTGATTATATTCATGATATTATGTGATTCATTTTGTGGTTATTAACTTTTGTTCATATGGCTCGATTGATTACAACGTGGTAAGGGGTTTTCATCTCACTTTTTATTCCCATGATATTCATGCAATATTGACACTATTTTTCTTTTTTGTGGATTATTTACAGCCCATGATTGTATTAATTGTGTAATATAATTAAATTTATGGGTATTTACATCTTAAATGTATGAAACATCATTCATGGGGTGTATTTTTCATAACTTACAAAATCGGTAAGGGAACCTTTCACCCTCCTCTTTTTAAAAGACTTTTTTTGCTATGTATTTTAATTTACATCCTCATATGTTCTAATATGTTCTTATATATCCTTATTGATTTAAATTTTATGTCAATGTGATGAGATACCCTTTTTTCACTCATTAATTCATTTTCTTAATTTTAAAGTGACGTCATTGGGCAGTCAAATTTCTGTAAGGGAACTTTTTCACCCAATTTCAATTCTTTGGGATAAACTTCTACTTCTTGATTATGTCATTCTAAGAATATGTGTGAATAACGTCTGATTGTTTCACACTTAATATCCACTTTTATTTACTATATTATTATTTTTCACACATTATTATGTAATTTATTTATCCTTAATCTAAGTATATAGTTTTTATAAGGGATTTCGTCCCAATTTACATTCCATTGAGACTTCATTGTTGTTATGTACCAATTAACTCTTACGTGCTGAATATAATGTATTTGGAATATTATATCCTGAATCCCTTTACTCTCATGATTTTATAAAGTTCTGATTAAATTTTATTCCTCAATTATTTTCATTCAAGTTTCTCTCATTTTGTTAAAAACTCTTTAACTAAAATATAGTTTTAAATCTTTTAAAGATTTATTCATCTAAATATTTCTCATTAATGTCCATGTTTTCAAAATGGTTTTTATGACTTATTTATATGGACATGATTTTTTTAAATGATAATTTATTTAAAAGTCTCAAAGTGATATGGGACACTTTGATTCAAAAATATCTTTATTAAATGTTTCAAATGGTTTTATGAAGCATTGTTTATTTCAATATATTGATTAGATATATTGTGATTGGAATGTGGAAATGTTATCTTTCCTTTATGATTATATTATGTGTTATGAATATGTTATGGTTATTGGGTATTTTTTACGTATATGGGTGGTTCCGCGATAAACCTAGGGAAGTTGAGCCTGAGATAGCTCTCCAAGGCATTGGGTAATGTGACAGAGGTAAATGTTAATGTTTCTCCTAATAGATTTTGGGAATATACTACGATGGGTATTCCAAAGTAAATCTCTATGTAGTTGTGATAGTTACAATGTAAGTATGTTACGTATGACACAAGATAAATTTATGATTTATGATTTTTATGTGTTATTCATAAATCTTATGATTTCATTAGGTATGTTATGATTGAAAAGTATAGTTTTATTGATTGGAATTTATTGATGGTTTAATGTTTCCTTTCCTTATTTTACAAACCTTACTGAGATTTTTACGAACACCCCAAGTTTTTAAATGTTCTTCACAGGACTTAAAGATGTATAGGGTAAATGATGGATTCAATGAAAATTCATGTTGTCTAAAACATAGAATTAGACATGTTTTTTTAATGTTTTTATTTTATGAAAAAAATGGATACTGAGTAGAAGTGTCTTCTTTGTAAATTTTTGAGATGTAATAGTTATAGAATAATTCTCTAAAACTCTAAACCTGAAAATAATCACAATGTGAATTATTAACTTAATTCAAGATTATGTAATGTTTTAAGTTAGATTCATTATATATAGTCCTTAAAGGGTCTTATAGTGAGATACACCTATAGAGGGGTGAATCATGGTATGAAATACCTATTCAATTTATATAATTTTTTTGTTTCATGTCTCACAGCCCTACCAAATCTTGACCTCTCAATATTAAGGCTCTCATTTTATAATTTATTAATTAAAAAATGATCTGATTACAATAACTTTATCATCCCTTTTTACAAATATTAATTAGGTTTTTTATTGGACTTTTGTGTTCATATAGAAATTAAATAGGACACGTAGATTTTTACATGGTTTACTATCATTTGGTTACTCAAAGGTCCACATTATCGAAAATTTATCAATGATCCAAATCACTAAAAGTGAATTACTATTCAATGGGATTTAGTTTATGTCACTACTATACTTGGTTTTCTCCCCTTGAAATAATTTTTGGTTAACTCACAATTACGTAAGGCTCATTTCCTTCTTCCTTGTCCATCGCTCACTACTCTATGGTAAGATCTTTGCACCATGTTTATAAAAATATGGGCCCATTAAGCAGAATAAAATTCTTTTATTAAATCTAAAAATATTTGATGATTCTCTATTGGACTCTTTGATGATTATTAATAGATATTTTGTGAAGTACCTCTTAATAGATTATTCATTCCAAAATATATCTAGGAAACCTCTTTCTGTTGTAACACCTACAAATCCAATTTTTTTTATCCCATAAATACACATTATTATTTGATGTGTGGGATTATTTTCTTCAAACACACAGCATAGTCAAACTCATCTTATTATTTCTTCAGTAGTGTCGAGGAAAAGTCATAGATCCCTCCTCTTCACTTCATATAGATGTATCAATGACTATGGGAAGAATCATTATTCTCTCATGTATTTTTTTCTCTTTTTTATAGAATCCATAATCTCGTCATCCATATTTTTAAATATGTAAACCACTATTTAGTTCATCTAAAATTCTAGGAATCAAATTTTCCCCTTTCAATTCCATTATGGGTCTTCAGACCCATCTATAATCTTCTCCACAATTTTTGAAACATTCTATCAAAATATAACTATTTTATTGATCATATTATTTCTCTTTTTATAGAATATATTTACTTCCATTTAATCCATGATTGGAATCACTAAAATATTCCTCTAATATCACCTAGAATCATAGTCTAACATCATATCCCATGATTATTGAAACACTAAAGAACTGTTAAACCATCATCGTATTAAGTATCTCCCGATTTCGAACATATCCATCTAAAACACCATCTACATTGATGATTCCATTTTTATATGAATATATTCATGGAAAAATTCTTGATCTAATCAATCCACATTCGTCTAAAAATTTTAAAGCATTAAAAATGTTTAGTTGAATTATATCTTCATAAATCCTAAGTCTGGACCAGCTACTTCAACTTTGATCATGGATTCCATTTGAAGTACCATGATGTGAATCACATTCAAGAAAAAATTTTACATTGTATAATTTAATCATTTTTATGATTTCTCTAGAGTAATTCAAAGATAAATCACTTATACCGCTATTGAAATCTCATACGTCTCCAATATTACCCTATATAAAAACCCATACGTTGGAAAATAATATTCCATCACCAAAAATTCATATGTGGGTCATTAATTAATGTATATGGTTAGAGTCAAATATGTTAAATCCATAATTTAGCTAAATTTACTATGCATAGGATTCGAATACATGAAATCTTCATGTAGTATAATTTTCTTATGTCATCATATTCATTTACAAACCTTCACATCACAAAATTTCATTACAACAGAGAATTTTCATATGTGGTTTTCTCCTATAGAATCTGGTTTCATTGTGGAATTTTCTAACTTGAACACTTATGTAGATAAATTTTCTTATATCCCCCACTGAACATTCTTACATATAAAATATCATAGATGGGAACTTATATATATTTCTAATAATATACTCAACTTATTTATTTTCTCTAAACTACTTTGAAATATCTTTCTCATGGATTTTAACCTACATTGATCTTCCCATGAACATCTCTAATTTCTATATAATATCCTTCTTCATGTATATTATCATTATATCTCCACATCATTCATCATTCACCATTTCACACTCCACATTTCTTTGTCAAAAAACCCACATATATATAAACAAAGATTTATTTATTAATAAAATCCAAAAAACACCTAATCCATCTTGTTAGAAATTCTAATAAATAAAGGAATATCTAAATATATCCCTATATTGTTACCAAAAAATCATGGGGTGAGTCCTCCCCTATAGTCCATTTATCCAACAAAACCTGATGGGTGTCCAATAGTAATATTTTATGTCTATTGTAATACATGATGATTTTTTGTAATAGATCGAGAATATTTATCAGTTTTTTATAATATAATGACCATAATATAATTCACTAAATCACATCATATAGGATTTGTTGGTTTATCATGGAGATTTTTGTTTGTGTTCTGTATAAAACATCCAATTATTTCTCAGTTATCATTGAGTCAACATTCTAATGTTGTAAATTCATAGACTCTTTTATTTTAATATGTGTGACTATAATACTAACATGATTAGGTTTCAATAGGTAAATATTCTAGATTTACCAGAAGAAGATAATTATCTGGATCAATGAAATTGAATGTGGGGTTAGGTTTTTCATGAGATTATTCTTATGTTCATATTATTAGTGTTTTATTATTTCATAGATTATGTGGTAGTCAGTTCCTAAGATTTTATTATTTTAATATAATATATTAAATTATTATATATGTAAAATATATCAGGATGAAATATATATTGATCATGCGATTGAAAATTTTCAAAACAATTTCATATATTTGTTTAACATATTAAATATTTTATTTGATTATATTTATTTGATCATAAATGCAACTAGTGGTTATTGAATCATTATATTGTATTCACTATAAAACCATTCATAATTTATTAATAACTTTCATGATGGTAAGAAAACATAATTTTTCTAGAATTAATATTAGTGTTCGAATATATTTCATCCTTGTTTTATTTAATCTTGAATATAATGGTTGTTGTAGTGTTGATTGTTTATTAGCATTTTTTATATTGGTATTATTATTTTTAATCCATATAATTTAAAATATTAGATCCTTTATTTTATTTACAATAAAATTGTAATTTTGGGTTAGTTGGAAGGGAAAGTGTTTTATTATGTTCAATATATATAGTGGTTGACTAATGTTGCGGATGCTTAAGTAGTATAGATGGTTTAGAAAGGTGTTATGGATGATGTTTGACCAATTTGATTGAGTTACAAGTATTAATTAACCATTAAATGTAAAGTTTTCAGATTTTTTTTAATTTATTTTCATTCTATTTTCTTAATTCATGTATGGAATTACCTTC
This sequence comes from Viscum album, assembly GCA_963277665.1. NCBI lineage: Eukaryota > Viridiplantae > Streptophyta > Magnoliopsida > Santalales > Viscaceae > Viscum > Viscum album. Next base: position 1,254,460,974 of record OY728131.1, on the reverse strand, counting down.
CTTGAAGTATAAATATATGTCTCTTTTTCATATTGTTATATAAATAGTAAATTTATTATGAACTAATTAATAGAAATTTTTTATGAGGAATTAAAAGTGATTTAAATATTTAATAATTACTTGATTAAAAATATACGTAATGGAATAATTGTATTATAATGTGAGATAGTTAATGATTTTGAGGTGTAATTAATGGGATAGATTAAATAATCAATATGGGTTAAGTAAGTTTTAATTTTGATGTTAAATATTGTACCTTAACATATTCAACTGATTGAGAAATGAATATTACATGTTCTATAACGATTGGTACCATCCAATAATAAAAATCGGTGATTGTAAAGGATATTGGTGCTTATTTTTTACATAGAAGTGTATTATATTATTAGTAGTTAGTGTTGGAAACTATGTTTTTTATGTGGTGTTGTAGTAAATAATATCTTAGCTTTAGTTGGTTTCATTAGGATGGGTTTTCTATTAGTAACTATTCACTGTGGTTTTTTAATTTCTTATGTTCCACCACTCGATTCAGATAACATGATCAATGCTTATATTTGGTTTTGGGTTCTGGGTTCCTTTATTATATCAATTTTCCAAGGTTATAGATGGTTGACTACTCCCCCTACCCAAATATCTCTTCCAGAACAGGCATGATATGGGGGTATTTTCTGAATTTTATGGATTATGGTTATAGTATCTATACTCATAGGAGATTTAATGTCTCGCTATTATGATATATATGTTTATGAGGGCATTGATGTCCTAAGATTATGATAAATATGTGTATTTAGGATTTAAAGGATATCATTTTCTATATGTTGTTTACTTCAATTGTAATGTATTAAGGTGTATTGTGCATTTACATGAATCATAATGGTTCTGAGTTTTAATATGGTATTATTGGATATGATCATGATTTTAACGCCTTGACCTAGATGCCACTATTCAGTTCCCCAATCTGGTTGGTCACATGGCCTCATGTGAATCTCCCAAAACACCAAAGGCTTCCAAATAACAGTGAAAGAAAAGGGTGTGTCCATGAAAAGGCAATGCATTCATTTAGAGAGTGTTACATAATAGTATAAATCATATAGATCAATAGCAGAAGAAGATAAATAACCAGAACTATGATAAACATCCAAGAGAGGATGATATAATAACAACACAAGTAATCTCATATACACAATGATATTTCATGTCATGGATTTTCAACGAATCCAAAATAGTTATATAGAAATATGTATAATACATGTATCAAAATAGACCAAAAGGAGTTATCACAGATAGAATCATAAGCCTTAACTCAGTCATGTGTTCCCTAGCTCATAGGCATGAAACAAATTCAAACATCAAACTTCGAGTGCCTTCCATGATCCATACCTGCATCCATATAGTTTGTATGAGTTCCCAATGGTGTCCTAACATTGGGTGTGAGAAAAAATCCAAATAGGACACCACCAAATTTTTTTATAATAAGTATGGGTTTTGAAATACAAGTTATGTCGTGTGCAATGTATATCATAGGTTTAATATAAAAGAAACAAGTTCCCATGGAATAAGATAAAACAATTTGTAAATATGACTATCTATGGATGTCACCCTTAAAAACAATATTCAATTTCCAATAATAAGTAAGCTATAAAGAAAACATAAGTAAATACCACAGCCTTTACATATTCATATATTATCATATAATCTATGGCCACATCATATAACCTATATATCAAATTAACCATGGATAAGTAGTATAATCAATCATGTCAAATTTATCATGGTCGAGCTCTATAATAATATGTGTCAGACACAAAATGGATAGATCTAAGGTATAGGGAACTATGAAATCCTCATTGAGTCCCAGGAAAAAGTTAATTGAAACTTAGTTAGACTTGTATTGGGGTCTAAGTATCATGTCAACAGACGATGTCACCTATGAGCCCAAGAAAGCTAGATTCGAGAAGAAGTAAGGTCCAGTAAAATCCACAAAACTAAGACCCAAGGAGAAATATCATGCAAATAATCCACTACCTCGATTTTGACCCATGGTTTAGCACACCATTGGAGTCCTATGGAATAACTCATCATTAATTTCAATTATTATTTCATAAAAAATCAATGAGTTTATTCACTCATAAAAAAATCAAATTTAAATGATCAAATAGTACACATTAAGCTATAATAAGTCCAAGGTGGAAAACCATCTCTTAATCAATTAGTTCAATAAAATTTATTTATAACTAGGCTTACACTGTCCAAAAAATCTCATAAACACCCCATGGGTGGTGTAGAATTAAAAATGGAAAGGGATCTCACTATGGGTGTCCTAGGTTGGGGAAACAATCTCCAACTTTCTCAATGGTACTTAAGGAAAACCTAAATAGATTCAAATACGTTTAGTACAATAACTCAATTAATTATAAATGCACCACTAAAAATTTAAGAAATGATTCACTTTGTAAAATAGGCTCATAAAGTGCAAAACCATTGGGTAAGTGGTATAGACCACCTATTGTAGGTCTGTAGAAAATTTATCACCCAATATAAACTTCTAGTTCGGTCCAGATCAGAAGAAAAATGAAGAACATGCAATGAACATAGAAATAGGGCATATTATCTTGCCTCTAATGAACTCTATTGATCCCAATAAGAAGAAAAAATATCAGAGAAGGAATGGAATGATCCTAGACAATAGTCCAGTGAGACCAATGACATCAAATTTTTTGTCTAGATCATGAAATAGGGGAAAATCATATGAAATAGATTCAAAATGGATATCCTTATGTTAAGAGGTTGTCCATTAGAGGAAATAAGAAAAGTGTGGAGGCATTAATATTTTTTAATGTAAAATGGATATTTTCTTTTTTTACTAGGATGTTGGTTTTGGTTGCACAGTTGGACAAACTGTGCACCAACAGTGCACCCTTCACGATGTAAAGTTTCACCTTGCACGGTTGGTGCACATGATTTTCCAAACCATGCACAAACTGTGTCTCTACCACTATCAAAAATTATTGAGGCCCCCTCAAATGTGTGAACCTACTTCCATATGGTTCGCTTAAACTATGTGTGCTACTCTGTCCCCCTACCTTGGCCTCTCATCATTAGAAAAACCATGTGACATGTACCGCATGGTTTATACTAACAATGCAGCCTATCCCGTTTTCCCAAAAAATTGGGGATCCGGGCATTGAACATGCCACAGACACCCCCTATACACACATGATCACATTAGACACTCGAAATAGGCCATAAAAATAATTAAAACTATAAACAAAACATTTTTACCTTATAGAAAATCCCAGGATCTTACAATCTTCCAACCTTAAATCCATCCATCCTTGAATTTCCCTCTCATGGGTTGTCAAGAATTTCTTGAGAATAAATTTGATGGATGATAACATATTTCATCCCCCCTCCCAAGTATTATCCTATAAATGGTCATTATTCCATAGTAACCATGATATAAAAACTAAACAGCATCATAGAACCACTATGCTTCTATCAATGACACATATAGGATGCTTCTCAAAGTATGAATCTATCTATATCTCCATCTCATTCAATTATAGAGTGTAATATCAGTCTAATTGATATGGGAATAATTGTGATGATTGTAAGACCTTTTTCATGGCATGGTGTCTCTAAGGTAACCACAACCAATAGGCTACCAGCCCGATTATCTTTAGAATCCCGAACGGCCCAACATATCGTGGTCAAAACATACCCTCTCTCTTAATCTATTTGTGTCCTAGACTATATGAGATATAGAAAAACACCTAATCCCTGATCTTGAACTCTATAGATCATCAACAGTGATCGGTATTAAATTTATATAGAGACTGTGCAGTACACATCCACTTCTAGATCAATTATACCTTCTCATAAGTCTCTTGTATGAGACGCAGTTCCAGTGAAGCATACTTACCTTCCAATAACCTATGCAGGGCTGATCGGAATGGTCTAAAATAAAAATCCCCATAATATTCCTTCTGTATCACTTCTTTATAGATATATTTGTAGACGAACTCTACTAAGGGTATCTGCCACTCTCAAGGTACCACAAAATCCAAGATGCATGCCCACAAAATTTCCTATAGAACTTTAATCAAACGCTCTGACTTACCATCTATCTGAGGGTGTTATGTTGTTCTCAGAAGCATGTATTTACAAAAATCCCTCTCAAAATCCTACCAATAATTCAAGGAAAACCATGTATCCCTATCTATAATGATAGTGTGGGGGAACATGTGACATTATACTATCTCACGGATATACAATTACACAATATCATCTATTGAGAAGGTCTCCCAGATATGTAATAACTGAGACACCATTTTGATCCTATCCACAACAACCGAAAAACATCACAACCATTAGGTGACCTTGGAAAACTGATCATTAAATCAATCTCAACATCATCCAATTTTCTCTCCGGAATAGGTAAATAATATATAATTTCTCTAGATTTTGATGTTCTACCTTCACCTACTGATTGGTGGTGTTCTTCTTGTTAAAAATAGTTACCTAATGTTTCATACCCATCCACCAATACTGATAGTGTATGTCTTGATACATCTTGGTGACATCAGGGTGTACTACAAAAAGTGTGGCATGAAACACCCACATTAATTCCTCACGTATGTCTACTAAACCCCAAAATAGTCTATGTACATGAAAAATTACACACTCTCACACATTCTAACCAGGAGTTGCATCCCCACCTTCCATACTCTCTTGTAGGAAAAGGCCTCTAGAATTCAAAATATGCCTCATTTTCACTCAATCTAGAAGAGTATAAGTCACAAGTAAAGAAGAAATTATGGTATTCCCCTAACCATCCTATACCTCTAAGTGCATCTTGGAAAACAAATTCATAAGCTTCCACTTACTATTGTCCTGTTGAAATTCCAATATCTAAGTCTTTAGGAACAATGCTTCAGGAAATGTATTTCTTTTTTCAGATATATGTGAAATCTCTAAGTTGAAACACTACAGGTACTAAAACCATCTAACCAACCTCATATTTAGATCATACTGTGTAATATATAATTCAGGATTTTGTGGTCTGTGTGCACCAAAAAATGCTCTCCTGGTAAATAGCGTCTCCAACACAGTAATTCATGAACAACTAAATCCAACTCAAGATCATATGTTGGGTAATTTATTTAATGTGGCCTCAACTTTTGAGACCCATACTGGATGACTCTATCTCCCTACACTAGAAAATCTCATAGACTGATACCTGATGTGTTCCAGAACATACTGTATCTCATCTCTAGCTCTGGAAGAATGAGGATTGGTGCTGAACATAGTCTCCCATTTCATCTCCTAAAATGATATCTTATATGTTATTTAACATACAAACATCACATATTTATTAGTTAATACTATAATAGGTTATTTTAAGTATGAGAAGTTCTATATGAAAATCCTATAATATCTACCTATCCTAGAGAAACATCATATGTAAGAGATGTCTTAGGGATGTAATGTGGAAAATAAGGTTATAACCATCGCTATGTCAACTGATACTCCTATTTCAGAGATAATATGTACCAAGAAGTGATTATTATCCATCCAGAAGTTGTGATTTGTGATTTTAGTATATAATTGATGACCAATTAGTCTATCTGAAGTGATCTCAAGATGTTTGGTGTGGTCATGTAAATTTTGAGAATAAAACAAGATATCATCCACAAAAAGTGACACAAAATAATACAAACAAGGATTTAAAATCTGTTCATCAATTCTGTGAAAACATGAGACCCATTCAAGAGAGCAAACAGAATATCAAGATAATACTAAAGAACATAACTACTAAAAATATTGTATTAGGTATGTATTTAGTTTGAAAATGTACCTGGTGACATCCAGATCTAAAATATATTTTCAAGAACACCAGAACTCCTCAGAGCTAATCAAAATGGTCATATTTTTGTATTAAAGGATACCTATTCATATCCACAAACTTGTTCAAATTTAGATAATCCACAAATATATTAAGGTTAATCTCATCCTTTTTTTAAAAGGACTGACGAACACCATAGGGAAGTATTGGGTCGAATAAATCCCTTTTTCTACATGTCCTGAAGTTGTATCTAGAGCTCCTAAAATTCCATCTTAGCCATCCTATAAAGAGGAATGGATACTAGTGTAGCTCATAGAACTTTTTTGATGGATAAATCAACTTCACTTTCCAGTTATAAATTAGTAAATTCTTCTAGGAAAATGACACTAAAACAATCGGCATTGGAGGTAAATCAACTCGTTGCATTCCCTGATCATCTAGATATATACTAGAAATCTAGGATGGCATCCTACCCAGACCACAATGATCTATTCCATATTGTCTCCCAAGGATATCACATTCACCCTTGTAAATATAAAGTCACCCCTCTTGTGATGTGAACGTATCCCTTTGGAAATAACAATGGCATGATAAGAAACTAGTCATTTCATCTTGAATATGATGTCAAACTCAGCCATCTCAAGGAAAAAATATTCCATATGAAGTGACACCCACCAATCCCAAGGGGTCACTCCCTACACTGGTGTGTAATCTCCATTCAGATCCCCAATGGAGTATCAAGTGTCATGATGCCCTCATAAATATGAACCATTATCCCAAGTATTACCACAATTTGTATATATATAAAAAAAGGAGACTCACTAATAATTAAATGATAACATACATGAGTAGTGGAAACTAATATCATACTTATCACTATAGATGATCAGGGGTTCTTCTTCTTAGGTGTAGGTTGTACAAAATATATCCAGCCTCAATTTTGGTCCTGTGAATCAACCTCGCTACCTAGGGAATGACTAAACTACCATTGGGGTACAATTGGTGTCGGGATACCTCTTCCAGTACAACCACCTTAGCCTGATTGGATAGTACTATTCCAACTCATATTCTGATTTTGAGCTGTGACACCCAATCTTTATCTTGGTTTCAAAGCTAAACCATTACCACATACTTCTATATGTAAGGTCATATAGAAACATTTCAAGTAGCCCATCCTACTGCGTTTTCGACACTCGATTGGGTCCTGATCACACTAATTCCTCACATGTCCTCAACTACCACACAGATGATATAAAACTACACTATATGGACTAGTAGTGTAGCTAGTACTAATATCATGGTAATTATCAAAACATCACTTCCTTCCACTAGAATTCAACCTACTTGGTCGAGAGGTAACACTGCACTGTTATGCACCCACAACTTCTCACAATTTATGATCTATAACTAGCACCTAATTTACTATCTCAATAATAGTATTCAACCAAAAACATTAACCTCATACCAAATGGAATGTCAGATACCTTCATCAATGTTTATCTCCATCTAATCCCCAATTTCAATATATAACAGTGAAAAACAATGTATCTTCGTAAATTGTTATAAATACTCCATATCTTTCCTAGATCCATGATCTAGACACATGAACACACTAGCCAACTCTTCTCTCAAAGTCTCTAGGTAATAGTATTTGTAAAATATTTTTATGAAATTAGCCCAAACTATATCTCGTAGACTATAATCTGAGTCCAAAACATCTAAATAGTATTTTGCCACTCCCTGAACCAAGTAAGTCATGATATTCACTCTCATATTAGATGGTGTCTCCTTATTCAAAAAAAGAAACATAGTAGTCTCAAGAAACAACTCAGTAGCCTATTAACCACCATACCTTGAAAAAATGTGAGGATTATACTGTTTTAAGACACACATCAACTCTACCATAGATGAGGTAAGTTGAGGTGCTCCTAGGAAAGTATTCATGTAATGTAGAAAACCCTCATGTAACTGTGCTTAAGGACCAATTTCCAATAAAATCGATGCTGTTACATATTTCAATATAGGTAGATCCACTATTATCTCTTGGACCACTACCTGTGGAGCATGGTCTTCACCACCCTCCTAACGTATGAGTAGAGTTCATCATTATAGAATGTCTCTACAATTCCAAACACATTCCTCTTTAAAGAACAATTTCAAATTTCAAAACTAAAGAATTAAATAAATCAAAATCCTCTTATAAATAGATCGTACCACATATATTTCTCCTAAAGAGATAAAGGGTAAAATGAATCAATCATAAACACCATTATATATACTACTTAATTTACACTCAAAAGTTTCATAATGGTAAATTTCTCTATTTCACATTCCAATTTCCATTTGAATTAATATTTATATCAGTATTCCATTTTAATGGTTATACCATATTGTTCACCACATCTGGTCCATTAGAGACCATACACCTCATGAACAGAAATGTGGGACCGACATTGTCCAAAACATAACACGTTCTAATCCATGCGACTGATGGTCCATGACTCAACATGCTAAAATTAGATTCTTAGGTTGTATAATTTATCCTAATTTGGAAAAAACTTCTTACGTCATGATAGTAACATGAAGTACTGACCATTTTTATAAATTCCTTTCACAATACATTTATCACCCCTCAGATATATCATGCGAGCACATATCACTATCTTACAAACAAACAATGCACCCTATATAGAACTTCTTAATAAATTGAATGTAACACCCTTAAAGTACCTATACAGATGAATGAGATGGAACAACCTCATATCATATGGTTTCAATAATAAATAACCCTTAATCACATCAATGATAAAATCACAGTTCAAGTGTATCACCCAATAGTGGAATCAAAACAACTGAAATTTTCAAAATCTAGAAAACCATAATTTCTATTCCAGTAAATTTGAAATTTTCATATATTTTGGTTGTCTAAACTCAATATATGATCATTACCAAATTCTAATTCCTTCCTAATCCTCATACTATTGTCACAAATTAGTACTCAAATAAAAAATACCCTAATACCATTGTGTAACATACCGACCTTGATGCCACTATTTGGTTCCCTAAGCTAGTAGGTCACATGGCCCCAAGTGCATCTCCCTGAACATCGAATGATTCCAAATAGTATAAAGGGCCTAGGGTGTGTCCATGAGAAGACTATTCCATCATTAACAGAGTGTAACACAGTGGTATCAATCATATATATCAATTGTGAAAGAAGATAAATCACCAGATAGAAGACAAACATCCATTAAAGTATTATATAACAACAACAAAAGTAATATCACAAAAAAAAGACGTGTCATGTTATGTGTCTAAAAAAATCCAAAATAGTTATACATACATTTTTATAACACATGTATCAAAATTCCAAAAATGACTACATTGATCTATCTTAGATAGAATCATGAGCCTCAACTCGGTCCTATGATCCCCATCTCATAAGCATGGATCAATGTCAAATATAGAACTGTGGATAATTTCCCCAATCCCAACATTTATCCATATAATATATTTGTGTACCCAACTGTGGCCCAATAGAGGGTTTGTTATAAAATCTGAGCAATCCATAACCAACAGTGTCTATAAAAAGTCCAAGTTAAGCAATACTTGCTAACAAGTGTGCAATGTATATCATTGGTATATTAGCAAAGAAACAAGTTCCAATTGAATGTGAGAAGAAATTATATGAATCAGACTAGCCAAAAAAGTCTCCCTATAAAATAAAGTTTAGAATCCTATAACAAGAAAACTGTAAAAAAAATCCATGGCCTTTTCATAGACATAGTATATCATATTAGTCATCTCCTTTCTATATAACTTATATATCATATCAACCATAGTCAAGCCACATAATGGATCATGTAACATTTAACACAGCTAAGCCATATAATCAGAAGCATCAAACCCCATAAGGGCAGATCCAAGGTAATGTGAACCAGGCCATCCTCAATGAGTCACAAAAGAATCTCAATTGAAACATGGTTAGACTTAGATTGGGGTCCAAGAATCATATCCACATACCATTTCCACTGTGATCCCAACCAATATGAATCTAATGGGTATTGGGACCTATGAAGACCAACAAAATAAAGAACCAAGAAAAATTCTTATTCATGGTGTCGACTACTGATATCATGAACAAATGTTTAGTATACCCATGGTGTCCTATGAAATCATTCATTTTTCAGTTAAATCATAATTTCATAACTAACATAGTCTAGGAGGTTACTCACTCATACAACAATTCACTTTTTAATAATTAAATAGTTTAGATCATGTAATCACATGGAACAGTTGGAAAATCATCTCCAAATCAATCAATCCAATTTAATTCATTTATAACTAAGCTTCCTCTAACCAGGAAAGATCATACACACCCCATGGGTTTTGTTTCAATAGAATAGGGCATGGGATCACCCCATGGGTAAAATAGGTTAGAGAAACAACATATAACTATCTCAAAGTTATTCAATTGAAATCTAAATAGGTAACAATTTCTTCATTTCAATTATTCAATTAATTATCAGGGAACCACCAGAAAGGTTTGTCTTGTGGAAAAATGTCAACTAAGTATATAAAGCACTAAACGAAAAGGTAAAGGTATAGACCACCTATTATAGGTCCATAAGAGGGTATACTTCCCCTTTATATTGATGTTCTCCATTTGCAGCTCAAACTCCCCCTATGAATGGGGATATCCTTTTCTTCCATTATCTTATGAAGAGAAATTGATCTCCCCCATTGTCATTGCATATTATTCCTCATGATTTTTCTCCCCTTTAATGAGTAGGAGGAAACTTTAATAAATCTCAATTAACTCTTTATCCATGTTGGGTTCCCATGTATAGGAAATCAACTGTTAAAGATAGTAGAGTCTTCTTTAATTATTTTCTATCTCCTCCATTGTAAAACACTTAATCCTATACTCTCCCCCTTTATATGTTTTTTTATGATAGGAATAAATGATTAACTTGTTGGGAATCCTTGTACTATTTTTACTAATTTGGTTGTAATATTTATTGTTAAACTACCAAATTTCTATAACTTCTCAGACAACATAAATTGATTGATAAAATTAGTGAGTGAATTTTATGATTATAATTTGGGTTGCTAAAAAATTATCTAAGCCATCTGAGCTGGATATCGATATTGGAAACTATTTTTCTATTAATAATGAAAAATATTTCCATGACACTCATGATTTCATTAAAATTATAGAACATTTTTTTCCACTTTACAAAAAAATTCAAGTTATTTTTAAAACTCTTGTACAGTAAATATTTAGTGTACAAATGTAAAACATATTGGGTGTGGGACATGCCACACCTTTATCTATTTATAGACACAATATTGTGTGAATGGAACTTAATGGCCTTTGAATACCATCTCTAAATCTCCCTGTGTATTAATCTTCTCACACCAATTGTTGTTTCTCAATATGGGGGGTTCCACTTGTTGGAAAACCAACTATATTCGCTAAAATATGTATCATTTTCATAGATACAACTGATACCAAATTTTAATCACCTATGAAAATAATTAGGAAAAATTCTAATTATGATGCTACTATTCAGGTATTTAATCTTCACATTAGTTGTATTATACCACTCATTTCTAGGCCTGATACAATTGGGATTTATAAAAATAAGACCTAACACTATTTTAAAATGTTTGTAATGATGTTAAACCTATTCTAGCATCATTTATTTCTCTTTTAACAACCATACTATTTCATTCCTATGAGAAAAATTCGGATTTCATATTTTAATTTTTGTTCTAGTGAACAACTTATTTTTGAATTTGTATAAGTGAAAACAAGTTTCTCAATACTCATGGATGATTCAGCTTCATCCTTAACATTTATTTTCAATAATGATACCAATATAGACTTCAAGAACTCCCGAACAAAAATTGTTTCAAACACTTACTAATTATAGAGTGACTTTTCTTTAATATGTCTTAAGTTTTTGTATCTAGTAGAACTACACTATTGATTGTATCTTACTCAAAAGGTTGCATGACCAAAAAAATTTTGAAAGAATTTTTTTCATAGGTATATGGGTACTACAGGGTTGCTCAAGATGAGGAGTGGGGATGGTCAAGATCAACCAAACCATCATCTTCAAAATACACATTTACATTTTTTAGATTAAGATAAAAGATTTTCATCACATCTTTATCTCTTATAACCATCCTCCCAAAACACATTCCAAAGGATCTTCTTTATGTGAGACTACAGACATGCTTTTCTTCGTGGATGTGAGAATCACTTACCTTATTTGTCTTGGGTATTTTTAAATTTTATTAATTTATCACACATGTGAAATTTTTTGTTATTGATTATTGGTTAGTGGATATACCATATAACTTCTTTCTACATTGAATGACTCTTTGTCTAATAATCAATACATTCCTTTTAGAGTGTTTTATGAAACCGATTTGGCATGTCTTCAACTTCCTGACTTTGACAGCCTTATTGGACTCCATCATCTTCCTCAACGGATTATCCTTTTTCTGTTCATCCCCATTCTCACAATAGGTACAACTCCAAAATTTCGTTTCTATATTTTATTTCTTTCCTTATAACATAGATGTTGTGAGCAGAATGATTTTGGTGTTTGGTGAACTAATCATTGAGGCTCATTATTATTCTCATATAAATTCAACTTATTATCCAACTTAACATGTGTTTTATATGGATATAATTTATCCGTGTATGTCATTGGAGTGGAGTTTCTTTTTATTTAATCATATTCCTTCAATGCATTATTTCAACTAAAATTCCTTTTCATATGACCAAGGTAAGAATAGGTAAAACATAAACCATAATAATTATACCTCATGTGTGCTTCTCTTGAATAATAAGTTCACACTTCCCAAGTTATTATTTCAATTTTTGGGTTTGGGGATATAAACACATGCTCATAGTGTTTTCAAATATTCCACAATAATAGAATTTTGGTTCAACCTTTCATCATGTATTCTGCCTACTATAATCATCATGGAACCTTTTCTCTGTCACATCATGATTTCACATGTAGACTAATTATATCAGTTAATATAGTAATTTTATAGATTTACATCTTCTCATTCAAGTAATTTATCATCTCATAAATTTCTATAATATTATTATATTTGTCTTCTTTAATTTTATATCCATTTCTCTCAAAAATGAATTAGTATCCATCCCTGATTTTCTTCTCTCCTCAAGCATCATTTTGAGAGGAATGATTCTTTCCATCAATTGTATCTCTATAGAGACTCTTCTTATAGTCACTTGGGAAATAAATTCAGTCATGTATCTTTTTTTACTTTATATTTATTCCTATTTAATTTTAATTGAAATTCTATTCCACTTATTCTCTCCCTTTACCCTTGTTCTCTAAGAGAAAATCTACAATTAAATAATGATAAACATCATGCATAACTTCACACAATTCCATATTCACTTATAAGGCTGGGAGTTATTTTTTTATCACATGAACACTACATTGACTAGAAAAATGATAGTATTTCCAATTCAAAATGTTCACATATCCATTTCATCTTTCATTTAGTGTCTTAAAAAACACAATATTTCTCTAAATTTTCCTTATAATCAGATATAAAAACAGATTTTTTACCTCGATTGGGGAGATCATTATTCTAGGATACTTATACTTCTTTCCCTTAGACATAAAGAAATTTTCATATGTCCATTAATATTATGAATCCACATGTATTAATGGAATCCATAATGATAAGTCTCCTTCTACATAGATTCCTCAAGATCATCATGCAATGACTTTTTGACTGAGCCATCATTCTTAATATTTCTTTAATATGCCTCAATAATGACTCCATGTAGTCTAAATAATACAATTTCATATATCATAATAACTCAAGTGCACCTAAGTGAATCTTCCTAAAATATTTTAAACTCTTTTTTCCATGTATTAAAATTCATTCCATAAAAAAATGATCCTTCACTATAGATTTCATTTCTCTTCAACCATTTCAAATAATGTTAGACAAATAAAAAATAAAATAGCAGGAAATAACCTTCGATGTTAATTTTTTCCCCTAAAGGGTCTTAGAGTGAGATATTCCTCGAGAGGGGGAATCAGTATTCGAAAAACCTTATCAATTTGAAAAAAAATTCTCTTTTATGTCTCATTGGCTGAAAAAATATTTACATCTCAACCTTCAGGATATTATGTTATACTCTGTTAATTATAAAATGATCTTATTATAATCACTTGACTATACATTTTACAAAATATTAATTATATTGTTTGACTATATTTCTTTGTGAATATAGAAAGTAAATAGGACACGTAGATTTTTACATGGTTCACCATCACTTGTCTATTCAAAGGACTACGTTATGGAAAATGTTTCAATTATTAAAATCACTAAAAGTTCACTTAAATTCAATATGATTTAGTCTATTTCACTCCTGCCTAGGGGCACTCCCCTTACAAACATTTTTGGTTGACTCACTATCGCCTAAGGCTCACTGTATTCTTCCTTATCCATTGCTTACTGCTATGATGTAAGATCTCCACACATTGTATATAGACATGTGATCACTTTAAAATAAATCACATTATTTTGTTTAATCTAAAAATATTTGTATATTCTCTATTGTACACTTTGATTCTTCTTTGTAGATATCTTGTGAATTACCTCTTCACAGATTCTTCATTCCAAAACATATCTGTGAACCCTCATTCTTTTATAGCACCTAAAACTCCTTTTAATTTTATTTTGCCACAAAAAAACCTTCTTCTTTGATGTGTGGGATTATTTTATTCTGACACACAAAATGGAAACACTCCTCTCATTATTTCTTCAGTAGTGTCGATGAAAAGTCATAGGTCCCTCTACTTCTCTTCCTATATATGTATCAATGATTATTTGAAGATTCGTTATTCTCTCAATGATTTTTTTGATCCTTTTTAATATAGAATATCATATTACATATTTATAAATATGGATACCACTCTTAGGTTCATCTACAATTCATGGAATCAAATTTTTCTTTATCAAATCCATTAGGGGTCTTGAAAACCCTCTATAATCTTCTTCACAATTTCAGAAACTTCCAATAAAAATATAACTATTTTGTAGATCATATTATTTCTCCTTTTAAAAAAAAACTTTATTTCCATTTAAACAAAAATTTGAATCATTAAAATATTCCTCTAATCCAATCTAGAATCACAACCAAAAATCATATCCCTTGATTATTGAAACACTAAATAACTATTAAACCATCATCTCAGTCTGTATCTTTTGATTTGGAACATATCCATCAGAAACACCCTCAACTATATCAATTATATTTTTATATGAATATATACATGGAAAATTCCATATACAATAATTCCTCAATAATCTGTAAATTTTACAACATTAAGAAATTCTCTGTTTAATAATATCTTCATAACTCTTAAGTTATGCCTAGCTTCTTCAACTTTTATCATGGATTCCATTTGGTGTACCATGAAGTGTATCACATTCAAGAAATATTTGTGCGTAATATGATGTAATCATATGTTGGAATATGTGTCTAGAATAACTCAAAGTTAAATCACCAATGCCTCTAGAGAAATATCATATGTCGCCCACATTTCCCTACGTGAAAACCCAAACGTAGGAAAATAATCTTCTATCACCAAAAATTCAAATGTGGGTCACCAAATCATGTATGTGGAAAGATTAAAATATGTGAATTCAATCATGTATCTAAATTTAATATACATGGGATTTGAATACAATAACTCTTCATGTAGAAGAATTTTCTTATT
This sequence comes from Viscum album, assembly GCA_963277665.1. Classification (NCBI taxonomy): domain Eukaryota; kingdom Viridiplantae; phylum Streptophyta; class Magnoliopsida; order Santalales; family Viscaceae; genus Viscum; species Viscum album. The sequence continues at coordinate 1,254,445,335 of OY728131.1, read as the reverse complement.
CCATTATTTTCATGCACTACCCTTCATATAGCCAAATTTCATTAATCAGAGAATTTTCATATGTGGTCTTCTATTACATAATCTGGTTACATTGTGGAATTTTCTAACATGAACACATTATGTAGATGAATTTTCATATATCCCTCCAACTGAATATTTTTAAAAAGTAAATATCAAAGATGGGTACTTATCCAGATTTATAATAATCTACTCAATATATAGATTTGATCTAAACTACTTTGAAATATCCTTCTAATAGATTTTAGCATTCATGGATCATTCCATGAACTTCTCCAATTTCTATATCATGGCCTTATGCATGAATATTATCAATATATCTCTATTTCACTCATAATGATCCATTTCATCCTCCACATTTCATTGTCAAAAAATCATGCATATATATAAACCAATACTCATTTATAAAAAAACTCCAAACAACCCCTCATCCATCTTGTTAGAAATTCTAATGAATAAAGGTATATAAAAAAACCCATTTTTTACCAAAACATTAAGGGTCGAGTCCTCCCCTATGGATCCGGTATGGTTTGTTCTAGTTCAATCTTGGTGGCTTTTCTTTGCCTTCTCCTACCGCCATTATTGTTGTGAGGTTTCATAATCTGGTAAGGGTACATCCGTGGTTTTTATAGGATCAGATTCATTGCCATTATGGCGCTTCTATTTCAGGACGACCCTGATCCCCTCATCAGTGGTGCCCTTTGGTGCGGGGTTGGGACACCAAGTCCTAGGTGAATATGGCTTGTTCTCGTGCCTTTTGAGTTACTCTCTGGGCTTATGTGGCTTTGGTGGCTGGGGGTTTTGAGGAGGGCAGTAGTGTTGGTCCAGGATGACCTTTGATGGTGGCACTTGAATTGTTCATTACGAAAGGACGAGTGGTTTTTTATTGTGTGGTATGTTGGTATGGTGTTGCATCTGGTCTCAACCCATTGATCAAGCACCAGAGGAGGTTCCAGAGCTTCTCTTCATCATTCCAGTGTTTTTCAAATTTGGTTGTAAAGAGGGTATGACAACAGTCATCAGATTGGGCATGTGCTTTGACACAGGACACTTTCTTGCTATTAAGCCTTGAAATGGTGGAGTGATTTTCCATGTTCATATGTTGGGGAGGGGAAGATTCATGTGTCAGTTTGGTTTGTCTCTCTAGACCTCAGGGTCATGAATTGTTTTAAGTCGATGATGTCTTGGGTTTCCCCCCTTCTTCCCTTAAAAGGGGGTTTTTGTTTTTGTTTTTGTTGAAATATAAAATGTTTTAAAGGCCTTCAGGCCGTTGGATGGAAAACCCATAACATAGGATTTTTTGGTTTATCATGGAGATATTTGTTGGTGTTCTTCATACATCATCCTAGTATTTCTCGGTTATCATTGAATCTACTATCTAATATAAGCCCTTATAAGACTATTTTAATTTAATATGTGAGTGTGTAAGATTGACATGATTTAATTTTCAATGGTTAAATAATTGAGATTGGCTAAAGGAAGATAATAATCTAGAATCAATGATAATGAATGTGGAGTAATGTTTTTCATGAGATTATGCTTATGTTTATATTATATATGTTTTATTATTTTATAGATTATGTGGTAGTTAGTTGCTAATATTTTATTATTTTTGTATCATAAATTAAATTTTTATGTATGTTAAATATGTTAGGATGGAATAGATATTGATCATGTGATTGATAATTGTCAACATAATTTCTTTCATTTGTTTAACATGTTAATGATTTTCATTGATAATATTTAATTTTTGATAAACATAACTTGTGGTTCTTGAATCAATAGATTTGATGGATTATAAAACCATTCATAATTTATTAATAACTTTCCGGATTGTAAGAAATTATAATGTTTATATAATTAATATTAGTGTTCAAATAAATTTGGTTCTTGTTTATTGTAAGCTGGTTTATAATGGTTGTGGTAGTGTTTATTGTTTATTGACATTTTTTATATTGGTATTATTATTTTTAAGCCCTATATTTTAAAATATTAGATCCCTGGTTTTGTTTACAATTAAATCAATATTTTGTGATAGTTTAAAGGGAATGTGTTTGGTTATGTTCACTATTTTTGGTGGTGTCCTCATGTTGTTGACTATTAGATAGTATTGATGGTGTATAAAAGTGCTGGGGATGATGTTTTCCCTATTTTATTGAGTTATAAGTATTCATTAACCATTAAATAATTATTTTCATCTGTTTTAATGTAGTTTTTTTTCTATTTTATTATTTCAATTGTGGAATTACCATCCTTGTTGTAGGAATTTATATTCCTTTTTCATAGAGTTATATAAATAGTAAATGGATTATGAACTAATTAATAGGTATGTTCTATGAGGAATTAATAGTGCTTTAAATTTTTAATAATTACTTGATTAAAAATATATGTAATGGAATAATAGTATGATGATATGAGATAGTTAAGAAGTTATGTGATATAGGTTAAGTAATTTTTAATTATGATGTAAAATATAGTATCTTAACCAAGTCAAATGATTGAGGAATAAAGATTACATGTTTTATAATTACTGGTAACCATCCAATAATAAAAATAAGTTATTTTAATGGATCTTGGTTCAAATTGTGTACTTAGAAGAGTATTATCCTCCTAGTAGTTAGTGTTGGAAACTATTTTTTATGGGGGTTTTAGTAAATTAAATTTGATCTTTAGTTTGTTTTATTAGGATAGTTTTTCTATTAATGACTATTCACTGTGGTTTTGTAATTTCTTATGTCCCACCACTTGATTTAGATAACATTATCAATGCTCGTATTATATTTTGGGTTTTGGGTGACTTTATAAAATCTATGTTTCCAAAGATATGGATGGTGGAATACTCCCCCTACCCAAATATCTCTTCCAAACAAGGAATGATTTGTGTGTATCTTTGTAATTTTATTGATTATGGTTATATTATATTTACTCATATAAGTTTTAGTTAGCCACAGTTATAATATATATGTATATGAGGGCTTCGATGTCTTAATATTTTGATAAATATGTGTATCTAGGTTATAAAGGCTAACATTTACTACATGTGTTGTAATAGATAAAGGTGTATTCTGTATTTTCATGACTCATAATGGATCTCAGTTTTACTATGGTATTATAGGAAGTGATGGTGATTTTAACGTCTTGACTTGGATGGCACTATTTAGTGCTCCAATCTGGTTGTTCACATGGCTTCATGTGCATCTTCCCAAAGACCAAAGGTTTTCTAATATTGGTGAGACCCGAGGGTGTGTTTGTGGCGAGACTATGCATTCATTACTAAAGTGTTACACAATAGTATAAATCATAAAAAACAATAGTATAAGAAGATAAATAACCAGGAATAAGATAAAAATCCTAGATAGTAATATATAAAAAAACAAAAATAATATCATATATAAAGTTATATTTCATGTCATGTATTTTCAAAGAGTCTAAAATAGGCATACAAACATATGTATAATATTTTCATAAAAATGAAAAATATACTAAAAAAGATTTATCCATGCTAGAATCATAATCCTTAGCTCAGTAATGTGCTCCCAATATCCAAAGCATGGAACAAACTCAATCATCAAACATTGGGTTCTTTCCCTAATCCCTACCGGTATCTATTGTGTCTATCTGAGTACCCAACAGTGGCCCAAGATAGGGTGTGAGAAAAAATCCAAATAGGACAACACCAAAAATGTCAACAATAAGTCCAGGTTTTTAAATAAAAGCTATGTAGTGTGATATTTATATCAAAGATATAATATAAAGGAAATAGGTTACCTTTGAATATGTTAAAAAAGTGTGTGAATATTACTATCTAAGCAAGTCGCACTTCAAAACCACAGTCAATATCCAATAACAAGGAAAATTTAAATAAAACATAAGTAAACACCACATCCATGACATATACATATATTTCATATCATCCATGGCCGCATCATATAAAATATATATTATATAAGAAATGGACGAGCTGTATAATAAATCATGTCAAATTTACCATGGTCGAGCTGTATAATCATAAGTGTCATACACCACAGGGCTATATCCATCGTATAGTGATCCATGGAATCCTCATTGAGTCCCAGTATAAACTCAATAGAAAATCATTTAGACTTGGAATTGGGTCCAAGTATCATGTTAACAGATCATGTCCAATTTGATCACAAGCAAGCTAGATCCAATGAAAAATCAAGGCCTAAGACAACCCACAAAATTAATACCCATGGAGAAATATCATCCTAGCCATCCACTAATGATACCATGACCCATGGTGTAGCACACCCATGGAGTCCTATGGAATCATTCATCATTCATTTCAATTATTTTTTCATTAAAAAATTAGCGAGTTTACCCACTCATCCAAATATCAAAATTTAAATGATCAAACAGTTCACATTTGTCTATAACTTGGACAAGAAGGAAAACAATATCATAATTAAACAATTCAATCAATTCATTTATAACTAGGATTACCCTATCTAATAAATATCATGTATATCCCATGGGTAGTGTAGAAATATTAAGTGTAAAGTGATCACACAATAGGTTTTCTAGGTTAGGGAAATAACCTCCAACTATCTCAAAGGTAGTCAAGGGAAAACTAAATAGGTTCCAATTCATTCAGTTAAATTATTCCATTAATTATCAAGGAACTGTAGGAAAGAAAGGGAATGATTAAAATTAGAAACTATGTACATAAAGTGCCAAACCACCAGGTAAAATGTATAGACCACTTATTATAGGTCCGTAGAAAAGTTCTCATCCTGTATCAACTTCTGGTTCAGGACAGATCACAAGAAAAAGAGGAACATGCTAAGAACCTGGAAATAGGTCATATTATCTTGCATCTAAATAAATCTATTGATACCAATAATAATAAATAATAGTAAATAATTAATGGATTTATCTTGGGCATGAATCGAACAAGACTAATGACATCTAATTCTGAGTCCCAATTAAGAAACGGGAGTAAAGCCTATGATTTGGATTCCAAATAATGATCCATGCATAAAGAGTTCTTCCATAAGAGGAAATAAGAAAAGAGTTGAGGCTTTAATAAATTTTAAGGTCAAATGGTATCCTTCTTATTTTAACTAGGATGCATGTTTTGGTTGTATGGTTGGCCAAACTGTGAACCAACGATGTGCCCTTCACTGTGTAAATTGGAACCTCGCATACTTAGTGCACACGTTTTTCCAAACCATGCAAAAACTATTTCTCTAACTCTATCAAAAACTAAAGAAGCCCCATAAAAGGTGTGAAGCTACTTCCACATGCTTTCCGTAAACTATATGTACTACTCCAATCCACTACCTAGGCCTCTCATGGTTAGAAAAACTGTGTGACCTGTACCACACAGTTTCTACTATCCATGTAGCCTATCCTGTTTTCCAAAAAAGCGGGGATCCAGGATCTGAACAGGCCACAGAAACCCCAAATACACCCATTATCACATTGGGTACTCACATTAGGCTATAAAAAGGAATTTAAACTAAAAAATGATAGATTTTTGCCTCATAGAAAATTCCAAGATCTTACAATCTTCCCCCCTTAAAGCAAACTATCCCTGAACTTCCCTCTCAAGGGTTATCAAGAAGTTCCTAAGCAAAAATTCAACTTTTGAGAAACTTATTCTTTATCCCACTCCCAATTACCATCCTATAAGTGGACACAATTCCATATAACCTATGTTAGAGGAACTGAACGGCCTCAGATAACCATTGTGCCCCTATTAATGACACGTATAGGATATTCCTAGAAGGATGCATCTACCTGTACCTATAGCTCATTTGATTATATAGTTTGATATGGGTATAATTTATAATTTAATAGTTAAGATATATGGAGGACCACATTCATGGAATGGTACCTCTATGGTAACCACAATTGATAGGTTACCTGACCGACACTCTTTAGAATCCTCATTGGTGTGACATGTCATGGTGAAAGCATACCTTGTCTCATAATCTGTCTATGTCCTAGCGTATGTGAGATATATAAAAACACCTAATCATAGACCTGGAACTCTATAGATCATCGATGGTGATCCGTGTAAAAATTATATTCAGACTGTGTAGTAGAAATTCACTTCCAGAACAACTGAACCTACTCATAAGTCTCCTATATGAGACATAGTCCCTATAAAGAATCTTTTCTTAACAATAACCAATGTAGGGGTGATCGACATGTTCTATCATAGAAATCCCTCTAATATTCCATCTGTACCATTTAATTATAGATATATTTGAAGGATAATTGAACTAGGTGTATATGCCTCTCTCAAGATACCCCAAAATCCAAGATGCATTCCCTCAACATATTCTATATCACATTAATCGTATGCACTAACTGGTCATTTTTTAGGGTGTTATGTTGTGTTAAGAAGCACATGTGTACCCAAATCCCACCAAAATTTCCACCAGAAACGAGAGGTAAACAAGGAATCCATATCTAAAATGATTTTATGTGGGAACCTATAACATTATACTATCTCACATATATAGAACAGTCCAAGCTCATCCATTGAGAAGGACTCCCTAATAATTAGGAAATGAGAAACATTTTTGATCATGTACACAACAACCCAAACAACATCACTACCACGAGCTGACCTTTGAAAAATTGTCACGAAATCCATCACAACATCATCCCATTTCAACTAAGGAAAGGGTAACTGGTATAAAAAAATTCTAGTCACTGTTGTTTCACCTTCACCTACTGATAGGTGGAGCACCTCATGATAAATCAAGTCACCTAACATTTCATACCCAACAACTGATACTGACAGCGTAAGTCATGATACATCTTGGTTATGTCATGATGTATTTAAAAAAATAAGGAATGAAACTCCCACATTAGCTCATATCATATGTCCACTAAAACCCAAAAGAGACAATGTACATGGATAATTTCACCCTCCCACATAATCTAACACGGAGGTGTGTCCCCACCTTCCATAATCTTCTATAAGACAAGGCCCTCATAAATAAAAATATGACTCATTCCCAAACTATCTGGAAGAGTAGATGTCACAACTAAAGAAAAAATTAAGGTCTTCTACCGACCATCATGTACCTCTAAGTGAATCTCGAAAACTAAAGTCAAACCCTTCCACTCACTATTGGCCTCTTGAATTGCCTGTATCTGAGTCCTCTTACGCAATGCATCGAGCAATGTATTTCCTTTTTCAGACATATGGGACCAATCTTAGTGTAAATATTGGAGGTAATAAAACCACATATGCTACCTCATATTCAGATCACATTTTTTAATTTTATACTTTAGTAATTTATGGTTTGGGTTCACCAAAAAATGATATCCTTGTAAATAGTTTCTGCAACACTGTAATGCATGAACAAATGAAGCTAACTGAAGATCATGTGTCAGGTAATTTCACTCATATGGCCTCAAATTTTGAGGATGAGACATGATGACTCTATCTCTATACACAATAACATCCCATAGACTAATACATCATGTGTCCCAAAACAAACTATAGCTCATCCCTTGCTCTAGAAGAATCGGGATCGGTGCTGACGTCACTCTCCCATTTCAACTCCTAAAATGTATTCTCATATATATCTGAACATACAAACATCACACCATTTTTAGTCAAGACTATAATAGGTGCTTATAATTAAGATAATTCTTATATTAAAGTTATATAATATCTAAATATTCCCAAGAAACATCATATATAAAATATTTTCTTTGTCTGAAACCTAGAAAATATGGCACTCACCTTCTCTAAGTCAGCAGATACTCATGTTTTAGAGATAATATGAACTAGGAAGTGATTATTATCAACACAAAAGTTTCAATTTTTGATCTTATCATATAATTGATGATCTATTAGTGAATCTAAAATGATATCAAGATGTTTGGTGTGGTCATGAAAATTGTGAGAATACACCAAGATATCTTCCATGAAAACCAACAAAAAATAATTTAGATAAGGATGGAAAATTGATTCATCATTTATGTCAAAATTTTAGGCACACTCACAAGACTGAATAGAATATCTAGATAATCATATAGACCAAACCATATAAAAAATTTGTAGGAGGTTTGTATTTAGTTCGAAAATGACCATGGTGACATCTAGATCTCATATCAATTTTTTAGAACACTAGAGCTCCTCAGAGATGATAAAAAAAGTAATCTGTTTGTAGTAAAGGATATATTTTCTTACCCATCAACTAGTTCAATTTCTATTGATCCACACATATCCTAAGGTTAATCTTAACCTTTTTTTAAAATGACTAGAAAACCCCATGGAGAAGTACAAGGTAAAATAAATATTTTTCCCTCCAAGTCCCCCAGCTGCATCTTAAGATCAAAAAACTCTTTCTTATCCATCCAATAAGGAGGAATGAATATCATTGTATCTCATAGAACTAGATAAATGGATAAATCAACATCTCTACCAAGTGGAAAACTAGGGAATTGTTTCTGGTAATATTTCACTATAACGATCACAATTGGAGAGAAATCAACCTGATGCATTACCTGGCCATCTAGATATAAACTAGAAATCTAGGATGGAATCCTAGCCAAAACAAAATGTTCTAGTATAGCATGGATACCATGGATATCACATTCACCACTGTAAATATAAACTCCTCCCTCTTGTTATTTTAACATCACCCATTGGTGATAATAATCAACAATGGAATGATAGGAAAAAATTCATTCTATCCTGAGTATGAATTCAAACTCAATAATCTCAAGGAAATCAATTTTATATAATGTGAAACCCAACAGTATCAAGGGGAACTCCCTCACTGATGTGAAACCTCTATTTTGATCCCCAATGGAGTTCCGAGTGCCATGATGCCCTCATAAAGTTAAACCATGAGCCCAAGTCTTACCACAATTGGTACATATATAAAATAATGATATTCACATATAAAGAAAAGATAGGATACAAGGTTAGTGTAAACTTTGATCATAACTCTCAATGTAGATGTCTAGGGGTTCTCTTTCTCAGGTGTAGACTGTACGGAATATATCTGGCCTGAACTATGGTCCTGTGAAACAACCTCACTACATAGAGAATGCTCACTGTATTGTTGAGGCACAATTGGTGTCTGGATACTCCAGCCATGACCACCACCTTACCTAGATAAGTTGGTACTGATCCAGATCCCAGCCTAAGCCGAAGCTATGATTCCCACTCCCAAACCTAGTTTCAGACCTTACCCCCAACCATAAACTTCTAGAGGTAATTTCTTATAGAAACATTTCATGTGGCCCATTCTTCCACATGCTTGGCACTTGACTGGTTCCTAATCACACTGATTCTTCACATGTCATCAGTTACCACACTGATGAATGAAAGATGCACTACCCACACTAATAGTGTAGCTAGTTCTCATTTCTTGGGAATTCTCAAAACATCACTTCATTTTACTATAAGTTGAAAAACTTGGTTGAGAGGCTACGCTGCTCTACTATGAACCCCAAACATCTCTTAGGTTCTTATCTATAACCAGCAACTGATTTACTATTTTAATAATAGTATTCAACAAAAAAATGTGAAACTAAGATCAAATGGAATGTCATATACCTTCCTTGAAGTGTATCTCCTTTGATTCCTTATTTTCAAGATATATTAGTGAAAAACATTGTATCTATGTAAATTATGCTAAATATCCCATAACTATCATGGTGTCAAGATCTAGATTCATGAACACACTAGGTTGTCTTCTCTCATAGTTTCAAGTTAAAAGTATTTGTAAAATGTTGTTTGTAAATTATCCCAAACCATATCTCGTAGCCTATAATCCTAGTTCAAAACATCCAACTAGCACATTGCTACTCCCTGATGCATGTGAGTAATGATCTTTACTCTCCTCTCAAGAGGTGTCTCCTTGTTCTTAGAAATGAACATGGTAGTATTAAGACACAACTCAATATCCTCTTGACGACCATCCCCTAAAAACATGGGAGGATGTTGTTGGTGGAACATGCACGTCAACTCTTCCATAGATGAGGCATGTTATGGTGATCCTTGGAAAGTCTTCATATAAATTAGAAACCCCACATTGAACTATGCCTCAATACTTATTTCTAGTAAAATGGTTTGTGATACAACTATCAATATAGGTTTATCCACTGGTAGCCATGTTCCCATTACCTCTGGAGCATGGTCTTCACCACCCTCCAAGCATACGACCAGAGGTCATCATAGTGTCATGTCTCTACAATTCGAAACACATTATTATTTTAAGATCAAATTCAAATTTCAAAAATAAATAATTACATAGGTCAAGACCTTCCTATAAATAAATATTACCATATAGATTTCTCTTAATGTGAGGATAGGTCAGAAAAAACTATCATAAACACCACTATATACACTGCCTAATGTCCACTAAAAAGGATGGTTAAATTTTTTTTTACTAATTTCAAATTCTAATTTCCATTTGAATTAATAATTAAATCATTATTTTCTTTTAATGGATAAACCAAATGGTTCACCACATCTGATTCATTAGGTCACACATAACTCATGAACTGAAATTTGGGACCCACATAATCTATACTATAACATGTTCAAGTCTGTGTGGTGGATGGTCCATGACTCAACAAGCCACAATTATCTTCTTAGGGTTTCTACCATATCATAATTAGGAAAACACTTCTTAGTTTATGACATGAACTCGAAGTTCCAACCATGTTCCTCCATTCCTTTCACAACAAATTTTTCAGCCATCAAATATATCATGCGAGAACATATCACTGCCATGCAGACAAGAAATGCACCTTATATGGAATTACATAATGAATGGAATCTATGACCTTTAAAGTGACTATAAATATGCTTGAGATGGAATACCCACACCTCATCGGGTTGTAAAAAAATATAACCCTTAATCATATCAATGATATCATCACAATTCAAGTGCATCACCCAATAGTGTAATCAAAACAACTGAAATAGTAAAATTCTTGAAAATCATAGTTCTCGTTCTAGGAAATTTGGCCTTTCCATATATGTGGATTGGCTACTCCTAGGATATGATCATTACCAAATTAAAATTCCTTCCTAATCCCCTTCTTATTATCACAAAATATTAATCTAAGAAAAGAGAAAATCCTCTAATACCACTGTGTAACATACTGACCTAGATGCCACAATCTGGTGCCCTATGCTGTTAGGCCACATAGCCACAAGCATATCTCCCTGAACACTAAATGATTCTTAAGAGTAAAAACGTCCTTCGGTGTGTCCATGGGGATATTATTCCCTCATTACCAGATTGTAACTTGATGTTATCAATTGTACATATCAATAGTGAAATAAAATAAATAGCCAGACATAATATAAATATCCATAATAGTAATATATAACAACAAAAGATGTAATATCACATACAAAATGATATTTCATGTCTTGTATCTACAAATAATAAAAAATAGGTATACATACATATGTACAATACATGTATCAAAATTCCAAAAAGAAAAAAAAGATCTATCTCAGCTAGCACCGTGAGACTCAGCTAGGTCCTATGTTCCCCTGTTCATAAGCATGGAAAAATGTAAAACATTGAATTGTTGTTTCTTTCCCCAATCCCTACCTACATCCATATAATTTGTTTGGGAACCCAACAGTGGCCCGATAGAGGATGTGAGATAAAATCCCAGTAATCCACCACCAATAGTGTCTACAATAAGTCCAAGTTATGAAATAAAAGCTATGAAGTGTTCAATGTATATCATAGGTATAATTTAAAAGAAACAAGTTCCAATGGAATATGAGAAACAAGTATGTGAATCTGACAATCCAAACAAGGCTCCCTGTAAAATAATGTTTAGGCTCCTACAACTAGGAAACATTAAAGAAAACAAAACTAAACACCACGACTTTTTCATAAAAATAGTATCTCATATTAGGCATCTCTATTCCATATTACCTATATATCATATCCACCACAACCGATCCGTATAATTGAGCATGTAAAATTTACCACAACTGATCCATATAATAAAAAACATCAGACCCCACGGGGTCGGATCCAAGGTAAAGTTTACCAAGACATCCTCACGGAGTCCCAAGATCATATCAATGGAAATCTGTTTAGTCTTGTATTGGGGTCCAATGATAATGTTAAAAATCCATGTCCACTATAAGCCCAAGAAAAATTGATGTAGGAACCTAGATCTTCAATTTAGTTCTGGATTTTTATTTTGCGTTGTTTTTCTAAAAAAATAAAAAATGATAATTTTTTGTGTACATGTCATGTACATATAAGTAAACACCATGTATTTGGGTACCACATACATCCACATACTGGTATTATAAAGGCTGAGTACATGGTTGTGTAGGTGACCTGGTAGACCACCTAAAATGGGGAGCCGGTTGAGGCTAATTCACACTGTGTACATTAAATTAACATGTTGTGTACTTTTATTTTTATTTGAAAAATTAGTGCAGTGTCATGCCTTATACTCCAAAACCTTTTCTTCTTCCCTCGGTTCATACAGGATAGCAACAGAATGGTTGCGAACTTCGATCTCCTCCCAGTTCTCCATCTGAGCTCTGATTGAGATGTCATCAGTTGCGTTGGATTCCCACCAGTAAGTTCTCTATTCCCCTATTACCTTTATTCCTAATTATTCCTCTCTCATGATTTATTGTGGGATGATAATTTTTACCCTTTTGTATATCTATTTTTTAGATCGATTCAAGGGTTTATGTTCATGTGTATTTATCATACGACATGAAGTTAGGAGGTTTGTGCCTCTCTTTGTTCATATTTGGATTATATACGATAAAAGTTCCTCATATCCACGTCTGGGGTTTTTCATCATTACGGAAATAACCCTATTATTTACCTACTATGTCTTATTTGATTTAAAATAGGTTGTTTTGTAGGTGTAAGTCTAGATTCATTGTTTACGGGACACCTCATGGGTGTGTTTCCCTATTATGATTGGTTATGTCCATTTGTCTAGATTGCCTATGAGGTGTACCTTATTTCAATGACTTGAATTTATTATGATAGATGTTTATTGATTATATTAATTCTATGTGTTTTTATTGTGAATTTTATCCATGTAGTAGTTATAGATTACATGTGCTTCCTTGTATCGATATGCGCGTTATTTTTCCAATGGACCATGAGAGCCTTAGACTAAGAAAACTGTGGGGGTTTCCATGTTTATTTACACAGGATCCTAAGAACCTTGGTGTAGTCATTAAACAAGGGGAAATTGACTATTAGAGCTACCCAGAGGTCATTTATAAATTATCCATGCTATTTTTACTTAGGGAGTATTGATTGTGAGAGCTACCTGGAGGTCTACTTTAAATTATTTTTTCTATGTTGACCCAGGGGTATTGACCGTGACAGCTACCCGAAGATCATCTCTAAATTATTATAGCTATGTAGCCCCAGGAGTATTGGATATGAGAGCTAACCATAAGGTCTTTATCATTACTCTATGTTATGTTGGACCACAGGGGTTAGACCGTGATAGCTTTCTGAGAGGGTTGTTTTTTGATGATTGAATGATTGTGATGAGTTTCCAAACTAAAGCACAAGCTCGGACTCAGTCTTACATGATTTATTATATGGCCTTCTAAGACATCTATTTTGTTACAAGTACATAGTGGGATATAGAGATTTTGAATGATTCTGAGATTACCTACTTTAAAGGGAGGAAAAAAAGTAAATGAATTAAATTGAAAACTATATAATTTTTTACTTTTTATTGCTTTTTAGTTTATTGCTTCATTTTTTACATTACCTTATATATATATATATATTCACTGACAGTCAGGAACATATATTTTGCTGGTTTCCAAAAGGGATTCGTCTCACACCCTGTTTAGGTCATTATTTTAGACCCAAACATATTATATGTTTGTAGGTATAGATAAGGGAAAACTCTCTTCATCATCAAGTAATTGATTGCAGTTGGAGCGGGAGATCATGGGACCAAGATGAGGCTTGATATGATATTATATTTTACTTTCTTTTCAATACTTTTTTTGTATTGTATTTCCATCATTGTAAATTGTTTGGATGCTTTCCTCTACACATGTGGCATGCATCATTTATATATATTATCTATTTTGTTTATTACTACCAGTCTTCCGTTATGTAATTCTGTTGTATGATATTACTGCTTCTATTATTGGTTACTATTTTTTATTTGGATTTGTATAATCTTCCAACGATGTAATATTTTCTCCATTATTAGACATTGTCCCTCGTTGCTAGTTGGAAGCCTCTGGCATTTGGGGAAATGCGCTTGAGGTCATGTGATCAATCAGGTATGGAGCACCTTTGGGTGGTACCAAAAACTGGGATGTTACAAAGTGTTAGAAAAGGAGTTTTCTTTTCTACTTTTTTTACTATTTGGAGCCTATAAACATGGATAGAAATGAATAGGGAGATGGTATTAAGATGTTCCCGCGAATAGCTAACCTGTATATAGGAAAAATCCAAGTTACCTCGAATATTTCTATTTTTTAGTTTTTAAATTATTACAGTTGATTTCATTTCACCATTGGTTGAAACACTTGTTTTGTGTTGTCATTATTTATATCATTACAGTTCTTTTTCTATTTCAACTTGATGAGATGAGGGTCTATCTTCTTAAGCATCATATAGGAACTTGCTAGAGATCACATGGCATGCATTCTTTTCATTCCATTTGGGACGAATTACAGATTTCATGTTGTTGTGATAGATGTTGTGATAGATATGAATGTTATTGTGATAGATGTCGTGGTAAAAAAACCTTCTATTTGATAGGGTATTGGTATATGTAAATTTTAATTTGGGTGGACACCAACCTTTGGTCTTTGAGGTTTTATAGGCCATCTTGGATCGGAATTTGGGGGATCATGTTTGAACATTAATTGAATTTGATTAAGGAATGATATGAAATAGGATGAAAAACATTGATTAATGGTGAGTATGGGATCTCACGGATTAGAACAAGTCATTCCATGGAAAAAAATATAAGTTTTTAAGGGTTCCAGGTTTCAGAGGATTACTGTTCGGTAACCCAGACAACGCGGCATGTGATGTTATAAACACACGCCATGTGTTCTTATGTTTGGGATGAATGACTTTTCATAAGTACACACAGTTTACTGGGCATACACGTTGTGTTGTTCTTGACAGTGTGACTGACTGTGTGGGTAGAGGCATAGGCTTGGGAAAACTTTTATTATATCACACTGTGTCTAGATTTTAAATGCAATGTTGTAAAAGTCCATGTATCCAGCTATGTGACAACCGACACAGGTGGATGAAACATATGTTGTACAAACCATGTCTAACATATACACGTTGTGTAGTTATCAAGCATGTATCTAATCATGTGACCAAAAACACAGGTGGATGAGACATAAGGGGTACATGCTGTGTATAGGGTGTGCACATCGTGTATTGTTACACCATGAGAGAACCGTGTAGTTCTAGACGTATAAAAGAACTTGTTAAGGAGGTAATATTCAAGTACACACCATATCACATGAGAAACATGCCATGACTAGGGGTGTTACAGGACCACGATAGAAGGGGTACATTCCCATGTTAAAAGATTAAGGGAACATGTCGTGTAGAGGTTGAGTATTCCATGTAACCCTATTTTAAAAAACATGAATTTTTTATTTCTCCTGATCCATTATTTCACTTTTAAGTTACATTCCCTAATAATATTAAACTGTGGTGTAAACGTTACGTTCAAGAGTAATTCCACCAATACATCCTCCAGGAGTACACCTGGTACAGGGCGGTGATCAGACACCAGAAATGGTAGATCAGGGACTACCAGCAAACCCTCCTATCATTTTCGTCTTGGAACAAGATTTTATATCAGGCGTAGGTGCTAATTCATATTTCTATGAAGTATTTTTGAGGATGATTCAGACTTTTAAAGGAGCACCACATCCTGCCCCAACTATGGAAGAGTTGACGTGGGTGTTCCCGCAGCAACAACCTCCCAGTTTTTTAGGGTATGAAGAACCATAGGCTGAAAATACATGGTGGGAGGCCATTCTTACCATCTTCTATCATATGGAGAAACCTCCTAAGAGGAGGGTGAATCTCATGACGTGCATACTACATGATTCCGCCTAGAAATGGTGAGATGTAATCTCACAGGCGCAACATCATCGGGATATGAATTGGGAATAGATTCATAGAACCTTCTATGATTACTTCTATCCTTACACATTGAGGACCGATCGACCCCAAGAGTTCATACATTGGGAGCAGGGAACTCTTTCAGTGATGTATTAGTCATCTCTCATTGCAGAGTTAGAGTACTTCACATCTATTTTGGGTGGTGATGATTTATATTTCGCTTGAAGGGATGAGGATAGTCTCAGGTACAACATTCAATCCCAGGTGAATGTTTTTATGATGAATTTGGTGACTGCTATAGTAAATCAGGTGTGTATTACTGAGCACAATTTGAGGGAGTTAGGAGCTGCAAGCTAGGGTGGTTTATCATCTAGGACTGGTAAACCATCATTTTATAGAAGGAAGCAACACAGGGAGACTTTACGTGGTGATTCCAGTATAAGGGAAGTATCTATAGGTATCTAGGTGAGGTGTTTCTAGTGCGGGAAGAGTGGGAACAAGAGAACTAAATGCCCAAGAGATATAATTGATTGCTGATCTTAAGGAAATATGAGCCATCTCCAGCCTTTTTTCCAGTTTTTATCACCAACAACTAGTGAGAGGGGATCGGTTATGACTCCAAGTTTAAGATAAGGACCACCAGTTTTTCAATAGTCAGGGAACTGGAGTTCATCCAGTGATTCAAGCTGAGGAGGTGGTCGTTGTCGGGGTAGCCAGATGATAGGTTTTCTGTGATAGTAAGGTGCACCAGCTCAGGGTAGCCAGGCAGGGTCGTAGGTCCATAGTACATGTCAAAATATTTCGATAGAGTAGATGAAGCAAGAGTAGGCTCCCATAACCTCTATAGTTAGAGTTACGGTTCTAGTCACCTCCATTTTTTTATTCTCTTTTCAATACAGTGTATTCCTATAGTTTTGTATTTTTTGTTTTTTTCGAGAGCCTCGAGCATTGTATCTTCAATTATGATGATTTTATGATGTTAGACACTCTGTTGGTGATTAGGATGGTAATTGTATGTCTGTGCCAGGAGTGCCCTCTTGAGGTTGGTAGGTGTCACTTCTTGTAGGACCTCTAAGACTTAGATATGAGAAGCTTCTATGTCATTTTTGGAATGAATTGGTTGGTCTCCTTTCAGGCCATTTTGACCACAATCGTCGTAGGGTGAGCTTCACATCACTAGAGGGCGGGTATTTTCTACACAAGGGAGAATGGGATGTGTAGGAGAGAAAATTGGGACTAGAGCATCATGGTTTGGGATGAATTATATCCCATATTTCTAGTTTATATCTGGATTAATATGGTAATTCACATATGGACTTTACTCTAGTTGTGGATCATTTCAAAGATGTATTTCTATAGGATATTTCAGGTTTACCTCCATAGAGAGAGGTATATTTTGTAACACCCTAGGTAAATAAAGAATATGACATTTTCATATTTATCCATATTTGTCAATAAAATATTAATATTACTTTAAAGGGAACGCTATACTCTATGGCATACCCAATACGCGACAACGAGTTCCTTTGAAATCTTACGTTGCACTGTAATAATAAAATAATATTATTTTAAATGGTAGTTAACGCCTAGACATTGTAATGGCAGGAAAGAACGGAACTAACTAAAAAATGATTATATATGTTTGTCATATATTTTTACTTTCATCCAATAAATGTTAGAGTCATAAAATGAAAATGAATCCAATTTTAAGCGTAAACACTCTAATACTCTTTAAAAGGTCGATTAACCGCCTTTTGATGGTGAACCTCTTTTAAAACCACTTTTTGAAAATTTTATGTGTTATATTTGACCAAATAAAATTCTTCTTTAGAATCAGTACATCCAAGTTTACTTTGTGTGAATTTTTTGTTTTTTTCTGATAAAGTTCAATTTTTAATGAATAGGGAAAAATGTTGTATTTTAATTTAAAACCTCTTTTTAATATAATTTATTTATATTATTATATTATCTTTTGAATTGGTTTTAAAGTGAAATTAGAATATATTTTTACCATTTAATCCAATGGTGGTCGTTGTAATTAATTTCACTTTGAAATTGGATTTAAACTAGTGTCAATCTTTGGATATATATTATTTCATAAAAACACTCTATTTGTTCAAACAGCGGAAATTAATTATTAAATTAATTATTGTAACTTATATGTTTTAAATTTTGTAAAATAGACATCATTTTTTAATTTGGAATATCAAATATAGCTTAGGGTGAAGTTTTGGTATTTTTCTGAAAAACTTCAATTTTTAATGAATAGTGAAACCACTAAGTGGTACTTAAAAAAACTGATTTTTCGTTTAAATGAAATTTTACCACCTATGTGTTTTGAATTTAAAAAATCTGACATACATGGTTGTAATTAGGAATTAAAATGTCTTTCATTGGGATTTATATAATTTTTTGGTGAATAGTAACTTTTATGTTTTTAATCGCGATTAGAGGTAATTAGTGTAATTTAAGGTAAAAATAATGTTATAATAATATGAAATGACCTAGACACATGTCCTACCCTCATTGGATGTGTCATGGACGACCAATAAAATCCATGAGTCATCTTGGGGACCCTATGGATCCACTTTGGTAGGAAACTGACATAAATAACTTTTTATTTAAAGTTAAAATAAAAATGTCACAAACATGAGTTGTTTTACTAAAACAATTTTTACATGGGGTTATACAAGTCATATTTTTTACTATAAATAGTCATTGGAAATATAAAACGATTTCCTAAATCATATAATTTATTTTATAATTTTTAGACATTAAATAAATAAAATTATTTATGACATCATGATGATGCAGTGATTACCTCATTATTTAAAGATTTAAATAAAATGAAAAGATAATGTAAAATATAAGAACTAAACATGTCAAAAACCTATTGTATGGGTTTATTTCGAACCCTTATCACCTTATCCTCGAAATATATAAATGTGGGACCTTTAAAATCCGAATGTCATTTGAAAATAATGTAACTTTTTTTGACTTTCTAAGAGTGCCCCTCCTCTCCTCCTATAAAAGGCCCCCACCTCTACCACCATAACCACACCTCTCAAGCAATTGGCTCTGCCAAACCTGCCTCATTTTGGCTCTCCACATACCTCTATTACTCCTATAATCCTCACTTTGGGTAGAAGTCTTTCCAAGGAAGCCTTTGAGCTCAAATCAAAGAGAGTTACCCGATTTTAAGGTAATGTCTTCACTTGTGTTATTTTGTGTTATTTTGCTTCTCCAACCCCCTAAACTATTTTTATTAATTTATTTTGTAACAACTACAGTATATTAAATATACTATGATGTTGTTATAATAATAATTCGAGCTACACTTACACACACCTACATATAATGGTTAAAGAACACACCGTTTCTGTGGATGGTGAATTTCTGCCTCATGAAACGATGATTGTTCAATATTCTTTTAACACCTTAAAAGGTGGCCATTAAGATGTCACTATATTTATATTTGATATATAATATGCTTATGTTTTACTTAAGCTTCTGTATTTTTCATTTATGGCATACCTTTATGGTTTCCATTATGGTTAAACGCGATATCTTCATTTTAGGAAGTGCGGACTACCGCCCCCTCAAAGTGATTTGATTCGTTAATACCATATGTGGTATGGATAAAGGATATATTTAATGATATTATATATGATACCAAACTGGAATTATAATACTTTTATGTATCATTATGTTTTAATTCCATTAAATAAGAAGTAGAAATGGAAGTAGCGTTCATGCGTACGCACGGCTTACCCATCTCCATGAACGGCGCATTTCATTTCATACCTCTAAATGTTATGTAATATTATAAATGCATGTATATATTGGATATATATGATATATACGATTTCTAAATAATTAATATAATTTTGGATATAATATATATTTTACCACATGAACAACTTGTAATTATAAAGAGTTTATTTTTGACTAAGTAGCAATGATCTACAAAACGACAATTATTAACTTAAATAATTACATAGAGTTCATAGCATGGTAATAAGTGATATAAAAGGAATAATGAACTTGAAAAAGGTTCTTAAGAAAGTTGAAATTAACTCAAGTTTATTATTCAGGAGGTTAAAGAACGATCGAGTCAAGTCGGACCCGAGGTAAGGGATCCTACCCCTCTCTTTCTTTTTAAGTACACTCTTTTATGTCATTCCTTTTAACCTCATATTTCTTATGATTGGGATGTTATTTTATATTTATCTTACTCTATGTTTTATGTTCATATGATGAGAGACCCTATTTTCTCTCATCAATCAATTTTTTAAGTTTTAATTGGCGCCGTTAGGCTGCCGAAACTTCGTAAGGGGCTTTTTATCTCACTTTGTGTTTTCTTGAGATTCATGCTACATTTTTCAACATTTCCATTTGAGTGGTGTATGTACTATCCATTATTCTACTCTTTGTGTAAAATACTTTCGTTTATGAGTATTTACATCAATGTTTTATAGTCCTTCTTTCATGGGGAGTACGTTTTGAAAGTTACCCAAATCGGTTAGGGAACCTTTCTCCCTCCTCTTTTTAAAAGACTTATTTTGTTATGTCTTTTAATTTTCATCTTATTATGTGGGGATATGTTCTTATATATCCTTATTTCCATAAGATTTATGTCCAAGTGATGAGATACCTTTTATATCTCTCATCAACCCTTTTTCTAAAATTTGATGTGACGCCGTTAGGATGTCAAGGGAACTTCTTAACCCAATTTCGATTTATTTGGGTTCAACATGTAGTTATTGAATATGTCATACTTTGAATATGTGTGAATAAACTTTGATTATTTTACACTTAATATCCACTTATATTGGGTGTATTTATATTTTTCGCACATAATTATGAGATTGATTTGTCCTTAATTTAAGGATACCATATTTATAATGGATTTCATCTCAATTTACATTTCCATTGAGAATTCATTGTTGTTATGCACCAATTCACTCTTATATGGTGTATATACTGTCATTTGGAATATTATATCGTGAATCCCTTTATTCTCATGATATTATAAAGTTTTGATTAAATGTTATTCCTCAAGTATTGTATTCAAGTGTCCCTCATTTTGTTAAAAACCCTTTAACTAAAATATAGTTTAAATGTTTTAATGATTTAATCTTATAAATATTTCTCATTAATATACATGTTTTCAAAATGGTTTTAAGGATTTATTTATATGAATATTAATGGTTTAAAATTTTAAAAGCTTCAATGTGGTATGGGACACTTTGATTTAAAAATCTCTTTATTAAATGTTTTAAATGGTTTTAAAAATGGTTTTTAGAATGGATTCATTATTTCAATATCTTAAAATGTTCTATTGTTATTGCAATGTGGGAATGTTATCTTTCCTTTATGCTTAATTTATGTGCTATGATTATGTTATGGTTCTTGGGCATTGTTATGAATACGGGTGGTTCCGTGATAAACTAAGGGCGGGTGAGCCCAGTATAGCTCTCCATTGCATTGGGTAACTCGAAGGAGTTAAACGTTAAGGTTTCTCTAAAGAGATTTAGGGAATATACTGTGATGGGTATTCCAAACGTAACCAATAGGGTTACTCCCTACGTAAGAATGTTATTAATGGCTCAAGTTACCTTTATGTCTTATGATTTCTAGGATTTATTCATGATTTTATGAGGTATGTTAAAGTGTTTATGATTTATGGGTAAAGTATGATTTCATTCTTATGTATATATGTACTCATGGTTCTTTTCCATACTTTTTATAACCCTTGCTGATCTTTTTATGCTCATCCCAAGTTTTTAAAACGTTTTCACAGGACATAAAGCTGAATAGGGTCAAGGATGGGATCAATGAAATGTCAGGCTGTCTAAACAAGGAACTAGACAGGACTCTTTTGTTCAATAGTTTTTATTTTGTGAAAATGATGGAAGCTGTGTAGATGTTTCTACTTTGTAATCTTTGAGATGTAATAGTTATGTCCTAATTCTATAAAACTCTAAACCTGAAAAGATCCTCAATGTGAATTATTCAATGTAATTCAATATTAAGTATGTTATAAGGTCAGGGCCTTATAGTTGGTATTAGAGGTCGGTTTAGATAGCTTTAGAGGTTAGAGTGTTGTTTAATAAAAAGTGACAAGTTGTGTATAACCACAATGGTTAGTATATTAGATAGAGTCATTGTTTTTTTTAATGTTAGAATGAGTTTGAGATAACTTAGATAAGTATATCTTGTTGTTTATCTTCCTCTTTATTATTTGATGATTTTACTGATATACTGACACTAACCTTTTAGGTTTTAGTAAATGGATGGATCTAGCAGGCACCAAAGTAACAGTGGATTTGAAGAAAACTATGACGGTTTTATGAAAGAACAACTGAATGATATGGGAGCTGCAATGAGAACTCTTGTGGTTATCCTCAACCAACTATTTGGAGTCTTGAATGACCATGTGAACCTTAGTGATTTTTATAAGGCATCGTATATGCGAGAAACAAATCCCTACGGAGGTTCAGGTAATAATCATAAAGGTAAGTATGTTTAAAAACCTATGTGTCAAATATGTGGAAAAAGACACATAGGAAAATGTTTCAAAGGGACAGAAAGATGCTATAGATGTGGAAATGAAGGTCATAAATCAAGAACCTACCATAGAAAATGGAAGCATCTAGTTGACTCTAGGAAAGGGAAAGAAGTTCTTTCTAAAGGATCAATTGAATTTTTTAAATGTGGTTTGCATGGTCATTATGCAAACACATGTCCTACAAAGAAGTTTCGGGAATGGGGTCACCAAGATCGTACAAATATTCATTTACCAATACCTAATGCCATTCTGATTGAGGATGAAGAAACTGACAATGAAGAATTAAAGGTATGGATTATTTCTTAACATATGTTTTCCTATTATTGGAATCTTAGGATGTGATTCATGATTTTGTTTGTAGGAAATAACTATTTCAGAATAAGTTGAAAAGGAATGGCTAATGGATCATGAAAAATTTTGAATGAGTAAGAAGTCATCATATAAGGGATTCAAGAGTTATGGTAGATTTTAGGATGATGAAATTCTTAGATGCATTAAGTCTCTTTTGATGATGGGGTTACATTAGAAGACTTTTAATAGTAACCCTAATGTTTGATATACGAAAATTTTATTCAAGGAATAATTATCCTTTCTTTTGTGGATATAGTTATAAATAACCATTTGGGTTTATATGATCCTTGAATTTGAGGCAATTACTGGTTAATACATTTTGGGTTGCAAAATGGAAGATATCAAATAACCTTTGTGGTTAAAATATGTTATTGTTATTTTTGATGAATTTATCTCTTTTTGAAGAATGTTATAAAATTATATATTTTTTGAAAAAGGACAACACGCAGACCATGTGACAACCCGTCGCGTCGGACGAACCTGTGGGAATCGAACCCATAACCAAAGTGCAACTTGTATTTATCGCCTACCACTGGACTACGTGAAGTCCGAGGTTAGTTTGACTAATTCTTTTTAGTTAGATGATTTTAGAAATCAAGAGTACATTTATTTTGGGTTATCTATGGAAATTATTAACCTGTAATGGAGGATATGTGATTATGTTAATTACTTTTCAATATGGGACTTTAAGATAAACAAATGTTATTTGGAGATAAATGTTAATTTTTACCTTGGAATACTATGTGATTAAATCCTTAAAATATTTGGGTTTCAATAATTTTGGGGACAAATTGTTTATTGAATGGCCTTTGTTGAACTTTGGGTTTTTTTTGACAAATTTTGGAGATTAAGAATAGATTTTTATCCTTTTCGGGTATTATCTGATCTCATACTAACCTTTTTGGTTTTAGATTTGGTTATAGTCTAAAGACATGGGAAGTATATAGTTCTCTTTTTTGGACTAGTTGATTCTCTAGAAGTTTATTATATCTCTCTTAACGTAAACAAGTCATCCTAAATACTCATCTTTTGGAAAAAATATGAGTTCATATAAAAAATCTAGTAAAAGTTGAAAGTCAACATGACAAGTAAATATGTTTCCTTATGTTTTAGTAAAACTCATAAATAAATTACTCAATGAAAAGTAACATAAAACAAAAATGTTGTCTGTTAATTTTTCTTATTGGGGAATCAAATACCGTTTAAGCCATCACAGGTTTGTGATTTTCTTGTTGTTAAATTTCTCCTAGACATGTTCACTATCACTCTCCATCAGAACATGACCCTTTTTTTCCCTCTATATCCATATTTTAATACTTGGAATCCTAGAATGGGTTAACTTGGGTGACATTTTTACTTCTCTCCCATTCTTTTAAAGTGATAGTTTTACTGACTCTTGTTCTGATGTGGGATTTTCAATGAAGCTTCCAAGCCCAATTTTAAAATTGTGAGGATACAATTCCCAAAAGGGGGGAGGGATGTAACACCCCAGGTAAATAAAGAATATGACATTTTCATATTTATCCATATTTGTGAATAAAATATTAATATTACTTTAAAGGGAATGCTATGCTCGATGGCATACCCAATACGCGACAACGTGTTCCTTTGAAATCTTACGTTGCACTATAAGAATAAAATAATATTATTTTAAATGGTAGTTAACACCTAGCCATTGTAATGGCTGGAAAGAACAGAACTAACTAAAAAATGATTATATATGTTTGTCAAATATTTTTACTTTCATCCAATAAATTTTAGAGGCTTAAAATGAAAATGAATCAAATTTTAAGCCTAAACACTCTAATATTCTTTAAAAGGTCGATTAACCGCCTTTTGATGGCGAACCTATTTTAAATCCACTTTTTGACAATTTTATGTGTTATATTTGACAAAATAAAATTCTTCTTTAGAATCGGGATATCCAAATTTACTTTGTGTAAATTTTGGTATTTTTCCGATAAAGTTCATTTTTTAATGAATAGGGGAAAATGTTGTATTTTAATTCAAAACCTCTTTTTAATCTAATTTATTTATATGATTATATTATCTTTGGAATTGGTTTTAAAGTGAAATTAGAATATATATTTTTACCATTTAATCCAATGGTGGTCGTTGGAATTAATTTCACTTTGAAATTGGATTTAAACTAGTGTCAATCTTTTGATATATATTGTTTCATAAAAACACACTATTTGTTTTGGCAGCAGGAATTAATTATTAAATTAATTATTGTAACTTATATGTTTTTAATTTTTTAAAATAGACATCATTTTTGAATTTGGAATATCAAATAGAGCTTAGGGTGAAGTTTTGGTATTTTTCTGAAAAACTTCAATTTTTAATGAATAGTGAAACCACTAAGTGGTACTTAAAAAACTGATTTTTTGTTTAAATGAAATTTTACCACATCTGTGTTTTGAATTTCAAAAATCCGACATACATGGTTTTCATTAGGAAGTAAAATGTGTTTCATTGGGATTAAAATAATTTTTTTGAATAGTAACTTTTAAGTTTTTAATCGCGATTAGAGGTAATTAGTGTAATTTAATGTAAAAACAATGTTTTAATAATATGAAATGACCTAGACACATGTCCTACCCTCATTGGATGTTTTATGGACGACCATGAAAATCCATGGGTAAACATGGGGACCCCATGGAGCCACTTTGGTAGGAAAATGACATAAATAACTTTTTATTTAAAGTTAAAATAAAAATATCACAAACAATAGTTGTTTTACTAAAACAATTTTTACATGGGGTTATACAAGTAAGATTTTTGACTATAAATAGTCATTTGAAATATAAAACGATTTCCTACATCATAGTATTTTTTTTATAATTTTTAGACATTAAATAAATTAAATTATTTATGACATCATGATGATGCAGCCATTACCTCATTATTTAACGATTTAATCAAAATAAAAAGATAATGTAACATCTAAGACCTAAAGATGTAAAAAACCTATTGGATGGGTGGATTTAGAACCCTTATCACCATATCCTAGAAATATTTCAATGTGGGACCTTTAAAATCCGAAACTCATTTGAAAATAAAGTAGCTTTTTTTGACTTTCCAAGAGTGCCCCTCGTCTCCTCTTATAAAAGGCCCCCACCTCTACCACTATACCCACACCTCTCAAGGATTTGGCTCAGCCAACCCCTACTCATTTTGTCTCTCCACATCCCTATATTACTCCTAGAAGCCTCACTTTTGGCAGAAGTCTCCCCAAGGAATCCATTGATCTCAAATCAAAGAGAGTTACCTGATTTTAAGGTAATGTCTTCACTTGTGTTCTTTTGTTTTATTTTGCTTCTCCAACCCCCTAAGATATTTTTATTAATTTATTTCGTGAAAACTCCAGTATATTCAATATAATATTATGTTTTTATAAGAATTATTTGAGCTACACTTACACACACCTACATATAATGGTTAAAGAACATACTGTTTTAGTGGATGGTGAATTTCTGCCTCACGAAACGATGATTGTTCAATATTCTTTTAACACCTTAAAAGGTGGCCATTAATATGTCACTATATTTATATATGATATATAATATGTTTATGTTTCACTTAATCTTTTGTATTTGTCATTTATGTCATACCTTTATGGTTTCCATTATGGTTAAACGCAATATCTTCATTTTAGGAAGTGCGGACTACCGCCCCTCAAAGTGATTTGATTCGTTAATACCATATGTGGTACATATAAAGGATATATTTAATGATATTATATATGATACCAAACTGGAATTGTAATACTGTTATGTATAATTATGTTTTAATTCCATTAAATAAGAAATAGAAATGGAAGTAGCGTTCATACGTACGTACGGCTTACCGTCTCCATGAACGGTGCATTTCATTTCTTACCTCTAAATGTTATGTACTATTATAAATTCATGTATATAATGGATATATATTATATATATGATATATAAATAATGAATATAATTCTGGATATAATATATATTTTACCACCTGAACAACTTGTAATTATAAAGAGTTTATTTTTGACTCAAGTAGCAATGATCTACAAAACGACCATTATTAACTTAAATAATTACATAGTGTTCATAGAATGGTAATAAGTGATATAAATGGAATAATTAACTTCAAAAAGATTACTAATCAAGTAGAAATTAACTCATGTTTATTATTCATGAAGTTAAAGAACGATCGAGTCAAGTCTGACCCGAGGTAAGGGATCCTACCCCTCTCTTTATTTTTAAGTACACTCTTTTATGTCATTACTTTTAAGCTCATATTTCTTATGATTGGGATGTTATTTTATATTACTCATATTTTAATTTTTATGTTCATATGATTAGAGAACCTATTTTCTCTCATCAATCCATTTTGGAAGTTTTAATTGGCACCGTTAGGCTGCTGAAATTTTGTAAGGGGCTTTTTATCTCACTTTGTGTTTTCGTGAGATTCATGTTACATTTTCCAATATTTCCTTTTGAGTGGTGTATTTACTATCCATTATTCTACTCTTTGTGTAAAATACTTTCGTTTATGAGTATTTACATCAATGTTTTATAGTCCTTCTTTCATGGGGAGTACGTTTCGAAAGTTACCCAAATCGGTAATGGAACCTTTCACCCTCCTCTTTTTAAAAGACTTCTTTTGTTATGTCTTTTAATTTTCATCTTATTATGTGGGGATATGTTCTTATATATCCTTATTGCCGAAAATTGTATGTCCAAGTGATGAGATACCGTTTATCTCTCTCATCAACCCTTTTTCTAATATTTGATGTGACGCTGTTAGGATGTCAAGGGAACTTCTTAACCCAATTTCGATTTCTTTGGGTTCAACATGTAGTTATTGAATATGTCATCCTTTGAATATGTGTGAATGACCTTTTATTATTTTACACTTAATATCCACTAATATTGGGTGTATTCATATTTTTCGCACATAATTATGAGATTGATTTATCCTTAATTTAAGGATACTATCTTTATAATAGATTTCGTCTCAATTTACATTTCCATTGAGACTTCACTGCTGTTATGCACCAATTCACTCTTATATGGTGTACATACTGTCATTTGGAATATTATATCATGAATCCCTTTATTCTCATGATATTATAAAGTTTTGATTAAATGTTATTCCTCAAGTATTGTATTCAAGTGTCCCTCATTTTGTTAAAAATCCTTTAACTAAAATATCATTTTAAATGTTTTATTGATTTAATCTTATAAATATTTCTCATTAATATCCATGTTTTCAGAATGGTTTTAAGGATTTATTTATATGGATATTAATGGTTTAAAATTTTAAAAGCTTCAATGTGGTATGGGACACTTTGATTTAAAAATCTCTTTATTAAATGTTTTAAATGGTTTTGAAAATGGTTTTTAGAATGGATTCATTATTTCAATATCTTAAAATGTAATATTGTTTTTGCAATGTGGGAATGTTATCTTTCTTTTATGCTTAAGTTATGTGCTATGATTATGTTATGGTTCTTGGGCATTTTTATGAAGACGAGTGGTTCCGTGATAAACTAAGGACAGGTGAGCCCGATATAGTACTCCAATGCATTGGGTAATGCGAAGGAGTTAAACGTCAAGGTTTCTCCGAAGAGATTTAGGGAATATACTGTGATGGCTATTCCAAACATAACCAAGAGGGTTACTCCCTACGTAAGAATGTTATGAATGCCTCAAGTTACCTTTATGTCTTATGATTTCTAGGATTTATTCCTAATTTTATGAGGTATGTTAAAGTGCTTATGATTTATGGGTAATGTATGATTTTATTATTATGTATATATGTACTCATGGTTCCTTTCCATACTTTTTATAACCCTTACTGAGCTTTTTATGCTCATCCCATGTTTATGAAACGTTTTCACAGGACATAAAGTTGAATAGGGCCAAGGATGGGATCAAAGAAATGTCAGGCTGTCTAAACAAGGAACTAGACATGACTCTTTTGTTCAAGATTTTTTATTTTGTGAAAAAGATGGATGTTGTGTAGATGTGTCAACTTTGTAATCTTTGAAATATAATAGTTATGTCCTAATTCTCTAAAACTCTAAACCTGAAAAGATCATCAATGTGAATTATTCATTATAATTAAATATTAAGTAATGTTATAAGGTCAGGGACTTATACATTTCTTTATTGAGATTATTCCAGGAGCAGCACCAGTTTTCATTCCTCCTTATAATATTGCGACGCCATAGTTATAGGATATCAAGAAGCAGTTGGAGGAGTTGATGGAGAAGGGTTTCATCTGACCCAGTACTTCTCCATGGGGTTCTTCTATTTTTTTTGAATAAGGTGGATGATACCCTCAGACATTTTATGGATATTCAAAAGTTTATCTATTTGATAGTTAAGAACCGATATCCATTTTTGAGGATTCGTGATCTCTTTGATCATCTTTGAGGACCCGAGTGTTCTTGAAGATTGACTTGAGATACGTTTATCATCACTTGCATGTTATACCATTAAAAATACCTCTTACAGCTTTTCAGAGAAGGTATGGTATGTTCGAGTATTTTTTTTATGTTGTTTAGTCTCATGAATTCACATACACTTTTCATGGCACTGATGTACCGAGTGATCCATCCTTACTTTGATTCTTTTGTGGTTGTCTTTTGTGGATGATATCTTGGTGTAATCTCAAACTTGACATGGTCATGACATCCATCTTGAGATCTTATTGAGTACACTAAGAGAGAATCAGTTTTATTCTAAGCTTTAAAAATTCTATTTTTGGATGGACCAAATTCACTTTTTGGTTCATGTTATCTCAGAGACATGAGTATCAGTTGACCCAGATAAAGTGAGAGCAGTATTTTCCTAGGATAAGCTGAAGAACTTGTTTGAGGTATGGATTTTTCTGGGGCTTGATGGTTACTATAGATGGTTTATACAGGACTTTTCATACTTAGCAGCACCACTAAAGGGCCTGACTAAGAAGGTTATGAAGTAAATGTGGAAAGATTCATATGATTCATCCTTTCAAGAGCTAAAAGAGAGATTGAATTCAGCACCGACACTAATTTTTCCAGAGTCGAGAAAGAGTGGAACCATTAACTTTGATGCATCAAGTATCGTGTTGGGTATAATTCTTATGTAGGGGGAAGAATTAATTGTTCACAGGTCTTAGTATTTGAGAGAAAATGAGAAAAATTACATGATGCATGATCTCAATTTAGCTGCAGTTGGGCATTCTTTAAACTATTAGAGACAATAACTTTTGGGAGAACATTTTGTGGTATACACTGTCCACAAAATCCTCAAGTATATTTTTACTCAGCATGATCTGAATTTGAGATAGGAAAGGTGGGCAGAGTTTCTTTGGTATTTTCTCTTTGATATTGCCTACATTCTGGGGAAAGGCAACGCCGTGGCTGATGCGTTGAGCTGGATGACTCAGATATGGACAGTTCCAAAGGCCAACTGTGAGTGGCATCTTATGACTCTATTCTCTGAGATTCATTTAGAGGTGCACAAAAGATAGGGGAAGACATTTATTTCTTATATAGATGTGAAATCTACTATACTGGATCGAGTAACAATGAGGCAACTATTATATTCTGAAGGCCTAGTCTTAAAGAAGAGTGTGTCAGGTGAGAACCCTACTCAGGGGTGGACCGTAGGCAAGAATGGTTTTTTTTTGTTTTCATGGAGGCGTATGGGTTTCATCAGACATATGTGAGGATCTTTTACAAGATTTCCATGCCTCGCCATGGGCAGTTCATCCCGGTGTCACCAAGATGTATCAAAATCTACATTGTCAGTATTGGTCACCTGGTATGAAAAGAGATGTTTCTTGTTTTTTTATAATATGTTCCACCTGTCAGTAGGTGAATAAGGAACATCAGCGACCAGTTGGGATTTTATAGCTGTTACCCATTTTTTGAGTGAAAGTGGAATGATGTTGTGATAGATTTCATGATGGGTTTACCAAGGTCTCCTTGAGGGAATGATGATTTTTGGTTTGTTTTTGATAGACTCACAAAGGATTCACATTTCATACAGATTAAGGAAATCTTAATTGTGGGTGAGCTCGGAAGGTTTTACATCTGAGAGATTATATGTTTGTATGGGGCTCTATAGGTACTTCTGAGTACAGCTTACCATCCAAAGACAGATGGCCAGTCTGAGCGCATGATTCAGGTTTTGGATGACATGCTTCAATAATGTGTCCTAGACTTCGGGGGATCTTGGGAGAGACACATGCCCTTAGTGGAGTTTTCAAACTATAAAATTTTTCAGGTAACGATTCAGATTTCACCTTATGAGTATTTTTATGGTAGGAAATGCTTATCCCCCTATGTTGGCTAGAGGCAGGAGAGGAATCTATATTGGGATCTCGCCTTGTCTAGGAGACCGTAGAGTTGGTGGAGTTGATTCGGAAAAGGATGGCTATGGCACACTATATCCATAAATATTATGTCTATCGATAGAGATTACCTCTAGAGTTTGAGTTTAGAGATCAATTTCTCTTATGTGTTACACTGATGTTGGGACGCAGTTGGATTAGGAGGCACAAAAAGCTTTCACCAAGATATATCAAACTATTTGAGGTTTTGGAGAGAGTTGTGTAGGTTGCCTATTGGTTTCAGTTTCCTAAGAGGTATCGGGCTATGCACAATTTCTTTTTTGTTTCTTAGGTATGACGTTACTTTTCAAAGACATCTCATGTTTTTCAACCAGAGGAGGTTGAGTTAAAGGTAGATTCATCCTTCGAGGAGCACCCTATTTAAATTGTGGATCATGGCATGACGGTTCTCTGTGGCCATTCTATTCCTCTGGTACAGTTGTTATAGCAGCATAGGTGAGTACAGGATGAAACTTGGGAGAGGGACGCTGACGTACGATCCCTATGGCTAGAGTTGTGTAAAGATTCTTCTTTACCACCCTTAGAAGAGAAATTTTGGTATTAATTTCATTGGGGGGGGGGGTTGTAAGAACCCTGATCTTTATTTCAGGTATTTCTCTTTTGTTCATGATATTTTTTAGGAAAAGGCGTGAAATGAGAATTTTCTAAGTACATATTGTGTACTTAAAAGTAAATTTCGTTTACTTGGGTACTGCGTACAACCACATACTAGTCGTAACACGGACGAGTACATGATGTGTCAGTGACCTGGTAGACCGCCTAAATTAGGAGTCAGTTGAGGCTAATACAATGTGTGTGCTTTAAATGAACACACCGTGTAATTTTATTTTTATTTGATAAATCAGTTTGGGGTCACATCTCATCACCGAAAACCTTTTCTTCTTCCCTCAGTTCATACCAGAGAGATATAGAATGACCAAGAACTTGGTTCTCCTCCCAGTTCTCCATCAAAGCTCCAATTGAGACGTCGTAGGTTACATTGGATTCCCACTGGTGAGTTATCTTTTCCCCTAGATCATTTCTTCTTGATTCTTCCTATCTCATGAGTTATCATGGGATGATCACTTTCACACTTTTTCTATATCTACGTTGTTCTAGTTCGATTCAATGGTCGACGTTCAAGAGTATTGACCATACGACATCAAGGTAGGTGGTTTATGCCTTTCATTGTTTGTCTTTGGATTATATATGCTAAAAGTGTTGCATACCCACGTTTGGTGTATTGATTGATTGGGTAAATAACACTATTATTTACCTTCTATGGATTATTTAATTTAAAAGGGGTTATTTCAGATGTGCAAGGTTAGATTCCTTGTTTACAAGACACCCCATGGGCATGTTTCCCTAATTTTATTGTTTATGGCCATTTGGCCTATGTTTCATGTGAGGTGTAACTTGTTTCCATGCCTTGAATTTATTATGATGGAGTTTGATTGATTATATGAATTTCATGTGTTGTGATTGTGAATGGTATCCATGTTGTAGTTATAGATTACCTGGTATTCTTTTTTATGATATGTGCATTGTTTTTCCAATGGACTGTGAGAGCCTTGGATTAGAAAAAATGTGGGGGTTTCCATGTTTATTTACACAGGACCGTGAGAGCCTAGGTGTAGACATTGAATCACGTGGTATTGACCGTGAGAGCATTGTACCAGGAAAACTATTGTAGTTTCCATGTCTATTTACACAGGACCGTGTGATCCTTGTTGTAGAAATTGACCCAGGTTGGGTATTTACTGTGAGAGCTACCTAGAGTTCATTTATAAATTATACATTCTATGTTGACTCAGGAGGTATTGACCATTAGAGATAATCTAAGGTCATTTATAAGTTTTCTGTTCTATGTTGACTCATGGGGTATTGACTGCGAGAGCTACTTGGAGGTCATTTCTAGATTATTGATGTCATGTAGACCTTGGGGTATTGACCATGAGAGCTACCCAAGAGGTCATTATCATTACTCTATGTTATGTCGAACCATAGGGATTTTACCATGAGAGCCTTCATAGAGAGTCATTTTTGGATGATAGAAAGATTTTGATGAGTTTTCAAGCCAAAGCACAATCTTGGACCCAGTCTTACTTGATTGTTTAGATGGTCTTCTAAGACATCAGTTTTGTTACTATTACACATGGGGATATGGAGATTAGGAAAGATTCTAAAATTACCTATTGCAAAGGGTGAATAATAAATGTAAATGAATGAAATTGAAAAAATTTGGATTTTTTAATTTTCAGTACATTCTAGCTTATTGCTTCTTTTTTCAAATTACATGCTATATATATTTTTACAGACAGTTAGGCGTAGATATTTCAGAGGGTTCCTACTGGGATTTGTCTCACACCATGTTTGGGTCATTCTTTTGGACCCAAATAGATTATATGGTTGTAGGTATATGTAAAGGAAATATACCTTCATCATCATGTACTTGATTTTTATTGGAGCTGGAGATCATGGGACCAATATGACACTTTCGATGCTATTGGAGTTTAATTTATTTTCCGCACTTTGGTTTCTGTATAGTATTTCCATCATTGTGACTTGTTTGGAAAGTTTTCTAGACATATGTGACTTGGATCATTTATATATATGCTCCAATTTTTCTAAGACTATCAGTCTTCCATGGTTTACTTCTGTTTTATGGTATTACTACTTCAACCATTAGTTACTATTTTTTATTCAGATGTGTATACTCTATCAATGAGGGCATAGTTTTCAAATTATAAAACTTTGGCCCTCTCTTTTAGTCGGAAGCCTCTGGCTTTTGGGAAAATGAACTTCAGGTCATGTCGCCAACTGGGTACGGGGCACCTTTGGGCATCACCCGGAACTAGGACGTTACATGGGATCTAAGGGGTAGCAAGGCCAAGACATCCCATAGAATTATGACCGAAGAAGAAATCACATTCAAGGTGTCCACTCCTGATATCGTGACCCATGGTTTAGCATGCCCATGGAATCCTATGGAATCATTCATTATTTAATTCAATTATCATTTCATAACAAACACAATAAATGAGTTTACCCACTCATAAAAAATTTCACATTTAAAAAATTAAACAGTTTGAAACATGATATCACATGGAAAAGGGTGAAATCATCTCCAAATAATTCAATTTAATTTAATTCATTTATAACTGAGATTCCACCATAGCATAGTGCTTGTCTAGTATTAGATTCTGATTTGATTCAGATTAATTAAAATAGAAGTAAAGAAGAACCTAAAAATAAATCATTATATCTTGAACCTAAATAAATTCATCGATACCAAGAAGAAGAAATAATGGTACAAAAGAGATGGTGTACTCACTGTCATGAATCTAATGAGACTAGTGGTCTTAAATTTCAATTCCTAGTCAAGAAACTGGAGAAAATATAATAAAATGGATTCACGGTGGATCTCCCTTCATGAAGTGGCTATCCACTATATGAAATAATAAAAACAATTAGGATAAAATATTTTTTAAATGGAAAATAGTAGATTCAACTCTTTTTATTGATCTACGCAGTTTTCACCAAAATCATTAGTTGAATACTGAGGAAAAAATAAGGATTCTAAGATGAGATATGGGAATTATAGAATTTATTTGGGCATATATTGGAAAAACCAATGGGATTTGATGGTTTTGATAAAGGATAAAAGTGGGTGGCCTTTCATAAGTGAGGTGATTGGTAAACTTGTAATTTTTAAAAAGAATAAATTCCACACATGTTGTTTTGATGTCACAAGGCTCCAATAATCGACCATTCTAAATAATAGAAGGTATAAAGTTGAAATATGTCTATAAAAAATATTTTATACAATTTTTATTTCATTTTAAATATTTTATTTTATTTTAACCCTAGGGTAAATCTATTATTACTTTAACCGTAGTTATTTATTTTTACTATTTTCACTATTCATGATGGTCAAAAATTAGGTTGACATAATAAGAAAATAAAAAATATTTTAATTATAAATCTGTAATCCATTTTACCAAATTAAATCCATATAATTTCCAAAATTAAATTTAAAAAAACCCTAGAGATGTAATGAAAAGGTAGGTTTTCAAGGATATTATTTTTCAGAAAATGATGATTCTATATAAACTCAAGGACAAATAATAATCATTGTATGAAAATCAATTAATATTTAATGATATATAATCTATATATTTGATTTAAAATATTCTGAATCAGGAATTGTTTTAATTTTTTAAAATGGGAAAACATATGTATTTTTAAATAGTTTTTTTAGAAAACAATATTTTTTAAACTAAAAAAATCATTACTAAAAACCAATATAAATAAAATAGAAAAGTTATAAAAATGATTAAATATAAAAAAATAATACTTTTTTACTTTAAACCATATTCAAATGAAAATGGGACTTCTAAATTATATAATTTATTTAAAATAAAATACTTTTTTATGAAAATTGATATTTTAAACTATTCACTAAAAAATCTTAAATCAAAAAAACAAAATTTCACCTTAGGTAAATTATAATATTATGAGTTAAAGAATAATATTCATAAATTAAAATTAAAATTCTAAAATTTATTATTTAAACATTTAAATAAGACAAATATAAGAAAATTGCTTCATTAAAACTATTTCTTTTTTGATCTAAAAATAACTAAATATTTTTATAACGAATATACCTATATAATTATTATAAATAAATATGAAAAATAGTATTCTATAATCAATAAGGGTTTTGTATAAAAAATTTATATTATGTAGTAAATGTATATATTATTGTCTCATTGAAATTGACTAACCATTCTGGATGCATACATCATATATCACTAATCTAAGAAGATGATAACATAACATGTAACAAAATTGAACATGATAATATATTTCATTAGTAAAATTTAAAAGAGGGTCCAATTTTATAAATATAATATTTGAGGATATATCACATAATGGTTAATATTAATATTCTGTATGATTAATAACATTACCATCTACCATAAAATTAGCTTACCGTCAATTTTGTAATAATAAATGTATCAAAGTGTGAATTATGTCATGTTGTTTATGTATTCAGCCTAGTATAATAAGTATTAATATAAATTATATTCCTATAATTATGTCAAATACTATTTTTATGAAATTCTATTTTATTTACTCTAACAACCCAATCTATAAACCAAGTCATACTTGTTTCTCAATATGGAACATTGTATCACAAAATGAGCCTTTACACAAATTAATATTAACAAAATTTCTAAGACATTCTTTTTCATTAAAATAATTAATTATGGATAAAAAATACTTTTATCTTGAGGGGTAAATTATCATTTCACTCTCATAAAATAAATAATAATTTCATGAATTAATGGTAAAGTATAAATAACAGTTAATAATAAAACCATGATACATTTTATAATCTCATGTATTACTCCAAATGAACTACATTTTCAATTAAGAAAAATAAAAATATATTCATACCTAATCTTTGGTATATTAAATTTATTTTTTTACTCACTATATGTGTGTTTTTATGATATTGGTTTTGACAATGGGATCTATAAGGTCCCAGATATTTCTTACGGTGTATTTTTTGTTAATATTGCAGTTTAAGCCCCTTATTATGGTTGAAATAAGTGTTTCGCAAGTTTATGGGAGGACATGGGGTTTTCCAGGGGTTTGAGACATGAAAGTGGAAGAAAATAGAGTTCCTCGGCATGTTACATAGTTTGCGCATGCTTAGGGAAAACCATGCGGGAATCCCAGGTAACCGTGCAGCCATAGACATAGGCTTATGTATAGTTGATGTACAGTTATGAAAATGATGTATAATCCCTAGGAAATCGTTTAAAGCGGTGTTTCTCAGATATTATCCGACACGCTTTTTGGAAAACTGTGTTGTTAAACCGTGCGGCCCAAAAAATTGAGAAAATTACAAAAATACAATTTGGGGATTTTAAACCCCACTCGGGATTTCCCCCATTACCCCTCCCATGAACCCTAGAAATGATCAAATATTCCAATATCAACCAAAATTTGTTTATGCTTCAATTATTGGTCATTTTATATTCAATAATTTGTGGATCGAACATTCAGATAAGGCTAATCCCACTCCTTCTATTTTTGGTTTAGGGACTGCATCTCTTCCTTATCTCCATCTAAAACTCCAAAACCTTTTTTTTCTAGAGATATTTAGGTTAAGGATTAAAGGGTGGTTGAATGTGGATCCAAGACCACAATTAAGAGTGTTCTCATTATTGGATTCGAGAGAGCTGGTCTTCAAGTATTATCCCATAGTTTTATTTTAGATTTCTTCATGGAAGCTTGTGTCCTTCTTTTTCCCTATTTTTTCTCGGTTCCATTATATTTTTTGCTAAAAAGGGGTATAAGTGACCAATTAAAACCCTCACGATCCCCATGGGATTTTTATAGGATGAATTAATCATTTTGGGGCCTCCCATGGGGTGCTTGAGCATTTCAGGACCTAGAAAGGGGATGGGTAAATGAAGGGTTTCCTAGTAATAATGTGGAACCCATGAAGAACATGTTTTACCATTTTATTAAGTTGTAAATGGAATGATGATAGTTGTTACTTGGGTGTTATGGGCA
Source organism: Viscum album (assembly GCA_963277665.1). NCBI lineage: Eukaryota > Viridiplantae > Streptophyta > Magnoliopsida > Santalales > Viscaceae > Viscum > Viscum album. The sequence goes on along the minus strand of OY728131.1, from coordinate 1,254,407,337 downwards.
TAAGGGGTTGTTTGACATATCATGAAAATGGTAGAATTGAGTTGAATGAGATTATATTGATTTTTTAATGAACTTTGGGTAGAAATTCCTAAGAGGAGTAGTGCATATTAGATGGTGAACTTTTAATAGATTAATGAAATGGAAAAGTGATGAATATGTTGGTTCGGTTAATACAAGGGACTTATGGGGTAATCCTGAAGGGTGAAATGTAATAAAGTGTTTGTGCCTTGAGAGACAAAAATTGTAATTATAGTGAGAAAGTTAGTAAATGCTTGTGAAATGTTAAATGGGATAAATGGGTTAAAATATGGTAATTGATGAACATTGGAAAATACAATGGTGTTTTGGAATACACTTAAGGGGTTAAGGAATGATAATGGTAATTTGGCTAAATGGCCATGAATTTTGAATGGTAAATGTATTAATGGGTTGTGGATTAGTATTAATTTTCATGTTTTTTGTTATTTATTGTAATCTCTAATGGTATTTCTTATGATTGTTTGTGTTATGGTATTTTTGTGGTGATTGGATAAATAATAATGTACACATGGCTTGGTTGACTGGGGTATTGACATGAAGTTCTATTCCCAAGAGTCGAGTTAGACTGAGGATCTAAACTCTAGCCTATAAATGCATGGGTTAGGGAAGGGTATGGAGGCTCTATTCCCCTAACGGTTTCATTACACCTGGACTAAGGGTTCGAGGTGAGAATAATGCGTTGAGGTGATATATGTAGCCCTAGTGAGATATGGATTTGAATTGTTTCCCCTATGCATAATGATTGATTGTCTTAGACCCATGTTAGGATGACGTATATGTCTAACCAAAAAACATGTGTTAAAATGGATCATGTAATAAGAATGGCATCATAAAGTGAATTGGGAAAAATACTAGTCATGAATTAAATAAACCTTGTTAACCAATGGCACCTGAACTGTCCCTTGTTTACATAACATTTATTTTTCACTTTCATGCACTATCTATTAGACTGGATATTTTTTTAACACTATTGGTGGTGGCTAACTGATTTTTTTACTCACACCCTACTCGAACTACTATAGAGTACCCAAGAAGATTTCTTAGATGCAGGTCAAGACAAGGGTAAAGTCCCTACACTAGGATGTTAAGTTGAACTCAGGTTTTACATAGAGAAGGATCTAGAAATAGTGTTGGGACCCCTTTGGGGATTGGTCGTTTGTATTATTTTTTTGGTTTTACTCACTTGCACTACTAGTATATAATGTCATTATTAATGTTAAATTATGGGTTGTGCCTAGTCAGAAGATGTTTGGATTATATGTTTACTAGTTGTTTCATAGTGTTTCCTTTATTTATATTTTTTTTATGGGGATTACTCTGGTAAAGACGGTATAGTCTCCCAACATGACTCATTAGATCCTATCCACTAGTCGAAAACCTCTAGTGTATGGGGAGGGGCACTTGATGTCATGTGACTACTCAGCTTGGGGCCCCAGTTTAGTGGCTCCCAGGTCGAGCACATTATAGGATTATGGTATTTTCTTTTATATCCACACAAAATATCATTATAACTCATCTCTTCATAATTTTCCCAATAAGATAGTATTTTTAAAGGTTTTCTCCCTTTTGTTAGGTTACATTTCCTTAAGCATGGTGATAAATTAAGTGTTTTCATGAATCAAATATTTTGTTCCTAACCGGATATGTATCAAACATTGTTTAGATTTCAACATTATGATCCAAATATATTTCTTCACAAAATAAAAAGTAGTTTTGTTATTTTCTATAGTTACAAAATATTTTGTTATTGGCCACATAGAATTATTTTAACTAATGGAATCAAGATTATTCTAGAAAAAAACTAAATTTATATCTTAAATCAACATTATTAGTTATGAAGCTAACATCAATGTAACATTTTGTATTGATATATTTCTCATATCCAAAATCATGAATACATACTTAGTTAATTGTGAGTAATTTATGATATTATTTACCATAATATAGTGAATATATCTCTAATTTCATTAGTGTCAATCGGTTTATGTTCAAATCTTAACAGACCTTGGGTTATGTACCCAACATAGTATACATGGTTGATCTTATTATCATAGTATAAGTAATACAATTCATGTATATGGTTTATATTAATATATAGTTACATTAATAATTGGTAAGAATCATACCATATAGCTCAAGTGAAAACCCCTTCATGGATTCCTCCATTATAAACCTCTTTAACACTTAACTAATATAAATGTTTTTACATAGACCAAAGAAATAATTAGATATATATATATAATACATCATACCAAGTATTTAGGTATATTAACTCAGGTATTCCATCGAGAATCATATACCTTGAAAAGCCTTAATATATGTCAATGCATTAATATCATATTAAATAAATAGTAAGTCATTGATTCACAATTCCAAAAAAATAATTCTTCCTCTATCCCACTTATATACACAATATTAATATATAATTTGGATAAAATAAAACTTTTTTAGTGAATCATTAAGATAGATATTCTTACTTTGAGATGTTTTCTTCTATCCTTAAATAGATCATAACAATTATCAGACCTTAACAACACTATTTGGATCCTCAAAAACGTCATGTCATATCATATACACATCTTCATTGATATGCACATTAAATAAATTTATTTTTATATCCTTACAATAAAAAATCATAATAATATATTTCGGAAACAAAAATATGAACCAATTTTATAATTTCAACTAGTTAAAATACTTCTTCAGATTCAAAACAATTTTTTATTAAACCATTTTAACATTAAAAAAATATTTATAAGTAGACACTCTACTAACTATGTTTGATTTCTTCGAGAAAATAAAATGACACATTATGGGTATTAACCATCCAGTTGGTTCAACCATGTTCAAAACTTGATTTGTGTTCATGAAGTCTATTTTAGATCTCATTGCCTCTAACCATTTATTAGAATAATAAATTCTATATTCTTAATATGTTGTATAAAAATATTATATAAACTCATAATCATCATCATTTAGCATATAAAACCCATAACTCTCATACATTAAAATAAATATTTTCATAGTTTCAAGGTTTTTTATATCTATGTTGTTTATTTTCTAAAAAATGTTTTAAAACTATCACAAATTACATCATAAGATCTAATATTGATTATTAGTTTTAAACATGAAGATGTTAAATTTTCATCCCACTAATTCTTTAATAAATAAATTCATTTTCATGAAACAATATTCCTTGATCCAAATTACTTTTTCTTGGTAGGATTATAAAAATAATATACCATTGTTTCTTTAAGATACCTTAAAAATAGGCTTTCTAAAATTTATGACCATGTTTATATAAAAATATTATGTTTCACATAATATTTGAAACCCTAAATTATCATTAAATTAAATTTTGGACATTTCTTATTTCATATGACATAATTTTATCTTTTTATTTCCCTTATATAGAATGAAATAAACTAATTAAGTATTCATTTCAAGATATTATCCCTTAAAAATAGTAAGGCTACAATGACTCATCATTAATTGAACTAGGTCTAACCAGCAATGATTATTTCATAAAAACATATAATTATAGTAAGTTATACCTTGAGGATTGGGTATTGAAATAAATTCATAGTCTACCAGATGATCCCTAAATTCATTATATAAGTATTCCCCACCATTATCTGATAAAAGTATCCTAATACTCTCCCCAGTTTTATTGGGACTTCACATTGATTATCATTAATCATTTAAAAGTTTTTAAACATATTCAACAAAATAAAAACGTAACGATACTAGAAAAAAATATTATTTAGTGTTATTAATAACTTAGCATCACAATTTTTTGGGTAATCATTATCCGACATGCACCACTATGTATTAGGTTTAATATCTTGAAAAAAAAATTATTCTTTGTATAAAAATGTGATTTCATAAATTTGTAGAATAAATTATATTTCTATATATCAAATGATCCATAAATAAATGATTCTTATAAACAATGTCTTTGGATTATTTTTATGTGTGTATCATTCTTATATCTAATGAGACAGAATAAAATTAGTATTTGAGTCATTACTTCTAACCTTTTTATATTTAATGTTATATATTGAATTATCTATGGCTATAATATATAAAACATTAAACATATTTTTTATTCCATAAAAAATTAACTAGTATATATGTATATATATAATAAATATTGTTATTAATCATTAAAGAAAACACTTTCCTATTCCAATAATAAAATTTATAAAATATATATTTATGGAATGAACATAGTAAAACAATTAATTATAATATTAATCTATAAAGATGGTATACATTAAATGTTCCTAGATTCAATGAAAAATCTATTTCTCAATTTCTAATATATATATATATATATATATATATATATATATATATTCCCCCTTAAAAATCTATTATATTTTTTAGTTGATGTAAATCATCAAAAATGTATGATTCACAACCTGTATCTAATAACCATGAGTCAAATATTTACAAAAAAATGATTTCTATATAATTCAATTCATTATAATTTTTAGGTTTCTCCATATATCTTGGAAACCTTATCAAGATATACTAGAAATATATAATGTATCTAAAAATGAATTATGTATTTAATTAAATTTAAATATATAAAAATATTATCATGTGATTATCCTGTTTTTTAAAATATATAATAAGAAAGATTATTAAATATAATGCCATAAAAAGGATTAAAACTTTCATATTTAGTATTAGTGGTCGAAGATCCTTATTTTAGAAAATTTTAACATAGAATAGACTATTCTCTCATCTCTTAGTTATTTAGTACAAAACCATATTGATTATATCATTTATAACTCATTGATAGTTGAGTAGATAACGCATTTCATATAACATATCGACCATTTATTTAATGTAAATTATTTATTTTATTTTTTTTATTATGGTTTTAGAAGTGTTTGAGGCTCCTTGTAACATACATTAATTTAAATTATTAATAGACTCCTCTTTTTTGTCTTAATTTATAATCCCTAGAACTCAACATTAAATAATTATTAATTTTACTTTTCACTTACCAAAATTATGGAGTCTATATAAGGGTAAATTCTCTCAAACTATAAATATGATAGTTTTTTGTGTTTTGTAAATGTAAACATGAATTTATAAAGTTAATAAAAGGGTAAACTATCTGATGCATAAGCGAGTGTGTTTTTATCTTTTATATAAAGGTATACTCTTCTTTCCATTCATTTTATAAGACTTACCCCATGTTTTCAAATGGTTTTTAAAGGTGAACCTTTTCTATTTAAAGGTAGCCAGGGGTTTTCAAAGGCTACTTAAGAGTATCTTATCCTATACGAAATGGTAACTCAGAGTTTCTAATGGATGTGTAAGGGTAGGTAAGGGTTGAAAAGGGGTATCTTATTATTTTAAAAGGTTTTCTAATGGTAAATAGACCTATTTAAGGGTAATAATTATTCTATCCACTGTATAATGGTAAAACTTATTACCCAAATGTGAATTATTTTGTTTTAATAATGTTAAAACCATGTTACACTTATGGAGAACCCTATATGAAAAAAATATTTTTAAGAACTTGTTTTCATTTCTTTTTACACATTTCTCCATTGTAACACTTTTTAATGATTTTAAGAGTCATAAATATTGTGAATTTAATTTTTATGACTTGTTAAATATTTCAACTCCTACATTAAAATGTTATAAAACTTATATATATAATATTCAATTAAAATGTAAAATCAAATAGTTAATTTAATTTTTGGACTTTTAATGTTGTGCACCAGAACACCTTTTCATTTTTAAAATTACCCAACAATTTACTACATATAATTTTTTATATTCTCCCGAGGATTGTTCCCAGTATCTAGATATTTAAAATGAGATTTGGTTCCTCTTGATCATTTCTGGTTCTTTCTTACTACAAAACTAGTAGAAGGTTATTGGATTTTTTTATTACCTTGGATGTTGTGTTTGGACATTCTATTGTTACTATAGGTTCATCTTCCTCATTATTGGTGGATCCAGTGTGGGGGTTATTGATTATGTTTCCATAGTAGGTGAACCAATCATTGCCTTTTGAAATGAATCTATAATTTCTTGTGTTTTAATATTGATATTTCTATATATTTTATTATTTCTCCCTATGCGTTGTAGATATATAAATGTTCTATTATTTCATAATATTTTGATAAAATTGGGAAAAGAGATGTTTGACATGATTTGATGAGGAAACTTTTTTGAATTACTACACTATTATTTTTTTAAATTTATATTCCTATTTGGATCTTGATTATTATTCTTTGGGATGTTAATCGGGATTATTTTCCAAAATAAAGAGAAAATTTTGGTTTTCTAAAGCTCGAGTGTGTTTGACCTTCATCAAAAAAATTCTTTTTGAAAACAAGTTTTTATCAATGTGAAATGATTTATAAATAATTTTATAATGAAAATTGAATTATTTGAATGGATCAATGATCTATGATAAAATTTAAAAATCTTGGTTGGAAATTTGAATGATTTATTAGAAAATATAAAACCCACAGTACTTTCCCCATTATGTGTAATGAAAATGATTTATGATTTTAATTAAACGATATATCACATTTTAGGGTGATGAAATGAATTTAATTTTAATGCTTGATAAAAAGGGATGTTCTTATTTAGTGATAAGAGGTGTGAGAAATAATTTTATTTGATTTTAAAATGTGATGATATGATAAGATTTATTGTATGATATTACCTTTGAAATTATCACCTCCATTTGAATGTCATGGGAAAACCTGGGTTCCTAGGTGGAAATTCTAGTTACAGTTTTGCACTATTTTATTATTATTCTCTAGATAGTATCCTTAGAAGTTAAATATTTCAACCTAAGGGATATACCTTATGTTAAGACAGGATTAATTAAGACAAGTTATTGGGGTGAGGTTGATTGATATGTTGACTGAATTTCATAACACTAACATAGACTCATTGATGAACATGTTAAACTTATTCTAGACTAATTTTATTTAGCACCTTTTTTCCATATCGATGTTTTATGAATATTTTAAAAGTGATTATTTTCTAAAGAATAATGAATTGATATCCTTTTTCATAAATGTAACTTTAAAAACTTTTTTAAACTGTAATTTATGAGTTATTTAATTTGTGAAAAAATATTGTGTTTTTTGTTCTTTTGAAAAAGTTATTGTTTTTTAAAAAGGGGTGTTTTTAAGGAATATATTGATACTTGTTTTATTTAATTAAATCATGGAAAACCTATTTTTCCTTATTTTTAAACTTTATTGATATATATTCTCCTTTAAAGTGTAATTATTTGGATGGATAGTTGTTTACAACTATGCATTTTAACACCCTCCTATATATTATAGGTTTCACATGTGCTCGATGAAGAGGATATTCCTATATCATTGGGTTCAAGATTTGATGGAGGTGCATGTGGTGTTTTTGAACTTGAACATATATATGATGGTAGATTGGAATATTTTAATTTATTGTTAGTTATATTGGACATCGAGCTTGTTTTCCATTCACTTGTATCTTCTACATTTGGATATATTAGAGTATGATTTTTTCGGAATTATATTTCTACTATTTATCTATTTTTTGGGTTTTTAGGTGATATCATTATCATTTTTTTCTTTTCTGACATCCAAATGATTGTCGCCACCCTATAGAGATTGGTAATTCCCTTCGAGTAAGTGGTGGATTGAAACAAGTGATGGTTTATATAGTATCCTAGGTCTGTTCATTACATTTATCATATTTGTAAATTCAATTATCTAAATTCCATAAATATAAATAAATAATCGTTAGTGTCATCCAATAAACTTTAACCTATATTTAACATTAAATAGACATAAATAAGGGTTATCGTTAACCATATTATTCTTTCCTTTTATAAGATAACTCATTAGTACTCAAATTTTTCAACACCAACTCAATGGATAGACATGGTATTGAGAAGTGATTACTTTTGAATGAGTCACACAATTATTATTCCATAGGTTTTATATATAACCAAAACCACCAATGTTTTTTTTACTTTTATTGATTGAGAAATTAGGGTAGAAAACAGAAATCTTTCAAGCATAGATTTATGGGGGCCAAAAGTAGTGATGTCTGAGAGCTTCAGCTCGAACAAAGTAACTACCCTTTGGTGGAAACAATCCAAGGTTAGTAAAAATAAGATACTGATCATGTTGAGATACTATAGAAGCAAGAAAATCCTCTAAAACATTACCCTCTCTCTAGGTATGAAGGATAGATATATGACCATGTATAAGCCTCTTGCATTGTCTGATAACATAGACGATGGACTCTGGGGCCAGATCCTTGCCTGAGAGTTCATTAAAGTGAGAAAGTGAGTCATTCTCAATCTCCCTAATATAAATGTCCCTTAGATTTCATAACAAGTTCCTAGAAAGAATAGATAGGGTCTTCCCATAGATAGAATCACCAAGACTCATGAATACTAAAAACGTCTCCATCGCTAATCCATTACATTCTCTGATGACTCCACCCCCGCATAGTTCTAATGCAGCATGAGCCATATGTATTCATATTTAGACCTGAATAGGGAACCATCCATCTAACCCATGCACCCTGGGTAGGAGGAATTGAACTGGGTAAGGAATGATGATTAAGGATCGAGGAAATGGATGTGGTAGCCTCAATGTCTTTATACAACTCATAGAAGTACATAATGAGATTATGGAATTTGAAGAGAATACCCATATGAGTTAGCGTTAAACATTTATGCTGCACATCATTTTTTGAAGACCAAAGGAGATAATACCTAGTAATGAAAATGGTGGAACATGCCTTATGTTCTACACTAAGCATGTCCATCGCCTAGAACCATTGTTGAATGAAGAAGTCAGCTGTGTAATCTCGGTCATACCAGCTTTCAAACTGACTAAATAAACGCAATATTCATTTTCAGCAGTCACTGTTGAAGAACATATTCTATGATGATTCAGGTTGTGCCTCTCGATAGAAAAAGCACTTATAATCAAGGCTAACACCCCTCCACTGAATATTATCATTCATACACAGTGCTCCATGTCGAACTCACCATATGAGGAACAAAAAATAGTAATGGAGACTCTTACACCATAAAATGTCACCCCACAGGTCCTAAGAGAAAATAGAATATTTAATTTTAAGGAAGTCCCTGATAGATAATGTATATGAGGTTGATCCTGTGAACACAAACTTGTTCACTGTTTGTCTTCTTATCTAATTTTTTTTTCTTGTACTTATTTCTCCTTATATCCTTGTATTACTTTCTTCATCTCACTATGGTGTAATTGTAACACCCTGAGATTTTTTAAGAAATAATTTTTTTTTAATTTCTTTCATGTCTTTTGTTGTACGCTACACCAAGATTATATTGTTTTATACGCAACACCATAGTAGCTTGTATATACACAATCACTATTCATAGATTGTGTTTCATGCAAAAGCGACCTTCATCGACAGCGTGTGTTGTACGCAATACCGAGTATCAATAAAAAACTATATATTGTTATAATATTATTATAAACTAGGTGTTATGAATAGTATTAACATCATTTTTAATTTTATAACATTATAATTCATCTTAAACATTTTCTGGAATGGGGTATGATAACAAAATCAATTTTCAGATAAAAGAAGTATTTTTTATAAAATGCAGTTTTGCCGCCTTATGATGGAACACCCATTTTTAATATAATTTTTTACAAGTTTATAAGTTAAATTTTACAAAATAAACTTCTTTTTTTTTATTAGCATATAAAAATTTACATTGGATAAATTTTTGATAATTTTCTGATAACTTTCATATTTTGAAGAATAGTAAAAATACTCTAAATTTTAATTAAAAACAACTTTTTTCATCAAGATAATTTATATGGTTAAATTATAATATTGAATGGTTTTAAAGTATAAATATAATATATTTTTACCTTTTAATATAATGCAATTCATTATCTTTAATTTGACGTTGAATTCATAGGTAAAAACATTTCAATCTTTGACAATGTTTTAACTTTTAAAAACCCGTTTTCTTAACAACGGGATTAATTTTAAATTAATTACTACAACTTATATGTTTTTAATTTTTAAAAATTGATTACATATTTGGATTCAGTGGGTCAAAATTATTTTAATGGGTTACTTTTATTTTTTTGAGGTTATGAATAGTAACTATGATAATTTTTATTTTCTACAGTTAAAGTTAAATTGGGTAATTAAGGGTAAAAAAAAGATTATAAAATTACCCTAACACCTGAAAAAATTCTATTGGATGAATAAAAGCCGGCCCATATTACATAAGGGTCGAAATATATTCATTTAATATACTTCTGACCCTGAGAATGGTATAATTATAATTAAAACAACAGAAAGTGAAAACATGTCACTATCTTATATCTTATAAGTGTTATAATTTTAATTTAGTGATAAACCTCATAAAACTTCAAATATAAATATTCTCTAGAAATATAATAAAATTATATACATAATGAGAATTTATTTTTAATTTTTAGGGATTAAATAATTATCATTAATGATGACACAATAGTGATGTAGAAATTATTTTATTTATTGAAATATAAAATAAATGGATTTAAAAATATTAAAATAAATATTATATGAACTAATTAATGTTCTCCACAAATTTTTTATATGAATATGACATGTTAGGATTCTATTAAATATTTTGGTTCAAATATATCCTCTATGTGGAGTTTATTTAAATTCAAATAAATGAATAGTCTCAAAATTGACACTATTGTTATTTTATAAAAATAAAATATTATAAAATTGTTTAAAAATCACAAAAAAATAAAAATTATAAATTAAAATTTATATGGTATAAAATGTCATAAAGTATCTAATTATTGAAAATTCGTAACACATAAGTAATTATTTATAACAATTTAAAATTTAGAATATTATTACCACAATTAAAACTAAATAGATTAAATAAGGATAAATCATGTTGATAAGGTTTAAAATAAATTACCAACATGTCTAAATCTAATTTTCCAAAAGTGCCCCTCTTCTCTCTTATAAAAAGGAACCTCCTCCCTCTTCTCCTCACACCACTTTGAGCCTTCAAGCTCGACTAAAACTTGACCATTTTATTTATCCACTTCTCTAGAAAAATACTAGAGGTATTGGTCTTCTTCAAAGACCAAATTTAGTTCCCTAAGAGGAGGTTTAGAAGAGGCGCGTCGAAGAAGAGGTAATAGCCTTTACCAATTCATTAAAATTTATTTCTTCTTCTACATCATCTTTTTTTGTTGTTTCATAATAAAATAATAACATCAGTATCAGTAATATACTGATATGTTATTATAAATATTAACCAACCATATTTCACCTTCTATCCATCCTATGGAAAATGAAATCACCGTGCATGCGTACATGCAGAATACCATCTCCACGCCGTGGTGTAATCTGTTTTTCCACAAACACCTTACATGGAAGGGTATATTACTGTAAAGAATAACTATATATTATTATTATAACATCATTCTGATTCTGATAAATTATATCGTCAACTCTAATTCCATTCAACAATTATGGGAACGATATCATCGTTCGTGCGTACGTACGGATTACCGTCTCCATGACGCTATTAGATTCATTCTCCAAGTTAACCATTATAGAATGATTATAAAGTATATATAATAAACAATCATGAAATATATAACATATTAATGATACTGGATTTCTGTATATGTTATTTACTTACTTCCATTCAATTTAATAAGGAAATGAAAACAGCGTTCATGTGTACGTACGGACTACTATCTCCATGAACGGTGTATTTCCTTCCATTTATCGATTTATTATATATATATATATATTATGAATATATATTATATATAAATCATGTTTTACATTGTGGAAGTATGTAATCATGATCTAAGTAATCATAAGAATAATGTCAAGTCAAAACAGGGACAATAAATGAAATGATTTTACCCAAAATGATACTTCAACATGGAATTGACAAATGAATGGGTAATATAAAGTCATAAGTGAATCATATATGATGACATAAATATTATTATCATTCTATTAAAAGATAATAATATGTTTAAACACACAATACAATAGTCTCAGACAAATACAAAATAAATTAGACATAAGGTAAGGGATAATTTTTCAATCTCATTTTTATCTGGGATTGCTTATACGTAAGTATTTACTGGGGTTATATTTTTCATCCATGTCCATAAAATGTTTTTCATATAGTGTTTAATATTCTTCCATGTGTTATTAAATTCATGTATACCCCTCTTTGACTTTTACTTTTTGTTATGGAAAGAGTATTTCTTTTGTTTACCGTATGTGGTACTTTTTGACTTTTTTCTGTAAAAGTACGTGGAGAATGTTTTTTAACTTATACGGCATGAACCAATTTTTATGGTATCATAACATCTTTTCTTCATGAAGATTAATCTATAAGATTTCATGATTATTTTTAATAAAATCCTTTTCTTTTAAAATTTCATGGTAATTTGTGAAAAGAAAATTATTTTGAAGAATAAAGGATATATTACTCAAGAATTCATCTCAAGTATTTTAACAAAACTATTTTCCATCTAAGATGACATTATTTAGTATGTTTATGTTTCAAGTATAATGTCACTGTTATTTACCTAGTTTTATTTTTCTTATGATAAAATTATATCTATTTGTTTTATATGGATTATGTTATGATGGGATGAGGTTTATGAAACCCATATTATTCTTTGGGTTATGATGAATGATTTATGTTGATTTTGTGGCACACGAAAGAATGATTTCATTATGAGATGGGTGGGACCTATATATCCCACAAATTAATTGGTTAAAGATTTATATCTCATGAGATAGACATGGATGGAACAGAAAGTTAATTTGGTTCAGTAATACAGGACTAGAACGGAAAGTAAACCTGGTTCAGTAATGGACTTTGTCCACTATGATGGTCTTGGAAGCAATGCCTTGGCTACTACAGAAATCATAACATGTGCTTAATAGATGCCACAATTCTATGTTTTGTTCCCATTTTATTTATCATGATTAACATTCCTTTATGATCTATGGCTTATGCACTGCCAATATTTATGTCATTACTCATGATTTTGATGTTTTATTCTCTTGTTCTTACGTTCAAATGTTTAGGGATTGTTTTATGTTCTCTTTATTTACCTTTACTGAGCATTTGAGAACACCCTTTTTATGTTGTCTTTTCCCCATTATATAATGAAATGTTTTAGGTAAGAAAACCAAAGGGGAAGATTTTTATGGGAGATGTTGAAGATCTTTCACCATGATTAGAAGATTATGTTCCGAGTTTCCAAAGACACTAAACTAATACGGTCTTTAGGCATCCGTTTTTGTCATGTATTAAGTATTCCACAAAATTAATGTAATGTATATGTATTTCAAGCTTTGTGTCTCTACAGTTGGTATCAAAGCAAATTTTTAGTTAACCTTTGCAAACTAGGATGCGAAAACATTAGTGAATTATTTAGATATATTTCTAAGGTATGTCTATGGATGTCTCTAAGGTTATGTATAAGTATAGGTTATAGTCCCAGAATTATGTAAAGATCTTAGAATTAAACCTAAGATGTTATATATTGAAGGTACTGCACCTTTATTATGTTGTTTTCCTAGCTTGATTTTTTCCTCTCACACTATTCTTTTTGGGTTTTAGAAAAATTGCAGGAAACATGAAGATTCATGATAATGGAGAATATGATGGACAGTGCAATTATATTCTTCATGAGCAGCCAAATGAAATTGGATCTGGAATTCCACATATCGTTATTATGCCTAATCAGAAATCTCATAATATGATCAATAATCTCAACTTTGGTAAGTTTCCTGGCTCAGCTAATAAGAGAAATACGGAGTTTCATGATGATTATAGAAGAATGAAAGTTCTATTCCCCTCATGTAAATAATGTGGGAAGAGGAATCATGGAGAAAGTTTCAAAAGAACTGGAAGATGCTTTGGGTGTGTAATAGAAGGACACAAATCCAGTAAATGAAAAGGGAAAGGTTCAGTTAACACATTGTACAAGGATAATGGTATTTCTAAGACATCAAAAATGCTTAAATGTTTTAAATGTGGAACATACAGGCATTATGAAAACGAATGTCCTAAGGGAAAATCTCATGAAGAGAATCAGCATGGTCGTATGGGTAGTATTTATGTTTATGATAATGATGAGACTACAAATGATATATGAGATGAAAGAAGTGTTGAGGAATAAAATGATGTAAGTCGATCAATGGTTTAAGAAGGTAGTGGAATGATTCCATGTTTATCAAGAGTAATGTGGTATAAGTAATTTCATGGTACTATGGAATGAAGAAATATCTAAGGATTGTTACACTATTGTATTTTTACTTATGTTTTTTGAAAGTATATGTTGAATGGTACTAGTAACCATGAAAGGATATTAAGATATTTTTTGAAAGAAGATAATATTCACATAATGAAAGGGTAGGGAGAAAATTAAATGTTTGATAGTATTAATGAGATCATATAGGCACAAAGTGATATCATGGTATGAGTATATATAAAATTTTGGGATTTTGATATGTGGAAAGTGTTAACTTTTGATAGCATTTATTTTTCCACTATGGTTCTATGGTAATTCATGTTTCAATAAAATACATGATTAAGGAATTTATATGTTTGTAATGTGACCCATAAGATATATCTTATGATATATGGGGATAAATTATGGTCTTCGCATGCTTGGTTGATGATGTTTCTTGTAATCATTGTCTTTATACTATGAGCTTTGATAGAAGTATTTCGGATAAGAATAAAGATTTGAAATGGATTATGTTGGATAGAAGATAATATTATTTAAGCATAGAACCATTTTTTAGATAATCTTTCTGGAATGTTATAATAGTGTAGTATTAGAAAAAGGACAACCTGTAGGACGGGCGACAACCCGTCACGTCAGACAAGGTTGTGGGAATCGAACCCACAACTAAAGTGAGACAGGCCTTTATTGCCTACCACTGGCATACAAGAAGTCCCTGGTTAGTAGAAACTAGTTTTATTTTATTAAGTGATATGATAGATGAAGTATAAGTCCATTTTTGGGCCATATACGATTAATCTCACTATAATATGGACTTATGAATATAAATTTTGCTAACATTATGTTTGAGAAAGATGGAATGACCAATCATTTTATCGCATGATTTTCTAACACTTCACGAATGAAAAATTCAACTTGATTTATTTTAGAGATGAAGTGGAAAATGTTTAAGGCATAAACAACAGTGAGATTGTACCAAAATCAAGTAAATATTTATTTTAATTTAAAAATTATTCATAATTAGGGAAATGATCTTGAAAACCAAAAATGATGTCCTAGTGCCCTCATATCTGATGAATCAAATGGCACCTTAGATCATCACACATTTATGGATTTGTAATTGTTGGATTTTTCATAGCCATGTTCCCTATCACTCTTCATCAGAACATGACGGTTAGATTTCTCTTCCATATCTATGTTTTCACCTATGTTCTCCTATGTGGAAACCCAGTTATGAGTTACTTTGGGTATCAGTTATGTTTCTAATGTACCTTTTAAAATAAATTTTTAGTATTACTTTTTAAAATGTGGGTTTCTATTAAATAATCTTTCAAGGAGTAAATTATTTATAACCTCGATGAATTTCGAGGGATAAATTCATTTTAAGGGGGGTAGAATGTAACACCCCGAGATTTTTTTAAAAAAATATTTTTTTTAATTTCATTAATGTCTTGCGTTGTACACTACACCAAGATTATCTTGTGTTATACAAAACACCATATTAGCATTTAGTATACGCAAACACAATTCATGGCTTGTGTTTCACACAAGAGCAACCTTCCTCGATAGCGTGTGTTGTACGCAATACTGAGTTTCACTAAACAATTATATATTGATATAATATTATTATAAACTTTCCATTAGGAATATTATTAACCTTTTTTTAAATTTTATAACATTATAATTCACCTTAAACATTTTCTGGAATGAGGTATGAGAAGAAAATCTATTTTTCAGATAAAAGAAGTATTTTTCAAAAAATGCAGTTTTGCCATCTTTTGATGGTGCACCCATTTTAAATCTAATTTTTGAAAACTTTATAAGTTTAATTTTACAAACTAAACTTCTTCTTTTTAATTAGGATATAAAAATTTACATTGGATAAATTTTTTATACATTTCTGATAACTTTCATATTTTGATGAATAGTAAAAATATACTAAATTTTAATTAAAAACAACTTTTTCATAAAGATAATTGATATTGTTAAATTATAATATTTAATGGATTTAAAGTATAAATAGAATATATTTTTACCATTTAATATAATTTAAGTCATTATCATTAATTTTACATTGAATTCATAGGTAAAAATATTTCAATCTTTTACAATGTTTTAACTTTTAAAAACTCATTTTCTAAACAACAGGATTAATTTTAAATTAATTACTACAACTTATGACTTTTAAAATTTGAAAAATGGATTCCATATTTAGATTCAGTGGGTCAAAATTATGTTAATAGGTTACTTTTATTTTTTGGACATTATGAATAGTAACTACGGTAATTTTTATTTACTACAGTTAAATATAAATCGGGTAATTATGGGTAAAAATAAGATTATAAAATAACCCTAACACCTTCCAAAATTCTATTGGATGAATAAAAGTAGACCCATGTCACATAAGGGTCTGAATAGATTCATTTCATGGACTTTTTACCATGAAAAGGATATAATTATTATTAAAACCAAAGAAAGTGACAACATATCACTCTCTTATATCTTATAAGTATTATAATTTTGATTTAGTGATAAAACTCCTAAAACATAGAATATAAATAGTCAAAAAAATATAATAAAATTATTTACCTAATGATAATTTATTTAGATTATTTAGGGATTAAATAATTATCATTAATGATGACGCAATAGTTATGTACAAATTATTTTATTGATTGAAATATCAAAAAAAATAGTTTTAAAAATATTGAAATAAATATTATATGAAATAATTAATGCTCTACACAAATTTTATATATGAATATTACATGTTAGGAGTCTATTAAATATTTTTGTTCTAATATATCCTCTGTGTGGAGTTTATTTAAATTCAAATATATGAATAGTGTAAAAATTAACACTATTGTTATTTTATAAAAATAACATATTATAAAATTGTTTAAAAATCACAAAAATATTTAACAATTATAAATTGAGATTCAAATTTTCTAAAATGTCATAATGTATCCAATTATGGAAAATTCTCAACACATAAGTAATTATTTATAACAATTTAAAATTTATAATATTATTACCATAAATAAAAGTAAATAGATTAAATAAGTATAAATCAAGTTGATAAGGTTTAAAATAAACTACCAACATGTATAAATCTTATTTTTTGATGAGATTACAACCCTATATCATCTAATATTTGTATTGGAGTCATTTTTTGAAGTTTTTAATTGGGGTTTGAGTTTATTATAAATTAATATTTTAGAGGTTTCAAAAAGTTCCCCTCTCCTCTCTTATAAAAAGGCACATCCTCCCTCTCCTCCTCACACCACTTTGAGACTTAAATCTCGTCCAACCCCTGCCAATTTATCTTATTCACTTGCCTATTAAAATACTATAGGTCCTGGTCTTCTTAAAAGACCAAATTTAGTTCCCTAATAGGAGGTTTAGAAGAGGCGTGTCGAAGAAGAGGTAATATCCTTTACCGATTCTTTCAAATTCATTTATTCTTATAATTCCTCTTATTTTGTTGTCCCATAATAATGTAATAACATAAGTATCACTCATATACATATATTTTATTATAAATATGAACCAACCATATTTCACCTTCTCTCCATCCTATGGAAAATGAAATCATCGTGCGTATGTACGTGTGGAATACTGTCACTACGCCGTGGTGTAATCTATTTTTCCACAACCACCTTACTTGGATGGGTATAATGGTGTAAATAATAACTATATATGATTAATATATCATCATACTAATTCTTATAAATTATATCATCCACTCTAATTCCATTTAATAATTATGGGAACGATATCATCGCACGTACGTACGTACGGATTACCGTCTCCACGACGCGATGAGATTCATTCTCCAAGTTAACCAGTCAAGAAGTATTATAAAGAATATATAATAAATAATCATGAAATATATGACATATTAATGATAATTTATTTATGTATATGTTATTTACTTTCTTTCATTCAATTTAATAAGGAAACAAAAACAGTGTTCATGCGTACGTACGGACTACCGTCTCCATGAACGGTGTATTTCCTTCCATTTATCAATATATTATATATATATGTATATTATGAATATATATTATATATAAATCTATTTTTACATTCTGGAAGTAATAAATCATGATCTAAGTAATCATAAGAATAATTTCAAGTCAAAACACGGACGATAAATGAAATGATTTTACCCAAAATGATACTTTAACATGGAATTGACAAATGAACAGGTAATATAAAGTCGTAAGTGAATCATATATGATAACATAAATATTATTATGGTTATTTTACAAGATAATAATATGTTTAAACCCAATATAAATAATTCTCAGACACATACATGAAAAAATTGGACATAAGGTAAGGGATAATTTAGGAATCTCATTTTTATCTGGGATTTCTTATTTATAAGTATTTACTGGGATTATATTTTTCATCCATGTCCATAAAATGTTTTCCATAAAATGTTTAATACTATTCCATGTATGTATAAAGTCATGTTTACCCCTCTTTGAATTTTAATTTTTGTTATGTAAGGAATCTTTCTTTTGTTTACCATACATCGTACTTTTTGACTTTTTGCTGTAAAAGTGCGAGGAGAATGTTTCTTTTAACTCATATGGCATGAACGGATTTTTATGGTTTCATAACTTCTTCTCTTCCTGAAGATTACTCTACAAGATTTCATGATTATTTTCAATAAATCATTTTCTTTGAAAATTTCATGGCAGTTTGTGAAAAGAAAATGATTTTAAAGAAGAAAGGATATTTTGCTCAAGAATTCATTTCTAGTATTTTATCAAAACTATTTTCCGTCTAAGATGACATTATTTAGTATTTTTATGTTTTGATTATAATGTCACTGTTATTTAGATGTTTTGATTTTTCTTATGATAAAATGATATCTATTTTTTTATATGGATTATGTTATGATGGGATGAGGTTTATGAAACCCATATTATTCTTTAGGTTTTGATGAATGATTTATGTTTATTTTGTGGGACATGAAATAATGATTTCATTATGAGATGGATGGGACCTATATCTCCATAGAATTAATTGTGTAAAGATTTATATCTCATGAGACAGACATGGATGGAATGGAAAGTGAATCTGGTTCAGTAATACAGGACTGGAACGGCATGTAAACCTTGTTCAGTAATGGACTTTGACCACTATGATGGTCTTGGCAGCAATTCCATGGCTACTATAGAAATCATAACATGTGATTAATGGATTCCATGATTCTATGTTTTTTTCCCACGTTATTTATCATGATTAATTTTCTTTATGATCTATTCCTTATACACTACCAATATTTATGTCATTACTCATGATTTTGATGTTTTATGATCATGTTCTTACATTCAAATGTTTAGGGATTGTGTTATGTTCTCCTTTTTTACCCTTAATATGCATTTGAGAACACCCTTTTTATGTTTTCTTTTCCCCATGATATAAAGAAATTTTTTAGGTAAGAAAACCAAAGGGGAAGATCTTTATGGGAGATGCTGAAGATTTCACCATTATTAGAAGATTATGTTTCGAGTTTCCAAAGACACTTAATTAATACGGTCATTGGGGGTCTATTTTTTTCTATATTAATTATTCCACAAATGTAATATAATGTCTATGTGCGTCATGATTTGGGTCTCTACGTTTGGTATCAGATCAAAGGTTCATTTAACCTTTGGAAACTAGGATGCGAAAACTTTAGTGAAATCCCTAGATATATTTCAAAGGTATGTCTAGGGATGTCTCTAAGGTTAAGTATAAGTTTCGTTTATAGTCCTAGAATTACGGTAACGATCATAGAATTAATCCAAATATGTTATATACTGAACGTACTCCCCCTTTATTATGTTGTTTTCCTTGCATGATTTTTTCCTCTCACACAATTCTTTTTGGGTTTTAGAAAATTGGCTAGAAACATGAAGATTCATGATAATGGGGAATATGATAGACATTGGAATGATATTCTTCATGAGAAACCAAATTAAATTAGATTTGGAAGTCCATATATCATTATTTGGCCTAATCAGCAATCTCATAATATGATCAATAACCACAACTTTGGAAAGTTTCCTGACTCAGCTAATAATAGAAAGATTGAGTTTCATTATGATCATAGAGGAAAGAAAGTTCAATTCCCCTCATGTAAATCATGTGGGAAGAGGCATCAGGGAGAATGTTTCAAAGGAACTAGAAGATGCATTGGGTGTGGAAAGGAAGGACAGAAATCCATTAAATGAAAAGGAAAAGGATCGGTTAACACATTGTACAAGGATAATGGTATTTCTAAGACATAAACAACAGTTAAATGTATTAAATATAGAACAAACGGGCATTAGGAAAACCAATTCCATAATGGAAGATCTGATGAAGAGAATCAGCATGGTCATATTGGTAGTATTTATGTGTATGATGATTAAGTGACTAAAAATGATATATGAGATGGAAGAAGTGTTAAGGAATAAAATGATGAAGGTTGGACAATGATTTAAAAAGGTTGTGGAATGATTGCATGTTTATCAACAGTAATGTGGTATAATTAATTTCATGGTACTATGGAATAAATAAACATCTAAGGATTGTTACACTATTGTTTTTTTATTTAATTTTTTTGAAATTATATGTTTAATGGTACTGGTAACCATGAAAGGTTATTCATATATTTTTGTAAAGCAGATGATATGCGCATAATGAAAGGGTAAGGAGAAAATTAAATGTTTGATAGTATTAATGAGCTCATATAAGGAAAAAGTGATATCATGGTTTGAGTATATAGAAATTTTGGGATTTATGTATATGTTATTTACTTACTTCCATTCAATTTAATAAGGAAACGAAAATAGTGTTCATGCGTACGTACAGACTACCGTCTCCATGAATGGTTTATTTCTTTCCATTTATCAATCTATTATATATTTGTATATTCTAAATATATATTATATATAAAACATGTTTTACATTATGGAAGTAAGTAATCATGATCTAAGTAATCATATGAATAATTTCAAGTCAAAACACAGACGATAAATGAAATGATTTTACCCAAAAACGATACTTTAACATGGAATTGACAAATGAACGGGTAATATAAAGTCATAAGTGAATCATATATGATAACATAAATATTATAATGGTTCTATTACAAGATAATAATATTTTTAAACACACTATACAAGAGTCCTGGTCACATATAAGAGAAATTAGACATAAGGTAAGGGATAATTTGGCAATCTCATTTTTATCCGGGATTTCTTATACGTAAGTATTTACTGGGGTTATATTTTTCAGCCATGTCCGTAAAATGTTTTTCATAATGTGTTCAATATTCTTTCATGTATGTTTAAAGTCATGTTTACCCCTCTTTGACTTCCAATTTGTGTTATGGAAGGAATATTTCTTTTGTTTACCATATGTGGTAATTTTGGAATTTTTTCGGTAAAAGTATCAGGAGAATGTTTTTTTAACTTATACGGAATGAACGGATTTTTATGGTTTCATAACACATTTTCTTCATAAAGCATACTCTCCAAGGTTTATTGATTATTTTCAATAAAATCCTTTTCGTTTAAAATTGCATGGAATTTTTTGAAAAGTAAATGATTTTGAAGAAGAAAGGATATTTTACTCAAGAATTCATTTCAAGTATTTTATCAAAATTATTTTCCATATAAGATGACATTATTTAGTATGTTCATGTTTCAAGTATAATGTCACTCATATTTACATGGTTTTATTTATCTTATGATGAAATTATATCCATTTTTTATATGGATTATGTTACGATGGGATGAGGTTTATATAACCCATATTATACTTTGGGTTATGATGAATGATTTATGTTTATTTTGTGGCACATGAAAGAATGATTTCATTATGAGATGGGTGGGACCTATATCTCCCTCCAATGCATTAGGTAAAGATTTATATCCCATGATATGGACATGGATGGAATGGAAAGTGAATCTGGTTTAGTAATACAGGGCGGGAACTGCAAGTAAACACAGTTCAAAAATGGACTTTGTTCACTATGATGGTCTTTCTAGCAATGCCTTGGAAACTATGAAAATCATAACATGTGCTTAATGGATGCCACAATTCCATGTTTTTTTCCCATGTTATTTATCATGATTAATGTTACTTTATGATCTATTCCTTATACAATGTGATGATTTATGTCATTACTCATGATTTTGATGTTTTATGCTCAAGTTCTTATGTTCAAATGTTTAGGGATTTTTTTATGTTCTCCATGTTTACCCTTACTGAGCATTTGAGATCACCATTTTTATTTTTTCTTTTACCCACGATATAAAGAAAAGTTTTAGGTAATACAACCAAAGTGGAATATATTTAGGGGAGATGTTGAAGATCTTTCACCATGATTAGAAGATTATGGTTTGAATTCCCAAAGACACTAAACTAATACGGTCTTTGGGCATCCGTTTTTGTCATGTATTAAGTATTTCACAAAAGTAATGTAATGTCTATGTATGTCAAGAATTGGACCTCTACAGTAATATTTCTCACTTTAATTTTCAAGGTGTTTGGTTAGGTTTTTTTCAATTATTATTCATTCTTGGGTTTCCCTATTTTTTCTCTTTTTCAAGGACATTAGTTCTTCTTGAGGTTTTGTTTTTTTAATGGTTTTCATTTTTTATATATTTTTTGTTGGTTTTTTATTCATTTTTATCTCTCTCATTGGTTCTATCATTCCAAGATTTCATGTGATTTCATACAATAATCTAGTATGGTCTATCGCCTATATTTGAGGTGAGGTTTCTAACCCTAGAGAGTCGGAGCCTCATTAATTAATTGTGTACATGTATTTTCAGTTTCTCTTCTTGTATCATATGAGCTTGTTTCCCAAAACATTAGTAGTCGAGGTATTCCCATATTCTCTTGGTAGGATAACATCAATGTGTAAGCTTTATAGTATCATTTCCAACAGTGATGGTTCCTTTGGTGCTGATGGATAATTATCTATTTAAAATAGGTGTTGTATTTAGATAGAGGCGATGTGGTGTTGGAAAATTATGGTTTGTTTCATTAGTGTCTGGCAGTGGATCTATAGTTTTGTCACCATAGTGGAATTGGAATTTTTCTTGGGTTTCACTTTATATTAAGGATTTGGGCATTATATATTTTTCGTTTTAATCTATTATTGGGGTCTTTTGTTGTATATTTTTCATTGAAATGGGTTTAACCTTCTATAGTTCTATAGTAGATGTTTTTGTATAGCAGTTCGAGTGAAATTTTGGTTCCCAATAAACATACAAAACTACTCAATATATAAATCCTAAGAAAAGAAGCCTGGGAGAGGTAAAATGTTATCATATAATGAATTAAATAATATGAAATCAATATCATACTCAAGATAATATTTGGTAGGATATGTATCCAAACCAATATTTTTATAAAGAACAATATCCTCCAAACTAAGGGATGTTTGACCTTGAGATTCATTATCTAAAGATCAATACTCAAGAGGGATCTCAATTAACACATAATTCTAAATATAAATATATTTATTTCATTGTAATAAATAATTATTTTGGAATTATTTTAATAACTCATATTTATAGTATGTATTATATATTTATAAATTATATTTTTTCGCTAATAAATTATATTATATTTAATAGAATGTGATTATAAAATAAAATAAATGATAATTATTAATTATATAGCATTACATATTGAGGATGAATAGACCCCATAACACTAATATTAGTATGATGGGAAAATATAACAAGTATACAAAATAAACACAAGCTTCTTGTATTCATTATAGTGGTCCCATATGAGAATCATCCAACATAATATAAATATCGAGAAAAGTAAAACCAATAGAAATATGATAGGAATTTTATGTATAAAATGAAAATATGCAATTAAAAATTTCATAAAAGTATTCATTCTTATATATAGGAATAGAATGTATAATATGACTATTTAAGGTTGTTGATATAGTACAAATAGGGGTAGCCACTATGGGTACCCGTTATAAAACTTTTGGGGTTTCCAATATATAATCAATAAAATAAGTGATATTGTCCTTATATGGTCATAAAGATAAATGTAATAAGATTATTTAGTTTCTCATTTGACATTAAAAATATTTATGTTTATTTCATGTTAAAAATATATTTTATTTAATTGTTTGGTATATTTATTTAACATGATTTCTTATTTAGTTCAATTTAAATAAATATTTATATATGAGATTTCTTATAAATTAATATTTATATTCATTTTATGTAATAAAATTTTTATTTATCTATATTAATATTTTTTAAATTATTATTTCAATGTATGAGATACGAATGTGGTTTTTCATTTAAAAAATAAATATATGTTGGTCTAAAAAATATATTATTTCAATGTTTTATACATTTTTTATTAATAATTAATAATTAATAATTAGATATCTATTTTAATAAAAATAATTATATATTTTGAATAATAACTTCATCAAAATATGGAAGTTATTTTATTAAAACTTTATTAAAAAAGAAGATATGATAGTAAATAGTAAATGTGAGGAATAATAAAAGTTCTTCATAAAAAATTATGATAAAATATTTAGATAAAAATTTTATTTTAATTTAGGTTTTTTACATAAATACAATATTTATTTTGATTTTATATATTTACACTAAATTTGGATATAATTTTAATGGTAAATTTGAATTTCTATTCCTATCAAAAAATAATAGTTTAAATTAAAATTGAATTCAATTAGTTATGATTTTATAAATTTCAATAATGCTTAATAACAATTAATAAATATGTAGAATAAGTTATAATATTTAATATATAAATAAATTTTATCTAAAAGTTTAATATTCATATTCTATGTCATTATAGTTTAAGAAAAAAACTTAAATTCCTTTTAAAAAAATAAGAGTTCAATTTCAAATGAAACATTATAGACAATTATAAAATATATGTTTAGATAATTACTGAAAAATTAATAAATGTATAGAAAATGTAAAAAAACATAATATAAAAAAATAATTTCATATTAAGAAGGTGATTTTTAATTTTTTAAATATTTAGAAAAACATTTTAAAACCTTTTAGAATAAGAATTCGAGTTCACTTTGAATTCTACTTCATATTATATATATTTGTATCTAAAATTGTGTAGAAAAATATTGAAATATATGGAACATGTATTAAAATAAAATATACATAAAATATCATATAAATGTTATAAAACAAGATAAGTTATTTTTTACTTCAACAAAAATATAAAATTACTTATTATTGTTGATGAAATGCTTAGGGAGCAAAGGAATTGTCAAAATGGTGAATTAGGTAAAATATTTAAAAATAATATGTATTCGATAAATGTTATGGGACAAATATGATGATAAATACTATATATAAATATTATAACATTAATTTCATAATTATATAGATATTTATTAACTCAAATTAGAAGAATATCCTAGAAAATACTATTAAATGGGATTATATAATAACAATTTGTTAAAAAATTATAAAAATAATAAAACCATATAAAAAGTTATATGAGAACAATATATTATTTACCATATACACTATTTTCCTTTTTTTATAATCCTTCCACTTAAAAAATACACTCTTAAAACATAAGAAAGAAATATTTTCAAAAATGTCATCGAATCTTATCTATAAAAGGGGTCCATTATACCCATTCCAAAACAAATATAATGTTTTGTTTTATCTATATATTTAATATTAATACCTATTTAAATTTTCATATATATGTTTATAAGCCCCTAGTCTATCCAAAATTCCCCCTTGTAAAGGATTTACACCAAATCCAAAGGAACTGACTTAAAGAGTAAGGTATGGGTTTGCAAGTCACTCTCTCCTTTTGTATTTAATATTATTCATAATAAAAATTATAATGAACATCAATTTTTTTATATTATTATATAATCATGTTATAAACACCATTTTTATCCATTATTGATGATATATCTCTCATTCCCTCTCATGAAACCATTTTCATAAGTCCTTACTATGTCAAAGTTCAAGTTTCAAATTACATGTATTTTCTTTTCAATTATCATATCATACCTTACATATTTTTTTGTAAAAATTGAAATGAAAAGAAATATTTTAGTATAATTATATTACACTATCTTTATAAAAGTGAAAAAATATATTTATTTTTTCCTTTCCTTTGGACTATTATTAGAAATTACTTTCTTCACCCGTTGTGGTTTAAGCATCCTTAATAAATGGTGATGATTAATTTTTCAATTATTATATTAGTAGTTATTATTAAAATTTTATTTAAAGATATAATATAGAAGTAATAATAAAACAATTACCTTTTTATTATTTTATAATTATAAAATATTTGTGATAAAAATGATATTAAAATTAAATAATTAATGTAATTTTTAGGTGTCTAAAACAAGCTTAGATTGGAAGTTTTTTTAAATTGTAACTATATAAAAATTTAATTTTCTTATTTACATATTGAATGAAATGAAACATATACATTGTTACTTTTAATGTATATAAAAACATTTTAAAGGGATCCTTGATCATTATAATTATATCAAAGCTATTTTTAATTATGAACCATTCCACAAAATTACTTATGAAAAAAATGAATATTAAATGATAATAAAAAATAAAAGGGAATGATAATAATTAAATAATAAATAAAAAAATTATACAAGAAAATAAATAAATAATTTTTTTATTCAAAAATTTAAAATATCTACAAATCAAGCTGAGGTTTGACGTAATGGGATTATGGAATCAATTTATTTTCATTGAGTTATGTTCTCTCTTATTTGATAATATTATTCTAAGATAGTAAATATTCTACCATTTAATTTTTTATATTAAATTTATCTTGTTTTATATTCATTTACTTTTCCATATCATTGTATTTTATATAATAGACTCCTTATTCACTTGTTATGATCTTTATAGGGGTATTCCCAATTAAATTTCATTTCTTGAATTAATATTCAATATAATACCTTTATTTTATATAAGGTTTGAATTTCCCTCAACTTTGTTTTTATCATAATTTATTCAGTTTATGTGATTCAAAATTCAATTTCTTATTCTCTATTTAACTTTATTTGACTCATACATTACAAACATTGTAAGGGGTTATCCATATTTCCATTCCATTGTATTTTGATGTATTTATACTAATTCTCTATCTGTATATCTAATGTTATGTATGAATTTTCTTTCTCATACTCTTATTGATATTTACTCATAAGTTTTATGTAGTTATCTTTTATTTCCCCCTAAATTATAATTGGTTATCCCCTTAAATTTATTTCCTTATTTTTCTAAGGTCAACCTTAATGCCTCTACTTATGGGTTGAAAATTCAAACTTATGTGTGTTTTATTCATGATATATTTCTTGGATATTATTGGTTTAAATAGTAATATTATTTATATATCCCCCAAATTCATTTAGTAATGATTAATTCTTCAAATAAATGATGTTGGAATTAATTAGTTATGTTTATAAATTTTGGTTTATTTTAATTTACTGGTAATGTAATTACATTATGATGGATTAAAATTGATTATGAGTTATAGGATTATGATGTTATAGGAAACATTAATCCTTATTATATTTTACTTAAAATTTTATTTGTGTTATATATTTTTACTTTATTTATATTTGTATGAGTTCTTCAGTTGACATCATGATTAAATATATCTTTAGGATCATGAATAAGTTTAATGATTCCATTTATGTGATTATTTATTAAGTTCATTCTATTTTATGTATTAATGATTTTATATCTATATTATTACCCATAACTATGTTTTGTATGTTCATCACATGTTTTTAATGATTTTATAGGCCTTAAAAATGAGTAAAAATGATAATGAATTCAAAATTGATGTTATGGTCCTTATTCTTGAATGAAGAATGTGAAAAGTTCATATGACCAATTTTAAAGAAAAAAAGGATTCTTATGAGGGGTAGAAGAGTTTTTTTGTTATTTATTATTAAGGGTTTAGTGTTATAATAATCTAAAACAATAAACCCAAAGGAATTTAAAATTAATGTGTTGGGATATTGATTGAAACCATGTAATTATGCGATGGTTATGTTCAAACCTTTAGAGTTTGCATCATAATAAGGTTTAGATAACTATATCCATTAGGATACTGTGTTTAAAACATAGGAAATAAAATTTAAAAAAGTAAAAAACATTGAAATATTGGTCTATATTAGTTTAAAACATATATATCAACATAAAATAGGACTTTATAATTATTTAATGATAGTCAATAAATTATTTCTTTAATTTATATAAATTTTATGATGTTCTTAATGTGTGTTAGTAGTATGAATACTTTTTAATTATTGAAATAGGATAATACCATTCCAAATTAGTTACTTGAAATGGTTAAATTTGCAGCTAGTTAGTTTGTGGCTATGTTAACTCAACAAATATGGGCTATAAATGGTAGAAACAATGCAAGGGAGATACCAAGTTCCTCATAGTGGAATATGTGAATCATAGATAATTTATTGAAACATTACACTCTATAATTTTTTGGAACCATATATCCACTGATAGATAAAGGGTGGATAAATTCTTTGTAGAATATATGTGAAGTTTTGGGGTGTCATGATAATTAGAAGTTAACTCTTGAAAATTATCATCTTTAATTTGAACATGATCAGTGGTGGTCTACATTTATAAATACCAAGGAGAATTATGTGATTGATACAATAGAATGGAAGTTATTCAAATATATTTTTTATTGAAAAATAATTCCAAAATGTTATTTAGGTTATGAAACATCCTAGTTGGCTTATATGACTTTCCATAAGTTCAAAAGCGCATTCCCAAATATTACGAGATAGTTATAAAAATGAGGGTATCGAAATAAAATCATTAGGAGCATTTTCTTCCTTAGAATATATATAAACATGACATATAATTCTCTTGAAATTATAGATTATCCCATATATACATTGGATTCTCATGAAAAGAAATAAATTGTTTAAAAATATAAATGTATGAAAACAAATCCTAAAATTGACATAATAATCCAATAACTCCTAAACATCACACTGTGAGTGAAGATAAAAGTAATAATCAGAACCCAAATTCAAAATGAACCAAAATATGGTTAAATCCAAATTTTATGACACAATATATCCCATAACATCATGAAGGCTCCATAAAAACACCATATAAGTTAAAAAAACTTGTGACCTAAAATTACCCCCACTATTTACTGAGGAAGTATAATTATTATCAGGAATTGCTTCCAAACTACAGGGCAATATTTCATCTACCTGTATCCTATTAAACAAATTATATTTGCACCTTATACGTATATTCAAGGTAGAAGTTAAGACTTAGTAGGATACCACTATGAATCCAAATAATTCGTTTCTCAATGAAAACTATTACTTCTTATTTGAAAACAATATCTGAAATTATTTTCAAATAAATAATTTCATAAAAACATTTTGCATCTTTTGAAAATCCATATTCTATAAAAAAATTAATAGTTAAATCACAAAATTAAAATTTTTGGAAATAAGGATATTATATCATCAAAGTATAAATAATTAAATGGTCAATAATATAGAACACATCTCAATCAATTATAGCACATACATTGTAGGCTCAATCCTATGGTTCTGAACTTTATCTGATATTTAGGGAGATCTTATACCCGAAATAGGGTACTAATACATTTCATTACCACTCTATCTAATTTTTCAACATTACCTATCCTACACACAATCTATTCTAGGGAAGTATTCTTCAGGGTTACGAACTCACCCAAGGTTTTCCATGTGCAATATATAATAAAATATATATATAATCAATGTATATAATATCATAAGAAAAAAAATATTAATTCAAAGATATATTCCTATTTTAAACAATCTTTTAAAACTCATTTAGAACCAAATAATTCTTTAAAAAATTTCACTAAACACTTATTTCTCTCAAACCAAATTTCAACTGAAAAATCCTGTGAAATTTACATTTTAAGAAACACACGCCATGAAAAAAAATATAAACATAAATTAGCATCAATCAACATTACAAATCGAGTATAATAGGTAAACCATGACCTAATTAAAACAAAAAATAGATGTTCAGAGGGAAATAAAAATTAGGTAGAGACACAACCCTCAAGATCATTAAAAACTAGTCACCTTTATTCAGAATCACAATAATTGAAGAAGATGGATCCTCACAGATCTAAATATCCAAGGAAGTTATTCAAACCCCCATCACAAGCCCATGTTTCTTTTCCCAAGTCCATATTTGGTTATAATATTTAATGGTGAGATAATAACATATTAATAGGTGAAGAAACAATTGGGGAAGAGAAATACATGTTAAATCAAGGATTCCAACCAAAAATACAAGGAGAAACGCCACTAAAAGTAATGGATAAGAGGATATCCATGGTTGGGGGATCATTGAAGTGATGTAGGGGGGATGAAGAGAATTTGCTAAATATTATATTATAATAAAGTTAATTGTATAGTTTTAAGAAAACTGGATACGACACATTGTTAGGAAAATTGTTCACCAGGCATATGGGGGTCAGAAAATTCACAACGAGATGTCTCGTGGTTTGTGTAAATGGTTTCCTCTATCCATGGACAAACTTTGTGTATCACCCCCATATAAAAGAATAGGTTTTATGGTGACATGGTAATCTGTTATGGTTTATCCAATCATGTTCTAACCATGAAATATTCCACTAGACTCCCTTTTCCACCTTTTACATAGTTGGGTGCATGGTTATCACTAAATATGCTCTAATTGTTCGGCCTTGTCTACTTCCCATTTTTTTAATGTTTTGACCGATAAATCTTTTATAATCCAAAATAAAAGAAATAAAAAAACATAAAATAAATATTTACCAGTGACTTCATGGGTGTCAAAATTCCCCACATAATACCACTTATTACCCTAGAAATTACTCATGGTTTTGGATACATAAAATGTAAGGGCCACTTCTCCCTCACTGATGTCCCATGCTCCTAGTTATCATGGTTATCTCATAAATACTCCCATATCACACGAACTAGTTGAATCAATTAACCATGTGACATATTTTTCTTATAATCCATGATATGAACAGGATAATCAACAGTAGAGGTGTCGGGTTCCACCTCTAGATCCTCCCACTCAATCACATGGGATAGTTTTAGATAATACTTATTCATTTGGATATATAGAATTTATCACAAACAGATATCATCTAAAATGATAAGGACCTCTTTTATGCCACTTTCATGAGAGGTTCCATGAACTAAAATGGTTCTACATATCATAGTGTCAAGGTACCACTCAATCCCAACCAATTATTCCCCAACCAAGTATAAATATTCATAAATACACAATCACAGACCTCAAATTACTATTGTTAAAGATTAAAACTAGTCTAATATTTTTGGTGAATCCCAAATGTCTCTAATATCAACTAGATAAACTAAACCTTCTCTATCATCTCTAATATATGGCTTATCCTCAACAAGGATCACTCTCCCAATTTCATCAAGTATATAAGAGATCGACATTGTCAACCATTCTAGGATTAAAAGGGGCCCAATATAATAAAACCTTGATAACTATTTTTATATGTCAATTCAACCAATGATATATTTTTATTAAATTAACTAATAAAATTCATCCCAAAATTAATAATATTATCTTCAAGGAGATGTCCCTTTTAGTTTAACCTCCAATCTATAATTGATATGTCATACCGAACACCAGCTAAGATCACATCACATTCTAAAAACCTCACAATAACTGAGAATTGAATTGCGAGCGTTGATTAGATTATTTATATATAGTCACATAATGGATATTATTGACCACTCATACAAATAAGTGTTCATTTTCCTCTACTTTTATCGACTCTGTAATGGGAATGTGGTGGTATGACTTCATTAATAAATCAATTACCACCCAAATAGAATCCTTAACACTCTAATTATAAGTAAATATGATCCTGAAATCAATATAAACCTCATCCAACTTACATATTGAAAGAGGATGGGTTTCAATAATTGGGCAGGTCACTAATTCCAATATTTAATCCTCTGGTATGTGAGGAATTAATATATTTTTTTGATAATAAATCACCTCATACCTAACATCCAATATAGATTTTTCAAGCCATATAAAATTCTGGTATTACATGGGTGAATGTCCTAACTAGAATAGTTCCTTTTATCAAATCCTATATTAGATCTAAAGGTACTAGAAGCCTACTCCAAAAAATTATTACACAATCATGAAACCAAGAGTAGTCACATGTAGTCTCCTAAACATTTATAACTCTAAGAATATGGTGACAATCAAAATTCATTTCCTAAATAAGATGAATATAATCAAATGTTAATGGAATATATTGCACAAAATAAAATGGAAATTAATTTACCTCCTATTACACACAAAAACACATCTAAGACAAAAAGATAATCAGACGTCATTCATCATTTGATCCCAACACTTCTTGGGAGGATAATTTTCTTCTCAAAGATTTATCCACCACATTACCTTTTCTAGGAGTGTATTCAATATCAAAATGAAATTGTTTAGATATTCCACCAAAAAAATCAACAAAAGATTCAAGTCTCTTTTAGTGAGGATATAATTTTGACTTTTATAATATAAATACGCTACAAATATATCCACAAAATGATAGTGGTAATATGTCTTCAATGTGTGCATCATAGCTTCTATTTCAATTTTGGAGTGGTGTAATTATTATATTGAGGGAAAAACTACTAAGAGAAATAAGCTAACACATGATCAAGTCCCATCAACCCACAGCCAAAATCCATAATTGAGGAATAACAATACACAATATAACCCTTTAATAGCTAATGAAGGACCAAAATATTTTCTAAATTCAACCCCTATTTTAATTCCTCAAAATAACTCTAACATTTTTCATTATAATAAAATTTTACCCCCCCCCCCCTTTAGTCAAACCTTTCATGGGTGATTCATATTGATAAAATTTCTGAATGAATCACTTGTAATGTCTACGTATTATTATAAAGTATCTAGCCTCAAACACATTTTTTCCCTCACATACGATCTCACCGATTGTATTTTCTCATCATCCACTGATATGAATTTCTAAAAAACGACATTACACAAAAATATCCCATCATTGATCCAAAACTAACATTTAGACAATTTATCATAAAGTTAATATTCTTTTAAGGTTTCCAAAATAATGAAAAATGTTCATCATGCTCCTCATTTTTCTTTAAGTATATTTTGAAATCATCAAAAAATAACACCATTAAGGATTCAATATATTGGTGGAACATCTAGTTCATCAATGCCATGAAATCCATTAAAGTGAAAGTGAGGTTGAATTGAAAAACCAAATACTAATATTTACCATCCCTTCTTTTGAATACAGTTTTAATGATATCAATTTCCCAAATCCTCAAATAATGGTTCCCAGGTCTCAAACAAAATTTTCAAAACTATCAAGATCCATTGTGTAGATCAAATAAATAATCAATCAGAGGCAATGGATATTTATTCTGAACTGTCACCAAGTTGATCTTCTAACAAAAAATGAAATGTCAAATACATTAATCAAATATCATTGATAAAATAACTGATGATTCCCAAGGAGACATTCTAAAGAACATAAATCCATTACCATTGAGTCATTATAACTGGGATATCAACTACTTTAGGTCAGAATGATATATATGGTAAGATGGAAAATATATTTGAATCATCTGGGACATAAATTGGTGGAGAACTCTACCTCTTGTTGGGCTGGTAACCTAAAAAAATATTAATAAATTATTATAGATACCTATGAATAAGCATTAAAAGCTAACCAATTGAATTTTTTTTAACTAGATAAATCATTAAACTAGATAACTAATATGATATTTAAAGAACATCTAGAATAATAGGACATTTCATTATTTACCAAGGATCTCACTCACCCTGAATGATGTGGTTGTCATTTAAATGATAAAGGAACTTCAATGTATGTTTATAGTAGTTGACCTAGTCTTTAAAATTGATCATCCAATCCATTCTAATAAATAGATAAGAAACATTTAGTTCAAGGACTATGAAATCCCACTAAATCTCAAAATCAACAATCAAAACTCAGAACATTGGGAATTTGACGCCATGACCCTTCTTCTTCCGCAAAAAAAGTGAAAATATTCATCATGAATAGATACTTATATAATGAAAATTCCAAATAATCAATAAAATTTGCAGAAATAAAATAATTGAATGATCTATTATTGAATAGTATGAAATCCATAGTGGATGAAATAAATGTTATACTTGTCACAGTGGAAAATCAAGCATCAAAAACCTCTATAACATGATCTGATGAGTTCACATGCTCTAACTTACTCATAATCCATGTCTACATAGTATAGTGATTATTTAAATTTTTTAATGTTTCACATCATGCCCTTAGATGTATCTTAATGAAATTGGGAGCGTCGGGTTTAGGAAGATGAAACTCCATAACCCTATAGAGGACTTCTATAAAAGATATGAAAGTAGCCAATATTACTGCACTATTTCTACATCTTGAGAGTCACTTGGAAACATATATTAGTGTATACTACTTTTCCACTTTGAAAAAATTCACCTAATTGTGCCCATAGTATTATGCTAGCACATAATCTAATTAATAATGAGTTAATGTACCACTACTCCAGTGAAACTCTACCTCAATCCTCTTCTGACAAGATGAAAAGATCTGACTACCCAAACTATAGAAAGATCACTATTGAGGCCCATAATTTCCAATATATAAGTCACCAATATAATATATTTTTGAAGTACCTCTTCATAGGTTAGTAACTATTAGATAATGAATCTCAACTAGATCTCGGAATTTACCACCATTTCAAAGAATCCACCCTATAGAAAATAATTTTTGATGAGATTAGGGGAATGATGAACCAATTCAGAATAAAAAATGTTATCTTCTATTATATAATGACTCTATTTCTCTATGTTCATGAACTCTTAGGAATTCACTAGCCTTAATTCAATTTAGTTACAACAATTAACTCAATTAATTTTAAATAAAAAATAATAATAATCACAAAAATTCCAAATACCAAAGGGGTAAACAAATTAAAATTTTAAAAATTTCCTCAATATAGATGGTTTGGTAACATATTTTGGAGAATTATTCACCAACCATGAATGTTCCACTAGAATTTTTCTAGATCTGGCTACATAGCTACTTCACAATTTTCCAAATTGTGTACCCCTTTTTTCCTTTCATGTTTCACCATAAAACCAAACAATTTCAATAAAAACACATGAGTTCATCTCTAAACTAATAAAAGTAGTAAATGATATCAAATTTCATCAATATAATCCAAAATATATCCCAAAATCAATTAAATAATTCTCCAAACCCCATGGTTACATGAATTTTGATCGGAAAAAGAGTTGTTCGTGCACTCCCCTGCACCTACAGATCAGTCGTTAAAGGTTCAATCTTTATTCTACATGTATCCCCCTAATAACAAGCTGGTTTTCTTAGAATTTTAAAAAAAATAGATCATTTAAAACAAACACATTACATGAACTAACGTGATAGAAGCTGTGAATTGATTAATTGATCACCATGGACTTATGAAAAGCACTATGGTATAAAAAGGTAATCATCAGGAATAGATTCACCCCCTATGAAAACACTTTTCTTTATTACACATTTATTAATGATTTATTACATAAAGGTACACATAATAAAACCTATAAGATAAATATGTCTAATGTATTTGTGTAATTACATACAATACATATGAACATAAAATATGGGTCGATCGCAATTATTAAAAATGACTTGACATGCTCATAATATTCCATCATACATTAAACCTCAAGGGAAACCCTGGGGACATACAGATGAAAGGATGTGAGATATAAATACCAATGAAGGAATAAACATGGAATAATATGAAGAAAATATTACATGTTAGACAATAGTAATTTCAATGTGACATAAAATGGTTGAGAATCATAAACATGGACAAAGAGACGTGATATCACACGATAACATAAAGGCACAATAAAAAATTTGGAAAAAACTATAAATATGACATCATTAACATAGGTCAAGGAACACTAATAAGATATCATAACATTTCAGAAAAATTCTCATAATGGATTAGGTTGACTCCCCAATCCCTTTCAACACATCTCATGAGAATAAAAAATGTCCCAATGCATTTGATTGCTATATACTTCTAGTAGAACCCATCTCATTCATATCATGTACATGTGGAAGTGTGCCCCATAGATCATTCAACATATGATCATATTTAATCACATTTATTTCCACAATCAAGGAGTTTGGAATACATATATGGAATCCCCCAATAAAAGGATTATAGGTATGTTGAGGTGAATACCTTTGAGTGGAAATAGCGATGGTATTATTAAACAAACATAGGTTTTGGAAATTATATATTAAAGTGATAAAAACCCAAAACAATCCTATGATTTCCCCCAAAAATTATTTTTTTCACTATTTTATAAGTATAAGGTCCAAAATTATAAAAATATTACACTCTGTTACGTGGAAGTGAGTCATGTTCTTAAAAATTAATTTAAAACCATATAATATAAAATAGGTTTTGGAGGATTCAAAAAGGGTTTATAAAATTAATAAAATAACCTAAAATCACATTAATTTAATGGGGAAATATATATTTGGTCATGGATACATTTTATATTATTTATTACATCACTTTTGGGTCATAATGGTGACATAATACACATCATATATTTAAACTATATTTAATTTTTATCCAAAAATTATAAATTCAATGAAAAATATGAAACATATTTCATTGGATACGTTTTTAATGTTATGATTCCAATAATAAAATTTATTTTATAAAAATAATGTTCTAAAAAAATAATTTTCTCTTTTAAAATAAAATCAACATTTATTTAGACATATTGGGTTTTTTTAAAATAACATATTTTAACCTTTATAGAAATTGAATTTGAAAACATAAAAATTATATTATCATTTACATTTAATAGAAATTAACTTCAAGTAATATTTTATTAAAATATTATTTACTTCCAAAATCCATTAATTTATAAAAATAAGTCTTAACTGAAGTTGAATATTACCAAAAAATATATTTTGTGTTTTATCAAATAAAAATCAAGATAATTAATAAATTAACAAAAATAAATAGAAAATATATTATTTATTCTATAAAATATATATATAAATATTATTAAGGTCATGATACATAGACCTTTATTATAATAGTAAACAGCATAAGGGTATGGTGGATGATGGGGAGATGTTCTTCGGGAGTTTCGACGTACATGGTTTGGGGCATGATGTCAATGAGCTTGAACCTCTCCTATAAATGGTTCTTTCCATGCTTTAATTATTGGATATCAGCTTGGGATTGGTCAAGGTAAAATCCCAGTGATTCTATCTCCCTAGGAAGCATAGGAAAATGGGCATCATATGGTGAAATCATAATGGCTGAGTCTATTACTTCTATTATCAGTGTTAATTGGATTTATCAGGACCATACATTTAAACTAATCATTTTATCATTGTTCAACTACTATATTATCAATAGTTATGATCTATCACAGTATTTTAAATATGATTGGATATAACAAAACCAATTAATTGAATGTATTTTCTATAACCATAATACTTAATAAGACAATTAATTAAATCACAAATTGGATTTTATTTAAAAGAGTTTAGATCATTTCAATATTCCAAAAATTTTAAATTTCACCATTTAAATTTTCATTTCACACACTAAAATAGATTAGGTTAATTTTTCTTCTTCACTTTCTCTAGTTTTCACGTTTACTCTTCAAACATGTCGTTTGTCCATATCACTTTGACCATTTTTATTGGCCTATTTCATATAAAACTATCTCTATAGTCTAAGATCTTCACATGTTTCCCCTCATATGATAAATAATTCTCTAATGATACCACCACTAGATTATGCATAGATAATTGTTCTAGTATTTACTTCACTAAGATGGATACAAAAAAAATATTTTACTTGATATAGGTTAGTTGGGAGTCTGGTCAATAGGCCCCTGCTCTAATGCCATCAACGATCTCAAAGGGACCGATGTATCTTGGAATAAGCTTTCCCTTCTTCCCATATCTCATGACTTTATTCCAAAGAGATATGTAGAGGAATTCCTTATCACTAACATTAAACTCTATGTCTTGTCGATGATTGTTATCATAGCTCTTCTGTTAACTATGAACATCCCTAATGTATTGCTAAATGGTCTTGACCTTTTTCACCATTTTCTCAACCATTTATAGACCTAGTAGTTTGTGTTCGAAAAATTCATCCCAAAATGCTTGTGTTAGCACCACTTAAAATAATAGTCTTTATATGGATCCATTTGGATGATTAAGTGGAAACTATTATGGTATAAGAACTCAGTCAATAAAATTGGTTGATCTCATCATCCTTTGAAGTCCATCAAACATGCTCTCATAATGTCCTCGAGTGTCTAGATAGTCTACTCATATTGGACATCATTTTGAGGGTGATATATCATTTTGAAGTTTATCTCATTATTTAGAGTTCGTTGGAGACTCTTCCAGGACATGGGGGTAAATATTATTTCTCGTTCAGATACAATCAATAGTGGGGTTCCATGCAGCCTTACCACTCCTATCATATATATAATTTTAATTTGACCACGTGAGAAGTACTCTCAAATTTTAGTTAAGTGAGAAGATGTTTCAATATGATCTACTACAACGCATATAACATTATTTCGTTTTGATGTATTCGGAAGACCAGTGAAAAATTACATTGTTTTTTTTTCAAATTCAATGTTGGTATGGGTAATGGTTGCATCATCCTCTAGGATGTTTTCCTTTATGCCTTCACTTACTAGCATAAAAGACACCTTGATGTATATTCCGCAATCTTCTTCTTCATATTGTCCCAAAAATTCTAGTCACAGATATCAGACTATATCTTTGTACTCCCTGTATGGTTGGAGAAGGACAATATATTTGCATTATCTAATAGCTAATTATTTAACTCATGATTTGATGGTACACATTGTGGTGACCCAAATCATACTACTGCTTTATTAATTTGGAACTCTAGGGATTTCCTTTTTCTTATAGCTTCCACATTATTCTAAATTTCCAGACCACCTATTTGAGAATCCTTTATCTTATCTAGAAGTTAAAACTAAGAAATAATTTATGAAAGAAATGATGGTGTTCCTTCCTTTATGATTCCCATGTCAATACTTTTCACATCCAAGATGATTGGATGCTTCTAAATTCTTATCAATGACAATGTTTCTAGATCCTTTTTACATAGAGCCTCTGCCACATTATTCACATTCCCAAGATTGTATGGGATTGAGTACTCATAGTCCTTAATCATCTCTAACCATATTTTTTAGCACATATTCATCTCTTTATCTTTGAATATATACTTGAGGATCTTATTATCTAAAAATATGTCACACATATTCCCAATGAGATAATTCCACAATATTTTCAACAAAAATATTACTCCAGCTAACTCCATATCTTGTTTTAGGTAATTTTGGTCATTAAATTTCAACTTCCTTGAGGCTTATGTGATCACATTTTCATTATGCATTAGTATACAACCCAATTCCTACATAGAATTTTCATTTTATACCACAAATAATTCCCCACTTATAGTTATAATAAGTATAACGCATCAATAAGACTCTTGTTCAAATAATTATTTCATTATTCACATTCATAATTCCGAAAAAACATGACTACATTATGAGTCTTTTTTTGATGTTTTACCAATCATTAGAAAATTCTAAAATATAGACAATAGTATGAATCTAATCTATGTAAACATTATATTTTAATCACATTGGTTGGTCTTGGCCATCATTCAATTTCTAATATCTTTGATGGTTCATATATATCCCATTTTATATGATACAATTATTCAATAATGAGACTTAATTCAACCAAATTTCTCAATTTATATAATTTTCATAAAGTACCTCGTTTTATTAGGTCTTTATCATGGAGCTCAAATATTCCTCATGCTCCTCCTTTCTTTTGGAGTATATTAGTATATCATATATAAATACAACCCCAAATTTATCAAGGTAATCTATAAAGACTCTATTTATAAATTCCACGAATATTTTTGGAGCATTAGTGTGTTTTAATGGTATTACAATGAACTAATAGTACTTGTACCTTGTACGGAGGGTAGCCTTGGGGATATTCTCCTTCTTCACCCTTACTTGATAATACCCTGACGAAAGATCAACCATCGATTAGTATTTGGATTCACATAATTTATCTAATAGTTCATTAATCTGTGGAAGATAATACATGTTCTTTATCATGATATTGTTTAGCTTGCGATAATCAACACAAAGGTGCATTAACTCATCCTTCTTTTTGATGAGTACGACTAGTGCACCCCAAGGTGAAGCACTGGGCATATGAACCCTGTATGTATATTCTTCTATAGTAGTTTCTTCATCTCATCAAGATGAAAAAAAATCATTCTATATAGGGTCTTGGATATTCGAAAATCCCAATGTATAAGTTCAATTGAAAATTCAACCTCTCGACTAGGAGGAAGACCCGATAACGCTTCAGTATATTCCCTCAATATGGGCATGTATTCAAGGATGGTATTTTACCTAGACTCGGTCATTTGAGCAAGATATTATTGCTCATAGATAAATAATATCCATCTTTGAGATGTTGGTACTAACTAAGATTCATCCTATTCCTTTCATTTGTAAAGAAATCATAGGACGATTTAGGATATGGAAGATGGATTCTTTATCATGGAAATTTATGACAAATCAAACTATATAAAGAAAATACATACCCATAATTGCTTAAAATTCCACTAGAGGGAGTATCATAAGGTTTTTTGGGAAGTTCTTCCCAAACATTTTGATAGGGGAAGAGTTATGTACTTGGGATGCAATAATTTCTCGATTTTTCATTTTCACTGACAGATCAACTTCATGCTATAAGGGGGTGTTGGAATAGTTATACTAAAATTTCATGATATGAAGGAATATGTATAACTATAGACAATAACCCTACCCTTAAAAAAATTGGTTCTAACTATTTAATTTATCAAAAATAGTCTCTGGGATGATAATTTTCAACCAATCAAACACACAATCGGGAATCCAATAACAATAAATGGATAATTTATAAATGACTTGTATTTCCTTAACTTATGAATTTTTAGTATTCAATCTATGTTATCCATGATATATTTCCTAATATAAAATTTTATGGTATTTTTTCCCTAATAATGGTTCATAAAGAGATTGTGAATTTACCAAATCATAACCCTTGAGAGTGTCAAGATAGGGGTATAGGCAGGCCCATTGTTGTGCCCCATGACCCAATTTATTCTAGATTAATGCGTTGTTTTCAGGTATTACCCCTAGTCATGGTTGTGAAAGATACAAATCCACTTATAATATCCATACATATATGTTTTTTCTTGGATACCACATACTCTATATATACAAAAAAAAAACCTGAGGATGTTTTTTAATGTTTAGTCATTTCCCTAAGGATTTCCCTGGATTTTTCCAATCCTAATCCCAAAAATAAATAAAAAATCTTCCAATAAAAAAATATGAAAACCCTTGTCTTTATTACACATTAATTCAGGATTTGTTATATAAAAATACATATAATACAACCTATAAGATCATTAAGTCTAGTTTTTTTTGTAATTAGTTACAATACATAATAACATAAAACATGGAGTCATTTCCATTATTTTAAAATTTCGTTAATTGGATCATAATATTCCATAATACATAAAAGTACCTGGGATAACATTGGGACATACATATTATAGGGTGTGAGCTATAAATCCTTGTAAGGGAATAAACATGGAATAACATGAAGAAAATGTTATGGTTTAGAAAATGGGCATTTAAATTGGACATAAAAGTGGAGAGAGTCTTAAACATGAATAAAGGTGCATGATATCACATGATAACATAAAGTAATTGTGGTGAATATGGAAAAAAACTTTAAATTTGACATTATAAATATAGGTCAAGGATAACCACCAAGATAAAATTACACAATAGAAAAAGACCCGTTATAGATTAGTTAACACACCCTAATCCCTTTCGTTATGTCAAATTTTACTTAAACATTACCAAATACATTGGACCCCAATATAATTTTGGGTGAACCAATCACTTTCCTATCATCTACTCGCATAAGTGATCCAAATAGATCATTCAGCAATAGGTCATATTTTCTCACATCTAATTACATGATCATGGAATGTGAGATGCATACATGTAATTCCCCAATAAAATTTTCATAGGAATTTCTAGGTGAATTACCATGAGTGTAAATGAGTTATTATTCACAATACAATTGATTGGCATTGAAAAATCACTATGAACATTCAACAGCATAACAGCGGTAACTAAAGATTCTAATAATGGTTTAACGAGAGATAAAGGGGTCCATATACATTTTTAAATAAGATGTACAGTGTAAGGGATGTGTAAAAACAGATCCCAACATTATGAATTTTAAATAAAAATTGAAAAATAGAGAAGAT
This sequence comes from Viscum album, assembly GCA_963277665.1. Taxonomy (NCBI): domain Eukaryota; kingdom Viridiplantae; phylum Streptophyta; class Magnoliopsida; order Santalales; family Viscaceae; genus Viscum; species Viscum album. Next base: position 1,254,364,368 of record OY728131.1, on the reverse strand, counting down.
TCTCGAATAAAGAGGAGAAGTAGAGGATCCCTTACCTTGAGAGGGTGATTACAAAAGTCTGGGAGGAGCTTCTTGAGATATTTAGAGGACCTTAGGATGTCCTTAGAGAGGGGATGGAAGAGTAAGGGAGTAATATAAGGTTTTTTAATGAGTTTTATTGGGAGATTTAGTAGGTTTATATTCAAAAATAGAGGGGGTTCTTTATTATTTCCCAAACCTAGGTTTTTTATACTATATAATAATATAATCCAAATCACAAACCTTACCCGGGTTTTTTACCATAGTTACCACCAAATAGTATTTTTTTTATATGTAAAATGGCCAATGTTTTTAAAATATTACCCTTGGTGATGTAGAAGTGAGTCATGTTCTTAAAGAAATGATTTTAAAACATTAAAATATAATATAGGTTTTAGGGGATTCATAAAGGTATATAAAATTAATAAAATAACCTCAAAACACACTAATTAAAAGGGTGAACATATATTTTTTCGTGGGTCCAGTTTATAGCATTTATTATATTAATTTTGGTTTATTCTCATGTCATTTACATACTATATATTTATTTGTATTTAATTTTCACCTTAAAATTTAACTGTCTCAGAAAATTATGAAACGTTAACTATTGATAACTGAAAATTTATGATTCCAAATATAATATTTATTTTATAAAAATAATTTTCTAAATATATGAATTTCAAATTTTAAAATATTATTGAAATGTATTGAGAAATGTTGGGTTTTTTGACAATAACAGTTTTCGAACCATTATAAAAATTAAATTTGACATCACAAAAATTACATTACAATTAAAATTTAATAATAAGTTTTACTAATAATATTTTACTAAAATATTATTTATTTTAAAATCTATTTATTTTAAAAAATAATATTCTTAATTAAATTTTCATATTACCCAAAAATACATTTTTTATTTTATCATATCAAAATCAAAATCATTTATAGAGTAAAAAATAATAATTTGAAAATGTATTCATTATTCTATAAAAAATACATATTCAAATTATTAGGGTCTTGATACATAGTCATTTATTAAACTCATAAACATGCTAATGGTAAGGTGTGTAATGATGAGATTTTCATGTGGTCTTATGGTATACATGGTTTGGACCATGATCTCAATGAGCTCGAACTTATCCCATAAATTGTTTCACTCATTCTTTAGTTTTTGGATATCAGTTTGGTATTGCTAAAAGTAAAACCCTAGTAAATCCTTCTCACATAGAAGCTCCAAAATATGGGATTCATATGGTATGATCCTACTGGTTGAGTCTATCACTTCTTTTGTTTCTAAAAATTGGCTTTATCAAAACCATATATTTATACTAATCATATAAACACTCTTCAATGTCTATATAATCAATGGTTATGATTATTAGCAGTCTTTTAAATATGATATGTTATAATATAAACAAATAATTTATTGTTTTCTCTACAAACACATTACATAATAAGACATTTGATTAAATCATAAGGGGTATTTTATTTATAAAAGTTCATGTTATTACACCCCTATAGTAAAATTGAATATAACAGGGATTCCTCAAAATATTATTAAGACCCATCGATATATTGGAGTCCCATGTATACATATAAATAGTTTTAATATATAAATATAACCAAACATATCATAACATATAAATACTAACCCAATAAATCTTAAACGTCACACCAAGCGTATAGATAAATTAATTACCAAAATCCATAAAAATATGGCCAATATACATTAAAGGATAAAGATTTTGATAAAAAAAAATCACATAACATCTCCAAGGACCCCAAAATACCCTTTTGAGGAAAAACTCATCATGCTGTAATGTCACCATAACTATCATAACAAAGAAAGACAATATTCATCATAAGGTTATTCTAAACTACTGGGTATGCTTTACATTACATGTATCCTAAAAAAGTTTGTGTACAGCCTATGTCTATATGAAGGATGTGATAAGAAAACCAATATGATACAACTATGAATACACATAATGTATTTCATAATGAAAATCATTACTTCTATTTTGAAATAAATATATAAAATTATTTTCATAGAAAACATTTTGAAAAAAACATTGGTTTATTTAAATAAATATATGTTTAATAAAAAAAATGAAAAATGATATCACATAGTACAACCAAGTGAAATATATCATGATTAACTTAAAATTACAAATAATTAAATTGGAAATAAGGGGTGATGGATATCAATTAATTTCAACAAATATATCATTCCCTTGAACCATTGTGTATAAGGAGACTAGGACTCATGTTAGGAACACTATTTTCTATATGTGAAGCTTAATATTTAAGGAGCTCTCACAATCACACTAGGGTACTAATTCATCTCATTAGATCCCCTAGAATAATATGAAAACATTCTCAATTCATCATTCAATCAAAACCAAGGATTTATTTTTTCGGCTTACAAACTCACCCACGATCTCCTGTGTACCAGAAATCATGAAAAACATATAAAATAAATTAAAAAAATCTTATAAGTAATAAAATATAAATTCCATTTTAAATTCATTTTTGAAAACCCCTTTGAAAACATATTTCAAACAAAATAATTATTTAAAACATTTCACACAAAACTTGGTGTGCTTAAAATTTTTTCATCTAAAAACCAAATTAAATTTTCATTTTAACCAAAAAATTCCATGAAAAATTTCAGACATCATCAAACATACCTCTACATAACAAACTAGCATAATAGGTAATCCAGAACCAAAATAAAACTAATAACATTGGGTGTTCTAAGGGACGGTCCAATTAGGTTGATAAATATACCTCAAGATAGAAATAAATGCATCACCTTGATTTTATATCCCAAGATTCATAAAAGAGGTATACATGTGAACCTAAAAAATCTAATAAATTTCATTAAACCCCCTTAACTAACCAATGTTTCAGCCCTAATGGCCCTATAGGGTTCTAATACTCAATATATTTATAAGAACATGGTGATTTAAGAATAATTGAGGGGTAACTAAGGGGAATCAAGGCTTATATCAAGGTTTGCATTGAAAAATACAATGAGAAACACCATCAAGTACAAGAGAGAAGTTGAGATCCATGGATGATAGTTGGATCATATGAAATGGTAAAAAAATAATTGAAAACTAAAAAAAATTGATAGTGTATTAAAAAAAATTAAATAATTTTAATTAAATTCAGTAGGCCACACAAATTTTCTATATGGTTAGGAAAAATATGAACCAACAATGTGGGATCCGTAAAATTCACTAGGAGATATCACATGGTTTGGCCCCACATGTTTATTTAATTGTTTTCCAACCATGAAGGTCACTCCCATATAAAATATTGGCTACACAGCTACCATTATGACTCACAAAGTTTAACAAACTATGTTATAACCATGTAAAATTCCTCTCGGATCCCCTTACCTACAATCTTATGGTTGGGTGTAAGGTTATCACTAAGCGTGCATGAACCATGTGCCCGGGGTCATTTACTATTTTTCAAAAAAAATCAAACACTAACTCTATTTTTTCATAAAATAAAAAAATTTATAATAAAAATTCAAAATAAATATGAACCAATGACCTGATTGGTGTAATAATTTTCTCCACCATGACACATTCTACTATAGAAAGTCCATGTAGTTATGAATCTGATAAAAGGTTATTTCACTACACCCTGGTTGATACCTCAATCTCTTAATACTTATGGTTGTATTAAACACACTATCATATCAAAAGACAAAAGGAATTAATTTAACATGAAACTTCTAGTTACGATAATTCACGATATTAATAGGGTCATCAAAAATAGAGGTTTTCAGTTCAACCTAATGATTATCCTACTCAATAACATGGAAAAGATCCGTATAATATTTCTTTAGTTGGGATATATGGAATATATCATTATTGGAAATTATATGTGATGGTAAATCTAGTTGTTATGTTGCTTTCATAAGATGATCCATGATCACATATAGCTTTATATATCACGTCATCAATAAACCTATCCTTTCCAACTGATATTCTCCTAAAAGAAGAGAAACCATTTGAAATACTTTATCCCTTGACTCAAATTATATTGGAAGATCATGAAGATAAACAAAATTTTTCTAGTGATACTGATCTATATCAAGTCTCTTTGGGATCAACAAAATCTTTTTTATCATCTTTTGGATAAGTATTTTCCCCATCAACAAGTTCTCTCCCAATTACATATATCATAAGGTTGATCAAAATGGTCACCCATACACGTCCTTGAGAGATCCATTATAATAAAATCTTGATAATGTTTGTTATAATAAAATTCAGACAATGAAATATGTTTCTTCAAGAGTCTATAAAATAAAGTACATGTGTCCAGAGTAAATTCTTAAGAATCTAGATGGATCACTCATTCTAAATATCTATATTTGGATGATATTACATGATCAAATTTTTATGAAATACCATCTCTTCTAGAATACATTTATTGGAAAAAAATTGATTTACGGGTATCAATCATATAAGATGGTTGAAGTCACACCATGGAGATCCATGATCCCTCAATCGTATTCTTGTTTAAGCGTATCCACTTTCATTGACATGATAATAGATATTAAGTGAGATGAATTCATTAATCAATCAATGAGAACCCAAATAGCGTAATTCCCATAATATAACAACGAAATACAGTCAATGATTCCAAATACCTCATCCCCTTCCATACTAGAATAAAAGGGGTTTTTAAAATACCATAGTTCATTGATTATCATCTTTAATCATTTCACGAGTGAGAATTTAAATGTAAAATATATAATCAATCACTTTAGCCATGACCACCAATACCAATGTTTCAATTCATAAAAAATTTATATCCCCAGATTGAAAGAACGAATTGGAATTGCATCTTCCTTCCATCAACCCTTTCCTTAGAGACAATGGTATAATGGGACTCCTCTGAAAAAGAATAACACTATTTAGAGACCAATACCAATCACTCATAATCTCCCCACCATTTATAACGTTATTGATATACTGATAATTGTTATTTTTTCCATTTCAATATGAATCTATTAATCTAAAGAAAGTGTGGCTTTCATAGAAACTAAAAAAATAATCTCCCACCTCTTCCCATCAAAACACATCTTACCAAACAATATTTATCAGAATCCATTAGGCCTATAATTCCCTAACTTCCTATGATGGTAATTTTCACCTCAAATAATTATCCAAAACATTCCCATTTCTTTGGTTGTGTTCTATATCAAAATAAAATATATGGAGATATCTCACCCAGTGACTTCGCTAATGATTTGGGTTTCTAAAATTATAAATGGTTGGGGAAGGGGAACTATAAAGCTACTAAGTAACATAAAAATACACACATGAAATAATTTTGGGAGAATTGAACTTGAGAATCCATAACACCCCACACGGACCTTTTCCACAAGAATAAACCCTAGTGGTAAAGATTCAGGTTTCTCAAATTTAATATATAATTTAGAATTTTATGATCTAAAAATATTGTAAATCAGTCCCAGAAAATATAGTGAAACCACATCTTTATGGTATTCATCGTAATGGGTATATTAAGGTTGTGAGTGGGATATTTCTTCTCATGGATTCATAATAGGTGAGATTTATAATCCACCATATTATCATCTAAAATCAACACACAACCCAACCCCATATGTGAGGCATCGTAATAAACCACATAACTAAGGATTGGCCCAAAAAGTACTAAAATAGGGGATGAAGTTAGCCTTACTTTTAATTACTCAAATTACCACTAATAATTCTCATTATAACAACCATCACCACCTTTCAAGTCATATATATCATGGGAGATACATACTATGAAATGTCCTGAATGAATCACCTGTAATATCCAGCTAAACCCATGAATCATCTAACCTCAAAAACATTCTTTGGTAATACTCATGAAATAACTACTCAGATGTTCTTAAGATCTACCAATATGTATTTCTCAAATACCATATGTCCCAAAAATCTTACTTCATGGGTCCAAAACTCATATTTATAAAATTTATTTCAAACGATATGTTTGCCAAATTTTTCCAAAATAATGACCATATAGTCCTCATGCTCCATTTTTGTCTTGGAGTACACCAATATATCCCCAATGTAATGACTTTAAAATCTATAAATAAAATTCCCTTTTAAAATGAGTGAATGTCTTATTAAGAAATGGAATTATATATAACACATGCATTAATTTAGTAATTTGGGAAAATTATATACTATCAGATTTAAAAGATGATTAATAATCATAACCATTGATAATATAAATAATGAATAGAGATCATATTATTTGTATATATAAATGGTTTGGATAAATTCCAATTGACATAGACAGAAGAGGCAATGGCCTTGACAAGTAGCATTGTACTGTATCAGGCTCATTAATTAGAGATTCTGAGAGAGATAGGGTCATTGGGGATTTCCCATTACTAATACCAATCCAATATTCTACAAATGAATCAAGATAGAAACTATTATTTGGATAATTTCAAACTCATTAAGATCACATCCCAAACCATGTTCGTCAAACCACCCCATGAAAATCTCACCATCACATACCATACCCTTAGGGACTTTTGGGGAGTAATAAAGGGTTATGTATCTAGACCATAATAGTGTGAATTTTTATGTATTTATTTTTAATAAAATAGTTCTTGTATTTATAATTACTTATTATTATTATTTCTTTTTAAATGATTATATAATGAGTTTGATAAAACTTAGATTTTGATATGATGAAACACAAATTGTACTTTTGGAAAATATGTGGTTTCAAAAAAGATAATCTATTTTAATGATTCCATGAATTTTTAAAATAAATGATATTTTAATAAAATATAATTATTAAATAATTATTACTAACTATAAATGATAATATAATTTTATGAAGTCAAAAAATAATTATATGGGTCAGAAAACTATTATTGTCAATAAATAGTTTTTAAGTAAATGTTGTTTTTGGATTTAAAGAGTGTGAATTATCATAATTATATAATTATATTTATAAAATAAATATTATTTTTGAAAATAATACTTTAAAGCTTGCCAAAAATGATTTTTTCATAATTTTTTGAGAGAGTAACAATTTTTGGGTCGAAATTAAATATGGTATAAATATACGGCGTATCTTTTAGAATTATAATGACCCAAAAATGATGAAATATATTCCATGAAATTTATTTGAAAACAAATATATGTCCCCTTAAAAAAATATTATTTAACTAATTTTATACACCCATAATGTATCCTCTAAACCCTATATTATATTTTAAGGTTTTAAAATAAATTCTTTGAAAACATGACTCACTTGTAAATCACCAAATGTATTATTTTAATGATATAAGCTTCAAAATATGTAAAATAATTAAAACAAATTCACATTATAACAAAATAAAGGGAAAACCCATGGAAAGAGTAGTGTTTTTTTGTTTTATTATCATATAGATTCCAACATATGTTCGGAAGTTAGCAATGAATTATTCTCTATTTTTCTATATAAACCCACCCAAACGCCCATTACTCTTCACTAAAAATATGTGGACGATGAAATTACTCTACCCTTATTTATTTAGAGTCCTATCATGTTATCATTGATATCTTGTGAAGATCCTCCCAATATCTTAGAATCAACCTCTCAAGGCAAGGGATCACCTCCTTCTCCCCTTTATTCAAACACTTTATTTGTATAATTCCTTTTAATTTACAATTATCCATTTTGGAATATGTTCATAAATAACCCTATAACCTTCCTTATAATTTCCAAGTGAAGATATACCCCTTTTAATCTCATTAATCCATTCTATGAATCTTTCTGAACAACCTTTATGTTATGAAAATTATCTTGTGATTTTTCATTCAAAACAATTGTATAGTGAATACCCATCCCCATTTATACTAAATGGTATTCACCTATATATACCTATTATTTTTTTATCTGGTACTTTAATTTATATATCTCACACTCATTAATTATTTATTAAAATTGAGAAAATACACCCTTATGTTTTATGATCTATGTGTCACACTTATGCATGTACATGACATGAATGTAACAAGTGGGCCTAGAATTATATATCCATCCAATGTATGGGTTAAGGTTTTAAACTCATGAGAATCTATATATGGCATGTGATATTTTATCCTAAGAACACTATGGTATTTTTTCTGGTATTTCAGCCTTGACTTCTTCGTATGATTCCACATTTTCATTTTTTCACATTCCAATATTACCTTTATGTTATCATGTTATATATCAACTCATTATCAAAATTATGATTCTAACACCTCTCATGTTACATTTATATTCCCATTGGATCACATTTATATTATACCTTATTCTATTCATTTTTCATTCCCTTACCGAGCTTTATAGCTCACCCCTTTCTTATATACCTCCATAGGTTATCTTATGTAGTTTTACAAGAATAATAGAATTTCAAGAGAATGTAAAGAATGTTTTCAATAATTTCATTATATTCCTATTTAATGTTGTTATAATATATACCTAAATACCTACAGTCATTATGCTTCTTGGTATTTTTTAATTTTATTATATGTACCTTTATGTAATAAATTTTGAAATAATGTGTATTAAATATATGGGTTGTCAAAGTTTTTATGAGAAGAAATTATTGTTATTATGGGATTAGGATTAGAAAACTATAACTAAATACATAAGGATAATTATAAACATAAGATAACATCCATAACTATTGGTAAATTGTAGATTAAGGAGTTTTCCAATAATAGATATCCCAATCTGGAAACTACAAGTGGATGGGGAACAATAACAGATATACATAGGTGTAACAAACTTGAAAAGTGAATAGTGAGACGGAATTGATTATAACCAGGTTCATGAAAAAGGGCCTTTACTCACAGATATTTTGAAACTCTTATGGGAAATTCATTGGTAAATTTACATCCTCTATAAGAACCATTATTAAGGGTACAAATATTCTCATAAGACTTTATGTTATGAAATAGATAATAGATAACTTAGATTGAAACCTATAAACCTTTAGGTTAAATGATATATGTCATTTATGAGATATCTATTTAATATTAATAGTTTTCCATTTATGTGATTAATAGTTTAACAATTTTCATCATTAATTTTCCCTTTATTCTTGTCAATGTCCACAATAGGAGGAACTGAGTAAATAACTACTATAAAGAACAATGTAATGAATGTAAAAATGAAGTTCCCAACCTGATGGGCAAATGAATTGAAATATTAATTATAATAATATCTCAATTAACCACAGTTTTTAATCGAAACATGAATCAACAAGAACATTTAAATTACCTAAATAATGATCATGCTGAAATTCTGACCTTTATGTGATAATTTCATCTGAATTTCAATGGATCTTCTGATCTCTTAATCATGAATCAATGGATCAAATCCCTTAATGTAATATTCTGCACCATTCAATGATCGAAGTTAGTGAATTTAATGTTTGTTGTTTATTGTATGAATGTTTAAGTTTTTCAATGGTGGTTTCCAGTCAAAAATAAAAATCCCAAGGATAAGATCAATGTGATGGAGTGGAAGGTGTCCTGGAAAATATTTTTTGGTAAATATTTTCTTCACAATCTCTATCTATAAATATAGAGTTGTTTCCATAACCTCAATAAAAAGGATGATGAATCCATTAGGTAGCATGAGAAAAACATCACAAGACCTTCATGATACACGTTAGGACTTCTCATATCCCCCAAACAGAACATTTACCACTTCCTTAGTGTGATAAATATGAGTCTATGAAAATACATAGAAATTCAGGACTTCAACAGTTTAGAGTAAATTTTACAATTTTCTCCCATTATCAATATGAATATTAGTGAATATCAAGGGTCTCGTGGTTTTGGGGGTATTTAGAGGATAATAGATTTTATTTCATGTTGTATGATTGAGAAATATGATGGTAGTAAGTAATTCCATCATCCCACATCTAAAACGTTTTTGAAGAAATATCTCAAATATTACCTAAAAGGTGATGATAAAATTCATTCGGTGTGGGAAGGGAACCTAAATAGTGATATATTATGGAATAAATGTACTAATGTGATGGAAGAATGAAATTCTATGTTCAACCATCATCTTATTGTCCATTTTTTAAAATATAAAGAATAAGTAAACTATGTGAATCAATTTCCTAAGATAAGGGTTGTCAATGAAAACAACCTCCATGTCCTAGAGAGTAAGGGAGAGATTATGCAATCACAAAGTCTGAGGTGGATCCTAACAACAAAGTGGTTGAAGGTATGATGTTGATTCATTAAATAATAGAAAAAATATTATTTGATTCTATTTCTAAGAATTCTTTCACATCATACAAGCTATGTAGAACTATTCAAAAGCTTTTTTAAAACATGGATGTCTAGTTATTAGTGAATATGGAAAATAGGGGAATTATTGCACCACAGTCATATCACTCACCCCTATCCATATTTTTGGATAAATTTCCCAAAAAACTTTTGTGATGCTCCCTTTATTGAATTTGATTAATTTATTGGAATGTATTGGATTTGATTATATAGGGATAAAATAAATTTCATAGAGAAGGAAACAACTCTTTGTATTGAAAATCACACCATGATTCTATACATGTTCAAGGAGGAGGATGAATCTTCATTGGTACCAACATCTCATGAACCGAAAATATTACCTTATAATGAATAATATCTATATAAAATGATTGATACTATATAAAATATCATCCTATATGACATTCCTATTGTAAAGGAATTATATTATGTGTCTCTCAAGGAATTTTCTAATCTTCCTCTTATCTGTGAGGTTGATTTTTCAACCAAGATCATACCTAAAGCTTTTACAATATCTAAGACTCTATATAAAATGTACATTGTTGAACATAAGGAGTGGAAGGTAAAATTATATCACAATATCGATAAAGGGTTTGTATGTACAAGTTCTTCACAATGGGGTACAACGGTCCTCTCCGTCAAGAAGAAGGATAGGTCAATAAGCCTCTTCATGTATTATCATGATCTCAATAAGTTAATGATAAAGAAAAACTATCAACTTAGATGGATTGATGAATTTTCCAATTAGCTACATGGATCTCAGTATTTCATTTAGGTGGATATTTAGTTGGGATATTAACAAGTAAAGGTGAAGAATAAGGATATCCACAAGACTGCTTTTCATACCTGGTATGGGCACTACGAGTTCATATTGATTCCATTTTTTCTCATAAATTCTCCATTAAACATAACAGACTTAATCGACAGTGTTTAGGTATTATCTCAACAAATTTATGGTATCCATTATAGTTGATATTCTTATCTACTTCAATATAAATGAGAAACATGAGGATCATTTGAATTATGTATCGAAGACTTTGTGTAAGGAGAAGTTATTTTTGAAGTATACTAAAAGTGAGTTTCGACTGAAGATGGTAAATTTTTTGGGACATGTTATCACTATTAAATATATATGTGGGGATCCTTTATGAACTGAGGCATTGATGGATGTGAAAGTCCAACACCTATGATGAAAATCTTAAGTTTTTATGGATTTATTGGGTACTACCATCATTTTTTTAGAAAATTCTAAATATTTCCAAGCCACCTAACCATGATTACATGGAAGGGAGTCAACCTTTTCTAGACTAAATAATGTGAAGAATTGTTTAAATATTTAAAATAGAGGATAATCACTACACCTATGCTCACATTACCCAGATATGGGGAATGATTTGTGAACTACATTGATTCATCAAAAAAGGGCTTGGGATGTGTACTCATGCAAGATGAAAAATTGAAATCCTATTCCTCCATCCAGTTAAAGAACCAAGAGTAGAACTACACAATACGTGATCAAAAATTGGCAGAATTGGTATTCATTTAGATTATTTGGTTACATTACATATACAGAAAAAAGTGTGACATATATGTGGTTAAAAAAATCCTTAAGTATATATTCACACAAAATAATCGTAATATGCAACAATGAAGGTAGTTTAAGTAGATCAAGGATTATGATAATTCAATCCATCACCATCCTGGGAAGGTAAAAAAAGTGGCAGATGCTCTAAGTGGAAAGGATCTCTAAATCCTATTCATGATTAGTTATGCAAGGGATCCAATATTAATATACCTAAAAATTATGGACACAAGAAAAATAAAATGATATTCATCCTACCATGTTCAAATAACTAATCCACCATTTATTCTTGAGAGTGTCCAGGAGGTCCAAAAAGATAATGAGTTTCTATAGAAGATAGTTGTAAATATTTTTCACTTCAACTTTGCGGAAGATGGATTTATAATATTTGGAACACTGATATGTATCAAATAAAAACTATAACTGAAGAGGGAACTTATAAATTATGTGTATAGATCATCCTTCTCTATATATCCATGAAGCAGTAAGATGTATATATAATTTAAGACAAATTTTTGGTGGGATTACATGATGAGTGAGATGGTAGAATTTTTATCTTGATTCATGGTATGGAAATAAGTCAAGGAAAACAAAAGAAGTCTAAGGTTATGGTGATACCATTTCTATACCAATATGTAAATAGGAAATATAACCATATATTTAATCATTAGACTCCCCATGAAACCAAAAGAAAATAAATCCATCTTGGTAGTAGTCAATCTCTTTACCAGTTTGGAACATTTTATTACTGTCAAGGAAGATTTCAATCCTGAAAGACTCACTAATATATATATATATAAGGTATGTGGTATGAATACTTAGAGTAAAAAATCTCTATTATATCTGATTTATATACGATGTTTACCTTGAGGTTTTAAAGAATCCTTCTGCAATCATTTGATACAAAAATGATCTTCACCATTTCTTATCACACTCAAAGGGATGGCCTGTATAAAAGGTCCATTTGAACTCAGGAGGATATGTTGAGATCATGTTTAATGGACTACCAATGATGTTGGGACTAGCATGTCACAGCCTGCCTTCACCAAGATGAGAGAAGGGAAAATAGGTTTCCAGACCCTTCCTTCTTCAAGTTGAAGGAGAGATGATGACCCCCGAGACCCGCCTTAAATAGTACCCGAAGTGGTGACTAGAACCAAGGGTATAGAATCACACACAAGATGGAAGGAATTGCCCTTTTATTTAATAGGATCAGGAGATAAGATAGTAAATCCTAAAAACACCAAAATTTTAAGTACAGGTAAATCCAAAACAAACCATACTCATATGCATGTTCTAAAATTAAATGATACGAAAGTAAAAGAAAACCCCAAAAAGAAGTACCAAAAGAAAGAAAAACAGCAACTGAAACTGTCCCAACTTTTGAACTAGTACAACCCTGCATGATCCCTGAAGTCCTCCTGGAAACCTGAAATCGGTTTTATATACGTAGGGTGAGTATACAAGTATACTCAATAGGGAAAACTCTAATCTCTCATGCACAAGTGGGGAGGCATTGTAATGCCCTGTGAGAAAAGAGATAATCAAAACACCTAGCAAGGAAAACTACCCACCCAAGCCTCACCAAGTCACACTCTCCAAATAATGAAAGTCATGAAATATAATAGTAATATCACATCGATGGTTGGGTACCCCACGCCACTTCCCTACTGGTTATTGAAGACATCCTACACATCGAACCTCTCCCACCATTCTCGATGCAGTCCCACTTCCACACCTCACCCGCACACACCTGGGCGTCATCCTGAAGACACTTGGGAAACAACCTATGCGCACACACCTAGGAAACCACCAAAAATACAATTCCTGAAGAATCATGGGATATAATGGACCTCAGGATGTCACAGCCAGCCCGATGATTCTTGGGCTATTCGGGAAAGGGAGCAGAAAAGGAGCTAATAACCAGCCACTCATAGGAGTGTTTGGAAAAACACCCTCCCCCATGAAATGGGGGTGTTCGGAACTAGGTGCTCAACTTGGGTGGGGAGCTAATAAGAAACATAAGAACTAAAATTATATAATAAGTATAAAAAGCACTCATCCCAACCTATGAGTTCTAAAACCAACTTAAACACAAACACCCTCATTACTATTCATTCTCAAGAAACACTGAACCCACGACAATGTCCCCATTCATCCCCAAAATCGATTCCCCCTTGATCCCATTCTTGTTTTCATGTTAAATTGATCCCATTTAAGTAAATTCTTCACTACTGGGCAACTAACTGGCATAAACACAAGCCAAAGAAAGAGAAGCACCCAAACAATAATTTAAACATTCACACCCAGTTCTCTTGTAAAGTCACAACAACAAAGGGATCCATGAGATCCCTAAAAGTACTGGAACCAAACCAAACCTCAAGATACATCACCACACAGCTTCAGATTCACAACCAACAACTGTGCCACAACAGAGGATCCCATCCCCATTCACATCACCCCATAAGCATCAAACCGAACAACACACCTACTACAAAAATAGAGTTGGAAAACTTCCAGGTTCAAGAACATCATTCATTAGTTTCTTATTTATGTTGGTTAACCGGGGTGACTACATAAGGATTGATGTTCACTAGGCATCCATTTAACCAACGGAGTTTAGGTGATTAACAAATTTCCATGTTACAGTCATTTAGTCATCACAGAAGACAAGGGTTCATTAGTTCGTAATGAAAGATCCCCAACGGCCATGATTTTCAGTGAGCATAATCCCATACAGTTCACAACATATAGAAATTATAAAATATTACAGTAGAATTTTCAAACACACCCCATCATTCTTAAAAAGTCTTTTTATTAACTTTGTTAAGGTTTTGTTTCATCCATTCCCATAGAAACAGTGGCGTACCCACCCCGCATGATACACAGTAAAGAGATACGAAGGAGAATCCTAACCTATTTGATCAAGGATCGAAGTTATTCTCTACATTCCAAGAACTAGAGATGCGTGACTAGCAGGGGAGGAATGTCAGGGACTCCAAGGGTGAGCAGAAAGGCTCCAGTACAAGAGAACCACTTTCCTAAGGAAGGGGAACTCCAAACGCACGAAGAATAAAATTAGACTATCCAAGAGGAAGAAGACTGAAAATCTAGAGTGCTATAAGGATGAGATCCCATTGTTACGGGATATGGAATTTTGAATGGCTATAAAGTCCGATCGTGGGTTCACCACACGGTTGGGTGGTAACGCACGATGGAATTAATTGTCATTTAAAAAATTCTCCTCGGAGAGGTGGTCATAAAGGCTATGCATTAAAAAGTTTTATTTAACCACAAGGAAACTCGTAACAGGGGCGGATCTAGAAGTTATGGGGAAGTGCGTGACACCAAGGAAAAACCACATGTTTTGTTAAGTTAAGGGTTTCCTGACTCTTGGGGGATTTTAGATATTACTTATGGGATTTAAATGGATTTGAAAGGGGGAATTAAATCATCTCTACATCAAAAGATATGTTTCAGGAGCGGAAAATTCAGGAACTGGGAAAGAACGAAGACCGCTCGGTGAGGACACGGTGCCGCCGTCACGGTGCTGCCGTCATGGTGTCGCTATCACAGTGTCGTCGTCGCGGTGCCACCGTCATGGTGCCACCCTCACTGTGCCACCGTCACGTTGCCACCCTCATGGTGCCACCGTCACTGTGCCACCGTCACGGTGCCACCATCACAGTGGAGCCGTGTTTTGGCAAAGTAATGGACCAGGTGGGTCTGGGCCATTACATCAGATACTTCTCAAACTATTCTCACCCTAGAGAATCAAAAATAGACCCGAAGGTAAGAGGGATTCCGAAAAACCACCTCGAAAGATACCTCTCTGGAGAGAACCTCATCGACATCTAGGAACACCTCTCCCTCAAGTAACCAGGAAACACTCGAGGGTCAAACTATCCAATCATATGGGTTAGGGAGTTTCTTAATCCATGTCAAGATATTATCCACTTTGGGAGGCACTGACTCGCACGCACAGGTTTAATCGCATCCACCTTAATGCGTCTTGATTATGGATCGGGTCCTCCCCTCCCCATAGTCAGGACTCTTTACGCACATACACAGAATAAGGAAAACTGCACATTCCATAGTTAAAAAGTTATATCATTCCATCACAAACAAGTAAAAACAAAATCGAACAAATCTCAAAACATCTCTGGGTAGTGGGCGTGCATCTGCGTCTCTTGTTCCCAGGTACTCTCCTCGAATCTGCCATGCCTCCACAACACACGAACCAAAGGAATGGTTCATCCATAGAGAACCTTCTCCTTATAATCCTCAATCCTCACTGGTCTTTCCACAAAAGTCATGTCGTCCTCGATATCCAGCATTCCCCAGTTGAGGACGTGTGAATCGTCGTGTAGATATCGTCGCATCTGAGACACATGGAAGACATCGTGTAGTCTCAGTAGCGGCGGTGCTAGAACTAGCTGATAAGACACTTCACCGACCTGCCACATCACTTCTAATGATCCGAAGAACCTAGGATAAATCTTACTCTCCCTATCGAACCTCTGTTTCCCACACTGAGTGGAGACCTTCAAGAACACGTGGTCCCCAACCTCGAACTCCAAGGGTCTCCTTCTATTATCGGCATATGACTTTTATGGTTCCTGGGCCGCCTTCATCCTCTGTCGTATAAGCTGAACCATCTCCATCATGCTCTGCACCACCTCTGGGCCAAGAACATCTGCCTCCCTAACCTCTATCCAGCACACGGGTGAGCGACACAGCCTCCCGTACAAAGCTTCGAAGAGAGCCATGCCAATGGTAGAGTTATAGCTATTGTTGTAGGAAAACTCTGCAAGAGGCAAGTGTCATTCCCATGATCCACCAGAGTCCAAAATTCATACTCGTGGCATATCCTACAATGTCTAGATGGTGCGCTCTATCTGTCCATCTGTCTAGGGGTGGAAAGAAGTGCTGGGTGCCAAAAGTATGATGCAATCCTCTCCAGACACGTAAGGTAAACCGTGAATCCCTATCCGAGACTATGGATCTCTGGACTCCGTGAAACTGCACCACCTCATCCATGTAGCTCCGTGCTAGGAAATCCACCATACGTGACTCCTTTTTTGCCATGAAGTTGGCCGATTTCGTCAGTCGGTCCACCACTACCCAGATAGCATCGCAACCCCCTAGAACTCTGGGTAGTCCTGTGAAGAAATACATCGAGACGTCATCCCACTTCCACTCGAGGACGTCTAAAGGCTGCAACAAACCCCCTAGGATGTGGTGTTCATCCTTCACCTACTGACACACAAGGCACTTTTCTATGAACTCTACCACTTCCCGATTCACCCCAGGACACCAGAACTGACCTCTCAAGCCACGATACATTTTGGAATCTCTCGGGTGTACTACCAGGGTTGAGTTGTGGAACTCACCAAGAACTCTCTCGCGCATCGTCTCCAGAACAAAAAACTTCCCTCTAAAAAGAATTTGATTCTGACCATCCTCCTTCCACCCTTCCGGAGCATCGCCATGGTTAACCTGGTCATGCATTACTTCACTCTCTATATCTCCCCACTGAGACTCCTCCACCTGTTGTAGGAGATAGTATTGCACTGTCATCTGAAACAGACAACCTCTACCATTATCCTCCCTTACATCCAGGTGCAGGGCATCCAACTCCTCAATCGCCTTCCAGGCATCTGTCGACTATGGAACTGCATCCTTTTGTGACTTCCTGCTCAAGGCTTCAACCACCACTTCCCTTTTCCTGAGGTGTAGGAAATCTCAAATTCGTAGTCTTGAAGGAACTCCATCCCCCTTCACTGTTGTAAGTTCAGGTGACGTTGGGAGAAGATATACTTCAAGCTTTTGTGATCCGTGAAGACCACAAAGTGCTCCCCGATGAGGTAATGCCACCACAACATTAGTGCGAACATGACCGCCACAATCTCTAGATCGTGGGTTGAATAATTATGCTCATGGGGACGTAACTGTCTAGAACCATAAAAGATCACCCCTTGTCGTTGCATCAGCACACACCTGAGGCCTTGTCCTGAAGCATCACAGAACACCTCATATGTCGCCCCTTCTTCTGGAAACCTCAGCATTGGGGTACTTACCAACTTATCCTTCAGATAGCCAAAGGATTCCTCGCACATCCCATCACATACAAAAGTATGGTCCTTCTTGGTCAAAGTTATCAAAGGTTCTGCAACTCAAGAGAAGTTGGGTAAGAACCTCTGGTAGTAACCTGCCAGTCCAAGGAAACAATGAACCTCTTCCACGTACTTGGGTTCTGCCAAAGAAACAACCGCCTCGACCTTCGATGGGTATACCACTATTCCCTGCTCAGACACCACGTGCTAAAGGAAGTTCACTTCTTGGGTCAAGAACATTCACTTAGACGATTTCCCATAAAGTTGGTGTTGTTGGAGGACCTCTAAAATCATTCTCAGGTGATCAGCGTGATCTTCCTCTGACCTTGTGTAGATCAGGATGTTGTCAATAAGCAGGACTACGAACCGATTGAAATATTCCTAGAAGATGGAGTTCATGAGCCCCATGAACACGGCTGGGGAGTTCGTAATGTCGACCGACATGACCACAAACTCAAAGTGCCCATATTTGCACCTGAAGGTGGTCTTCAAGATGTCACCCTCCTTCACCCTTAGCTGGTGATATCTAGACTGTAGATCGATCTTAGAGAACCAACTTGCTCCCCTTAGCTGGTCAAATAGATCATCTATCTTGAGAAGAGGGTAGCGATTCTTGACCGTCACCTGATTCAGTCTCCTGTAGTCTATGCACAGCCTCACACCACCATCTTCTTTCCTTGAAAACAAGACAAGAGCACGCCATGGTGACACACTTGGTCGAACAAAATCCTTATTCATCATATCATCAACCTAAATCTGCAACTCCCACAACTCAGAAGGTTTCATCTGGTAGGGAGCCATCGAAATCGGACGGGCACTAAGTTTCAAGTCTATCCTGAACTCAACATCACGTTGAGGTGGTAGAGTCGCCACCTCTTAAGGGAAGACGTCCATAAACTCACTGAAGATACCTAGGACTTCCACCATTTCAGTACCCGCCGACTCCACTGACAGTTCAAGGACAAGGAAAGGAGGGGCTCCACTCACTGATTACCTTCCTGGTAACCCCACTCACCGATGAAAGTCACATGTCGGCCGACCAAGTCTGAAAACATGATCCTTCCTCGGAAGCAGTCAATAAGGGAACATATAGAGAAAAACCAGTCAATTTATAGGATGACATTGTATGGATTTATCTGTAATAGCAGAAGATCCCTGATTGACTGATGTAGACCTATCATTAGTCTACACCCTCGACAAACATAAAACAAGTCGATCTGACCTCTGACTGGTGTACTCAACAACAAGGGAACTAGAAGTCTCTCAGCATCAAGACCTAGAGCATGGGACGAACTAGGCGCAACAAAGGAGTGTGAAGCTCTGGTATTGAATAAGGCATAGGCAAGAGTACTAAACAAGCTGATCATACCTCGAACGACTTCCGGCCCTGCTGGAGATGCTGCCTCCACGGCGTGTAATGGCCCACACCCATCTCCAATGCCCCTTGGCTATCAACCGCCTCCCCGACCATGCCCTGGTCGGGGTCCCTGTGGAGTGCCCTGAGGTCGGCCTCCTCTTGCGACGTCTACCCTCGGAGGAGCGGCAGCTCGCTGTCCCTACTGCTGCTGTTGAAAGGGCCTTGATGGAAACTGTTGCAGCTGTGGCGGGTGCTGCACCGGCCCACTGCCATTGTATTGTACTCTGTCTGGGCACTGATTCTGAAGGTACCCATGGCTTCCACAGAGGAATCATATTGGTCCAGGGCCTGAAATAAAAGGGTGAGGATCAGAATATTGGAACTGGAACTGTTGGGGCCTACTTCCTACTGGTCGAAACCTAGAGGTCCCTAATGATGGAGGCCTGCTACTGATGACCTTCCCTTTCGACGATCCCAACCGGACTACCTCTCGTGATACACCTCCTAGCGTGTGAATTATCTCCACCACTTCAACCTTCTTCTGGACCTCCAAGTGTGTCGGTACGGTGAATGGAGTAACAGCATACTGAAGAGAAGGTTGAAGTGCCTCCTCCAAACTTCTCGCCTGAGACTCCTCATCTAAAAAGAGGTTTAGATCAAAGCGGAGGAGATCCTTGAACTGGATCCCCAACTCTCTCACTGACATACCCCCCTGATGGAAGGAGATAAGTTCCTACCTCTCCTTATCCTTCATTCTGGAAGAGAGTAATTCTTCCCGGAACTCCCTCTCGAAGTCAGTCCATGTCACCTCAGCCTCCCTCTTCTCCCCAAGATAAAGCATCCACCACTGACGCGCTGCTCCCCACACCTGGCTTACAGCCAAAGGGACCCAGTGTTCTATCAGAGCCCAGATTAAACTGAAATCTATCACCAGCTCCTCTAGCTAGCTCTCTATCTCCATGTATGAGATTCTACCTTCGTACTTCCCGAGGGTTTGCCGATGAAAGTCACGAAGCGTCTTCTACCACTTATCGTCCTCCTCCTCTCGGTCATCCCTCTGTTGATCAGCCAAATCAACCTCCTAGGCCTAGATTGCTTGCACTACTTGTGGTTATCTCCCAGGTTCCATAGCTGCAAGGTAAATAAGGAATGCCTAAGCCCGAGTAGTGTAAAATATTGTTCTTAAATTTTCTTGGACTTCTTATTCATTTTAAATCCCCAAAATACCCATGAAACACAATAACACAAGACATTATGGTGCATGTACCTTCCCTAGGGTCTTTACCCTGTAATCAATGTAGCCTCACTTGGTTGTTTGGTAGGCCCAGAGTCCTTTCTTCGGATCACGGGGGGCCTAAAATCTCGTGTCCTAGCCGGCCTTCCCTGGCCAATTTCACGCACAAAGATTGTCCAAAACTTTTCCCTACCATCCCATGAAATCCTCACCGTGCCTAACTCCAAACTCCATCCTATCTATCAACCTCCTCCTCTGATACCATTCTGTCATGACCCGCCTTCACGATGACGAGAGAAGAGATAGCAGGTTGCCAGACACTTCCTTCTTCAAGTTGAAAGAGAGATGATGACCCACATGACCCGCCTTCCATTGGTTCCAGAGTGGTGATTAGAACCAAGGATATAGAATCACACACAAGATGGAAGGTATTACACATTTTATTTAATCAGATTAGGAGATTAGATAGTAAATCCCAACAACACCATAAGTGGAAGTATAGGTAAATCCAAAACAAACCATTATCATATGCATGTTCCAGAAGTAAATCATAGGAAAGTAAAATAAAACCCCCAAAAAAGTACCAAAAGAAAGAAAAACAGCAAAAACAACTATCCCAACGTCTGAACTAGTAAGACCCTGCATGATCCTTGAAGTCCTCCTGGAAACCTAAAAACATTTTTATATACGTAGGGTGAGCATACAAGTATACTCAGTAGGGAAAACCAAAAGCTCTCGTGCACAAGTGGGAAGGCATTCTAATGCCCCTTGAGAAAAGAGATAACTGAAACATCTAGAAAAAAACTGCCCACCCTAGCCTCACTAAGGCATGCTCCCCAAATAACAAAAGTTAAGAAATATAATTGTAATAACACATCGATGTTTGGGTACCCACCGCCACATCTCCACTGGTTGTTGAATACATCCTACGCATCGAACCTCTCCCGCCATTCTCGTTGTAGTCCCACTGCCACAACCCGCCCGCACACACCTGGGCCACAACCATACATCCCGATTGCAAACACCTGGGACACAATTACCATGCCCGCAAACCCCTGGGCTAGAACAACTACTGCCATGCCCGAAGACACTTGGGCCTCATCCCGAAGACACTTGGGAAACAACCTGCCCGCACACACCTGGGCAACCACCACAACTCCCCTGCCCGGAGAATCTTGGGCTATAATGGACCTCAGGCCGTCACAGCCTGCCCGATGAGTCTTGGGCTATTCGGGAAAGCGAGTAGAGAAGTAGCTAATAAACAACCACTCAAAAGAGTGTTTGGAAAAACACCCTCCCCCATGAAATGGGGGTGTTCGACAATAGGTGATCATCTTGGGTGGGGTATGAATAAGAAACATAAGAACTACAATTATATAATAAGTATAACAAGCACTCATCCCAACCTAGGATTTCCAAAACCAACTTAAGCACAAACACACTCATTACTATTCATTCACAAGAAACACTGAACCCACGACCATGTCACTACTCATCCTGTAAAGGGATTACCCATTGATCCCATTCTTGTTTTCATGTTCAATTGATCCCATTTAAGTAAGTTCTGCACTACTAGGCAACTAACAGGAATAACCACAAGCCAAAGAAAGAGAAACACCCAAACAGCAATTTAAGCATTCACACCCAGTTCTCTTGTAAAGTCACAAAAACAAAGGGATCTGTAAGATCCATCTAAGTACTGGAACCAAACCAAGCCTCAAGATACAGCCCCACATAGTTTCAGATTCACAACGAACAACTGTTCTACAACGAGGATCCCGTCCCCATCAACATCTCCCCATAACCATCAAACAGAACAACACACCTATTACCAAAAGAGTGTTGGGAAACTTCCAGGTTCAATCACATCATTCATTAGGTTCTTCTTTCTATTGATTAAACGGGGTTACCAAAAAAGGAATGATGTTTAGTGGGCATTTATTTAACCAACTGAGTTTAGGTGATTAACCAATTTCCATGTTACACTCACTTAATCATCACAAAAGGCAAGGGTTCATTAGTGCACAAGGAAAGACCACCAACAACCATGATTTTCAGTGAGCATAAGTCCATACAGTTCACAACATAATGCAATTATAAAAGATTACATTAGAATTGTCAAATGCACCCCATCATTCTTTAACAGTCTGTTTATTATCTTTGTTAAGGTTTAGTTTTATCCATTCCCACAAGAAAAGTGGCATACCCACCCTGCATGATACACATTAAGGAGAGACTAAATAAAATCCATACTTGTTTGATCAAGGATCAAAGTTCTTCTCCACACACCAAGAATTGGGGATGCGTGACTTGGAGGGGATGAACGTCGGGGACTCCAAGGGTGAGCAGAAAAACTCCAGCTTAGGCGCACCACTTTCCTTGGGAAGGGGAACTCAAAATGCACAAAGAAGAAAAGGAGACTATCCAAGTGGAAGAAGAAATAATTTCTAGCATGATATCAAGATGACATCCTGTTGTTATGGGATATGGAATTTTGAACGGCTATAAAGTTGTATCATGGTTTCACCATGTTTTTGGGTGGTTACGCATGATGGAATTAATTATCATTTAGAAATTCTCCTCGGAGACGTGGTCATAATGGCTATGAGTTAAAAAGTTTTCTTTAACCATAAATAAATGTGTAAAAGGGGCGGATCTGGATGGTACGGGGAAGGGCGTGACAACAAGGAAAAACCACATGTTTTGGTAAGTTAAGGGCTGACTGACTCTTGGGATATTTTAGATATTACTTATGGGATTTAAATGGATTTTAAAGGGGGCATTAAATCATCATTACGTCAAAAGATATGTTGTGGGAGTGGAAAATTCAGGAACTGGGAAAGAACGAAGACCGCTCGGTGAGGACACGGTGCCACCCTCATGGTGCCACCATCAGGGTGCCACCATCACAGTGCCACCCTCACAATGCCACCTTCACAGTGTCACCCTCACGGTGCCACCCTCACTGTGCCACCCTCACGGTGCCACTGTCACGGTGCCACCCTCATGGTGCCACCATCACAGTGGAGCCGTGTTTTGGAAAAGTAACGGACCAGGTGGGTCCATGCCATTACATAGAACCTTCACATAGTGGAGTTATCATATAGAAACATCCTCCATTCAAGAATTCAAATAACACCTTATGATGATCTCTATAGGAAGAGGTTTGAGATTCTGACATAGTGGGATGAAGTTAGAGTACAAAATATGATGGGAATTGATCAAATCCAAGAAAAAATAAAGAAAGTTCATGCCATTTAATTTCATATGAAATCTGCAAAAAAGTCAACCGAAAATCTATGAATCCAATAATCCTTGTGAACTAGAGTTTTAGGATTAAAATAAAGTTATCCTTTATATATTTTCATAGAAAAAAAGTCATGAGGTTTTTAAATAAGGTAAATATTAGTCCTAGATACATTAAAACTTTGAGGTTCTTGATTGCATCATAGTGTTATCCTATCACCTAGCACTCCCACCTAAGTTATCTCAAGAACATGATGTGTTCTACATAACACTCTTGAGAAGTACATACCAGATCCCTCGCATGTACTAAATATAGTGGTGGGGCCATTAAAGAATGATATTTCCTATGAGGAGATTCTATTAGAGATACTGGATCTTATATACAAGGTTCCATGAAACAAGACAACACACTTGGTCAGTGTGTTGTGGCAGATCATTAAGTTTGAGGAAGTGGCATGGGAAGTGAAAGAGGTGATGAAACAGAAGTGTCATCAACTATTTTAGTGTATGAAATGAAAATTTATAAAGATAAATATCCTAAGTTTGGATAATATAATAACCCTAACATCTATAAATAAAATAAAAATTTTAAATTAGTTAATGGATTATTAAGAAATGAAATTACAGAAAACACAAGCACTACATTAGTAATTCTGGAACATCATATCATGTCATATTTTAAAGAATATTAAAAAAACATTGAGAATATTTCCATTGAATAGTGATTGTATTAGAAGTATATATAAATGGTACTAATAAAGTCTAATTGAAATAGACGTAATAAGTGTCGGCCTATACTAGTAGGCTCATACACTATGAACCCCATTTATCAGAACTTTGGAAGAAGATATTATCTCTAGGATTTCCCCTTGACTTGGTCCAAGATAAGATTCAAAAAATAAAGAGTGATTGAACCCATTTATCGGATAATTTTAAACTCATTGATATCATGACCCTAACCATGTTTATTGAACCCCCTTGAAAATCTCAACATTCCACACCTTACCCTAAGAGATTTTGCTCGTGTGATAAAGTGATATGTATCTAGACCCTAAAAGTATGAATTTTTTTATATATATTTTTAAAAAATAGTGACTATATTGATAACTTTTTTATTATTATTACTTTTTAAATGATTAGATAATGAGTCTGATAAAAACTGTATTTTGATACAATGAAGCACAAATTATATTTTTGGGAAATGTATAGTTTCAATTAAGACACGCTATTTTAATGAATTCAAGAATTTTTAAAATAAATTTAATTTTAATAAAATTGTATTATTTAATAGTTATAATTGAATATAAATTATAATATAATTATATGAGATTAAAATTAATTTTTATTAGGGTTATAATACTATTATTGTCAAATAAACCAGTATTATTCAATAAATGTGGATTTTTGATTTAAAAGTATAAATTCTCACACATATAGAATTATTTGGATAAAATAAATATTATTTTGGGAATCAGTAAGTTTAAATTATTTAATGGTGACTTTTTAATAATTTATTGATAAATTCGAATTTTTTCTTCAAAATTTAATACGTTATAAATATACTATGTGTAATATGACATCCAAATAACCAAAAAGTAATTTAACATATTCTATAAAATGTATCCACAAAAAAATATGAATACCCCCCTTCAAAATAATTTTGTATTAGGTCATTTTATTAATTTTATAAACCCTTAATGAATCCTCAAAAACCTATATTATATTTCAAGGTATTAAAATAGATTCTTTATAAACATGACTCATGTCCATATCACTGAGGTTTATATTTTAATGAGACAGGTTATTAAGCGTTTAAATTAATTAAATCCACTTCACTTTGGTAGAAACCCTTTGAAATAACCATTTAAAACTTTTTGGTTTTAATTACTTCATTATAAAGAGTCCAAACCTCAGTTTGCGAATTAATAAATAATTATCCTCTCTTCTATTATATAATCCCACCCAAAATCCAAATAACATTCACTAAAAATACTTTTGTCATGACATTACTCTTAAATTACCTCCCTAGAGTCCTACCAATGATCCCTTGATCTCTTAAGAAGATCCTTCCATGCTTTTTGAAGATCCATCTCAAGGTAAGGGATATTCTCCTTCAATTTATTCAATCACCTTCTTAGTGTGATGAATTTTAATTTTCAATTGTTCATGTTAGGATTTTTATTCAATAACTATTTTAATATCTTTATTATTTACATGTTATTGGTGACCAATTTCAATATCATTAATCCATTCTATGAATTTTATATCCCAATGTTTTGGTGCCAAAATTATCCTATGATTTTTCATGCTAAGAAATTGTGTAGTGAATACCCATTCCCATTTCCCCTAAAGTTATTCACATACATGTATCTATTATCCATTGGTTTCTAAATTCAGTTTATATATTTCACACTCCTATGTCTTGGTGTTAAAATTTATTAGATACAACTTTTTTTCTTAAGGATTTCATGGTGCACTTATGCATGTACATGATATAAAAGTGATGTGTGGGTCAGGAATTATATAGTCATCAATTACATTGGGTAATGTTTTGATATCATGATATTCCATGTATCTATTATGGTATTTTATCATGATAACACTATGTTATGATTTCATGGTGTTTATCTTTAACTTGTGTTTATGATTCCATGTTTAAAGTTGTTTCCCCATTTATATGTTTTGTTTATGTTATCATGTTATATCGTGTATCATTGTTTTAGATTATGATTATAACCCCTCTAATGTTACCTTAATATGCCCCTTGAATTACATGTACCGCTTTACCATATGATATCCATTTTTTATTACCTTACTGGGATTTATATCTAACCCCTTTGTTTTTTCCTTCCTCAGGTTATCCCATGTAATTTTTGGAAGAAAGATAGAGTTTTAGGAGAATATTGGAGAATTTTTCAATAATTTCATTTTATTTCAGTTGAAAATTACTATTATGTGTACCCAATTTCCCAAATAAAGTAGGATTCATAATATTTTGGGATTTTATTATGTGTACCTTCATCTAATAAGTCCTGAAATAAAGTGTATTAATGATACACTTTGTCATAATCTATAAATACCACCATGAATGAGTGAATATAATGTTGGGAAATCTAGTTCATTAAGGCTTTGAAAACTACTCGGGTTTTAGTATGGAATAATAGTAAAACCAAATACTCATAGTACCCATATTTTCTCTTTCAAGGTGGTATTAGTGACATTTTCTTCCTAAACCCTTGACTAATGGTACCCAGATATCAATTCGATTTTGAATATATTATAGGATTCCTTGAGCTATAAAAATAGACCACCGATATGGGAAAATGGATATTTATTCTTAATGGTCACCCAATTTAGCTTATAGAAATCTATGAAATGTAATAGGCTTTCATCTTAATTATTTTCAAAGAGAACCAGTGATACCTAAGGTGACACACTACGTCAAATAAATCTCTCACCTTGTAAATTTTCTAATTGAGAATCCCAATATGTTATCTTGGTGATATCTATATGATAATATGAAAAAAAGATGGGGTGCATACCAGGATGTAAGTAATTGGAGAAATCCATTTTTTGGGGTTTTAACCCAGAAAATTCATCCTAAAAGACCTCTTTATACCTATATGTTATCCATGTATGTTTTACTACTCAAATATGCACATCCACATCAAATAGTAAAGCAGATAACTGATATGATAAGAATAAAACACCCAAAAGAAGAGCTCCTTGCATCCTAAACCATTGACCCCCCCAACCACCATGGAAAATATGATAGTTCCCCTAAGTAGAAGGAAATTATATTCTATGAAGATAGAAGTATATCCGGGCTATAAAATCAGTCATCCATCCCATCCCAATAATGAGATCAAAAACATCCAAGACACGGAAAAAATATTTCCCAAAAAATCTCAAAATCGAAAATCATAACCTGTAACTCTGGTCATTTGAATCCGTAATCCTTATTCTTTTCTAAAAGAGTGGAAAGATCCATCATAAATAGAATCACCAATGATCATAATCTCAAGTAAATAATATAATTTTATTAAATTAAAAATTATAATGTGACTATATAGAAATGTTACAAACCCATAAAGGATGAAATAAATAGCACACATCTAATTGTGGATATATTGGAATTGAAATCCTCAATAAAAAGATCTATTGCACCCAAAAGGTTTAAATTAGTATCACTCCGTGTATTCTTTGTTGGGTTACAAACCCCTTTTGTCTACTAATGGGAAACTATGCTATTATTTTAATCATTCTGAACCTAAGATCCTTGGTTAAAGGAAGACCCGACTCTCCTAATATGTAGAGGACTTATGAAAAAAATATGATATGGCATGGATGCTCGCACTGGTTCCATGTCTTTGTTGTCTCATGGTAATATATCTTAGGGTTTTCTTCTTTCCCACGATTAAAATAAGTCACATTCTTTCACCCACAGGATTCCACAGGCACAAAATTTGATGGATTGTGAATCCCCCTTTAACTTAAAAATAACTCCTCTCCCTTTCTCTTCAAACTAGATAAAGACCTCTGACTACCCCTTATTATGGAAGGGGAAGCATTGAGACATTTCATTCAATATACTTCATACTCCCTTATGAAATCTTTGTTAATTACCATCGCATTTTTTGGTAAGAACAAGAGAATGACTCTTGGTCTGATCGTAGGATTCAAACCCATTTCAATGTTATAAGCATTGATATAATAATTTAATATGGGATAAGGATAAAGATGAATCTATTAAAAATGATAAATGGAATAGTACATTATAAAATGGATTCCTTTTTCTAGGGTAACAAATTCTTAGGCTTTATTTAATATTAATTTTTCCAAGTAATATTATTGATTAAAAATATTTTTCGATATATCCTCAGTTATATCCTTTTAAAAATTATATTGAAAAATAAATTTCCACTACTTCTTGATTGTCCCTTCTGATAAATAAATTTTAAACAAACTCTATATGTCATGGTGGACTTGAAAAATTGAAAGATTCACTTGAACAATTTTATCCGTGCATCGGGCTCCAAAGAGGCTTCATCACCATGAAAGAACATAGAATTTTTCATAGTGAACTCTTGTGCTTGGTTCTACATTCATGAATAATCTCTTGCACCCTCCTAACATAAATAATGGATGGTATGCATTATTTAATAAATAATACTAGGGTATATAAGAGTTTCATCCAAAAAAAATTCTCCATAAATCCCTCTCTTCATTTCATATGGTCCTTTCTAAGAGGTATAATAAATAAAGTATAAGATATAAATATCCATTAACATGAAATTTTTATTCCATACACATTAATTTAATCATAAAAACTCACTTGATTGCTTTTAAACAAATAATAACCATATTCAAAACAATTACAAATGCCAAAAGGTAAAAACCTTGAAAATTGAAATATTCCAATGATGTATATTGTTTGAATGAATGATCTGTAAAACTAGATTCTAACCACATATTTAACACCATAAGATGTCCAAATATAGTCATGTGGATTCCAAGTTTTATAGACTATGTGCCTAAACCATTCTCCCCTGGTTTCATTCATTGTTTCACACTGAAACTCAAAATTTCCCTAAACAACACATGGGTTCATCTAGAAACTAATAATAAGTAGTAAAAAATATTAATAAAATGATCTAAAAATTAAAAAAATATATCCAAGGAAAAATTATTTATTACCCATGGTAACTCCATGTTCAACACGAATAATAGTTGGTCGGGTACTCTTCAACACCTTATTCTTGACCTGTGAAATTCATACCTCTATTATACCTTTAATCCTCCATTAACATGAGTTATTAGATTCCATTTTGTAATGAATGAGACTAGGTTGACCAAACATGTCACCCAATTCAACTCCTCACAAGGCCCAAAACAAGTTACCAATATCTACAGGCTGATAACAAACACCATGAAAATAGTTGAGAATGGTTTCACCCCTAGAATCTAAATAATCATCACATGGATTCCTCAAGGAATTTCAAAATGACACATAAATAATTATTATTACCATGTGAAAAAATAAATAAATTTAAAATATAAGTACAACCAAATAGATCACAACTCAGAATTAATAACCCAATAACTCATAAAAATCACTTCATGAGTTTATATCAAGAAAAAATCAAACATTATATATAAAATGAACCAAAATATGGTCATGCACGAAGTGGAATATAAAAATACCCCATTATATCATAGATTATTCCATATTACTCTATGAAATCGAATTTTCTTGTGAGATATGGTTTTCTCCAACATTATTCCAAGGAAGTGTGACGATCTTTAAGAAGAGCTTTCAAACTGCAAGGCTCCTTTCCTTAAGTAGTATCCCGCAAAACTAAACTTCTATACACCCCATGTGTATGTAAGGTGAGTGAGTAAAATCCTTTAAGGATACCACCATGAATCCACAAAATTTATTTTTCAAATCAAACAATTAGTTCTCTTTTGAAATAATATTTCAAATTATTTTCATAGAAAAACATGCATAAAATTCATCGATTTCATTAAAACAAGAAATGTTCTATAAAAAAACAAGGAACTATAAAATATAAACTAATGTCATAAATTCATCCATAAAATGAAATTATAAAAAATGAAATGGTAAATAATATGGAAAATATCTCAATCAATTACAAAACATACATCATGGGAACAATCCTATGTGTCTATGGAAACAGGGACTTGTTCAAGGAACATTAGTCAGAATATGTGAAATGAAAATTTCTAGGATCTTTCATGGACTCACTGGGTTATTAATACATCTCAATAGATCACTTAGTCTAATTGGATAACAATACCTCAACAGTATATAATCTATGTTGGGGTTATATTAGTGTAGGTTACAAACTCACCCAAGTTCTCCAATGTGAAATAAATATTCAAACACATATATAATATGTTCCCATAGTTTCAAAATCAATAAAACATAAATTTCATGGTAGATTCCTTTTTGAGGCAACCTTTTAAAACTTAGTTAGAAGCATATCATTCTTAAAACATTACTTCAAACACATTGTGTTCTAAAAACGGTTTTAATTTTAAAACACATGTAAAATTTCCATTTTAACCAAAATAGTGATGAACTATAACAAAAATCAACCAACATCCATCATCATCACAAATAAAACATTATAAGTAAACTAAAACCAAATTAAAACCAAGATCATTAGGTGTTCTATTGGAAATACGAATTATGTATAGAAAACTACCTCAAGATAAATATAAACTCATTAACTTCATTTAAAATAATAATAATTAGTGAAGGGGGATCCTTACAAACATAAACAAAAAGTAAATTTCATTAACCCTGCATCCTTATACCTAGGTTGAGCCCCCATATATCGTTGGTTTTAATACACCAAGGATAGATAAGACCATGGTGATAGAGGAATCACTACAACACAAATTGAATTTAGTGGCGGTTTTGTAGTGGAGGTTCACAAAACTGATGCTAAGCCTTTTTTTAAATGGTTTCATGGCAGTTTATAATAAACTGTCATGAAACCATCTCTTTTTTTTACACTCCCGACCCTGACCCCCCTTCTCCCCCCAACCCCGGAGACCCCACGACCCCCTTCTCCGAGAGACCCCCCATCTCCTAGCGACCCCCCAGCGACCCCCCCCCCCCCCCCGGTGACCCCCCGCGACCCTCTTCTCTTGGGGACCCTCCTTCTCCCCCGCAAACACCTCCCCTTCTCCCCCACGAACACCTACGACCCCGTGAACCCCCACAACCCCGCGACCCCCTTCTCCTGGCGACCCCACAACCCCCCTTCTCTCAGTGACCCTGTGACCCCCTTCTCTCGGCAACCTCGCGACCAGTTAGTGATTTGGGGTTTATTTCCTCTTCACAAATTAGTTATTATAATTCATGTTATCTATTTAAAAGTTATGAAAATTCTTTTCCTTAAATTATCATGGTGTTTTTATTGGAGTTTGATGGTGGATCCATGGGAGATGTTTACAGGGATTGTGAGTTTCTTTTGGGAGAGGTGATTAGAGGTCTTTACCTTCTATTCCATTATTTATCAAAGAAATTTTAAATTCACTAGGTAGGGGATTTTTTTTTACTTCTCCATTTTTTATGTTCATGTTAAGGTATCATGGTATAACTTCATTGGGTTTATAGTGGAATTATCCTAATAAATATAATAACTAGAATCAATAATAAATTTCAATGGATTTTGTGGTCATATGTATTAATTCATTGTTCATAACGCCTCTTATAATTTTCAAAATAGTGTGTTATCTACTTTATATGATTTTTATTGTTATTTATAGTTTTTTATAGTATTGAAATTGGATAAGAAAATAATTTGGGTAATAATTAATTGATTAATTAAAGTGTCATGAGATATTGATTACCATTCATCCATCAAAACTATTGAATTTAAAATATTTCTTGAATATATTTATGTTTGGTAGTTGGATTTGATAGCTGGTGATTATAGTTTTTCTAGAGCTTAAAGATATGCGTAATGAATCTATTAATTCAAGTCGGTATTGATCAGGTTGGTTATGGAAATAATTATTTGGGGATAGGTGATTCAATTCTTGGTTTCTAAAGGATTTTATCAATTTTTTTATGGATGTAGTTTACCCATGTGTTTCCGAGGATAAAAATACTTTTGATTCTATATATGTGTTCTCTAGGGTGTTAGAGGTATTTTAAGATTGATATTTGGGGTTTTGATGGAAAAAAGTGGAGGATGGTGTTTGTTAAGAGTGGGGATCTATTTTTTCTATTTATTGTCATATGGTTAATATGAATAGATGCCTTAGGTTGAGAGTTGTGTTATAATTTTTGTTGGGTTATTGTGTGAAGATTTTTGAAGGGTTGTTTATGTTTCAATTTAGAGATGGGTATTCCCATATTTCTTATTAATTGTCGAATTATTTGATTTATAGTTATCAAATGGATGATTGTTTTGGTTCCCAACTACTTGTTATAGTTTTTGTATTCCCTATTGAGTGTATCACATTGTGGTAGCTTATGATTGATCATTGAATACTAGGATTATGAAATTGATAATTTAGTTGACATTGAACTCATGGGATGAGTATTGATGTTGGTTTATGGGATAATGGAAACTATGGGATGATTAGATTAATTCTTAGAAGATTATTTGATGGAAATCTAAGAATTGTAATGGAAAATAATAAATCTAACTAGATCCAATAAACTAAATTGATTAAATAATAATTTTTATTGAATTTAAAAAATGAGTGGATAGTAATATCTCTTTACTATGTCAAAATCTTTAATGGTGATGAATCATGATACTTATGTTTATGCATTGAATCTAGTCTCTACTGGTGTAGTAAAAAATTAAATGGATACCAAGAAACCTTAATCAAAAGTGCATAGGAAACACAAAAGTACATCCACGCAAACTCGAGTTCATTCCAGGCCAACTCTACTCGGACAAAATACACATGAATCCTAGTCCGAAAGGGCATGTCAAACATTATAGGCCCTATAATGACCTTACTATACTTAATAACAAGAATCTAAGATCTAATATAGCTCCGAAATGTGCAGTTCCTCATGTGAGCACATCAAAAAAAGTATGGATTTCACTACACCATAGCACATAAACTTGAGAATATTATCCCCAAATAAGTACAATTATATTATGCCTACTTTATGATCAATGGATCATCTTTATTATATCGTGTTTCTGTAATCTTACACTATCATATATATGAATCTCTTTCTATATTTAGTAGTAACTATGTGTTTTAAGTTTTTTTTTGATATTGTGTAGGCATATTGTGATATACATGGATAATAGCTGGACCGCATTACCGAGGAACACACCTAAGTATGTTAAGGGTTTAAAGGAATTTTTAGATTTTGCAATTTCTAATCAATCCGTTGAAGGGAGAATAATATGTCCATCTCTTAAATGTAAATTTGGAAGATGGTTGTTGAGAGATGAAGTTTAGGAAGATTTCATAATGAATCAATTTTTGGGTCAATATTTGTGTTGGATTTGGCATGGAGAATCGAATATTACATAAAGATTGAGCACTGCTTTTAATCCATAGAATGAGGTCCCAACTTTGTCAAAAATGGAAAATGAAATGAAAAACATCATAAATGATGCATTAGTCACTACAAGACACCACTATCAACATCAAAACATAAAAGAACATCCAGATGAGGGTGCTACAAACTGCAACGTGACAAGTGATGTTTTTGAGACTGTAACACTACCAGTTCAAGATTATAACATATCATTGGATCCACCTCTTGATTCTACAGAGCCAAATGTAAGAGAAAACTTCACAGAGGAAAATGTGTTTCATGATTTAGTTGATGATGGAAATAAAGAGTTGTATAGTGGGTGTTTAAAATATTAAAATCTATCTTTTCTTTTGAAGTTATACCATATCAAATGTGTATGTGGAATTACAAATAAGGTATTGTCCATGATATTGTAATAGATTCATGATGCATTTCATGAAGCAAAAATCCCTAAATTGGGGTAATTTTGTACAGAACAATGGGCCTTATTACATCCCTGGTTTGACACTCCTGGGGGATATTCTTTGAGAATTGAAAAACTCCCCATGAACCATCTTAAATGATTTAAATATATATTGGATATGAATAACCTAGGATGAACCTAGGGTGTCATAGATTAAGGAATGTGTCATTATTTAGACATACTGTCAGCAATTCATTTCATGACCATGTGTTTTTCTACTATGATAAGAAATGGCCACACTATGGTTCTAGTTTTAGTTAGTGAAAGGAACCAGAAGGAACTAGATTAACATTTATTGTGATGGATGATTTGATAATGGGTAGTCAAGTGGGATTATCATTGAAGTGAATGATATTGCTATCATTCATAATCAATTTTCACAGAACATGATTAACAAAGAGTACCTTAACCAACTCTCAGACTTGATAAGGAAGGGAAATAAGGAGTACAATAAGATTTTGGATAATGGAGACCCTAGAGGAAATAAGATTCGGTTTTCTTTGATATAATAATGTACAAATAATCGCCTAAGTGAATGTCTTAGACGAATAAGAAGATGTATTGACTATGAAAAATGATAAAAATAAAGTGACTGCAAGGGAAAATGAAGAGTTAAGTTAATGAAATGTATGGGAATATTGGCCTCCATAGGACATAATCAAAGGTTATGTGCTTTAACTGTGGAATAAATAGTAATTATGTAACTCAATGTCCCAAGAGGTAGGCTCCTGAAGAGAATCATAAAGGTGGTGTGAGTAATAGTTACATTGTTGATAATGAAAAGACTACAGATGAAATATAAATGGAAATATGTATTATGTAATAGGATGAGGTAACCTTGTTAATGGATTAATGATGAAGAAATCAAAGTTTTTATACATTTGGATTGAAGAATTAGGAAAGGTTAAATATATAATAACTTTCCCATTTATGTTTTTTTTTTTTGAAAATTATTTTCAACAATATGTTGAAAGGATCCAACTGAATAAAAAATTTATTTATTGGAAAAATTATTTCCATGGAAAACAAATTATTAAGGGAAATATAATCATTAATATGTTCTATATGTTAGGATAATGTTGTTTGGATAAAGATATGTTTGATATGTGTAAATTGGATGCTCTTGATTACATTGGAACTAATTAAAGAACTTGTTGAAAAGTATTTTATTCTATCATGGATGAAGTTAAAAACTTCATGGATTTATGTAATATATCATGTAATATAGAGAATAAGGAATAATTCATGTTTTCCATAAGTATTTAGAGTATTTTAGGTTATTACCATGTTCCAAGAGAATACTTTATAAAGGTATTCACATATTTGGAATATCACATCCAAGAGGTACTTTGTAATATATAGGTGATCAATGTTAAGATAATTTCACGAATTTCTATCTAAAACATTGGATTTCAATAATTATGAAGATTTATAAGGTTAACCATTCATGAAATGTTTAAGTTAAAAGTTAGAGGAATTATTTATGCATTGAGATTGTATTGAAAACCTTTGTTAAAAGTATATTTAGTGATTAATCTTGTTTCAACAATGTCCATCGTATTTATTTTTGATATTATATTAGTGTGCTTTTAGAAAAGGACATCATGTATTTTATGTGACAAACAATCAATTCTAGTAAGGTTTTGGGTCTTAAACCCATGATCGAAGGATCATAAGGGTTTCACTCCTACCACTAGCCTACAAAATGTCCTGGTTAATGTGTCATTGTTTTTATTGAATAAATATTAATGACAAGCTAGTAGAGTTACTTTTTATATTTAAATATTAATGTATTAACCATATTTATTTTTAAGAATATTTAGAGAAAAATATTTATACTTCTATTTATTTTATGTTCTTTAATATCTGCTAAAAGTTTCTTTTAGTACTTCATGCATCAAAGTTAATTTATGGACATCCATTTCTTGAAGTAATGGATGAATTAGAAAAAGATAAAATCACAAATAAATAACTAAATATTGTTTATAGAAAATTAATTATATTTTATTATATTCATTTTCAATAAAATAATTACTCAACATTAGTATAATGACCAAAAATATGCATTGTCTTAATACATTAATTTTGTTGAAATGATGGCCTATCAAATAAACACAGATTCATGACTTTGAGGCCCTGAAATTTTATTTGATCATCCACTTGTTTATGTTTAATGACCTAAATCACTCCCTATGAATATTTAAACTCTTCATCCATGTCCAATCTTCACTCCCAACCAATTTTATCTTATGTGGAAAACTATTTATATGTTACTTTTTGTAACCGTTGTGGTTCCAACTTTCCCTTTTTAAGGGAAATATTAGTATTCATTTTTATGATGTGGGTTTCTATGAATGAAACATTAAATTATTAATCCTTTTATAACCATGATGAATTTTTATAGATAAATTAATTTTAATGACGGTAGAATGTAACAGCCTGATATTTTTTGAATTATTGTTTTTTGGAATTTATTTAAACTTTTCAATATATTATGTTTCAAACAACACTAAAAATAGTTTACTTTATAAGTTTTTATTTTATTATATGCAACACCAAGTTAATTTTTCACTAAATGCAATATATATTTAATATTTATATACATGTAACAGTGATTCTAGATTACATGACACACAACAATGACTTCCTTCCATGGCTTGAATAACACGCATGACCGAGTTTTACCAAACAATAATATATTAATAAAATATTATTATTTAATATAATAAGATATAACCTAGATGTTAAATTAGAAGTTATGAATAGTATTAAATAATTTATGAAAATATATTTTTTACACCAATATAATATGAATTCATATTTTACCAATTAATTAGAAATTACTATGAAAACCGATTGAATATAAAGAAAAGGATTAATATTTGTATGGCCACAAAGTTTCTTTACCATATTAAATTAAATTATTTAATATAATTGAGTGATATTAATGTGATATATATGTTATATATTCAATAAAAAATTGATATGTACCCAATATATTTGATCAACATAAGACAAGAAGAAAACCATTTTTTTCTTAAAAAACTATATTTTTATTGGGGCATGTTTTACAAAATTTTGATGAGGAACCCATTTTAAATCAAATTTTTTGAACTTTTATAGAAGAAATATTTCAAAATAAACTTAACATTCCATATAAAATAATAATAATTAATTTAGTGTGCATTTGGGGTACTTTTTGTGAAGTCCCATTTTTTAAGGAATAGTGAAAAATACTGAATTTTATTTCAAAACTTTCTTTTCATATAATTAATTAATAAAGATAAATTAAAGTTTAAATTGGGTTAAAAGATTAATTAGATAATATTTTTATCAATTAATCAAATATATATCATTGAAACCAATTTCAAATTGAAATTGGACATAAAAACTTAGCAAACTTTTAATCATTTTTACTTTAAAAACAAGTAGTGTCATCCCATTAGTGGGATTGAATTTAAATTATTTTTTCAAATTATGTGATTTGAATTTGGAAAAATATATTACATATTCTGAATAATAATAATTTATATTTTATAATAATTTCATCTTAGTTTTTGAAAAAAAAATATTAGTGAATGAAATTAAAATTAATTACATCGATTAATGTAAATTTAAGCTTAATTAAGGACTAATCCTAACATTTAAGACCCAAAATGACCAATAAAATTGTCTAAGATTCATTTGAGTTAAATATTTAGACCATTAAATCCCTTATATCTAATATTTTCTAATTTTGGATCCAATTGGTATATGAAAAAATCGTAAGGAATTCCTTTGTCCAAATATTATAAGAGTGATACTCCTCCTCCACTATAAAAGGGCTCCTCTCCTCCACTTCTTTACACATCTAAAAAAAATTAGGTTTGGACAATATATTCTCAAATATCATCCCAAAAACCCTCTATTACTCCTTTAATCCTCCCTTATTTCACAATGTCTTCCAAGGATTCCCTTTGTAGCAAACCAAAAGGAGTTACCCGATTAAGAGGTAACACCCTCCCTCAAACTACTTTCTATTACTTTCTTTTGACACTCCCTCAATTCATATTATTCCATGATTATAAAACAACACTTGTATACTAAATATACTTATATGTTTTTATGATATTTTTTTACCTAAACTTATATAAAAAACCATCTAATGTGTAACTGATATATTGTTTATGTGTAGGGTGAACTATCGCCTCACTAAATGATTATTGTTCATTTTTCCTTTACCGACTCTCATGGTGGACATTATGATGGAAACAATATTTATATATGTTATATATATTATTTATTATGTCTTAAATCTCTTATAATATTTTTAACACGCATATCCTTATACATTCCATTTGGTGCAAATACGATAATTTCGTTTGAGGAGGTGTAGACTACTGCCCCCTCCAAGCGATTTGAATCATTCACACACTACCTGGAATGTATTAAGGATGGGTTTTAAATTATATTCTGTATATGATATAACAATCCCACTAGAATAACGAATTATATACATATATATATATATATATATATATATCATTTACCTTATTTCTTTCAATACGATAATTAAACAGAAACAACGAGAATGTGTATGTAGGGCCTACCATCTCCATGAACAGTTTAGTCCATTTCATACTTATATATTCTATATATTATTATAATTAAAATATAATTAATATAAATTATATTTATAAAATGGTTTACAATTATATAAATCATGATATAAGTATAAGGACTAAATATATAACAAATTAATACACATGTGAAAAACAAAGCGAATATCACCTCCAGCATAATATTAACATGGAATTGTCAACAAGCGGGAAATGTAAAGTTATTGTCAAACCATGTATGGTATTAGATATAATAATATGGTTCTATTATATATTAATAAAAAACATTATTTATTATATATGAGGTTTGAATGAATACTTTGAGAGTCAAGACACAATGTAAGGGAATTACGTCTTTTTATTTCCTTGTGATACATGACTAATTCACCACACATTCCTTTCGTGCGGTGTGTATACTGCCAATGGACGTATTATATGATTATTATAATTAAAATTATGGGTATTTAAAAATCCATTTTATGATCTTCCATTCATGGTATTTATGTTTCAAAATTTTCCAAATTGGTAAAGTAATTTTGTCTCAATTTTTTTTATTTGAGACATATGCCATGTTATGCACATATATTTTTAATGACGTTTATATACTTTCATTGAAATGTTATATAATGGATATATTTTTTTTTAATGATATTTTATGTTTCATATAATTTCATATTCTAACAGGTAGAGTACAGTTCAAAGTTACCAAGTGGTGATAGTTTATTGAAACAATCTCATTGCTTTCTTAGATTTTTTAGGTTTATGCTTACTTTGATGAAACCTTATGATCCATCTCTCAAGAAAATTCATAAATTTTCTTCTCTTCTGGTTATTCATGATTTATTCATCTATTGGTACCATTTTTGTACACTTTTGTAAATAAGATATTTAAGAAATTTTTTTTAACAAAGCCTAAATTTACCATCTCTTCAACCTGAAATCCATGTTCCTTAAAATCCATGTATTCTAAAATGTGTTTCTAAGAATATTCCAATATTCTCCTATAATATTTTAAACAATACTTTTACCCTTTTTCTGTTTTATCATTTTTTATTGAATATTCTTGTAACTTTTTAAACTAGTAATTTTTCTTAACTTTTTACCATAAAAATGAATATTATTTTTACCTCATATGATACGTATTGATTTACTCACCATTATTTCTATAAAATTCATTTACATTTTTAAAAAGCTTATTTTTTTAGAAAATGATTTTAAAATTAATTTTCAAGTAATATTTTTTTCAAAATTGTTTCTAGTAAAAAAAGTTTTCAAAACATTTTCAAGATTCCTTTATATGTTCTCAACGTTATTTTGAGATAAATGGATTTCAAATATTTTTCAATATTTATTTTTAAGTTTTTAAAGTATTTTAAAAGAAATTGTTTTTAAAAAATTATCAATATTTCTTTTTATTTTTTCAATGTGCTTCCAATTAAAAATGTTTTTAAAATGTTTTGAAGTTTATTCAACAATTTTTCAAGGAAAAAGGTTTTAAATATGTTTTTAAGTCTTACTTATATGTTTTCAAGGTATTTTATATGAAAATGATTTTAAAATGGTTTTATGCATTAAAACCCATTTCCCAAAGAAGAAATGATATTTTAATCAAGAAAATTTTTTGAAAGATACTTCAAAATTATTTTCCATCTAAGATGGAATCCATTTAGGATACTCATTACTTTCTAGGAAATTATTTAAAGGTTTAATTCATATTATTTCTCCTCATGGGTTATGCTTAATGAAATTATCTATTTGAAACTTGTTTCTATTTCATGATTTATATGTTTATGAAATATGTTTCTCTTTCGCGTGGTATATGTTTATGAAATCACTTTCTCTTTCATGGGTTATGAATTCATGAAATGATGACGAAATCTGTATTTTTTTACATGTTAAGATATGATTACATTTTTATTACACCCATTTCATTTTATGGGTTATGATATGATTGTTTATCAATTTGTGGCACACATATGTATGATTTAATTATGAGATGGGAGGGACCTATATCTCCCTCCAATTCATTGGGTAAACATTTATATATCCTGATATAAACCTAGTTGCAATGAGAAATGAACTCAGTTAAGTATTACAAGGTTGGAACAAGGAGTGAACTCGGTTTAGTAATAATATGATAGAACGAGGTGTGATCCCAATTTTGTAATTGACTTTTTCTACTAATATGGACTTGGAAGCAATAAGTTAATTATTATATAACTCACATTAAATGTATTTTTGTTTTAAAAAATTCCATGTTCTCCTCCTATGTTATTCTTTCATCGCTTATGTTCCTTATTTCCTTATGATTCAAGTATTATAAACATAAAAAATTTATTCCATGAATCATGTTTATGATCTATGATATGCGCAGTATGATCTTCAATTTTCTTGATCATGTTCTCATGCCATTATTCTCACGATTATTCTTACATGTCACCCTCATTTACCCTTAATGATAATCTGATCACACCCCTTTATATGTTTCCTTTACCTTATGTTATTTATATATATATATTATGTTTGAAGTTTCTAAGAAAATTTCTAGTCAATTAAAACCTAGTGGGGAATAA
The DNA here is from genome assembly GCA_963277665.1 of Viscum album. Classification (NCBI taxonomy): domain Eukaryota; kingdom Viridiplantae; phylum Streptophyta; class Magnoliopsida; order Santalales; family Viscaceae; genus Viscum; species Viscum album. The sequence continues at coordinate 1,254,322,790 of OY728131.1, read as the reverse complement.
TGTAACTCATTTATGTACCGGTGTTTATGTTTCCATTTTTTCAAAGGCACTAGACTATTATGGTGTTTGGGAATCTATTTGTATAATGTTTTAAGTATTTATAAATGGTTTTGTAATGTAAATTTATGTGAAAAGAGGGTTACTCTAATTTGTGTAATAAAATTGGGCATTTTGTGTGTCTCAGGTCTGGGAACATGTCAAAAGTAGACCACCACCCATTTCATTCACATCATGGAGTTTCTTGGTGTGCATGGTGTTGGTTTGAAAATATATGAATTTTTTTAATTATCTATGTAAAAAAATTGATGATTTTAATGGATGAGATTGCTGTTCATAGTTTTAGTGGAGGTTGATACAATATTGGGATGGTTATAATCATCAGTTTAGGTAGGGTTCCTTGGCTTTATTTGAGTAGTTTATTCAATTGGTGATTTTATTTTTGTGTGCCATCATTATTATTATATGTATGAATGTTTTATTATTTTTTTGAGTTTCGATAGGGTTGTAATGGGATCACTCCAGACAAATTGTAAACATGGAACACAAAACTTTATAAGTAATTTAATGTTGCTGCCTTAGTTTAACGAGTCTCAGTGGCAGTGTTCACTGATTTTTTGGAGGTTTGAGTTAGTTTTTTTAAAATAAAATGGTTTTCATATAAAAAATTAATTCTAAAAAAGGATATATTTAAATTTTATTTCAATGGTAAATAGTAATTTGTGAAAGGTTTTTGAAATATAATTTCAAAATAGAAAATGGGTTTATCTAAATAATGACATGATTGGATTTTTTTTCAATGGTCTAGGAATTAGTGAGATGGTATATGATACCATTTGAAATGGATTTAAAAATAAATTTTTACTTTGTTTTTAAAGGTAGTCATAATTTATGCGTTAAGCTCATTTTTGGTCAGTTTAATCACGTGAGGATGATACCATATTTTCCAAATCTTGTGTGGTTGTTTTGACTCTTAATTGTGGTTTTCTAGTGTGTATGTTTATGAATGATGATTCATTTTCTCTGTTTTTCAATATTAGAAATTTTTTCGTTAACAGACAATGGGTCAGTCTGAGGGGACAAAATTGAACCCTTAAAGAGTTGAGATGAGTTTTGAGATGAGTTTAGATGTGGGTCCAGTTCAAGAGTAACTATATCTCTATAGGTGATCTGTTGATCTGTTAGATGGGTCATTTTCCATATTTATTATTTCTTACATGTGTTGACAGTATTATTTTGAAAAGAAATGGATACTAGTGTGGGAGAGCATCCTAATTACTGTCATTTCCATGAGGGATATAGTGTTAGTAGGATATCCATGGGACTGATGGAATCCTAGTTTCATGGTGTAGGGAAACACTCTAATTGATATAGATGTGTTTTTGGGATGGTACATCCCATGAGTGATATATCCTAGTCAACCACAACTTGAGTGACAAGATGTGGGATGATATATAGATATTGGTTCTGTCATGAGTGAGATGAATGGATCAAGATTTTCGATTGGGTGGTGGAATCTGCAAGAGTGTTATAGGGTCCTAGTTTTTCTGTATTATGAGTTATTGTTGCATTTCTCCCACCTTGAGTGTGAAGGTATGGTTAGGTTGGGGATGTATCCTCCCTAGAGTGAGAAGGCATGGTTAAAAGCATGGTATAAGACTTGGAATGGTTAATACCCAACTCTGAACCTCATGTATTGGTTAGAGACTTGGTTATAAAACATAACAACACTATTATGTATGGTATTATATCATGTTATGTGGGGAATTACTTCCAAAATTAATCCAAAGAAGTTAAATTTACATTTTATAATGGACCGGTTATCACATGATGACCTTACATGTATGAATGTTTGTGTAATTTTTGTTATGTTTCTATGTGGGTGTGTTTCATGTGCATTAATTATATCTATTATCTGTATCCATATCCACATGATCATATTAGAATTCAGTATTGTTGAGTCATTGTAGATTACCACTATGTTATTTGCCTCACCACCTACCCACATACACATAATGGGATTCTAGGTATCTAGGTAGACCTTCTTATTTTATCTCAGTACAAAATTATCGCTTAGGAATGGACACCTGGTATAGGTCTAGAAAGTCTTGTAGGATTAGGATTCTATAGGTTGGATTATTTGAGTTACATTAGTGGTCATGTATTTATTTTGTTCTTATTATTGATCATGTGTACCAACTAGTGTTTTAAGATTTATATGATGCCTACTTTATTGTGTATCTCCTCTTTTTTTCTTGGTTTTGTATTTTCGCATCATATAAAAGCTTTACTACATTCTATTCTATATTATATGGGCACATTAGTCAGTCTATTTTTATCTTTATATATATATTTGTATGCCTTATATATGGATATATCATTCCAAGATATTAGTATGATTTGGTCATGACCATAAGGTCTTTTTTAAGGGAATTATCTCCCTATGACTACGTTAGTCCCTCCATGTTAGTCGTCCGCATCAGGTATATGGGTAGTCATGCCTAAGATCATGTGGAGACCTCACTTAGGTTTCACTAAGTGATCTAGATAGGGGTATTATTAAATTTTATTCGATAATGTTTTGGGATGGTATAGTTTAGTTTGATATTGGGATAGATGTTTAGGGTTTGGGAGTTAGATCAAGAACATTCCTACCAAGCATGACATCGGTTTAAACCCAAGTTGCTAGGGTATGTCTAGTGTTGTGACTAGGCACTCTAGGATGAGTGGGGTATTGATTTAGAACAATAATCCCAAAATGGTATGGGTGAAGCCGAGGATGATTCATATGTATCATCTATAATAAAATGAGTTTTCCATGTATCATGATAGTGTCATGTTAGGGAAATGATACATGTGTCCATTGGAAGTGGGGTTTAACATGATTCCACATTATAATAATATTTAATTAAATAAACATATAATATAATCAGTGTTTTCATGATTAAATTACAATGACTTATTAGATTACAATAGATAAGAGGGTCTTGTATGATTATTAATTATGTGTTTATTTGGACACCTAGGGCCAACGGTTTTTTAAATGGTTGTAATTTTAGGGAAAACCATGATCTATAAAAAACTCATGTGGTGTAATTAGGTTTTCATAAAATGGTTTTTAACGTTTTTTTTTCTTGAAATGTATCATGGAACCGATTTTTTTCAAATTGTTATGATTTTATTGTATTCAAAAAATATGAGGAAATGGGTTTTAGAAACTAGATTTTGAATGGGTTTTTAATTTGGATATTAAAATGTATATTGTAAATTGTAATGGTTTTCCTAAAAAAATACCAGCTAGAATGAGGATTTTAAAATTTTCAGTTTTTGTGAAAACCCTTAGATTCTAATAAGTGTATTTGAAACTTGGGTGAGATTTGGTGTGTGTAATTTTTTTAATATGTTTCAAAGCAAGAAACCAATTTCATGTAAATATGGTTCTTGTATTTTTTTTATTTGGTCAGGAGTGACTCTGATTCATGGATTGTGTAATGGGATTCTATGCCATATTTTCTTAGAAACCACCATGTATGATAGGAAAGTGTGATCCAGTTGGTGTGGTTTCAGAAAAATTGATAGGTTCTTGTGTAGATTGAGTTCTATTGGGCCTAAATGGTTGACTAAAAGTGACCCCAGGTGTTGGATAATGTGTTTGAAAAATGTACCATGGTTTTTTTATTCATGTGTGGATGGATCATGGAATTTATGTTGGATTCTGATAGGATCAATTATTTTTATGTGATTTAGGTGGGATTATTGATTAGACCACTTGGTGTGTGTAAATTTATTTCTTTGTTTGGACCACCCAGTGTGGTATTTCTACAAAAAAAATTTATAGTGGGGAGAAAAATTAGATAGAATCAACTATTGGTAGAAAAGTTTTATATTAGTGAGAATTATAATCTCAAAGTTAGATTGATCGTTATTATTTTGACATTTTGGGATCGATGAGTGAGGTTGGTCTCCATCTCAGTGTTCAGTGATAGTGATGAGAGAGATTCATAGAATATTGTTTCAAAATATAAAAATGATTATGGTAAATGAGATAGTTGAGGGATTTTGCTATGTGGGTATACCTGAATTATGGATATAGGTGTAGTATTAGTTAGAGTATGGGTGTTTAAAATGGGCTTGGGATGGAGTTTTTGTGATCTGAGTGTGATTCATTTCGGTGATGGGTTGATGCTCAAGAGTATAGCATAGTGTATAGATTGGTCAATTAAGGATATAGTTGTACTTTTTTTTGATTGTTTGATGATTTTGTGATTCCTTTAGATTTTATGGCATCATGATTGGGTGGTGTGGTGAAGTGACAGTTCATTGACGGTTGAGGCAGAGTGTTTTTGGGAAAAGTCATCTAGGGAGGGATTGTTTGGTGATTTTGTGTATATATGGAATTGAAAAGGTGGAAACCACCTTGAGAGTGTCATTTATGATGTGGTCAAGGTGTTTTTAGGATATAACCTGGCATTTTGGATGAATGATAGTGTGTCTAGGCTCGGTGTTTAGAGTTTCGCGTGGGAAGTGTGTAACGAATATGGAAATGGAATGTGATTGGTTGATGATGATTGATGACTAAGGTAGGTTGGGGGTCCTAGTTAAATGAATACCAAGAATTCTCAATGAGTATTTAATTACACTGGGGAGTTTTTAAGGACCAACATCATTATGGGTAATGATGTTTAAGGGGAATTTTAATTTTTGGATTGGAGTAAGGTTGGTTCTATGAATCAAGATTTTGATCAAGGTTATGAGTGTCTAAAATTCTCTAAGATATGTTTTTTTTGTGGAACATGGTTGGGTTGGTGGCCTATGTGTTTGAGTTGTTATTATATAAGGTTTATGGTTACCCTTTTTTAGAACTACAACTATAGGCAGGATACCATGGAACAACAGTGGGCATTATGATGTAGTGCCCATTATCCAGGAAGGGCCATAACATAGCCTCGAGTGATATTTCATAGAGTTTTCATTAGATAAAACCCCACACCATAGCCCAACAGATTCACCATAGAGGGCCCATGAGTGGTAAGGCCCTCGGGATACCTCTTTGGGGATAGCTACACTGTAAACCAAAATGCCACACCACAACATGGCATAGAGTGGGATCTCTATGAAACAACCACTATGGTTGCATTGTGCTTTGGGATTTTTTATAGGATCTTTTTTAATTTATAGGGGTCATATTTATACCCTGCCCCCCATTCTCCACTTTCTCCAATCACATGGAATATGGGGGAAGATCCCTCTTTATCTCTCATCCTATATCCCTTTATTATCCTTTGATTTGGGTAATTATGGCTTGTTTTTTTAGTCTAATTCGAGGTATGGTCCCTCCTCTCCCTCCCCTTATTTTTCACCCATACTTCCCTCAGGTTTTTAGTTCAGTTATTAGGTTTTTTAATGGATAATTTCACCATAAAATTGTGAAATCATCATAATTGATGGGTATTTCTTGTGTGGCCCATATAGGAGGTCTTTTGGGGATGTATTCAATTCGACATTCATTTTTACCCTAAGGTGTATTTATTTGTGGATTTCTACAGGTTTTTAGTGATTTTAGGTGGAATCAGTCATTGATTTAGGTATTAAATTTAGTAATTTTTGGTGTAATATTCCCAAGTTAGTTTTGGGAGTATATTTTACCGTTTTTCTTATAGTTTTAGCATCATAGAGTCTCTCATTGAGTTTTGAATCAATTATTTCAATTTGGTAATTTGGTTTTAATTGTCTAGTTAAATAATTTAACGATGTTTATGAATGAGATAGGTGTATGTGGACTCAATAGTTGTCAATATGAGATTGGGATGGTAATAATAATCATTTAAGGTAAGGGTCCTTAGATTTATTTGATTCTGTTATTAAATTAGTTATTTAATGATAATAAACCTTCATTATTACTATATGAATTCATGTTTCCTTATTTGTGTGAGTTTCACAAAATATTGGGATATAATCACATCAGCCTAATCATCAACATGGATTATATATCTTTCTAAACATTTTAATGGAAAAGCCTCAATTGAATGAGTTTTAGTGCCCTCCTCATAGATTGTTTGGAGTCATGTGCTATAATTTTTAAGATAAAATGTTTTCCCTTTTAAAATGTTATTTTAAAAGATTGTGGATTCAAATGGTATTCCAAGTATAAAATAGTGATTTTTTAAAGGGTTTTTAAATGGTATTTATAAGTGGAAAAATGGTTTTATTAAGAATTTATATACAGTATTTTCTCCAATAGCCTATAATAATTAAGATGGCGTGTGATTCCTTTTAAAATATTATTAAAATAGGTTTTCTACTTTGTTTTTAATTTATTTCTTAAAGGCATGGTTGAACTCATTTTGGTCAATTTGACCAATTAAGGGTGGTTTCCTATTTTCAAAGGCTTTTATACATATGGTTCTACTTGGTTTTGATTTTATAGTATGTATGTTGATGTACAAAGATGTGTGTTGTGTGTTTAACCCTTTAAGAACATTGGTTTGGTATAAAGTGTTGGGTTGGTCTAGGTGGATGAAATAGAACCCTTTGAGTGTTGATATTTGTTTTGAGATGAGTTTTGATGTTTGTTCTAGTCTTAATTGACTAGTGAACTGCTTGTGAGATAGTGATTCATGAGATGAGATGCATGTCATGATTGTTGTTGCATGTATGTGTTGACTATATTCTTCTAATAAGTTGTGCATGTTAGTGTGGGAGAGGATCTTGACTCTAGACATTTTCAAGAGTGAAGTGGAATTGGTATGATCGTTATGGGAGAAATGGGATCCTATTATGCATGATGGTGGCTCATACCATGAGTGATAGTGTAGTGGTTTTGTGAGGGGACTTTCCATGAGTGATATAACCTAATAGACCACACCTTGAATGAGAATACATGGGTCAATAAACCGGTGTTTGGCTAGTCATGAGTGACATGACTAGGAAAGGATAAGAGAACAAAATATGGAGTTTCTTGGATTGAGATGTTGTTTGAGTTAATATTTGTTATAGGTTCTAAATAAATTGATTAACCATGACTGATAATTTATTGGCCAACTAGTGGTGTAATCTCCTAAGGGTGAGAAGGGATGGTTAGTCGATATGTATGAAACCAAGAATGGATGATACCCTAACATACATACTCATGTATGGGTTGAGACTTGGTTATACATCTTACATAACACCATCGATAATGGGAAGAGATCATCATATGTAGTGACTTATTTCAGGCATAGAGTTGAAGAAAGAATGGTTTGGTACCATGGTGTCCTGGTTGGAAAATGATGACCTAAATATATGAATGTATATTCATTTTTTGTGGTCTTTTTGAGTGGGTGTATTGAATGGACAAGAATACACCTTTTTATATGTATTTCATACAAATAAACTTGATCATAGAATCATCAATATTCTTGAGGAATTGGGGGTTCCTACTGGGTTATTATACTCACCCCTTACCCATATACAAGGCATTAGTTTCAATGTACATGGGTAAACCTTCATATTTTCTATTAAAACATGGGTATCACTTGGAGTTAAAAAAGTTATAAATGAATTATTATGGAATTATAATCATATAGTCTAATGTCATTGGGAATTTTGGAAGTGCCTTGAAAAACCAGGGGGTAAGTATCTATCTAGCTGCGTAGTGTGGCAGAGATGATGCAAGACATACATGAATTTTTTGCTTCATACGTGATTGAGGGTAGTTCATTTTGGGATAATTTCATGAGATATTGGTATGGTGATAAATGTAAGGAAAATATAGATAGATCAATGTGGATTTCAAGCCTTTCACTACGTATGAACGAGCATTAAGAGGTTTTTCATGGTGCGGCTAAATGGATTCTGGGACGTGGGGATCTTAAAATTTGGAAGAGAAAATATTCAAGTGATTTTATTCATTTTTCAAGTGTCTAGTGTAGAATATATCCTTCCAATAGGTGATTATGTTCTCAAAATTCCATAAAACCATTCTAAATAATGAACATAAAAAGGTTATGAGAAATCCAGTTGGATGATGAGTTGGATAGGTACATATTTTTAGGTTCAGTTTCAAGTAAATTTTGTTTTCAAGATTACAAGAAGACAATTAATGAAAGAGTTGATATGTATGTGTGGTATTCTAAAATGTGGTGTAAATAGATTCTTGGAAAGATGGATTTTATAGTATAGAGAATAATGAATCATTCACTATCAATGGGTAAACATGTTTAGAAGAAAGGATTGTAAATGGATTATATATGTCACTACTATAGAAGAGCACTATAGAAAATGATGAGATGTGTTTTATTCAAGGTTGAGTGGGTGATAGCGTTCTAGGATATCCTAGGTCAAGGTATAAATTTAAAGGTTGGTGTGAACTCAACATAGGGGGGTCCATGAAGTATGGTTTCATGGAACTATATAGCAAGGTGTAGAGGCTAGTTTCTGTGGAATGGATTATGTTCTCACCTATTGGATCCTTTTGGAAGAAGAAAAAAATTCAAAAAATGAAGAAAGAACTTCTTGATTTTATTTTTGGTACATATTAAGGCATTAGTTTCTAATATAAGAGCCCTAATTAAGGGTATTATGAATACAAAACTCTTAAATAAATTTGTTTCAGGGCACTGCTTGGGCCAATGAGCTTTCAACTAAAGTGCTCAGGATCAGTGGGTTAGATGGATTCCCTTCGTATAGATTTTAAGATGAATTCTTATGGTTCATGTATAGATGGAATAATGAGAAGAGGTGGTCTGGTAATGGATAATAGGGGATCAAGGATTCTTGGATTTAGTTCTTATTATGGTATTGGTAATTATATTGGTGATGAGGTAACATCCATGGACACTGGTCTTATGCTATGAAAGAGCCATAATATTTAGTTTGAGTAAGTTAAATTGGACTCTATAGTGTTGGTTGGACTTTTTAAAGAAAAGTGTGTTGACCCATGGGAGTTGTCTTATTTTATCAAGAGATCCAAGAACTTCATCAATTTGGGAATCTCTATTAGACATACCTGGATATAAGGACCTATGTGGTGGATTCCATATCCAGAAAATGTAGGCCATAGGAGGGAGTTATTTTATTCACTAGCTTGAGAGCCTTAATCAATTATTGTATGATTATTATTAGTGGTGATGTTCTGGGTATTCATTACTTTTTCTAACCATAATTTGGGGATGATACTCCTCCTGTATGCCTTTTATTTATAAAAAATTTCTTTTCAGTAAATAAAATAGGGAAATAAATTTTCTAGAACCCAATTCCCTTAAGTTGGTATCCCCTAACCCTTCCTCCTCTATTACATTATACTGCTACCACAACACCATAGACATTACAAGGGACTTGACCATAAATTCCCAAGAAACTCCTCCTCATCCTATCAATCTATTGAGATAAATTTAGACACAAATATTACGACTCTAATAGGAATTTTTGAATTCTAATAAGCTTCTAATGATTTTCAACATCAATAGTAGAACACCCCCTCTCCAAATGATTTTTTAATAGTGATCAACATGAAAAGGAAGATTAAACTTTGATAACCCAGTCTCGTCATTTCAATTAAAATCAGAACCAATAGTAATTGGGTTTAATATCATAGATTCATTGAAATAAATTATCCTCTATCTAGGAATGTCACCCCTGAGCTCATGTTATAGGAATGCAGACTTTTTGACCCCCCCCCCCATTATGAAGGTGGACTTTATAAAAGAAAAAATTCCTTAGGGGTTGATCCCTCAAGAACATGTGGAAGAACCCTTTATTCAGGTTTCCTCATCCAAATCCACAAAGAGGATATACCTTGATGATTTTACCTACATGGTCCACTCATGTAACAAATTAACTCCTCTTGGATGGTATATTTTTGGTTGATGAAAATAAAGTGATGCAGCCTTCTGAAGTCAGTCTATTTGAATATGAGAACCCTATAAGTACGGTTTTTCAAATGGAGGATGAAACCCCCAATGAGATGAAGAAGGAAGACCATGATAAAATGAAAAAAATTCCATATTGATATCACATAGTAGGGAGGGTATCTAACAAGAGACATGGTCCTTGTGAATTAAGGCTTCAATATTAAAATTGTCATGGGATTGGAAACTCCTATATGATCATATCCCATAGACATTTTCATGAATCCTAAGAAACCTTGTTTATTGGACATTCATTACATAAATTTTTTGTTCAAAATCTTAAATTCTTCAAATGGTCCTCTCTCAATTAAAACATTGTTTCATAAAATCTACCTGAAACTGATATAGACTACCAGTGGATCCATAAGAATGATATCTTTTAACTATATCCCTTTAGTAATAACTATTAGAGAAACTCAATATCCACTACTGGAAATTCGAGCTATAGCCACGGTTCTAAACCGTGGCTATAGGCCCTCAAACCGTGGCTATAGGTAATAGCCACGGTTTGAGGAACCGTGGCCAAGTTTGGCGTGGCTATAGGCCTAGACCTATAGCCACGGTTCCAAACCGTGGCTTTAACTCTATAGCCACGGTTCCAACCGTGGCTATAGGTATACAGCCACGGTTAAAACCGTGGCTGTATACCTATAGCCACGGTTTCAACCGTGGCTATACCAAAGGCCGGACAAAATCTATAGCCACGGTTTAAAACCGTGGCATTATGTCTATAGCCACGGTTTAAAACCGCGGCAATACATCAATAGCCACGGTTTTGAACCGTGGCTATAGGGTGTCCAAATTCATAAAAAAAATACCCCCTGGACACACCCTGGACACCCCCATGCCACCCCCGGCCAGTCCCCCCCTGCCAGTACCCCCGGACAGCCCCCCGTGCACCCCCGGACAGCCCCCCGTGCACCCCCGGACAGCCCCCCGTGCACCCCTGGACAGCCCCCCCGGCCAGCCCCCCGTGCACCCCCGAGCAGCCCCCCGACCAGCCCCGGACAGCCCCCCGTGCACCCCTGGACAGCCCCCCCGGCCAGCCCCAGCCAGCCCCCCGTGCACCCCCGAGCAGCCCCCCGACCAGCCCCGGACAGCCCCCCGTGCACCCCCGGACAGCCCCCAGCCCCCAGCCCCCCCTGCCCCCTGCTTGTCCCCCTGCCAGCTCCCCCCCTGCCCCCTGCTTGTCCCCCTGCCAGCTCCCCCCTGCTAGTCCCCCACTGCCCCCTGCTAGTACCCCCCCCCCCCCCCCCGCCACCCCCCCCTTCTTGTCCCCTTGCCAGCCCCCCCTGCCACCCCCCTGCCAGTCCCCCCTGCCCCCTGACACCCCCCCTGCTAGTCCCCCTGCCCCCTGCTAGTCCCCCACTGTCCCCTGTTAGTCCCCCCCCCGCCACCCCCCCGCTTGTCCCCTTGCCAGCCCCCCCAGCCACCCCCTGCTTGTCCCCCTGCAAGCCCCCCCTGCTTGTCCCCCTGCCAGCCCCACCCCTGCTCCTGCCAGCCCCCCCCCCCTGCCCCCCCCTGCCCCCCCCTGCCCCCCTGCCAGCCCCCCCCCCCCCCTTCCCCCTGCTTGTCCCCCTTCCAGCCCCCCCGGCCACCCCCCTGCCCCCTGCTTGCCCCCTGCCGCCACCCCCCCCCCCCCCCTTCCCCCTGCCAGCCCCCCCGCCCCTGCTTGTCCCCCTGCCAACCCCCCCTGCTGGACACCCCCCCTGTCCGTGCACCCCCGGACAGCCCCCCATGCACCCCCGGACAGCCCCCCATGCACCCCCGGACAGCCCCCCGTGCACCCCTTGCCAGCCCCCCCAGCCACCCCCTGCTTGTCCCCCTGCAAGCCCCCCCTGCTTGTCCCCCTGCCAACCCCACCCCTGCTCCTGCCAGCCCCCCCCCATGCCCCCTGCTTGCCCCCCTGCCAGCCCCCCCCTTCCCCCTGCTTGTCCCCCTTCCAGCCCCCCCGGCCACCCCCCTGCCCCCTGCTTGCCCCCTGCCGCCACCCCCCCCCCCCCCCCCCTTCCCCCTGCCAGCCCCCCCGCCCTGCTTGTCCCCCTGCCAACCCCCCCTGCTGGACACCCCCCCTGTCCGTGCACCCCCGGACAGCCCCCCGTGCACCCCCGGACAGCCCCCCATGCACCCCCGGACAGCCCCCCGTGCACCCCTGGACAGCCCCCCCGGCCAGCCCCGGCCAGCCCCCCGTGCACCCCCGGACAGCCCCGGACAGCCCCCATGTGCACCCCCGGACAGACCCCATGCAGCCCCCATCCCCCCTGCACAGAACCCCGGAAACCCCCTGCCCCCTGCTTGTCCCCCTGCCAGCCCCCCCTGCCCCCTGCTTGTCCCCCTGCCAGCTCCCCCCCTGCCCCCTGCTAGTCCCCCACTGCCCCCTGCTAGTCCCCCCCCCCCCCCGCCACCCCACCCCCCCTGCTTGTCCCCTTGCCAGCCCCCCCTGCCAGTCCCCACTGCCCCCTGACACCCTCCCTGCTAGTCCCCCTGCCCCCTGCTAGTCCCCCACTGCCCCCTGCTAGTCCCCCACTGCCCCCTGTTAGTCCACCCCCCCCCCCCGCCACCCCCCTGCTTGTCCCCGTGCCAGCCCCCCTGCCGCCCCCTGCCAGCCCCCCCTGCTTGTCCCCCTGCCAGCCCCCCCTGCTCCTGCCAGCCCCCCCCCCTGCCCCCCTGCCAGCCCCCCCCCCCCTTCCCCCTGCTTGTCACCCTGCCAGCCCCCCCGGCCACCCCCCTGCTTGTCCCCCTGCCAGCCCCCCCTGCCCCTGCCAGCCCCCCCCTGCCCCTGCCAGCCCCCCCCCCCCCTTCCCCCTGCTTGTCCCCCTGCCAGCCCCCCCCCCTGCCCCCTGCTTGTCCCCCTGCCAGCCCCCCCCTGCCCCCCTGCCAGCCCCCCCTTCCCCCTGCTTGTCCCCCTGCCCGCCCCCCCTGCCCCTGCTTGTCCCCCTGCCAGCCCCCCCTGCCCCCTGCTTGCCCCCTGCCACCCCCCCCCCCCCCCTTCCCCCTGCCAGCCCCCCCAGCCCCTGCTTGTCCCCCTGCCAACCCCCCCTGCTGGACACCCCCCCTGTCCGTGCACCCCCGGACAGCCCCCCGTGCACCCCCGGACAGCCCCCCGTGCACCCCCGGACAGCCCCCCGTGCACCCCCGGACAGCCCCCCCGGCCAGCCCCGGCCAGCCCCCCGTGCACCCCCAGACAGCCCCACGACCAGCCCCGGACAGCCCCCCGTGCACCCCCGGACAGCCCCCCGTGCACCCCCGGACAGCCCCCCCGTGCACCCCCAGACAGCCCCCCCGTGCACCCCCAGACAGCCCCCCCGTGCACCCCCGGACAGCCCCCATATGCACCCCCGGACAGCCCCCATATGCACCCCCAAACAGCCCCCCGCGCACCCCTGGACAGCCCCCCGGCCAGCCCCGGACAACCCCCTGTGCACCCCCGGACAGCCCCCCGACCAGCCCCGGACAGCCCCCCGTGCACCCCCGGACAGCCCCCATGTGCACCCCCGGACAGACCCCATGCAGCCCCATTCCCCCCGGACAGCCCCCCGTGCACCCCCGGACAGCCCCCATGTGCAACCCCGGACAGCCCCCATGTGCACCCCCGGACAAACCCCATACAGCCCCCTACCCCCCTGCACAGAACCCCGGGCGTTTATCAAGCGCGCGCAACGCTTAAAGAACGCATAATGAGCCCTACCGTGCAGACCACACGTCCGATTGACGCGCCGTCTGCGCGTGCACGTCGCGAATAATAATGGGATTGTTGTCCTGTTATTTCAGGGCAATCCGATGTCGTCCGCTATGAGTTTGACCGTTAGACGCCTGTTTTGGCCGTTTATGACACCGGAACGGCGTTCCCGGTCACCCCGGGCACACGGCACGTCCGATTGACGTGCCGTCTGCTCGACCACATCACAATTCACTTACCCTTTGATTTCGTCCGATTTCAGGCCATTCGGACTTCGTTCGGCCCGTTTGGACCCCCCCACGCGCGTTTATCAAGCGCGCGCAACGCTTAAAGAACGCATAATGAGCCCTACCGCGCAGACCGCACGTCCGATTGACGCGCCGTCTGCGCGTGCACGTCGCGAATAATAATGGGATTGTTGTCCTGTGATTTCAGGGCAATCCGATGTCGTCCGCTATGAGTTTGACCGTTAGACGCCTGTTTTGGCCGTTTATGACACCGGAACGGCGTTCCCGGTCACCCCGGGCACACGGCACGTCCGATTGACGTGCCGTCTGCTCGACCACATCACAATTCACTTACCCTTTGATTTCGTCCGATTTCAGGCCATTCGGACTTCGTTCGGCCCGTTTGGACCCCCCCACGCGCGTTTATCAAGCGCGCGCAACGCTTAAAGAACGCATAATGAGCCCTACCGCGCAGACCGCACGTCCGATTGACGCGCCGTCTGCGCGTGCACGTCGCGAATAATAATGGGATTGTTGTCCTGTGATTTCAGGGCAATCCGATGTCGTCCGCTATGAGTTTGACCGTTAGACGCCTGTTTTGGCCGTTTATGACACCGGAACGGCGTTCCCGGTCACCGCGGGCACACGGCACGTCCGATTGACGTGCCGTCTGCTCGACCACATCACAATTCACTCACCCTTTGATGTCGTCCGATTTCAGGCCATTCGCAATTCGTTCGGCCCGTTTGGACCCCCCACGCGCGTTTCTCAAGCGCGCGCAACGCTTAAAGAACGCATAATGAGCCCTCCTGCGCAGACCGCACGTCCGATTGACGTGCCGTCTGCGCGTGCACGTCGCGAATAATAATTTGAATGTTGTCCTGTGATTTCAGGGCAATCCGATGCCGTCCGCTATGAGTTTGACCGTTAGACGCCTGTTTTGGCCTTTTATGACACCGGAACGGCGTTCCCGGTCACCGCGGGCACACGGCACGTCCGATTGACGTGCCGTCTGCTCGACCACATCACAATTCACTCACCCTTTGATGTCGTCCGATTTCAGGCCATTCGCAATTCGTTCGGCCCGTTTGGACCCCCCCACGCGCGTTTCTCAAGCGCGCGCAACGCTTAAAGAACGCATAATGAGCCCTCCTGCGCAGACCGCACGTCCGATTGACGTGCCGTCTGCGCGTGCACGTCGCGAATAATAATTTGAATGTTGTCCTGTGATTTCAGGTCAATCCGATGTCGTTCGCTATGAGTTTGACCGTTAGACGCCCGTTTTGGCCGTTTATGACACCGGAACGGCGTTCCCGGTCACCGCGGGCACACGGCACGTCCGATTGACGTGTCGTCTGCTCGACCACATCACAATTCACTCACCCTTTGATGTCGTCCGATTTCAGGCAATTCGCAATTCGTTCGGCCCGTTTGGACCCCCCCACGCGCGTTTATCAAGCGCGCGCAACGCTTAAAGAACGCATAATGAGCCCTACCGCGCAGACCGCACGTCCGATTGACGCGCCGTCTGCGCGTGCACGTCGCGAATAATAATGGGATTGTTGTCCTGTGATTTCAAGGCAATCCGATGTCGTCCGCTATGAGTTTGACCGTTAGACGCCTGTTTTGGCCGTTTATGACACCGGAACGGCGTTCCCGGTCACCCCGGGCACACGGCACGTCCGATTGACGTGCCGTCTGCTCGACCACATCACAATTCACTTACCCTTTGATTTCGTCCGATTTCAGGCCATTCGGACTTCGTTCGGCCCGTTTGGACCCCCCCACGCGCGTTTATCAAGCGCGCGCAACGCTTAAAGAACGCATAATGAGCCCTACCGCGCAGACCGCACGTCCGATTGACGTGCCGTCTGCGCGTGCACGTCGCGAATAATAATGGGATTGTTGTCCTGTGATTTCAGGGCAATCCGATGTCGTCCGCTATGAGTTTGACCGTTAGACGCCCGTTTTGGCCGTTTATGACACCGGAACGGCGTTCCCGGTCACCGCGGGCACACGGCACGTCCGATTGACGTGCCGTCTGCTCGACCACATCACAATTCACTCACCCTTTGATGTCGTCCGATTTCAGGCCATTCGCAATTCGTTCGGCCCGTTTGGACCCCCCCACGCGCGTTTCTCAAGCGCGCGCAACGCTTAAAGAACGCATAATGAGCCCTCCTGCGCAGACCGCACGTCCGATTGACGTGCCGTCTGCGCGTGCACGTCGCGAATAATAATTTGAATGCTGTCCTGTGATTTCAGGTCAATCCGATGTCGTTCGCTATGAGTTTGACCGTTAGACGCCCGTTTTGGCCGTTTATGACACCGGAACGGCGTTCCCGGTCACCGCGGGCACACGGCACGTCCGATTGACGTGCCGTCTGCTCGACCACATCACAATTCACTCACCCTTTGATGTCGTCCGATTTCAGGCAATTCGCAATTCGTTCGGCCCGTTTGGACCCCCCCACGCGCGTTTCTCAAGCGCGCGCAACGCTTAAAGAACGCATAATGAGCCCTCCTGCGCAGACCGCACGTCCGATTGACGTGCCGTCTGCGCGTGCACGTCGCGAATAATAATTTGAATGCTGTCCTGTGATTTCAGGTCAATCCGATGTCGTTCGCTATGAGTTTGACCGTTAGACGCCCGTTTTGGCCGTTTATGACACCAGAACGGCGTTCCCGGTCACCGCGGGCACACGGCACGTCCGATTGACGTGCCGTCTGCTCGACCACATCACAATTCACTCACCCTTTGATGTCGTCCGATTTCAGGCCATTCGCAATTCGTTCGGCCCGTTTGGACCCCCCACGCGCGTTTCTCAAGCGCGCGCAACGCTTAAAGAACGCATAATGAGCCCTCCTGCGCAGACCGCACGTCCGATTGATGTGCCGTCTGCGCGTGCACGTCGCGAATAATAATTTGAATGTTGTCCTGTGATTTCAGGTCAATCCGATGTCGTTCGCTATGAGTTTGACCGTTAGACGCCCGTTTTGGCCGTTTATGACACCAGAACGGCGTTCCCGGTCACCGCGGGCACACGGCACGTCCGATTGACGTGCCGTCTGCTCGACCACATCACAATTCACTCACCCTTTGATGTCGTCCGATTTCAGGCCATTCGCAATTCGTTCGGCCCGTTTGGACCCCCCACGCGCGTTTCTCAAGCGCGCGCAACGCTTAAAGAACGCATAATGAGCCCTCCAGCGCAGACCGCACGTCCGATTGATGTGCCGTCTGCACGTGCACGTCGCGAATAATAATTTGAATGTTGTCCTGTGATTTCAGGTCAATCCGATGTCGTTCGCTATGAGTTTGACCGTTAGACGCCCGTTTTGGCCGTTTATGACACCAGAACGGCGTTCCCGGTCACCGCGGGCACACGGCACGTCCGATTGACGTGCCGTCTGCTCGACCACATCACAATTCACTCACCCTTTGATGTCGTCCGATTTCAGGCCATTCGCAATTCGTTCGGCCCGTTTGGACCCCCCACGCGCGTTTCTCAAGCGCGCGCAACGCTTAAAGAACGCATAATGAGCCCTCCTGCGCAGACCGCACGTCCGATGGTGACTAGGTCTCATAGCTCATCTACCTACAACTTGGAATGGGATGATGACGTCGGGGAGGGGGTTATGAAAACGAAATGCTTTATTATGAAGGCAGTTTTATCAATGTCTAGCCCCATCTCCTCTCTTATGTCATCTTTTGTTTTTAATAAAATGGCTTTAGAGCCTTTCGGCTCGAAGCTTCTTTCTGTCATACTCTAATTCTGTTAAGCCTCTCAAACTTGACACACTGTCATACTCTAATTCTGTTAAGCCTCTCAAACTTCCAGCCCTCAATGAGGGCTGCAATTCTGTATTAAAGGATGGGAACGAAAATTACAGCAGAAAAATAGAAGAAATAGGGAAAACAACAGAAGAAATCCTCAGGAGGCCCCCAGGCTGAGGGAGGAAGATCAAGCTAACAAGCCACCAGGCCGATCTTCCGCTGAACTGTAAATGGCCCATAGAAACGAGGGGCAGGTTTCTGAGAAATCTGGCAGGTTAAAGAGTGTTGTTTGTGAGGCCGAAAGCGTACGGAAACAGGATCTCCCACATGGAGGGCAAGGTGACGGCAGTGTATTAGTTTTCTGCTTCATGATGTCTTGGGACCGACTCAAATAATATTTGAGTCCACGATCAAGCAGTGCATGGGCAACAGCGGGCAACTAGATTTCTGATGGAACAGCGTAGGTCTCGTGGCAGCGATTTACCACCTTTGTTTGGTCATCCGTTTGCGGGTGGTAGGTCAAGCTGAGTTTTAAGTCAGTGCCTTGGAGTTTGAGCAGTTCAATCCAAAAATGGCTTACAAAAATGGGATTGCGGTCGCTGGAATGCTATGCAAACTGACAATCTCCCACACGAAAACCTCGCCCACACTCCCACACTCTTTGCTGTGTAAGGGTGTTTTAGGGGTAAAAAATGGCCATATTTAGAGAGATGATCAATGATGACCAGAATCACAGTGCAACCACGGGATTAGGGTAGTCCGGTGATAAAATCCATAGAGAGACCCGACCACACCAGCTGGGGAATTTCCAACGGCTGCAACAGGCCAGCCGGATATAGTGTGGAATATTTATTTCGTTGGCATTTGGCCCATTGGCAAACTGTTGAACCGGTATTTTCATCCCGACCCAATATAAATTGGCAGGCAATTTTCTATACGTGCGGCAAAAACCAGAATGACCCCACTACGGAGACAAATGGAACTCAGCCAGCAATATGGGCACCCATGGGGACGAACTAGACAGCACCAACCGGCCCTTATAACAGAGGACACCTTGCAGAAAAGAGTAAGTAGGAAAGGAAGGAGCATCTGCTTGCAGAGTGATGATGACTTAGCTGAAAAATGGGTCGTCTGAAACGCCTGTGAGCAAGTGGGGCTGAACCTCCCCCCTGTTGGATGTGGCTGGAGCAGGGCCACATCACGGCGTGACCAAGGCGTGACCGCGGCGTGACCGCGGCGTGACCGCGGCGTGACCGCAGCGTGTTGGCCCGATCCAGCGACATCCGCGGGGCAGCATCTTCCGACCAGGAGCGAAGGGAGCGGGAGGAGGCTGGAATGTGGGTGAAAGGGGGCTGGTTGCAGGTGTTGGGGGGATGGTGCGGGCTGATTCGAAGGTGGGGGGGCTGTTGCGGGCTGGAATGCTGGTGGCAGCGGGCTGATGACTTTGCTGAAAAATGGGTCGTCTGAAACGCCTGTGAGCAAGTGGGGCTGAACCTCCCCCCTGCTGGATGTGGCTGGAGCAGGGCCACATCACGGCGTGACCGCGGCGTGACCGCGGCGTGACCGCGGCGTGACCGCGGCGTGACCGCGGCGTGACCGCGGCGTGACCGCGGCGTGACCGCGGCGTGACCGCGGCGTGACCGCGGCGTGACCGCGGCGTGACCGCGGCGTGACCGCGGCGTGACCGCGGCGTGACCGCGGCGTGACCGCGGCGTGACCGCGGCGTGACCGCGGCGTGACCGCGGCGTGACCGCGGCGTGACCGCGGCGTGACCGCGGCGTGACCGCGGCGTGACCGCAGCGTGTTGGCCCGGTCCAGCGACATCCGCGGGGCAACATATTCCACTTAGTTTCAAATAGGATGATATGGATGGCATGAGAGGATGTTTTCTCAGAAGATTTAAAGAAATGAATGC
Organism: Viscum album; assembly: GCA_963277665.1. Taxonomy (NCBI): domain Eukaryota; kingdom Viridiplantae; phylum Streptophyta; class Magnoliopsida; order Santalales; family Viscaceae; genus Viscum; species Viscum album. The sequence continues at coordinate 1,254,303,307 of OY728131.1, read as the reverse complement.
TAATCTGTGATGAATAGAGGATTGGATGACCCCTGATATACCTAATTCGGTGAGGTTTGGAGATCTAGAAATGTGTAGGAATACCTAGAGGAATAAAATATGCCAGACAATTCCAAACCAATTTTTTCAGTTGAATTGAGCTTTTGTACCACCTGCTATGCACGTTTTGTGGAAAGATGGATGAGAGGCAGCGCTGAGAGGAGATATAGTTTAGGAATGAGGAAATACGAAAAATTATAGAGCTAACCATTCAATGTTTCTCTAAGGAGGAGTAACCGCCGCAGGGTGTCGTCCTGGAGCAGGGCCAAATCACGGCGTGACCGCGGCGTGACCGCGGCGTGACCGCGGCGTGACCGCGGCGTGACCGCGGCGTGACCGCGGCGTGACCGCGGCGTGACCGCGGCGTGACCGCGGCGTGACCGCGGCGTGACCGCGGCGTGACCGCGGCGTGACCGCGGCGTGACCGCAGCGTGACCGCAGCGTGTTGGCCCGGTCCAGCGACATCCGCGGGGCAACATCTTCCACTTAGTTTCAAATAGGATGATATGGATGGCATGAGAGGACGTTTTCTCAGAAGATTTAAAGAAATGAATGCTAATCTGTGATGAATAGAGGATTGGATGACCCCTGATATACCTAATTCGGTGAGGTTTGGAGATCTAGAAATGTGTAGGAATACCTAGGGGAATAAAATATGCCAGACAATTCCAAACCAATTTTTTCAGTTGAATTGAGCTTTTGTACCACCTGCTATGCACGTTTTGTGGAAAGATGGATGAGAGGCAGCGCTGAGAGGAGATATAGTTTAGGAATGAGGAAATACGAAAAATTATAGAGCTAACCATTCAATGTTTCTCTAAGGAGGAGTAACCGCCGCAGGGTGTCGTCCTGGAGCAGGGCCAAATCACGGCGTGACCGCGGCGTGACCGCGGCGTGACCGCGGCGTGACCGCGGCGTGACCGCGGCGTGACCGCGGCGTGACCGCGGCGTGACCGCGGCGTGACCGCGGCGTGACCGCGGCGTGACCGCAGCGTGACCGCAGCGTGTTGGCCCGGTCCAGCGACATCCGCGGGGCAACATCTTCCACTTAGTTTCAAATAGGATGATATGGATGGCATGAGAGGACGTTTTCTCAGAAGATTTAAAGAAATGAATGCTAATCTGTGATGAATAGAGGATTGGATGACCCCTGATATACCTAATTCGGTGAGGTTTGGAGATCTAGAAATGTGTAGGAATACCTAGGGGAATAAAATATGCCAGACAATTCCAAACCAATTTTTTCAGTTGAATTGAGCTTTTGTACCACCTGCTATGCACGTTTTGTGGAAAGATGGATGAGAGGCAGCGCTGAGAGGAGATATAGTTTAGGAATGAGGAAATACGAAAAATTATAGAGCTAACCATTCAATGTTTCTCTAAGGAGGAGTAACCGCCGCAGGGTGTCGTCCTGGAGCAGGGCCAAATCACGGCGTGACCGCGGCGTGACCGCGGCGTGACCGCGGCGTGACCGCGGCGTGACCGCGGCGTGACCGCGGCGTGACCGCGGCGTGACCGCGGCGTGACCGCGGCGTGACCGCGGCGTGACCGCAGCGTGACCGCAGCGTGTTGGCCCGGTCCAGCGACATCCGCGGGGCAACATCTTCCACTTAGTTTCAAATAGGATGATATGGATGGCATGAGAGGACGTTTTCTCAGAAGATTTAAAGAAATGAATGCTAATCTGTGATGAATAGAGGATTGGATGACCCCTGATATACCTAATTCGGTGAGGTTTGGAGATCTAGAAATGTGTAGGAATACCTAGGGGAATAAAATATGCCAGACAATTCCAAACCAATTTTTTCAGTTGAATTGAGCTTTTGTACCACCTGCTATGCACGTTTTGTGGAAAGATGGATGAGAGGCAGCGCTGAGAGGAGATATAGTTTAGGAATGAGGAAATACGAAAAATTATAGAGCTAACCATTCAATGTTTCTCTAAGGAGGAGTAACCGCCGCAGGGTGTCGTCCTGGAGCAGGGCCAAATCACGGCGTGACCGCGGCGTGACCGCGGCGTGACCGCGGCGTGACCGCGGCGTGACCGCGGCGTGACCGCGGCGTGACCGCGGCGTGACCGCGGCGTGACCGCGGCGTGACCGCGGCGTGACCGCAGCGTGTTGGCCCGGTCCAGCGACATCCGCGGGGCAACATCTTCCACTTAGTTTCAAATAGGATGATATGGATGGCATGAGAGGACGTTTTCTCAGAAGATTTAAAGAAATGAATGCTAATCTGTGATGAATAGAGGATTGGATGACCCCTGATATACCTAATTCGGTGAGGTTTGGAGATCTAGAAATGTGTAGGAATACCTAGAGGAATAAAATATGCCAGACAATTCCAAACCAATTTTTTCAGTTGAATTGAGCTTTTGTACCACCTGCTATGCACGTTTTGTGGAAAGATGGATGAGAGGCAGCGCTGAGAGGAGATATAGTTTAGGAATGAGGAAATACGAAAAATTATAGAGCTAACCATTCAATGTTTCTCTAAGGAGGAGTAACCGCCGCAAGGTGTCGTCATGCTTGTCCCCCTGCCAGCAACAGATGGAAAACATATTCAGCACAAAAGTGATCGGAAATGCCAACCAAATGAAAGAAGCTAGATTAAAACCAATAACCAACAAGCAGGGAAAAAAAATTGGACATTCAGAATGCATGTGTGTTCAATGATTCCAATATCTAAAGTGTGTTTCAGCTAGACTCTTAACTCAAAGAAGAATTCACATAGATGAGTCATGCATGAATAAGCTCAAATGACGTGTTAGATTGGCACATAGATTTGTCAGCTCACCTTGATAAAGATCGAATGGCAAACCACTGATTGGTAATCATACTTTAATTTGCTACAGTCTGTACATGCAACAAATAAAACCATGAATTATTATTAATGAATATATAAGACTCATAAGCAATGAAATGTCATATAGAAATTTTGTTATTACTACATAACAATAAAATACTAAAGTGCAGATTAAAATGCAGAATAAAAAGCCTGAATATGTTGATAAGAAATACCAGTCAGTTTCTTCTCCATGCTTGTAAATTGAAGGCATTCATTCCATCAGCCCATGCACATTCACCAATATTTTGGTTCATCGCTATGCTGGGATGAGAACAATCAAAGTATGTCTAGCAACTCTTAGACATGACCCACAAAAATCAATATACAGTGGAGTCAATAGTTAAAACATATCACCTGCATTCATATGTTGGATGAAAAGGGGGTCAACTCCATGATTTTACGACCAATAACCTGCATTCATATAGTGTGTAAATGCAAATGAAAAATGATGCATGGTAGGGAGGTTTATTCCACAATTTTAGGAAAACATACCTGTTGTAGAGATCTCGCACTTATTAGTGCAGGATTCCCACTGCCCAGCCCCTCCCCCCCACTCCCTACTGCCCTCCCCACTGCCCAGCCCCCCCCCCCCCACTGCCCACCCCCTCCCCCTCCTGCCCAGCCCTCCCCCCCACTGCCCAGCCCCCCACTGCCCAGCCCCCCCCCCACTGCCCTCCCCCTCCCCCTCCTGCCCAGCCCTCCCCCCCACTGCCCAGCCCCCCCCCCCACTGCCCAGCCCCCCCCCTTGGGATTAATGTGCATGGGTTTAACATAGTGAAAACATGTGACTTTTCTATCCAAGGAACTAGTTTTGGATTTGGGTTCTTTATTACTCTTACTTTTGTATCTATTGAACTGTTTCTTTTTTACATTAAGTTTTAGGTCTTCCCCTTGTGAAAAACACTCAACCTCTCCTTTTATCTTAAGTTTAGAATGAAAATCCTTAGACCAAATAGATTATTTAACATCTTCTTTAGTTAAAGAATCTCGACCATATATCATGGTCTCAATTAGTGTGATGTAGCTATTGTTAAGAGGGATTAAGAGGATTAATTTCTGATCCTCATCATCTATAGAAACATTAATATTGGTTAAATATAATTTGACTTTATTAAACTCTTCTAAATAGGTTTTTATTGAAGTACAATGCTTTATTTTGAATGTGAACATATGATGATTCTAGTAAGTTATTCCTACTAATGAAGCAGTCATGTATAAATTTTTATGTTTTAGAAAATTTATACAGTGGTAGACTTATAATATACTTCTCTAAGGACCCCATCACCTATGTAAAGTAAAAGGGTTCTATGAGACTTAATATATATATTAGGGGTAACATCTTAGTATTCTACAATGGTCTGAACATTTCATTAACAGTCGTAATGGGTTTCTTGGGCCCATATAGGGATTCAATTCAGCCTTGTTGTCCGAGAAAGGCTCTCATTTTAATTCTTCATGTATTGGAATCTTTTTCTCCATTGAATTTCTCAATTTCATTTTAATTCTTCATATATTGGTACATATTCAGCACTAGAAACAGATGGAACAACTTTCTCCCCCGGGCTCCTTAGATGTTCGTGGTCGGATCACAATGCATTTTCATATGACAACCTAGGTCATGTGAATCATGCATCCTTTATAGGAAAACATGTAGATCCAAACTCGTCTACCCAAATCAACATTCTACTAATACCCACATTCCTAGTATTGATCCCTTGGGATGCAACCATTCCAATCCATTTAGAAGAAGACCATCAGCAGACCTGACTTAGGTGTCCAAGTTACTTGCAGATAGAGCAGAAATCATACCAAGATTTGTAATGGACCACGTAGAAACATCTATAATCCTCTTCAATGAAAATACACACTAATTCTACTAGTGGCTTCAAAACATCAACCTCAGCAGATATGAAACAGAAGGGGAAAACATGTAAATCTTACCTAAATCAAAGAAATCGAAGGTGCAAATGAGGCATAAAAAATGCAGATAACCAGAACTCGGGAGAGAAAAAAATAGAGGGAGATGGGGGTGTCGACCTCGAGGGCTTCGATGAGGAGGGCGCGACGAGGAAGGCGTCGGCGAGGAGGGCGCCGGCGAGGAGGGCGCGGGGAGGATGACGCGGCGAGGAGGGTCGCGGCGAGGAGGGCGTCGGCGAGGAGAGCGTCGGCGAGGAGAGCGCGGCGAGGAGGGCGTCGACGAGGAGGATGGCGCGGCGTTGATGCGTCGTGGAGGAGGAGGCCGCGGCGAGGATGAGGCCGCGGGGAGGAGAAATGGCGAGGGCGAGGAGATGGAGCCCGACGCTTGGGGGAGAGGGCGAGGATGGAGCCCGACGGAATGGGGGAGAAAAAAACTGAGCGAGGGGATATAGCCACGGATAGAAAAAAAACCGTGGTTGTATAAAACCTATAGCCACGGTTCTATAAAACCGTGGCTATAGGTCCGTGGCTATAGCCCAGATTTCTAGTAGTGATCCGTCCCTATTCACTACTTCCCTCTCACCATCTCCTTTGAGTCCTGATGAAAAAAATGAATTAATTTCAACAGGACTTCTTTCCAAGAGTTATCTTCTTACATTGACCCAGGAAATCTTACTAAAGATCCAATTTCTATAATTGACATCACATGGACTAGATACACCATGAATGGAATATTGGGAAGTAAATTGGATATACTTTTTGTCCACGTGAATGAAGGAAGTCCTTCCATTGGGATATCTATACTAACCCTTCCCAAATATCATTCAAACCACAACCCCATCATTTTTAAGTTATTTCCATAATTTTTAAGGTTTTTTCCCTTACATTTAAATTCAAAAATGGAGTTTTTATCATTCCATGATGTGGGGAAGTTTTTTTTGGAATATTTGATGATAAAATCTCTTAGAATCCCCCTTCATAGGCTTGCTAGAAAATTGAAAAACACCAAATATCTTCTAAGGGAGTGGAGAATAAAAAAATCTCTAAGGTAGATTCTAATATCAAAGATGCTAAGGATCATCGTTCCTATTTCCAAAAGAGGAACCATAATAAAATCACCCCCTCTATGGAAGAAATACAAGAACTTTCCATATTGTATGGTCATTTAACAGAAAAAGAGATTGGACCAAAATAATATTAATGTAATATGTTTGAGTTATGATTATGGAACTCTAAACTCTTTCATCAGTTTTACAAAAGAGAACATAGTTGGGAGAGGCGATATCGAACTTAGCATCAATGGGTGTCTCTTAAGACCTGAAAGTGGTATTTCCAATGCAGTGGTAGACTAATTCAAAGGGATATATTGTGATTATGTGGTGGAAAAAACCATCATTATGATTGATAACATCTCCCCTTCCATTTATGACCACAAAAAATGAAGCCTCGCCAGTTCTCCTTCTGAATAAGAGATTAAAGAATCTCATTTCTCCCTTAACATAAACATTTATACTACCCTTGATAGTTTCGCTAAAAAATTATTCAGTTTTTATTAGAATATTGGTGACCAATGTTGTTAAATAATTCTTCCTGTATGCTTTTTTTTCCTTATAGAACTAACTCAAACTTCATTTACCTCATATGAAATACAAATAATTCAATTGGCATCAGAGACTTCTGGTCGATTTTAATTAGAAAAATTATTCACAAAATCATTATAAAAGTTATTATGAAATGATTGGGAGGAATTAATCGAGACATAATCTCCCCAAACTACTTTTTTTCTCCCTATTATTGGTATCCAAAACATTCTATTTACATATTTTGAAAGTATTAACCTTATAAATAGGAAAACAAACTATGGGAACATTCCCCTAAAAATTGACATATCCAATGATTCTGAAATGATAAAATATAGCTTTATTCTTTCTATAATTAGGATGTTTGGATTATTCAATGGAATTATTAAAATAATTAATACCATCCTCAACATTAAAATGCATTAAAATCTCATTAATGGATCCCCCGTGTGATTTTTCCGTTGTACTAGGGGTGTGATGCATGGAGACCACATTTTAGGTATTCTCTTTATTATTACTGAATAATATGTGAGTAGATTCATCATTGACCATGATAATATTGTAATTTACAAAAAATTCATATTTTGAAGAATCTTCTTCACCCCCTCACACCTCCTATATATTAATGATACCCTTATTCTTGTCTAATCCCCTAAAACCCATTTATCCCCATAAAATCCCTCTCTACGCACTATGGAGAGGTGGAGGAGAAAGAAATTAGATAGAAAAATACCTCATTTTGTTTTGGGGATATAATCCCTTTTAATAAGTACAAAAATATCTTTGGAACCCTTGGTGTTAAGAGGGGATACCTACCATTTATATATATTCGTGTCCCTTTATTTCAGGATAAGGTCAAAAGTTTCCACCTTAATAGTATATAATCTAGCATAATGAACTAGTCAGATAGTTGTATAGGGAATTCTGTGTCCTAGGATATAATATTTTTCTTCATCAACTCATTTATCACCCCTAACTTTTCATACTGCTTCTCTATTTACAGATTTCATAAAACCTTCGTCAATGATCTCCAAAACATTATCAAGATTTTTTTGGAATAAATCTTACTATGAAAGGAAATCTATCATTGTAGTATGTAAATATTTCATCAAGTCTTTTGAAATGGATATATTGGAATCAAGGATCTCATTATATATAATTTTTGATAACTTATAAAATCCAATTGGAACCTTCTGAAGTCTAATGATTATTATCTTGAATTTCTGTCGAACATGTTTAATGAAAGGATGTTGGGTGGATTTTCTCACTATCTTTCTTCCACTTTTTAGACTTCCTCCATATCCTATTTTAATTATCTCATGTGTAAATCCAAATTTATGGCCTTCATGCACTCTAGAATTAATTTATGGAATACCCCTGGATTGATATCCCCCTCAAATATATTATGGTTTTACAACAAAATTATGATTGACTGTTTATTACTATATTCATCATCCACATCAAAAACCATATTGAAATTGTGCAACCAAATATTTGTCTTGATTTATAGGGGTATCCTTTCATGAATAGAGACACTCTCATTTGGGATCTAAAAATAAATCTCAAATTCGATGTGATTGACTTTTATAGGGAGAGCTATGATGCCTCCACCACTGATCCAACATGGGTACCCAAATTTAGAACCCATTATATATATCATTTTATACTCAAGATACTCAAGATAATATAGAAAGGGATTATAACCACCCATATTAAACTAAAAAATTATGAAATCATCTTGCTTTAGCCTGAAAATAATTTCAATAAGATGAAGAGAATGCAAAACATATCCTCATGAGTATCATGTTTACTCTCAAATTTTGGAACTTTCTACAAAATCTGTCCAAGATAAAAAATATATAGGAATCATGCTCGGAAAACTCATTTATTTTATAATTTATGATAATCTAAGTTATCATGTCCACAATCTACTCTTTTCTACCACTACCTCAGTAATCTCATTCACTTCAATTATTAAAAATTCACTACTGTTTGAAAATTATTCCCCCTTTCATCACACAGGAGTCCTCACTATGAATATATATTTTTTTACATCTAAAATACAAAAAAAAAGTGGGATGGGAAACTCTATGAATTATCGTAACAAAATACATATTTTTGGTGTTCATGGAAGATACAAATTATGCTAAATGATAAAACCAGTTGATATATCCCTATGATCCCCTCATTTCTCAAGATGAACACTAATGGTGTGTCCAAGGGCATGTCAGGACCTTCAAGTTGTGGACTTGTCCTTCCCACCCACCACATATTTATAAAAGGTTGTTTCTACCATTAATTTGGGACTGGAATATCATATAAATTCAATCTATGGGCCATGATCTATTCCATTAAATAGGTTGTCCAAAATAATTATAAATCCATTTGTATTGAATAAAACTTTGAGCTTGTTTTTTATGCCATAAAGATGAGGAACATATATCCAAGTTTCTTACTACATCAACAGGAATGTCTTGCTTGCTTAAAGATAATACAATCAGGTTGTGGATGCTATGTTGAAAAGAGCGGTTTCAGAAGCAATCATGATGTTGACCTTTTGGAACCATGAGTATTTCCCACCATTGCTGGATGTGAATATGCAAGGTGAGATCCAATATAATTTTTCTAAAACCCATTTTAATTCTTTAACTACTTATTTATTTATTTTATAATAAATCATAGGATCAGGTATGCCCAAATCCTAATTTTTCTTGAAGATATTGTCTACTATTTTTGAGTGATTTCATTATATATATTGTTTACATCTTTCTTTTTTGGGCTGTATGGGCCCATGTTGATCCATTTTTTATGCCTATATTTATGTTGGTATGTATGATATTGGTATGGTTAATTTGGAAAATCATAAAAATTTGGGCATGATCCTTGGGTTTTTCATTGTGGGCATAGTCTCTCCATGTCTATATTAGGCCCTGGCGTAAAGTTAGAAGCCTCTGGAATATGGAAATCCACACTTTTGGTCATGTGGAAACCCTATTTGCATGTCATTTGGGTAATATAGGACAAGTAATTACAACTAAACCTTATATGTTAGATCTAATTCTCATTTATTGTGTTAAAATAACATAAATCCTTGTTGTTTCTCATTTGAAATAAATTATTACTCTTCATTCTCCATTAATGGTAGTTCTTACATCATTAAAGTTCTTAATTATTAAACACTTTTTTATAAAAATTTACTCACTATCATCATCATACAATTCAATACCACTAAAAATATTATTCTTGAGGCCATCTAAAAAATAAATCTTCTTTGGATTTAAATTTTTGGGCATTAATCATAAAAATTGTATATCCCTTTATCATCATTGAACTCTAATTATCAAAATTCCTTGAAAACCCATCATGACCTGAAATATCCATAAAAATCGTTATATCTCCAATTATATGAGAAGAAAAACCACTATCAATATTTAATGGCTTGTCTTTTATAGTTTCCTTTATAGACACATCAACTATAAAATATTTGTTATATTTTCTTCAAACTTGAGTGTAATTTTCTCCCTCAGCTTTATATAATTATTCTGGAAATAAATTCATAAATTATTTAGCACAATGAGAATTTGGTTATATATTCTATATAATTCATCCAAATATTTAAATTTTTTTAGGTAATCAGATCTGAATTATTTTATTTCAGTCCTTACACTAAATTTTATTGGTCATCTTCCTTGGTTAAACCCACCATAATTATTACCTTATTTACCTCTTGTAAAATGATATATTATACCATAAAATATTTTTTTATACCCATAATCTACATAGAACTTTTAAAAACTAGAAATTATATGTTTTTCATAATCAAATAACTTTTATACTAAAAACATATGTTTCTAACCAGTGAAACTTAGGCTTCCTTTTGCCTCATTTTTAGGGATATATTCCTTTGTAGATTACACCCATATTTCTTTTATATAGAAATGTATTTTTTATTTTTCTCAACATAAATATTCCTATGATTATTTTTAGAATATATATTATTATTTGAAATTAATTTAATAATTTTAATAATTATGAGTATATTTTACCATTTCTATTAGGCTTAAAACCTTATCAGCTTATGATGATTGAACCTTCATTTCAAGAAAAAAATTAATCACCTCTCATATTTTTCAAGATATTTTTATCATCAATACACCTTGATTAATCATTATTGAACTCAATTTATTTTGTAGTATTTGTTTATAAAACATTAAAAAAATTGTTTTGCAACATTTACTTTGAGAATCATAAACTCATCATTATATTCTGCTTATTTAATTAGTATTTTAGTCTCAATTTCATTAAATTTCTTTGCATCATTATTTAATAACATTATTTATTTCTTGATTTCATTATTTTCATCAACTCATGCCTCATGTTTAGAATTTAAAATATGATTAATATATCATTCTTCATCCCTATCATCATTGCTTCAATATTCTTCAGGTTTTTCAACATGATCCATGATGTTTCAATGTTTTTCAATGATAAAATCATCCAATGAATCACAAATATATGAAGGCATTTTTTCTTATACTTTACTCAACACACTTTTTCTTTCAATTATAGATAATCTCTTCTAATCATCAAAATATTTTTTTTATTGCATTTTTATTTGGGAAAACAACTTCGTTCTCAAAATATTAATTATCATTATTCTTATTTTGTAAAATCAACTATAAAATATCCAATTTGACTAAAATTAAAAAAATAAATAAAATTTTACAAGTATGTTTTCCTCTTCAACATTTAAAATTTTTTGAAATGAGAGATATATAATTCCCAACTCAGATTTCCCAAATAACACCTTACCTAAGGTGTCACTTAACATAGGAACACCACCTAGAAATTAATGACTTCTGATTAGCAGTGAAGATCTATGTGGGGATAGTGAGGATATTATACTCTTATTAAAAAACAAAAAAAATTGTGAAAGTAGAATAAAAAATGATCAATATAAAAAAAGTAAAATAATGATCCACAAATTAAATACATGACATGAAAAATAATATCTAAAATATTATAAAAGTCATACAACAACTAAAAATATTTCTATAAATATAATAATATATAAACTGGTCCATAATAACAAAATACAACCCTATTTGGAATCGATGATCCACCTGATCTAGCTTTGAATCCATAAAGACTTCACCCACACATCCACAACACTGCTAGAGACTATGCTCCAAATTATATGCCTTTTCCCTTTCATGTATCATGAACCATAATTAATACATGTTTTCTAAAGTTTTTGGGAATTCTGTGAGTATGAAATAAATATGCCACCACCAATGATATCACTACAAAATATCCATACATGAATGAGTGTATGAAAAGTGAAATTAATAGTAATAAAATAATAAAAAAATATAGTCCACATTAGGCTCATAAATTCATGGGTGACGCCTCTTACATGCCTTATCTAATGCTATAGTTTGACTATGTACCCATGATCTATAACACCAGAAGTACCCATAGACTTATAATAAAACTTATACCACACTTAATTACACCCACGCTCATAAACCACATAGCTATTATAATCCATTATAAATGATTCACTAAAGTTATATCCACATACCATACCTCATACACTATGGCTGAACTATTCTAGTTCCACCCATAATCTCATCATTCCAGTAAATCCTAACCATGGAAATAAAACACTCCCATATAGTGATCTCAATCACTGCCCATATGTTTTTCAATTCTCTATGAAATATACCTCTTATGAATTAATTCTCAACATCATTATTCTATGTTTCTCAACTATGGAGGATACTACCCACATTCGGGGGTCAACACCTCCTCATGAGCTCTTCTCTATTAGCACATAACCAAAATGGCCTCATCCCAATAGTGAGTGTCATCATCATCAATCTGTATCTACAACATGGTGAATCATATTCACTTTATTCTCAGTGTTTGATGTCCCCAACATAAAATCGATGTATCCTACACCACCAATATATATAAATCATTTCCATTATAAGAGTTGAAACCCATATCAAGACTCATGAGTATGACATCCCATTCAAACTATGAGTCTAATACTAAAAAAACATATCATTCGCATTTATCATCTTGTAACCACAATTAACCACCCTATAATTCCCTAGGACAACACTCAGATATGCTGGAGATCAAATTATTTCTAGTTATGATATATCACTTGAACCTACCCATTCTAGTAAATTATGTAATACATAAACAAGCATAAAACAAAAAAATCTAGACACCACCTAGAAGACATTAATAGAGGATCACATGTCGAATCTCATAGCCTGATTTCACTCAGGGAGGAAGGAATTTAAAAACTAAAGGAAAATACCTAAAACTGATAATTCAATTAAAAATCATGGTAGAAATTATAAATTCCAATAAACAAGACAAAGAAAAGTTGTAACTTACCTATAGAGACTCACAACTTCAAACCGCATGAAGAACCGAGGAAGAATGAATGAATCCCTATTATGATGAAAAGGAATGAAGAGAGGGAGGCATGACTCAAGTCCCCTACTAGACATTACTATAATTAGGATCCATCTTATTTTATGAAATTAAAATAAATAAATAAATTTAACTAAAATTTTAAAAAATAATAAATAGTTGTCTGCTTGATACATGGTGACATGCCATTAGGTATCCACTAGGTACCCGATAACCTACCACTAAGTAATTGGTTCCCACTCTAAGTCCACTAGGTGGATGGTAGACCTCATCGAGACAGACTCATCTTAGATTCTACCAACAAGTATCTAGAACCGTGTCACAAGGTACTTGTTTCCCTCCATCAACAAGATGTAAATCCTAAAACATTATTCAACTTTGTTAATTTTACTCTAAAACCTTATAAAACCCTTTTGACAACTTAAAATAACCTAAATATACATCTATAGGCCACTATTAGACCTAAATTTCATTTTATTATAACTCTAGTCCTCAAAACCTCCCCAAAAAATTAAAACTCATTAATGAATTTTCCACTTCCATGATACCAATTGGCCTCTACCAAAACCCAGGAATATCACTCACCACACTCCCAAAATGCTAAGAAGATTTTGAACACTACAATCTACTCTTGATCACCATGAATAACCGACCTAAGAAAATATATTCCATTCATGAGAACTCTCTACCATATGATTCACCTACCTAGTCTCACTATAAACAAACTACATGACATGATGCTGGAAATGTACCCAACTATCACCAAAAATTTCAAATGTACTAACAATCCCAAAAAGTAATCATGCATCATACCTTATTCACATTCATCAACCAATAGTTTTCAATCAAATGACATATCATGCACATCATGCACCAGTATCTATTATACAAAACTAAAACCAATATACTTAGGTAATACCTTTAAATTTCAATCTATATTTTCCTTTCTTAGAATATTTCAGCTTAATATTGTATAACTTAATTGATCCCCATACTTATGAATTTTCTCTACATACATATTCAAACTCTAAATCATCCATTTGTGACCCCCATTCCCTCTACCATGAACTACATGTGGAAAATAACTCCAAATACAACCTCTTGAGACTACACCTGGTCATATCCCATAGATATAAGTTTAACTAGATCCACAAGATGACTATAATATCATTCAATAAAACCACTCCTAATTACCCATCTAACCACATGAAAGGAACCCCTTAGATGTCCAATTACCTTAATTAAAGATATGCCTTATGTTACTACACTAATAGCATCTCGAATACAACCCACCTCAAAGTGAAAAAGTTGATCCCCTTCTCTGAATACCCTTCTAGGTATCCTCATATCAACGATTTTAGATTCATGTATTCCCATAACAAACCTCACCCAAAACCACATTATGTTTAGGTGTACTAATATCAATCAAGTTCCACTACAAGATCAATTCATGGTTCCTAACCATTGAAAATGAGTTAAACCTGTAAAATTTTATATATTCCTTGATAACATACTAAAGACCATCTCTAAATGTCTACACCTTGACTATATCATATTCCAACAACATCAGTAAAAATCATAATGGAACCATAAATCTAGAAGTGCATTCCATAACATATGTCACCATATGCACTAGGTTCATGAACTCATGGTCTTAATCCTCTATTAGCATCTCTAGAAATAAATAATTGAAGAACCTTTTATAAAAATACGTCTATTCCATTCCCTAATGTCTATCATCTTGTACATATATATCCCACCATAACTTTACTAGTATTAGAGAACATATGTCACTATCTTTACCCTCCTCCCTAGTGTTTTCTTGATATAACCAAAAATAATCTAGAAATTTTTAATCTAGCACCCGGAAGCCTTGATTCCACCATCTCCCCAAAACAATTGAGGATATTGAGACAATAACTCCCTTGTAAAATTTTTATAAGGATGGATAATCTCTTTGAGAACCCTAATGAATACTCTATATGACCCAAAACATAATAAAATTGATCTAATAATAAAAACACATCCCTAGATCCTCAATCCATTATGGTTGACATGCCTACCTTAGAATGAAAACATGTGCCCCTGTTCATCTTTTCTCTTAGGAGAACCATAGGGTGCATGCCTTGGTAATACCACATCCCCACCCTCTTATCACTCAAACTATATCCATCAGGGTGGAATCTCCATAAGAAACAAACATCATTCTTATTACATATATAACAAACCATATATTTGAAATATGGAAATATATAAAAATAAGTTCACCACTCTAACCCATACACTTCTATATATACACCCCAGTACTATATCATTTAGTTATATGGCCTCGCCTACATGTTTCAAGGTCAGGTACCACACACATGTTGGATTCAAAAATTTAACAGCACAAGAAGTCAAAAAACCAAATTAGATTATTATAATTATGCCAAGAATCTATATGGGAATAAACTATATAGGTTTTTTACACTTTAAAAAGACAAACCGGTAATAAAAAACCAAAATAGAAGTCACACATGTTCATATGAATTCCATTTATGCCCTATGTACCTAATGATGCTATAACACACACCATATCACATCTATAGTCTAATAACCATACTATTAATCAATAACGTCAAATACTAATTCTATCAATATCAAAAGAAATAATCATAATCAAAAAAACCAAAACATAAATCCCAATATCCCCTAGTAACTTGGACTTTATCCCCCATTTTTGTTGTATAGTTACATAGAATAAAGTCGATCTTTAGTCCAAACACTTCTTTAAAAAATTATCTAACGTAGCCTAAATAATAAAAAGGCCTACATAGTACCAATTGGTGATAGGTTTCTAAGGAAGTATTCATACTTATTTAAAAAAATGGATGTAATTAGAAACAAAAATAATCCCCAGGAAAATCATGATTGAAAATAAGACAATATATTAATAGATAACGAAAAAAATTCAACATTGCCTATAAATATCAAATATTATGAACACTCTCTATAAAAACATAATTCATCTCTCATAGAGTCTCACAACTCGATGAATAGAGTGTTTGGTTTTCCGTTATGATTATAGTTACATCATCACTCATGTTTCCCAGTAAGAAATTTATATGGTGAATGTGATTTATAACAAAGTAGTAAACAATGACCTCACATGGTTGGATGATATTCCTTCTGAATTGCTTAATTTTTTGAGATAGATTGTAATAAAATTCCTTCCTTTGAGATCATGTAAAATTTTAATTTCTAATAAAGGAGCCTTGTCTATTTTGGCTAAGGCACTACCCTCTTAAATAAATATAATAATTATTGATAATGATCCGTGATAGGTACTCGAATGATTACCTACAATATGGTGTATCCACGGGTTAATGAAGTCACTCGTTTCATGGGAAGGACTCTCTCATCTCCCATGGAATTTTGGTGCCTCTCAAAGCCTAAGGGAGAAGGTTAAGATATCTCTCAAATGGGGAGGATCAACATGAGACAGGGATTTATTGAAAAAAATAATCTCTTGGTGACTAACTCCTTATAAATTCCCTTAAAATTCATGAATATTCTTGAATTAAATAATATGTTACATAATATATCAGTTAATGTTTCTATAGTTTCATGAATTCATCACATAAATGAGTCATTAATCATCCCATGAGTTTCATCATGTGAAATATTTAACAACATACATCATGGTAAATATTATGATAATTTTAAAACTAAATATAAAACCACCTCGATTAATCATAAGAATAATTCAAATTATATAATATGATTAATTACCCTATGAATTTCTTATTTAATACTCTAAAAAAAGACATGGTAGTGACTATGATATCACCATATTGTATTGAATGATATTATCAAAACTAGAAATACAAAATGCCTCTATTTATATATATCATACCATGTGAAAAAATTTGTATCATACATCATTTATATGTATGGATTTATAGATTAAATCTAAAAATATCACAGGTGAACCATAGCCTCCTTTAATTTGTTATATTTCACCATATATATTATCAAATGAAATAACTTGTGAAGCCATATCCAATACTCCTTTTAATTATTTCCAAAACACTTTTTGAAAGATATCATCTACTTCACTATGTGTCACATCATATGAAATACCATGTGAGTACCCATCCAAAACTCTTTTAAGGATAAACATTGAAAGTATTATAGAAAATCTATCTGAGTAAAACTCGATCATTTTTCAATTTATAAAAAAGTGTAACCTCATAGGACTTCATATAATTGAAAAAATATATATATTCATGAAGTCACAAGTTTAATCAAATAGAATATTCTAATAAAGAATTAGTAAAACTTAAACTATTAGTGGATATAGTGTGTTATCTATCAAATTCATATATCTCTATATCAATGTCCACCAGCTACATCATTTTAAAGCATGAATTTTCATATAATCCCATTTTATAAAACATTTAGTGACTAAAGAACACGGATTATGCCAATACCATATATCCATCTTGTATATTATGAAGGTTCTCTTGTTAGATATCTCCCCAACCATGGGTGCAGGATTAAAATATTAACCATGTACCCATATTATTCCAAAGACAAAGTTTATGATATTACATATGTTATATTCATCAGTTATCCAATGAATATAACCTATTTTGTGCCTCATGAGAATATTTTGTATCCCGATACAAGAATCCTACATTAACTAACCATAACATTTCATCATCACCTATAATATTCAATGAAGAAATAAATTAATGATAATTCAACTCATATTTTTATAGGTCAATCATCTTTTCACTTCATGATTATATTCATCCAGTATGAAATAATGACAGCGTAGAAATTTATTTTTCAATAACATGATATATTTTATATTCTTAAGACTTTAAAAGACGAACAAAACCATATCTAATTTATTATCATATAATATCTTATATGATCGACTACCATATTTTACTTATATTCACTACACTATTAGGGGCTTTGTTATACTTATTACATCTCTATGTAATTTAGGCCACATATCTATGTGACATTTTAAAAAAATACTCTTACTAATCTCTTTATAGGGTTGAACCTATGAATATTACTAGCTATAATAATATTGAGACCTAAGAATAAAATTACTAATTTTTAAGTTCTTGAATATATTTTTCAATATCCTTAACATCATAATATCATATAGTATGATGTTAATAAAAAAAATTATATTTAAAACTCTCTCTAATTTCGTCATCATTATCATCATTCAAACCTACTTCGTCATATTTTTCACTAAAATATGTATATAACCAATATAACTATTTACATTAATATTTTACATATGAGTTTTAAAATCCATTAGGAAATAAAGTGAAATTCACTTTATATTTTTAATAGGATAATATTTAATTTTTCAACTTTGAACTTTTCAGAGTCTAAACAAACTACTACTTGCCTCTTAGACACTATATTATTTTCAAGATATCATGATAAGTTACAAAAACTCCTTTATGTTAAGAAATAAATATTATTTCCTTTAGTGGGAATATTTTACAAGTAAACTATCATATGTATATAATATATAATATTCTAGGTGTTAGGATCATTATTTAAAAAAGAATAAATTATTTCGAAAAAATACACCACTAATGGGGGGTGGGATCATATACATTATATTTTAAAAAACAACTTGTTAAACTTTAGATAAAACATTTTTATCATTATCTTTTTTATATAACATTGTATGAAATTAAATGAATAATAAACCATATGTATTTAACACATCATCTCATATTATTCATAAAAATATTTTTTATTAAATTTCATCTCTTATCTTTTAATAGAAATAATATAAAAACAAACATCCTTTATTTGTATTTATCTCAAGCATTATAGTTTTTCTTTTCATATATTCCGTGATTCATTAAATATTTTCTTTATTAATAGAATTAAAACAATAAGATCTATCAATTATTTCTTTAATTTGGAAGATCATTACATTTACAACATTTTTAAAACATATAGTCATCAACAAATACCCTTTGAAAATTAAATATTTGATTTATATACCATTAATACCTAACATGTAATTTCTATGGAGATTCTCAAACACCTTCTGGTGTCTTATAAAATTTCAACTAATGAAATCATTAATCCTTCCAAACATTAGATACATGTTTCAATGAACTTGATATACTACATTAAAAAATGGTTTTTGGACATTCAAAATAATTTTTATTTGTTTGGTTTGAAATTTCAATCACGTATAATATCAGTATAGTACTATAACCTAAACAACATTTGACCAGTTCATCCATCCTAGACACTTTGAGAAAATTCGGTAAATTTGTTTTATCTCAATCACATTGTTAATACATTTCTAATGATGATTCCAGAATGAATTCCACAACCAGAACAATCCTTAAAAGAAATAGTCATTCCCAATAAGTCATTAGGATACTCAATCAAATTGATTATATTATTATATAATTGAATTAATTTGTTTATATTTCATTTATATCCTTTCTAAAAATTAAGTAAATCATTATATTCTTCTCATATGCGTCCGGATCCATTTTTCAAACCACTTCAAAAATTGGTTACTTATGAAGGTTTCCAGTATCACATAGAATATTACTAAATAAAAATTATTAAATTTTACATCAGTCTAAGAAATTTATTAAAATAAGATTCTTATTTTTGAGGATTTATCTCAAGTTTATGTTTGATGATGAATAATATATTTATCTATAATAGAATATTTTATCATTTGAGTGTCATGCTTTTTATTCATTTAATAAGAAATTTTATAAAATGAGCTCCCACTAAAATGATGAAACATTTTAAATAAATAATATTCATTAGTGGGATAGGATCAATATTTCACTAAGTAATGACTCCACTTTAGTGTTAATCTCACCACTCAGGTATTAGGTAGTGCATCATGTCAATCATATCATATATGACTCTTGAATTGTTGAGTGGATGAGTCTTTTCTTAATCCATAATGTGTATAAACACATAATTATTACTTGGGTATCCTTCATTGGGGTCTCTTGTATAATGTAACCTAAAAAACACCATGAATTCTTCATGTAACTCCTAAGGTCACCTCATTAATTTCTTTCCTTAAATAAGATAATTCAGGGGAAAAAATATTTATCATGAAATTACCTTCTTGGATTATATATGATTGGAAAATTGTTTTCATTGGAAGGAATATAACCATTAGTATTTTTAAAATGGGATTTAATCGTGCCACATTATCTCATGTATTCCATTTACATGTATGCATGTTTATAATTATTTAGTATGGAAACATTATTCCTTCCACTAAATTAATTTGTTAAAACTGTATTTAAGTGTCATTATTTACTCAACTTGTAGTTTTTATTACTAACCCAAATTAGATTTATGCTAAAAATGAAACATTGTGGGAGACGTTTTGATTTATCACATTGAAAGAAGATGATGACAGCTCTAAAGTTCCCCTCCAAAACCCTAATCCACTGAAAATGGAAGAGGATTAATGCTACTCCCTCACAATACCCTTGTTATGGTGTTCTCAGATCTGATCTGGGAACTACACTCAAAGGAAACTGCGAATCTGAATAAATCCAAACCACCACAAGAAAAAATTTCTAGGGTTAATGGTATCTCTCTCATTAAAGCTTTGATGGGTTCTGAGCATGAAAAGTTGACATCGATGAAGTCAATAAGGATTAAGAAACTGGAGGACGACAGTTTTGGTGTTGAAGCATATCCAATTGCGATAAAATAAAGAGAGCAAATCTGTAAGTTCTCAATCATGGTCTGCGTCATGTATCTTAAAGGTGATAAACCCAGGACTTTCTTTGATTTAAAACATATAATTGCTTCTTGTTGGGGTTTTTCAAACTGGAAATTGGTACCGCTTGGTAAAGTTTATTTCCATATCATTTTCTCCTCAAAATGTAATCTTAATAGTGTCTGGAATACTGGAAATCTTAATCTGAGGCCTGGACTTCTTTGCCTCACAGAATGGGACTTTTCATTTAGTCCCAACTACCACAGGAACAATATCTCATTGGTATGGGTTAGATTTTACAATCTCAATTTGTTTTTTTGGCACCCTCAAAT
This sequence comes from Viscum album, assembly GCA_963277665.1. Classification (NCBI taxonomy): domain Eukaryota; kingdom Viridiplantae; phylum Streptophyta; class Magnoliopsida; order Santalales; family Viscaceae; genus Viscum; species Viscum album. The sequence goes on along the minus strand of OY728131.1, from coordinate 1,254,282,389 downwards.
ACTGAATGATCTCTCTATTTTCATTGGTACACCATTGAAATTTGATCAAAGAACAATTAATGGGGACCTAGGTCTGTATGCTAGGGTGCTGATTGAAGTCAACTTGGAAAAAAAACCCCCTTAATCGATTACCTTCACTGTTAATGCATACAAAACGGTGGTGAGCCTATAGTATGAAAGGCTACCCACTTTTTTTGAATTGTGTAAAATTGTTGGGCACACAGTTCAAAATTGTAGGAAAGTTCATAAGAAACCTCCCAAACCAAACAATACTAGCTGGAAAAAAGTTTAAAAACATAGGAGGGAGAAGGAAATTGTCTTTGAAAAACTTGAAACATCACAGAAAAGGGAGGAAAATTGGGTTGTCAAGACCAACCCCTTTGGACAATTGGAACCTGGAAAAGGCAAGGCATGGGCTGACCTGGATGAGGAACAAGAAATTGAAACTATTAAGAAGGATATTAGAAAATACATTGAAGATTATGTCCTAGGTATTATCACACACACACAATCTGATTTGGATCTACCATGTCCTTCTTCAGAGGATTCTTCTCCTCTAATCCCTATTCTGAATGAATCAATCATTGATTCAACTGATCAATGTAATAATACTCTTGACCCCCAAAAAACCTATAATATCGAGAATAATCCACCCTTTGATAACCAGACCTCTTCCCCTGAAAATACCATCCAAGAAGCATAGCCCCCCCCCCACTGAAAAAGAGGAAAATTTTAGGTTGGTAGAACAGGATTATAGGGCTTCCCTCCTATCCTCCCCGAGCAACAAGGACATGATACATGAAGCCAGGGTGTTCCTCCCAGAACAGGTTGGGAAGATGTCCTCTCAAGATTTCCAATCTCCCTAGAAGTGCAACCTGCTCGAATGCAAGATTAAAAAAGACATTGTTCAGCCCCACCTTTAAACAAACACTCTACCTCATACACTTACATCCAAGGTCAAAACGATAGAAATGTTTTTGGAAATGCAGATGCTTCTAACAGCCCTTTGGACCCTCAATCTTTGCAGGTTACATAGAGTAGTAGTACAAGGGAGGCTTCCTATGGAATCTCAACAAGTTCAAAGACCGCAGGATCCAAAAATAAAGGGGACAGACCCTCCAAAAAAAGGTCCAAATGAACTTATTATATTGGAATTGTCAGGGGATTTCCAACCCTAAAACCTTTAATGTTTTAAAAAGGCTTATTAATACTCACTGCCCAAAACGTTTTTTTATTGCTAAACCGAAAGTAAATTATGCCTCTATATTCATGAATTCGTCCCCCTTTGGCTATTATTTCCTAGGGGATTGTAGTAATTGTAGATCTACTGAATCATTATGGTTATTTTCTCACTCTTATATGAAGAATGTTAATGTTTACAATAGCTCAAATCAAGCTATTACATGTGATTATATTTTTGAGAATGAACATGTTTATACTACTTTTTTTATGATTATAATAGATACCAAGATAAGAGAGCTCTTTGGAATGAGCTCACATAACTTAGTAGCACTATCCATAATCCTTGGTTTATAGTTGGGGACTTTAATGCTATTTTAGCTCATAGTGACAAAGTAGGACCTCCACATGACTCCATCTCCACTAGGGAGTTCAAATCCTGCATGGAGATCAATAAAATTACAGAGGATAACATAACGGGTGCTAAATACACCCGGAATAGAAAACATTATAATAGGACTATGTATAGTAAACTAGATAGGGCCTTCACCAATGACCAATCCCTGGATAAATGGGACAACATTTCTAGTATCACTATTACAAAGATTGCTTCTGGTCAACATCCCATCTTAATTTTTTTTTCTCGTAACACTAAAAAATCTAGATCTCCTTTCAGATATAACACTACTTGGTTCTCAGACCCATAATGTTTGAATATCATCAAAAACTTCTGGGCTAATATGCATAATCAGACGGATGCATTTGCCTGCCCGGTGAAATTGAAAATGCTTAAGCAAGTTCTCAAAATCTGGTGCAATTCTAAAACAAATGAAATAGACAATAATATAACCCTTATAGAACAAGATCATGCACAAATTCAAAAGTCTAATACCTCCTCTAACTTTTCTCAAGACGCCCAACATGGAAGCATCATTTTTTCTAATCTTATCACCCTGCTAAACTTTAAGTACTACCTTAAAAAATATTTAATTCAAAATTTCTTATTGATGGGGATAGGAATACTAAATTCCACAATTCCCTTCACATAGTTAGAAAATATTATAGGCCTCTTTCATATCTTAGAGAGGGGGATCATATTCTTGACACTATAGAAATCATTCCCAATCATGTGGTCTCTTATTTTCATAATATCTTCAATGGAACTGTGATAGATAAAGATCTTATGTCTAATGCCATTCTCATGCTGGTTACTAGGGAAGATAATTCTCTGATTAATAGTATCCCTCTTGACTAAGAAATTAAAGACACATTCTTTATCCTAAATACTGACGGTGCTCCTGGGTCGGATGGTTTTAATAATAGATTCTATCAAAAACACTGGGATGTGATTCGGGAGGATGTTTGTCGCATGGTGAAAACATTATTTTCCAGAGGCATTCTCTCTCATGGATTAAATTCTCAATTTCTAGTCCTCATCCCAAAATCTGAGAATGCAGATGAACATAACCTCTTCAGGCCCATAGCTCTCATAAACTCTCTCTTTAAGATTATCACCAAATTAATTGCAAATAGAATTTCTGCTATTTGTAATTGAATTGTCTCTTGGAAGCAATTTCTCTTTATAAAAGGAAGATCAATTCAAGATTGTATTTTTCTTCCCTCTAAATCCACAAATATCTTAAACATGAAAATTTTATGAGGGAACATTTCCATTAAACTTGACATTGTAGAGGCATTTGATACCATCGATTGAAATTTCATATATAAATTCCTTATGCAGTTCAACTTCAATGATAACTTCATAAACAAAATTAAAACCCTTTTTAATTCATCCCACAATGTCAATCTCATTAATGACTCCCCAAAGTTTATTTTAAATGTTCCAAGGGAGTTATACAAGGTAACCCTCTCATAGCTATTATTTTCTCCATTTCTGAAGACTATCTAAGTAGACTGCTTAATCAATCTATAGAAAACGGTAACATTAAATCTATCTCTGCTTCTAGAAACATAAACACCCCATCACGCCTTCTTTAGGATGATGACATTATTCTATTTATTCAAGGGGACAAAAGAAATATGAATAAACTTAAGGCCATACTTTTTCACTACCAAGAATTTTTTGGTAAACAAATAAACTTGCACAAATCCAACATTTACTTTGGAAAAGACTTCCCCCTATGGGAAACTCAATATCACCAATACTTTAGGTGTTAAGGAGGTCACGTTACCCTTCACTTATCTTGGTGTTCCCATATTTTGGGTTAGACCCAAAGCGACTTACTTCTCCCCCATCATTGATCAAACACTTCGGCACCTATCTTCTTGGAAGGGGAAGAACCTCTCGATGGCTGGGAGAAGTTTTCTTGGTAAATCTAATATTGTATCTAAGTTGGATTACTCTATTAAGATTTACAAATGGTCAAAGAGACTATTAAAGAGAATTAATGTGGCTATTAATAACTTATTTTGGACTGTAGGTACTCTAGAGAGAAAATTGGTTATAGTCCCCAAGACCACTTGCTGAAAACCGATTGATAAAGGGGGTATTGGTATTAAAAAAATTTATTTTTAATGATTCTCTTCAAGACAAGCTCATGTGGAACCTCATACATAATAACTCCCCTTCCAGGAATTTTCTTAGGTCTCGTTTCCTCCACAAACTTTGAAATAATATGTCTCACTTTCTCACATTTTCTATTTGTCCTTCCCTTAAAAACTCCTTCACTTCCATTATGACAAATTCCAGATGGATGGCTAGTATAAATTCAAACTTAAATTTTTTGTTGGATAACTGGACTGGCGCTCCCCTGATATCTTTAATACCCAATAACCAACCTCCACTCCACACCAATGACACCATAAATAAATTCATCTATTCTGAAAATCTGTGTTTACCTAAGGATATCAAACTCATTGTTGACAGTTACCCCTTCACTAATACAGATGATTATATTATTTTGGAATCCGCTCACAATGGGGTGCTTGAGTCTCAAAATTACTACAATAACTTGTTCAAAAATGAAGACAACAACTTATCCTGGTTAAAAAACATAAATAAATCATAGATTAAACCCTCGAGATTCACCCTCATTTGGCATATCGCCCATGGTAGAATCCCAACAGATACCTGCTTACAAGCTTTTGGGATTAATCTTTGTTCTAAATGTTGTATGTGTAACCAACATCATGAAGATATTAATCACATATTTTTTTCTTTTGATATGGAAACGGCTCTCTATCATTATATTTTTGACATTTTTGAGTGTATATGGTTGTTTTGTAGTTCTATAACCTTGAAAATACATCGGTTTATGGACCAGCCAAACTCCCAACAGATAAAGAATATTTTTGTTGTAGCTGTAGCGGAGCTCCTTCATGTGATATGGTATGGTAGAAATGATCTTACTTTCTGTAACAACTCCTTAAATCTTAATACAGGTAAATTTAAAATTATCATCATGATATAGGAGGTGGATTCGATTCAAAAAGATCATTACAGTAACTCAGTTTGTGACCTTGGGATTCTTAGTCATATTAGTGTTGAGGGAAATTACCATCGACCTAGATCTACCTTTGAAGTTTTCTGGTAGCCCCCACCCCCAGGCTGGATTAAAATCAATGTGGATGGTGCCTCTAAAGGAAACCATGGCCCAGTGGGTTGTGGAGCCATCTTCATAAATCACCTCGACCAGACGCTCGACTGCTTCTATGGATCCTGCAGTTTTGCATCCTCATTGGAATCTGAGATGATGAGCATTATCCATGCTATCTCGTTCGTCAAGCTTCACAACTAGAACAATATCAATATTAAATGTGACTCCACCACTATTTTCCAATCCATCTGGAATGGTACCATTCATCTTGCTTGGATGCTCACTGCGTGCTGGATGGACTGCCTTAACTCGCTCTCAGATATCAACTTCATTGTGACTTATATGTATCGTGAAGCTAATAGGATAGCTGATAGATTGGCTAATATGGGGGTGGCTCACAATATGATTTGGAGGGAATATATTCCTCCTGAGTTAATCCCACTATATGTTAGGGATGTGAACAAAATTCCTTATTTCATACTCCTGTAACCGTTTATTTCTTTCAATAAATTTTGTGTTCTGGTCTTTGACTAGAACACTACCTTCCAAAAAATATTACTAACCCAAAATAAAATCCAACTATATTCATACATATATAAATTAATTTCAGGTATAATTGAAAATAAATGTTTTCATTTAAACTCTTAAAACAAATTGTAATCAATAATCCCCACAAGTGTAATCTTATAGTAAAAAATACCCACCCCCCCCCACTTTACCAGATAAGGCATGACCCCCCAAGACAGTGAGAATCCAAACCCAATGTTCCTTTACCCAAGGACATTTTATTAAATATAGATTTTAATTCCATCACAACTCGGACCCCTATTATGTATAAATCATAATTAACTACTTGATTCAATATCAAATCCATGTACAAGAAAAAATCAAGGTAGAAGAAAACTAAATCAATTATCATACATAGCCCGTAATTCCTTATAATAATTTATGAAAATTTATGGGAGAAGTTTAAACACATTAAAGTAAATCATACAATAATTCATAATAAAGCAGTTATATATATGAATTAATCAATAAACAAACTAAATAAATGAAATATTAATATATTTAAACATGAGATAAAAATTTATGAAAATTTTATAAATGAATCTGATTACCATTCATTTATAGATATTTAATAATTTAAAAAATATATTTACATCTAACATAAACTCCATTATATTATCATTTTATATGTAATTTACTTTAAAAATATGATATCTAAATGAAACATAAATATTTTATATTCCAAATTTATTTATCAAAAAAAATATAATCTTAATATTACATATTTAATATTTAAACCTTGATCATATCAATTATCAAAACACTTTTTGATATGGTATAAATAATTCCTCAAATAAGGAATTTAATTTAAAAAATTAAAATTAAATATTATGAAAAATTCATAATATTAAATATATACACATTTATATTTCCCTTGTTTTTTAGTTAAAAAAATTATAAATTGCCCTTATAATTTTCATATAAACACTATATATCAAAATTATAATTCATGTCATGTAATTTGAAAAAATGTATTTTAACATTAACAATTACTAATATGGGTTTTTATATTTTATATATTTTGCCTGAAAAATCAAAAAATAATTATACCAATTTTAATGTTAATTAATTTATAATAATTTCATAAATTAAATAAATATCTCATAATACCTTTTTACATTATTTATTGACATTTTATAAACCATTTTATCTAATTATAAATTTAAAAATAGAAAATTTAAATTTTTCTTTGATTTCATATTTGGCTACATCCCAATTTCCTAATTCAAAATATACTTGATTATCTATCGAATTTTTTAATCATAATCCTTCGACTGTGATATTATCCCCTGATAATTTAGTTATGAATTATATGGTATCTCCAATATCATAAGGGTGATACAATTCTCTATTTTTAAAACATGGATTCATGTTACCTCTCAGACAATATCCCTAATCACAAACTATAATTAAATGAAAACCCAAAGGATTTAACTATGTCACTACATATGATATCCCGTATCAAATAAAATGACATTTACATACCCTACAACATCCCATATCGTATCAATATCGACAAAACAAAATACAAATCATTTTTAACAATTTGGTTTTGAGAATCAAATATCATAGTGAATCTCTAATACAACTGATGGGTTTCTAATGATTAATTATCACTAAATAAATACATGATAGAATGATTTAAAATCCAAAATCCCAAGATCAACGATTGTTGAAATAAAAACCACGGCTAAATACAAAAGAAATAAATTTTTTGTACCTTACATTGTTGATGGACGTTACTCCTTCAACCATAATTCTTGATGAATATCCTATAAAAGAAACTAAAGAACCCCCAACTCTATGGTGTATCCATGGGATAACAGAATCAACCCTCTCGTGGGTAATACCATCTCATATCCCATGGAATTCTAGTGTCACTCAAAGGTTTAAGGTAGAAGTATAATACATATATTAGGTTAAGTTGATTGACAAGAGGCTAGGATTTCTCAAACAGGAACCATCTCATAGTGATGGAATTTTTATAATGTCCCTTCGAATAGTCATCAATGTCTATGAATTTACTCATATAGTATATAACATAAGAGTTAATTCCTTCATCATTCCATGAATTTATCACATGAATGCATCATTTATTCTCCCCTTTGTTCCATAATATGAAATATTTTATGATATCCATTGTAAGAAATATTATTTTAATTTCAACACTTAATATCAAATCACCCCAATAAATCATAGGTATAATGTGAATTGTATAATATTATTTACCTCCCTATGATTTTTTTTCCGTAACTCTATGATAGGCCTAGGTAGTGACCATGATATTATGATATCATATTGAACGATATGCCTAAACCTAGTAATAAAACAAGTATCAATTTCAATATGTCATACCATATGACATATTAGTATCATATAATACAATATTTCCCTTCATACATCATATATATATATATAGGGTATTAATCCATTATTTGGTATAACCCATGTTGATAACATTGTGTAGTATACCCGACCTTGATTACTCAAATGACACCTGAGTAGGAGTGCCACTAAACATAGGCACCCCACCCCCAATATGCTAAAACATGTCAACTAGCATCAAGGATCTAGAATGTGATAGTGAGGAGAGTATACCCTCGGTAAAAAACTGGAAACAAATAATTAAAATAGAACAAAAAGTGATAAACATAACAACAGTATAAGCGCATTCCAAAAAAACACAAGATTTAAAAAATAAGTTCAATATTATTGTATGTGTAATACAAAAACTGATAGGATATCCATTAGAATGATCATGTATAAAATAGTCTATAAGAACAAAATACAACATAGCTATGAAATGAAGAACCACTTAGTCTATCTCAAGTACCATCAACACTCCACTTATATACCCACACCATCGCTAGCTAATAAACTCTATATGTTAAGATTATTCCTTTTCCTATATCATGAACCATAAAGTTTTCACACATCATTGAGGGCCCCAACAATTTGTAAGTATGATCTTAGCAGGCCACCACAAATGGTGGCCCAATGTAATTTCCATATATATATAAGTTTATGTAAAGTGAAATCAATGACAATAAAATATAAATATAACCAAATTTAAACCCTTTTCATCAATATTTAGGTAAGAACCTTTATCTACCTTGACCTGTGCTTGAGTGGGATATTATACCCATGGTCTGTTATGCCAAAAGAACCTATGTCCTTCCAACCAATTCAATACCACATGGAATTACACTCCCACTCATAACTCATATAGTTATTCCAAGACATTATCAGGTATATACATAAATCAAATCAACAAATAATTCCTCATACACCATGTCTAATCAATTCCCATTCCAAAAGCCATCTCATTAACCCAATGAATCCCAAGAATGGAGTAAAACCACTCACATCTGGTTATCTCAATAACCACATGAATCCCATGGTCATCCATATGGTGTATCCCTCCTATTAATTTATGGTCAACACCATCATCATATGCCACTCAATTATCAAGGAAACCGTCATGATCTAGTTATCAACACCACCTCATGGTCCCTTTAATATATACACATAACCCCATTGTCCCCATACCCCTAGTGAGTATCATCACTATCAACCTATGGACACAACTCAGTGAATCAGCATCGCTCCATTCATTGTGATAAATATCACCCACATCAAACTAGTTTATACCATGCCACACATATCTATACACCATGTCCATAACATGAAACCAAACCCATTTCATGTCTCATGAATTTCAATTCCCATTCAAATCATCAATACAACAACCACACATAATATCCCATACACATTTATCATATTTTATCTATATAAAACCTCCCAAGACTACCCTAGGACAAACCACAGGTACCTATTAGACTGTGATTGGTACCAATTCTAGTTTGTCACATTCCCCTACCCACACTCATAAATTACACAATGTATAAATACATGTATAACACACACAAAACAAGGTACCACCTACCCAGTCACATATCAGTGATTACCAAGTACCCACCAGGGAACTCCTATAAGTCCATTGGGGGACCGGTGGGACTCACAAATCAACTAGAAAAATTGTTTCCCTCATTGGGTACCACGTTCCCACTTCCTTCTAGACAGAGAGCCTAACACCATACCCAAATTCACAAATATGAGCTTCAAGCCTTCTTTAAACCCACTAAAACCTTAAACGCACCTAAATACATATTTTTAAGAAAAACTTTTACCCATATTATCAAAAAAATACCCGGTATATCCCAAGATAGATGGTTTTTTATACCCATTATCCTATTCTTTATCGTCTCCAAATTCAGTTGAAGAATCCACTATTTTCCCCTTAATTTTAAGGTTTTTTATTTCCTTGAAAAAAGATTAATTATCTGTAATATTTTATTCCAAATATGATATTTTCTCTGTTGATATGAAACTAATGTATCATGAAATGCATCAAGAGAGGTATAATTAGAATATTTATCTTCAAGTGAGGAAACATTAGCATAAAATATATCCGGAAAAATACGTAAATTATTTTTAACCATTATAAAATACAATAATTATTCCCTAAATATTCTAATATTTCTCATAATTTTAATAACACCTATAAAATCTATTAATCATCTCCCCAACATCCATATCCATATCTCCAAACCTGGCTCCCAATATTTTCAATTTAGATACATTCACTTTTAGATTCCATTCAAATATATTTTCAAGATGGACCCAAATTTCAATTATAGTTTTCAATCCCAACATCATAGGAAAAACTTTTTAAGATAGGGACATCAAGATAGTATTCATTTTCCATCCATAAAACTCAATATTTCTGTTATTAGTGTGTGTTTTAGGATCATATTTATTAATAATTGTAAAACTAATATTGGTAGAATCAACAACCTCTAAACCAAGTGAAAGGAGATAGGGAATTGTCACAATATTTTAGACATGTTATTTATTTACATAAAAGGATGGTATTCATTTTTTATTAATAGATTTATTATTCTCCATCTAACATTTAACCAATGTTAGATCCTTCAAAGGGAACCAGGTTTTCTCTAATACCAACTGAGATGCCAAAGTGAAATTTCGATTAACAAGGAGAAGGGGAATTGAATTAATATTTACTTATTTAAAAATATATTTTAGAAATAAAACTCTAGGAATAGCTAAAGACAAAATCCACTCAATATTAAAAACACACCCTCACCGATATACATAAAATAAAGAGAAGTTTAAAAGCCCAAAATATTTTTACGAGGTTAACCCTTATTGTAGATGATTAAATCCATTCTATGTTTAATTAAAATTGAGACAAAAATGATCAACTAATATCAAAAAGTGAATACAATAAGTCAATGTATCATCCTAAACCATGAACAAATTTCCTGACATATTTTACACATGATAGATTTTTTATATAGGATACCTTATATTTATAATTGTGTTATAACCAATTGATATAGATCTTAGTATTCTAAAAAATACTTTATCATCAGTAGATAGATATTCTCTATATTACAAGAGATTTATTATATTAATAATAAAAATAAACTCTTAATCGTGAAAACAAATCATGAGCCCCTATAATATTTAGTATTAATATGCTTTACCTTCTATTAGAACTTTAATGAACAACATATTTATCAGCAGTAGAATGTTGGTCCCTCATAATGTTTTTAAAATCATCTCTTTTATGATAGACTAAATTTATAAAATTGGTTAAGATAATATGAATATATTCTATATTTTAATATCAGAAACTACTTGTAGATAGTTATTGTGGTTGTACACCCAATAATAATGCATCTTTGAATCTAAAAATGGGAAAATGGATAATGTTATTTAAAAATATATAAATCTAATTAAAAATATCTTTATAAATATTCAATGATCTCACTAATTTAATTATCCAAAAAAAATCTTATTTGAATGGATTAAAAAACCGATGAAATTAATAATTATGTCCTATAGATAATTTTTTTCATTTTATGTAGCTCTTATAAAAATGTATGTGACCTTAGTTTATTTTTATAAAAGTTAAAGTTACAATTAAATTATATTAGAAATATATATACCAATTTGATGAAAGATCTATATTAATATTACATGACATCCAAATTAATCATTCATTTAAATTAAAACATTATAATTATTTTTTCAGAGCCACCATATTATTCTTAATTATGTTTATAAAAACATTATATAAGCTTCATAATCTTTAGTTTAATTATAAATTTTCAATTGATAGTTATGTTTACTCTTATATTAATAAAAAAATTATATAACTCAAATTTTCAGTAACATCAAACTTCTCTAGGATTCTCAAAATTACTTTAAAATTTTCAAATCAACAAAAAAATTTAAAAAATTGTGTTTATACTTCTAAAATATTTTTGAGAAAAAATATGACATCCCTTAAAAAAATATTTAGATTCCTTAATATCATATATTTTGATATTTTTATATCAAAATATTTAATATTGATTGGTTCTTAATTTTCCATAATTTCTAGAATTTTAGTATTTTCCAATACTTCATCAATAGTGGATCTCTCATTATTTGGTTTTTGAGGATATTAATTGTGTTTAAATACAAAAGAACTAATTACAAAGTAACTTAATATCATTTTATATATATCAAAAGTGTATAAAATATACCACATAAATAAAACATACCCTTATCTGGTAGATTTATTTCATGAAGAGGATAGAAAACACACAAAAAATTATTGGTTATTGAATATAAAAATTATCTATCAAATATAGAAACACTAAATATATTTATAATGGTCATCCTTATCACCCAAATATATTCTAGTATTCCCTCAGTTGAGGAAGTAAAAAATATGAAGATAATTTAAACTATTGTATAATGATGTTGAGTATCTTCTAAATAAACCTAGAACTCATGTTATGAAATTATTTCATTAATTAAGGATCATTATCAAATTATATCACCTCCAAAATGATAGAATAACTTTTGTTCATTTTTATTATACTCCTATAAAATTAAATTCTTCCATTGAATTTGATTATTAGCTCTTTATTTATCGTAAATCATTAAACACATTTATTCATTGTATTTTAACTAAAGATAATGATAAGTCAATAGAAGATGTATGAACCTAAAATATCCCATATCATAGTGATATTCTCTCCTATGATATCTCATTCTACAAATAGTAATATATCCTATAACACTTCTTACAATATAGTATTTATGTGCACAAAACTTTTACTTTGTAAAATTTGAACAAATGAGAAACAACTGGCCACAAAGAGTATTAATTACAACCTTTTTAAGAGATCCATAAGGTAAATGTGTCTCGTATAAGGGATATAAAAATAGATTCACTTGATCCCAATGAGGTTAACTCTACAAATCAGAATTTATTATTCTATGAGGATGTGTATATTTGAGTGGTAAGGTCCTAGAAGTTGCGCATCATCAACATTGGAGCATGTATCACTCCTTCCAGCTCTTATGAAAGTCCCTACATAGTCTCATATCTAATGATGAAACATTCACAACCTTCATATTTGATGACTAATTCATGTTTTCAGTGGTATATGGAGTCATTAATTACCAACAAGAAGTACTAGGTCCCAACATGATAAATATATAAAAATATAATTATTAAGAAAAAATTTCCAAATATCCACTTTTATATGGGAGTGGTATATTTGGAACCATAAGATAAAATATCCAGAGAGGGGGTGGATCAAGGTATTCCTATTTAATCTAATCCTCCTTCTGATATTGATTCATCATGAGACAAAACATCCTTATCTCTTTATTTTATATCAATTTACAATGGAAATAAAATCATGAAATGGAAACATAAATTTTATGTTAATCACCTAAACCATGAAAATATAATGTGTATACAATTTTTATTTGATAATGTACCAAAATCACTAGATCAAATTTTTATTTAAATTTTTCATAGTGAACTCACTATCCCCCCTTATTGAAATCCACTCATGATTTGAGAATTCACAACACTCTTGAATAGAGTGTACTTTCTTTTCCTTGATAAGATTACTCAAATGTACTGGATAAAAAAATTACCCAAAAATGGGTGTGTTATGAAGCTCTTAGTTCATCAAACATTTGACATCCATGTTACTATATAAATTATGAGTAGTTTTCTCAAATTTCTCATAAACCATTTTAATGCACAATATATGTCTGAAAAATGTATTTCCACAAAAAATAAATGTTCATGTAATGTCATTTTTACAGAAAGTTATTGGTCAGGTAAATTCAATCTTACAAAAAATACATTCATATAAGCCTTATGTAAAAATGGATCCATTTCATCTTTTAAGAACCCATATTTTTTGTCAGGTATGGATCCTTTTTAAATATACTTTAATACTATTTTATAGGTATAATATGGATTTCATATGATGTAATAAAAGTTTTTTGGTGTATAGGGTTTGTTTATAAATCATAACCCCAACAGGTGGATAAAAACATTGGGTCATAAAGTTAGTATTAACCATGCAACCCATCCCATAGGGTATCTCTTAATCATGCAGGGATGGATAGTGGGGTGAAGTAGGGTTCAAGATTTTCCAAAATCGTGTATCCAAACCATGCAACCCATATATTTTGGGTGAAAATATCATTTTTTTTCTTAATTCAATTTTAATTCACTATCTCCCCTCATTTCTTGTCCAATAAATAGTATGAGGTCTCTTCTTCATGTTGAGATCCCAAACACCCCTCTTTATAGATTTTTATCCTAAATCTTCATCCAAAGTATGATTCAATCATCTTTAATCTCATTGGATAGAGACCAGTTAGATCATCATTCCTCTTGCACCTTTCTCTTTTGGTATTTCCCTTGACCATATTTTTGAAGTGCAGGCTCAATGCCCTATTTTCAGGGTGTTTGTCCATTTTTTATATTTATTTGGATTCAATATAGAGTAAATTTTGATACTATAAGAGGATATTTAAATTAGTATGAGGTAGGTGGTGTATAATTTATCGCATAATTTTTGGTGTTTTATAATATGTTCCACTATTCTTCCTACCAATTTCACCATTCATTACCTCAAAATTATATCTTCCTTGAATTGGTTTCTTTTCTTAGAGTGTAAGGACTTTTTAGAACCCAAATTTATTTTGAGTTTTCAACATTATATGGGTCCATCCCTTTGGGTGTGACATCTTGTACGCCTAATTGGATTTAATGATAAAATAGACAATGAACCAAATGGAGTGTTTGGTTTTATTTCTAAATGGTGATATATTTTTGATATCGGTTAAGTGAAGTTTCTTATCATGGTTGGTCCCATAGAAAATTTTAATTATTTTAATATAAGTAAGTGTTGATCCCACAACACTTTCTTAAAATAGACAATGGTTACCCCATTTTCATTACTATATTTAAATAAATCATGAATTAATCTTTGGATCATATTACAGCTAATGGATACTACTACTAAGGATGTGTGATCCTGGAGACCCTCTTTAATTATGAAATATAGTAATTATGACCTTTATGCATTTTATAAATTAATAGTAATTATGTCCCTCCTACTTTATATTAAATGTGCATAAAGACCCTTAATAATTATAGTAAATGAGCATGACCACCCTTGAACATGTTATATCAATTCTGGAATGGTGGTGCTCATATAAATGTGATATTATATAGTCTTGACGTTACTTGTCATAATATAATGGAAAGATGTCCCTCACTATGACGATATATGTTCATGGCATCACATATTGTGATAGAGGTAACGGTGTCCCTGTTATGTGATATTGGACATGGCATCCCCTATACTACTGTGATATCAGGCATGGCGTCCATACTAAATTTGATATTGGGAAAAATGTCTGCTTTACTACTATGATATTGGGCATGGTGTCCCTTATAAATGTGATACTATGAATTGAGTCCCTTGATACATATTCAGAGATATTCTTGAATGGGATGAAGTAGGTAGTGTCAGCCTAGTTTTCCTTCAAGAACCACAGTCAACCCATTTATAGTTATTATTACTATTTTTCAATATTATATCTGCACACCTTAATATTTTAAGCACAACTGGAAATTTATAGAATTTATTAGTGATGTACTACTGAGTTTATCTCACAACATATCTGGACCAGCTATTATACCTAGGTAGATTTCATTCTTGTAAGTGTAGATAAGATGAAGCATCCTATTATGGATGTGTGACATTCTGTAATGTCATAGTATGGGTCTAGGTAGAAGATGATCGGGTTGTACCTCATGATGCATGGATAGATTTTTTCCATTTAGATTCATTTTTTATATAAAGTATAGTATTTCTTACTGATTCTTATATCAATGTTTTTCAGCTTTACAGGTATATGACATACATTATCATTCTTCTGTATATGATTTAGTTTATTACATTTGGTTATTATTCAATTCTTGGTTATTTATATCTATTTCCACAGCTTATTCACTATTAAACAACTTCTGCTCATTATATAATGATTGTACCAGTATTCGACTCTATTAATGATGTCATAGTCTCTCCATGGACACAACCAAGGACCTCTCTAATAGTAAAAATCCAATGGAATTTGGGGAGATGCGCTTGAGTCCATGTGGCCCACCGGGCTTGGGGAACCTCTGAGTGGCACCTAGGTTTGGGATGTCATAAAGTGCTATCAGAGGTTTCTTTTCATCGATTAATATTTTTAGAGAATATAGAAAATATTAAGAACAAAATGGAATTTGGTAATGAGTTGTGTATGGATTTATCTTACCCATGTAAATAGTAAATCCAAATTTCCTCAAATGAAAATTTCAATCTTCTGTATTTTTCTTATTAAAGTTGATTTGATTCTACCATTGTGTGATGCACTCAAACTGAGATATTACTGTTGATATGATTGAGGTTTAACATTTATGTAACGCCCTGACCCTAGTTACCCAGAGTTGGTGCATTATTACATAACATTGGCATGATCAAAGAAAGATCAAATCTCGAAAGACCGATTGGTTTAGTAGCCTTGGAAACAGAAGATATATTCATAAGTTTTACATTACATCATAAAATGAAAAACTACTACAACAACATAATGTCTCCATAATCCACACTCATATCCCCACATAATATCCCTGAAGGTCATTCATAATTTACTTCATCACTTCCTGGGAAAAATAAAACATAGAAAAGGGGTGAGCTCAAATTCCCAGTAAGGATAACAATATAGCGGAAACTTTCATAAATAAGAATAAACATTTAAGGCAATGTATAACTAAAACAAAAGCCTTTCAAACTTGAACTTTCAACATGGTATGGAATAAATAAAATTAAATAATGCCATTTACTTATTCACATGGATATTCTACTAATCGAATAATCACATGCAAAAATCAATAACAACTTTCATAATGTTGGAATGCATAATGCCAGGCTATCATAACCACATAGCCAATGCCTCGTGCCAAGACTACAAATAAGATTTTGTCAAGGCCTTGTGCCAAGACACTAGTTTGCCTCATGAGACCTACGGATGCATCGAGGAGCTATAGCGGGCTCCACCCGTCACATATTAAGTCCAATGCATTCCCATATGAAAAGGTTTAAACACAACATAAACATTCGTATTAAAACTAGCATAAGAAATGTCAATAATTTCACCATAAACTATGAATGGTATAAAAATAGCATATCCACAGTCAAACATATCACAAAACCTTCAATACAATATAGAAGTTTTGTATCATAATAAATCAACTTCAAAGAAGCGTAAAATCCATCAAAGGATGTTGACATAGATGAAATCAAAACACTTTTTAGAGAAATATCTCTTTCTATTTTTGAAATCATTTAAGAGCCATATAAAATAAAACATTTTCTTGAAAATATTCTTATAAGCTTGTAATTGAAGCTTCGACGATTTTATAACGGTGGAAAATAACCGCTCCCGCCGTATAAGTTGAAAAAAAACATTCTTACCTTAATTCTGTCAAAAAGGTTAAAAAGGACCTTGTTTTGAAAACGACAGAAAGATTCGTCTTATAAAAGGTCAAAAAAGGGTATAAATGACTTTAACCCATATTCTTGTAAATAATAAAAATGTTTTGAAATACATTTTGAAGAAACATGGATGTGGATGATAAAGAGATCCCAGTAGATTATTACGTATAAACAACCTCGGATAATGAAGAGTCTGTGAAATAACCCTTACCAATTTGGTAACTTATGAAACATACAACCCATGAATGTAACACCCGAGACTTTTATGTTATATAAATCATCAAAGGAATCTTTTTCTACACAACACTTGCTTGGCTTGCTTTACACGCAATCGCGACCTTCCTCGATAGCTTGCGTCGTACGCAATACCGAGTTTCACTAAACAACAATATGCTATTAAAACTAGCCGTTATGAATAGTAATAACCACTTTTTGAAATTTTATAAATTTTATTTTTCAAAATGGACTTCATTTTTGGACTCAGAATGTCGAAATTAGCCTAGGGTGAAATTTTGGTATTTTTCTGAAAACTTTCAATTTTTGATGAATAGTGAAACCACTAAGTGGTAGGTTAAAAACTGAATTTTGCATAAAACTTAATTTTACCGCTTCTGTGAATGGAATTTCAAAAATCCGAGAGACACGGTTAATATCAAGGACTAAAATGTGGTTCAATGAGATGAAAATAATTTTTTGGTGAATAGTAACTTTTTACTATTTTTACCGCGGTTAATAGTAAATAGGGTAACTAAGGGTAAATATGATATTAATATTACCCTAACACATGTCCTAATTCTATTGGACAAGTGTAATTCGACCAAAAACAAACTTAGGAATAAAATATGACCATTTAGGCCCACTTGGATTAGATTAGGACATTTATTATTAATTTATTTAAAGAAGGGTTAAAATAGTTAAAATCAAAGTTTAATAAGTAAATCATTTTTAATATGGGGTTATACATAAGATAAATTCAATTGTAAATATTCATTAGAAAGCTAAAAAGATTTCCTACATGATGATATTTTATTTGTAATTTTTTAGACATTAAATAATTTAATTTATTTATGACATAATGATGATGCAGTAATTATCTTATTAATGAAATATTGACATAATTGATGTTATAAACACCAAAATAAATATAATTTGAGACTTTTTATGAATTCCACTAATTTTCTAGGTTACTATGATATATTAGTATTGATTTAATCAACTTGGTTCGAACATATAATTCTGTTATGACTTTCAAACAAATCATATATCAAATAGTGTCAAAATTGACACAAAATAGTTTTTAAATCAAATATTATATTATTAATTGTTATTTTATTCCTAAAAATCTAAGGTTCGGCAAAATGACTTAGATAAGGATATATATATTAATAATAAACAATTTGGGGTTCGTTTGGCATGTTATAGTAAGTGTATTAACCATATAGTGAAAGAAAACAAAAAGACATGGTAAAAGTTAAATTATTTAACTTAGAGTTAAATTTAATTGATAAGGTTAAAATAATATCCTAAACTTGTCTAAATTCTATTGGTTGATAGGATTTAGACCCTTCCCCACTTTATCTTCGAAATAAGACCCTTTGGAACCATTATAAACCGATTTTGACTTTAATATAAAATAATATTTTGAGATATTCCTAAGGTGCCCCTCTCCTCCCTTATAAAAGGGCACCTCCTCCCCCTCCTCCTCACACCAAATTGAGCACTCAAGCTCGGCCAACCCCTGCCATTTTCTCCTCTCCACTTCCCTAGAATAATCCTAGAGGTCCTGGTCTTCTCCAAAGACCAATCTTAGTTCCTTAAGTGGAGGATTCAAAGAGGCGTTCCAAAGAAGAGGTAATATCCATTACCGATCTTTTCAATTTCTTTCTTCTTCAACTTCTTCTTCTTTAGTTGTTTCATGATAAAGTAATAACATCAGTATTACTTACATACTGATATGTTATTATAAATATGAAACAACCCTATTTCACCTTCTATCCATCCTACGGAAAAATGAAATCACCACGCGTGCGTACGTACGGAATACCGTCTCCACGCCGTGGTGTAATCTATTTTCCACCATCACCTTACAAGGATGGGTATAATGGTGTAATGAGTAACTATATATGATTATTATTAAGTAATATTGATACTGAAATAATATATATATATACTCCAATACAATTCCATGATCATAGGAACGATATCATCACTCGTGCGTACGTACGGAATACCGTCTCCACGATGTGATGCGACTCGTTCTACATGATCTTCAATTCATAATGATTGTATAAATGAATTGAATGAATGAATATGGTATATACTACACTAATACCATTCTGGAAATGAATTATCTATAACCTAAAGATAAGAATAAGAATTTATTCGACAAAACACGCATAAGAACAAAAAGTTATAAAGACCCGAGTAACAAGTAACAATGAAATATTACTAACAAGAAGCTAATAATATGACCATATATGATATCATATAAATATGTATGATTCTGGAATAAGTCAATAACATTATTTAAACCATTATACAGGAGCTTCGGACACGTACAAAGCAAATTGGACCTAAGGTAAGGGAAATATCACAATCTCATTTTTATCCGAGATTGTTTATTCGTAAGTATTTACTGGGGTGTATTTTATCATCCACATCCATGTTACCTCAATATGAAGTATTGTTTCCATCCACTTGCAATAGTTTAAATCCAATTTTACCCTTAGGTGAGTTTTTAGTAAAGAATATGAAAGGAATCTTTTGTCGTTTTTCCGTACGAGGTACTTTTTGACTTTTCCGACAAAAGTACGAAGAATGTTTTTTAAACTTAAACGGCACGAACGGATTTTTACGGTTTTATAAAGCCTTATTTTCATGAATCTTCCTACAAAAGATTTCATGACTATTTTTAATAAAATCTCTTTCTTTTAAAATTGCATGATGTTTTGTGAAAAGAAATTGATTTTGAAGAAGAAAGGATATTTTCCTCAAGAATTCATTTCAAGTGTATTATCAAAATTATTTTCCATCTAAGATAATAAAGGGTTCTGTTTCTATCCATATTTTTACATTTATTTGACTATGCTGTGATGGAATTATGTTTATGAATTCCTTTATCTTATATGAATGGTTTTATGATGTCATGTTGTTTAAGAATCCCATTTTTATTACATGGGTTACACTATGATGTATGGTTTATGATTATGTGGCACACATAAGAAAGGATTCATTATGAGATGGGTGGGACCTATATCTCCCTCCAATGCATTGGGTAAAGATTTTATATCTCATGAGATAGACATGGCTGGAACGGAAGGTTATTTCGGTTCAGTGATACAGGACTGAAACGAGGAGTGAACTCGGTTCAGAAAGGGACTTTGTCCACTAAGATAGTCTTGGCAATGAGTCATAACTAACAAGAAATGATCTCCATGATTATGTGTGCATGCCACAAAGTTTCAAGTTTTATGTTATGATTTTGGGGATCTCATTTTCACTTCTATGATTTATTCCATGTTAAGATATTATGATCTCTTTTGCAGGTTATGATTTTCAAAAAGATATGATATGATTTTTATTTCCATTATTTGCCTTGCTGAGCATTTGAGCTCACCCTTTTATGTTTTCTTTTCCCCAGGTCAGGAAGATGGATATTAAGTAGAATATGCTAAAAGGGACCCTAGATATGATGAAATAAATGGGAGACACTGTAGAAGATTTATGAACCAGTTGTTTATGTTTCCCAGTTTCTAAAGGCACTATACCTATACGGTCCTTTGTAGTTTTATCATATGTTGTAATAAGTGTGCTTCAATTTTTGAAGTATTAAAAATGTATGTAAAGTATGGGTCGTTATAGTTGGTATCAGAGGAAAGGTATAGTCAACCTTTGGAAACTAGGATGTGAAAGCCTTAGTAAGAACCCTAAGGATAAGTCTAAGCATAGTACACAATCTTAGTGTTTTAGAAATGGCCTTGAATAACCTAGGATAAGACCATAAGCATGAAAATTTTATTCTTGAATTATGTGGTTTCCTATTATAATTAGTGTTGCTCACACTATTCTTCTTGGTTTTAGTCAATGGCTGGAACCCGAAGGAACCGTGTTAATGCGGAATGCGATGGGCAATGCAATGATTGTCCCCCTGAGCAACCAAACGATATGGGAGCTGGAATGCAAAATCTTGTAGCCATGCTCACACAACTTTCTCAAGCTATGAATCATGCAGGATTTCCAAACGAGCAAAGGAGGGAGCAACATTCTGTTGAATCCTTCATGAGGCAGCGTCCACCTTCTTTCAGCGGGTCTACTGATCCATTAGTTGCTGAACAATGGATTAGTACTACTGAAAAGATATTTTCAGTTCTTCAATGTTCTGAACATGATAAAGTCATCCTAGCAGTGTATCGTTTGGAAGGAGATGCTGATCAATGGTGGAATCTTGTTAAGAATACGAGGCAACGGGATGAAATTGAGTCTATGGAATGGGACGAGTTCAAGAACTTATTTTTCAATAAGTACTTCCCTCGTATTCTCCAAACAAAGATGGAGAAAGAGTTTCTTTAACTGAAGCAAAGGGATGATGAATCTGTTGGTACCTATGAAGCAAATTTTACAAGACTGGCAAGGTACGCTTCTGGTATTATTATCCAACCTGAGAGTAAGATCGATCGATTCTTTAGTGGCTTAAAACCAAGTCTTCGAAGGGCGTTAGCCATAAGAGACTTCAATAGCTACGAGGAAATCGTTCGATGTGCTCTCAAAGTCGAGATGGAGATTGGAGTAACCCATCAGTCACATGGGTTTGATAAGAAGAGGAAGATGGAATTCAAAGGAAACTCTAAAGAACACACTGAAAAGAAGATGAACTTTCCATTATGCTCAAAGTGTGGAAAGAAACATGGAGGGAGTTGTCTTAAAGGGACAAGTAAATGTTTTAAATGTGGAAAGGAAGGTCATCGGGCATTTGAATGCCGTGATAATGGGAAGAAGATGTCTAATGATGCAAACAAAGGAAGGAATACACAGAATGAACCTACAACACTTCAATGTTTCAAGTGCAAGGAGATGGGGCATTATGCCAATCAATGCCCAAATCCAAGGGTTGATGATGATGGTCGACGTCAACAAAATCTTAAGGCTAAAGACAAAGGAAAGTCACATGCAATTTCTATCAGCGATGTGGAGTACGATAACGAAGTGGTGAAAGGTACACTTACCATCCACTCTAAAGTAGCAAATGTTTTATTTGATTCTGGATCCACCCACTCTTTTATTTCTGAAAAATTTTCTAAGGGTATCACCGTATTACCTCAACAATTAGATGTTGAGTTAGCTGTGACAACACCTAATGGCACATCAATCGCATCAGAAGTTTATAATTCTTCTCCGATCGAAGTTTGTGGGAAAGTGCTTCCTGCAAATCTTGTGATCCTTCCTTTAGTGGAATTTGATGTGATTCTTGGCATGGATTGGCTTTCTCTACATAGAGCTCATATCGATTGCCAAAGAAGGGAATTCACATTTCATATTCCAGATCAATCTACGATCGTCTATCAATGCAAGGATGAACATAACCTTCCAGTGGAAATTTCTTCCATCTTATGGGTATTGATTCCACTAAATGAAGGTTATTTATCTCAAATGGTTGGTGAGAAACTCACGATTAAGAATATGCCCATTGTACGGGAGTTTGATGATGTCTTTCCGGAGGAATTACCGGGTCTTCCACCAAATCGTGAAGTTGAGTTTTCAATAGAACTCGTACCGGGTGCTTTGCCTATTTCAAAGACACCTTATAGAATGGCCCCAATTGAGTTGCAGGAATTGAAGAAGCAACTCCAAGAGAATCTTGATAAGGGATTCATACGCCCTAGTGCGTCACCTTGGGGAGCACCTGTTCTATTTGTTAAGAAGAAAGATGGATCAATGAGACTCTGCATTGATTATCGAGAACTTAACAAGATCACTATCAAGAACAAATATCCTCTCCCACGCATTGATGACTTATTTGACCAACTACGCGGAGCTCAATACTTTTCCAAGATTGATCTTCGTTCAGGGTATCATCAATTAAGGGTCAAAAGGGAGGATATACCAAAGACGGCTTTCCGTACAAGGTATGGACACTATGAATTTATAGTGATGCCATTTGGTCTTACTAATGCCCCTGCTATCTTCATGGATCTAATGAATAGAGTCTTTAGAGACTATCTTGATCAATTTGTGGTAGTCTTTATAGACGATATTCTTGTCTATTCAAAGAGCAAGGAAGAGCATGAAGATCACTTGAGAATTATATTTAAGACCCTGAGAAAGGAGAAGCTTTATGCCAAATTTACCAAGTGTGAATTTTGGCTTCAAAAAGTTGCATTTTTGGGTCATATAATCTCAAAAGAGGGGATATCTGTGGATCCAGCAAAAACAGAGGTTATCGAAAGATGGTCGAGACCAACCACAGTAACTGAGATCCAAAGTTTTCTTGGTTTGGCTGGATATTATCGACGTTTTGTAAAAGATTTTTCACGATTATCTAATCCACTCACCAAGTTGACTCGGAAAGGAGTTAAGTTTGTCTGGACAGAGGAATGTGAAGAGAATTTCAAGGAGTTGAAAAGAAGGTTATCCAGTGCACCTGTGCTCACACTGCCTTGTAGTGGAGAAAGGTTTGTGATCTACAGTGATGCATCCAAGAAGGGATTGGGGTGTGTTCTTATGCAAAATGATATGGTGATAGCTTATGCCTCACGACAGTTGAAAATCCATGAGCAAAATTACCCAACACATGATTTGGAGTTGGCTGCGGTAATCTTTGCATTAAAGATTTGGAGGCATTACCTTTATGGTGAAAGGTGTGATATTTATACTGATCATAAAAGTTTAAAGTATATTTTCACACAAAAGGAGTTGAATATGCGTCAAAGAAGATGGTTGGAGCTGATTAAGGATTATGACTGCTCAATCCATTACCACCCTGGGAAAGCAAACAAGGTGGCAGATGCATTAAGTCGACAAGACCATGCTAGTTTATCCATGATGAGGATCACAAAAGATCCAATATTTATGGATTTACAAAGGATGGATCTTGGAATTATAATGGAAGGGGAAAAATCTTATCTTTATCAAATGAATGTTCAACCATCTATACATGTGAAGATTAAAGAGGCACAGAAAGAAGATGTCGAGTTACAAAAGAAGGTGAGAAATGTTCCTGAATTCAACCTTGATTGTGATGGGATAATAAAGTTCAGGAATCGGGTTTGTGTTCCTCCCATCCCCGAATTAAAGAAAGAGTTGCTGGATGAGGCTCATAGTTCTTCATTCTCTATTCATCCTGGAAGCACGAAGATGTATAGGGACCTGAAAGAGTACTTCTGGTGGGATGGCATGAAAAGAGATGTTGCTGAATATGTCTCTCGATGCTTGGTTTGTCAACAAGTTAAAGCTGAGAGACAGAAGTCTAAGGGGATGTTACAACCATTACCCATACCCGAATGGAAATGGGAAAACATCACTATGGACTTTGTCACAGGACTTCCTAAAACATCCAAAGGCAATAATGCTATCTGGGTCATAGTTGATCGTCTCACAAAGTCTGCACACTTCATTCCTATTAGAGAGGATTTCTCTCTAGATCAGCTTGCCAGGATATATGTAAAGGAAGTGGTAAGATTGCATGGAGTACCACTTTCTATTATATCTGATCGAGATCCGAGATTTACCTCGAAGTTCTGGCGAAGTCTTCAGCATACTCTGGATACAGAGTTGAGTTTCAGCACTGCTTATCATCCCCAGACAGACGGTCAGTCTGAGAGAACAATTCAAACCCTAGAAGATATGTTGAGAGCTTGCTCTATGGATTTCAAAGGAGGTTGGGATCAACACCTACCTTTGGTGGAATTTTCTTATAATAATAGCTTTCACTCCAGTATTCAGATGGCTCCTTATGAAGCTCTCTATGGAAAGAAATGCAGGACTCCAACTTGCTGGGATGAAGTTGGGGAAAGAAAGCTATTAGGACCTGATCTCGTTGATGAAATGGCAGAAAAGGTCAGATCTATTCAACAACACATAAGAGCAGCTCAGAGTCGATAGAAAAGCTATGCCGACAACCGAAGAAAAGACCTAGAGTTTGAAGTGGGTGATAAAGTGTTCTTACGAATATCTCCCTGGAAGAGGGTTATGAGATTTGGAAAGAAGGGGAAGTTGAGCCCTAGATATATCGGTCCTTTCGAAATATTGGATCGTGTTGGGAAGGTAGCTTACCGATTGGCGCTTCCACCGAATCTCTCTCAAGTTCACGATGTGTTCCATGTATCTCTCCTGAGAAAGTACATACCAGATCCTTCACATGTACTCAGCTCAGAAGTTGTACCGCTGGAGCAAGATCTTTCTTATGAAGAACAGCCGATAGAGATTCTGGATCGCAGCGAAAAAGTCCTACGAAACAAGACCACTCGCTTGGTGAAAGTTTTATGGAGAAACCACCAACTTGAAGAAGCTACATGGGAGCTTGAGGATATGATGAGAGAGAAGTATCCTCATCTGTTTGTTGCAAAGTGACGAATTTCGAGGGCGAAATTCTTTTTAAGGGGGGTAGAATGTAACACCCGAGACTTTTATGTTATATAAATCATCAAAGGAATCTTTTTCTACACAACACTTGCTTGGCTTGCTTTACACGCAATCGCGACCTTCCTCGATAGCTTGCGTCGTACGCAATACCGAGTTTCACTAAACAACAATATGCTATTAAAACTAGCCGTTATGAATAGTAATAACCACTTTTTGAAATTTTATAAATTTTATTTTTCAAAATGGACTTCATTTTTGGACTCAGAATGTCGAAATTAGCCTAGGGTGAAATTTTGGTATTTTTCTGAAAACTTTCAATTTTTGATGAATAGTGAAACCACTAAGTGGTAGGTTAAAAACTGAATTTTGCATAAAACTTAATTTTACCGCTTCTGTGAATGGAATTTCAAAAATCCGAGAGACACGGTTAATATCAAGGACTAAAATGTGGTTCAATGAGATGAAAATAATTTTTTGGTGAATAGTAACTTTTTACTATTTTTACCGCGGTTAATAGTAAATAGGGTAACTAAGGGTAAATATGATATTAATATTACCCTAACACATGTCCTAATTCTATTGGACAAGTGTAATTCGACCAAAAACAAACTTAGGAATAAAATATGACCATTTAGGCCCACTTGGATTAGATTAGGACATTTATTATTAATTTATTTAAAGAAGGGTTAAAATAGTTAAAATCAAAGTTTAATAAGTAAATCATTTTTAATATGGGGTTATACATAAGATAAATTCAATTGTAAATATTCATTAGAAAGCTAAAAAGATTTCCTACATGATGATATTTTATTTGTAATTTTTTAGACATTAAATAATTTAATTTATTTATGACATAATGATGATGCAGTAATTATCTTATTAATGAAATATTGACATAATTGATGTTATAAACACCAAAATAAATATAATTTGAGACTTTTTATGAATTCCACTAATTTTCTAGGTTACTATGATATATTAGTATTGATTTAATCAACTTGGTTCGAACATATAATTCTATTATGACTTTCAAACAAATCATATATCAAATAGTGTCAAAATTGACACAAAATAGTTTTTAAATCAAATATTATATTATTAATTGTTATTTTATTCCTAAAAATCTAAGGTTCGGCCAAATGACTTAGATAAGGATATATATATTAATAATAAACAATTTGGGGTTCGTTTGGCATGTTATAGTAAGTGTATTAACCATATAGTGAAAGAAAACAAAAAGACATGGTAAAAGTTAAATTATTTAACTTAGAGTTAAATTTAATTGATAAGGTTAAAATAATATCCTAAACTTGTCTAAATTCTATTGGTTGATAGGATTTCGACCCTTCCCCACTTTATCTTCGAAATAAGACCCTTTGGAACCATTATAAACCGATTTTGACTTTAATATAAAATAATATTTTGAGATATTCCTAAGGTGCCCCTCTCCTCCCTTATAAAAGGGCACCTCCTCCCCCTCCTCCTCACACCAAATTGAGCACTCAAGCTCGGCCAACCCCTGCCATTTTCTCCTCTCCACTTCCCTAGAATAATCCTAGAGGTCCTGGTCTTCTCCAAAGACCAATCTTAGTTCCTTAAGTGGAGGATTCAAAGAGGCGTTCCAAAGAAGAGGTAATATCCATTACCGATCTTTTCAATTTCTTTCTTCTTCAACTTCTTCTTCTTTAGTTGTTTCATGATAAAGTAATAACATCAGTATTACTTACATACTGATATGTTATTATAAATATGAAACAACCCTATTTCACCTTCTATCCATCCTACGGAAAAATGAAATCACCACGCGTGCGTACGTACGGAATACCGTCTCCACGCCGTGGTGTAATCTATTTTCCACTATCACCTTACAAGGATGGGTATAATGGTGTAATGAGTAACTATATATGATTATTATTAAGTAATATTGATACTGAAATAATATATATATATACTCCAATACAATTCCACGATCATAGGAACGATATCATCACTCGTGCGTACGTACGGAATACCGTCTCCACGATGTGATGCGACTCGTTCTACATGATCTTCATTTCATAATGATTGTATAAATGAATTGAATGAATGAATATGGTATATACTACACTAATACCATTCTGGAAATGAATTATCTATAACCTAAAGATAAGAATAAGAATTTATTCGACAAAACACGCATAAGAACAAAAAGTTATAAAGACCCGAGTAACAAGTAACAATGAAATATTACTAACAAGAAGCTAATAATATGACCATATATGATATCATATAAATATGTATGATTCTGGAATAAGTCAATAACATTATTTAAACCATTATACAGGAGCTTCGGACACGTACAAAGCAAATTGGACCTAAGGTAAGGGAAATATCACAATCTCATTTTTATCCGAGATTGTTTATTAGTAAGTATTTACTGGGGTGTATTTTATCATCCACATCCATGTTCCCTCAATATGAAGTATTGTTTCCATCCACTTGCAATAGTTTAAATCCAATTTTACCCTTAGGTGAGTTTTTAGTAAAGAATATGAAAGGAATCTTTTGTCGTTTTTCCGTACGAGGTACTTTTTGACTTTTCCGACAAAAGTACGAAGAATGTTTTTTAAACTTAAACGGCACGAACGGATTTTTACGGTTTTATAAAGCCTTATTTTCATGAATCTTCCTACAAAAGATTTCATGACTATTTTTAATAAAATCTCTTTCTTTTAAAATTTCATGATGTTTTGTGAAAAGAAATTGATTTTGAAGAAGAAAGGATATTTTCCTCAAGAATTCATTTCAAGTGTTTTATCAAAATTATTTTCCATCTAAGATAATAAAGGGTTCTGTTTCTATCCATATTTTTACATTGATTTGACTATGCTGTGATGGAATTATGTTTATGAATTCCTTTATCTTATATGAATGGTTTTATGATGTCATGTTGTTTAAGAATCCCATTTTTATTACATGGGTTACACTATGATGTATGGTTTATGATTATGTGGCACACATAAGAAAGGATTCATTATGAGATGGGTGGGACCTATATCTCCCTCCAATGCATTGGGTAAAGATTTTATATCTCATGAGATAGACATGGCTGGAACGGAAGGTTATTTCGGTTCAGTGATACAGGACTGAAACGAGGAGTGAACTCGGTTCAGAAAGGGACTTTGTCCACTAAGATAGTCTTGGCAATGAGTCATGACTAACAAGAAATGATCTCCATGATTATTTGTGCATGCCACAAAGTTTCAAGTTTTATGTTATGATTTTGGGGATCTCATTTTCACTTCTATGATTTATTTCATGTTAAGATATTATGATCTCTTTTGCAGGTTATGATTTTCAAAAAGATATGATATGATTTTTATTTCCATTATTTGCCTTGCTGAGCATTTGAGCTCACCCTTTTATGTTTTCTTTTCCCCAGGTCAGGAAGATGGATATTAAGTAGAATATGCTAAAAGGGACCCTAGATATGATGAAATAAATGGGAGACATTGTAGAAGATTTATGAACCAGTTGTTTATGTTTCCCAGTTTCTAAAGGCACTATACCTATACGGTCCTTTGTAGTTTTATCATATGTTGTAATAAGTGTGCTTCAATTTTTGAAGTATTAAAAATGTATGTAAAGTATGGGTCGTTATAATGGAGTTATCATACAATGAATATGTAAATACACATAAATTAGAGTTTATTACACAAATAATATAATTAAGGGCAGTACATACACCACACAAAAGGTGATGGTGGCAATATGGCATGAATCTCACGGGAATAAGGAGTGAGATGAAAACCCCTTACCTTGTACTTTTCCTTGGTTGGGGTAGGTTAAACTCCTGTATAATGGTGAAATAATTGTTATTAAATTATACAAGAATCATATACATTAATATGATATCATATATGATCTTTTAATATTGATTTGATAATAATATCTTAGTATTATCGTTGTTTCGGGTGTTAACTTACTTGTTTTCTTTTATATGTTTTGTTACGTAAGACATGTTTGTAAAGGATAGGTTGTATATTATTCATATACAGAATGATATCAAGTCCTTAAACATCATTTTTAAATCATCAAATGATAATTATACTTTAATGGTTACGATGGAGAATGAATCTCATCGTGTTCGTGGAGACGGTAGTTCGTACGTACACACGAGCGACAATATCATTCTTTTGATATTAAAATAATATATAAATGGATGGTATATCATATATACAGAATCATTAACATGTTATATTTATTATTTACATGAGTTACACATTATTATTATACCCATCCAAATAATAATATATTGAATAACAATTACCCCACGACGTGGAGACGGTAAGTCGTACGTACGCACGTATGCTGACATGTTATTCAAAGGGTGGATAGAATACTGAATATGGTTGTACCATATTTATAATAACATCACAGTATATAAATGATACTAGATTTATTATTTTAGAATGGTAACAACAAAGGAAGAAGAAGTGGAAGAAGAAATGAACTTGGAAAAGGGTGGTGAAATCATTACCTCTTCTTCGGGTTCTTCCTTTTGATTTGATCAAAAGGGCTCCTTAGGTTGGCTTTATGATCAAAATAAGGCCTCTAGGTTGTAGTGAGGGAATTTGGGAGAGTATTTGATCAGAGTTTGGCCGAACCAAAAGGCTTTGAAGGTGTGAAGAAATGAGAAGGAGGAGTGCCCTTTTATAAGAGGGGTGAGGGGCACCTTTAGAAAAGAAAGAAATATTAATTTATAATAAATTCATATTCGGTTTATAATGGCTCCAAAGTTGACTATTAAAAGGTTAAGGTGGGGATGGGTTGAAAACAACTCATCCAGTAGAATTTAGACAGGTTTGGGTACTTATATTAACCTTATCTTTAGGTATTAACTCTAAGTTAATTAGTTTCACTTTTACAATGTCTCTTTGTATTTTTATATAATATGGTTAATAAACTTACTACATACATCCAAGAGACCCCCAAGTGGTCCATTAATGATGAAACTATCATGATATAAGTCTCTTGGCCGACCCTTAGATTTTTAGGAATTTAATATCAATTAATAATATAATATTTGTTTTAAGAACTCTTTTTTGTAAATTTTGACACTATTCAATAGTTGATTTTTGTGAAACTCATAAAAGATTGATTACATAGAAAAAAGTAAATTAAATCAACTCTAATATATCATATTATCCTAGAAAATTAGTTTAATTCATTAAAAGTTTCATATTATATTTATTTGGGTATTTATAATATCAATTATTTTAATTTTTCACTATTATAGTAATTACTACATCATCATTGTGTCATAAATAAAATAAATTATTTAATGTCTAAAAATTATAAATAAAATATAAT
Source organism: Viscum album (assembly GCA_963277665.1). NCBI lineage: Eukaryota > Viridiplantae > Streptophyta > Magnoliopsida > Santalales > Viscaceae > Viscum > Viscum album. Next base: position 1,254,251,215 of record OY728131.1, on the reverse strand, counting down.
TATGTAGTAAATCTTTTTATATTTATAATGAATATTTATAATCTAAAATCCAACAAATATAACCCTATGTAACAATTGTTTTGCTAAACGATATATGCTTGTGTCATTTTTGTATTCATTTTAAATAAAGTGTCATTATCACTTACAAGTGGATCCATGGGGTCCCAAAATCGACCCAAAGATGCCCATGGTCGACCATGTATCAACCTATAGGTTTAAGACACGTTTTAGGGTAATTTAGTATTATTATAATATTATTTTTTGACCCTTATTTACCGGATTTACCCTTAACCATGGTAAATAAAATATTTACCGCAGTAATTATTCAAAATGTCTAAAAATAAAAGTAACCTATTTACACAATTTGAACATCCTGATTCCAAATATGGAATCCATTTTCCTAAATTCAAAACACAGAAGTGGCAGAAATTAATTTAAAATTAATTCCCGCTGTCAAAACAAAAAGCGTGTTTTTAAGAGATAATAACTATCAAAAGATTGACACTTGTTTATGTTCGGTTTAATTGTAAAATTATGTCCAACGACCAAAATTATATTAAATGGTAAAAATATATTCTAAATATACTTTATAACCACTCAAATTCATAATTTATCACTATTAATTATTTTGATTAAGAAAGTTGTTTTTAATTAAAATTTAGTAATTTTCACTATTCATCAAAATATTAAAGTTATCTGAAAAGTACCAAAATTTCACCTTAGGCTAAATTCGATATTCCGAATCCAAAAATGAAGTTCATTTTGAAATATAAAATATATATAATTTCAAAAATTAGGTATTACTATTCATAACGGCTAGTTTGATCAGTTGTGGTGTGTGTTAAAACTCGAAGTTGCGTACAACACACGCTACTGTTTTATTCAAAGGAAAGCGTACCGTGGAAGCTTGGGATGTTTTATTTAAATTTTTTTTGAAGTCCCCATTTAGTCAAAAAGTTTAAAATATTTTATTTAAAAATGGTTCACTATTAAAAGTTGGTAAAACTGCAATACTGAAAATGAATTTGTTCTTACATTATGTCTAAGAAACTCATAATATGGATTCTAAAATTATAAGGATTATATAAAGTTTAAAATTTAGTTAATACTATTCATAACCTCTTTTGAACGGCTTGTTTGGTAAGTCATGGTGCGCTTGAACTCGGTGTTGCGTGTAGTGCAAGTTATTGAATTGTTTTGAAGAAATAACACACTATGAAATCTTGGGGTGTTACATTCTCCCCTCCTTCAATAAATTGCGTCCTCGCAATTTGAAATTGTTCTTCGAAAATAAAAGGTTGAAAATAGGAAATATATTTGTGGGAAAACCCACATCAGAAATTGGGTTACTAAAATTTAGTCTTAATATGAGGAAAAGAGAAATGAAAGTGTCACCACCAAATTATGATCTCGATTAGGAGAACATTGGTGGCAATTAGAGACATATAATTGGAGGAAAACGTAAATATTTATAGGTAGTGATTGAGGTCATCAATCACAAACAATTATAAAATTGAGGTCCTTAAACTCATCAATCTATGATGATTTGAAATACCATCGGTTCAACAAAACATAGGGTATTGGGATAACACATTTTTGACGTTTCAAAATATCTTAGTTGAAATCCCACTTCGAAAATTGAATTAATGAGGCCTCTATTTAAAACAAAGAGTGGAAAGTATGAAGATTTCCGAAAATAACACATACTAGGGTTCCATGTAGGAAAATATGGATATGGAAGAGAAATCAAACCATCAATTATCTGATAGAGAGTGGTAGAGAACATGGCTATGAAAAGGCCAACAATCCCAAAGCCATAAATTAGTGATGATTTAAGGTACCATCCAGGACAACATTTTTGTTCTAAGTTCCTTTTATTAATGTTGAGGAATTTATTTATGAGATTGGCTAAGATCATAAGGAGATATACTTACATTATAATTAGAGTTTTATCCATTAATAAATTTCTACCACAAACTCATCTTTCACTCTAAAAGATAATAGAACGTAAAAAAAATTTCTATTTATACTATTCGTACAGGGTTCCAAAATAAATGAATTTATAATTCATCTACCAGATCTTTTAAAAAAACTACATTATTTAATCCAGGACATCTCATGGGCCAGTGGTAGGTGATACACCCTTTTCGCCCTTCGGTTGCGAGTTCAAGTTTCGCAGCCTTGCCGGACGCGACGGGTTGCCGCCCGACCTCCGGGTTGTCCTTTTATGGAAATCCAAAATAATCCAAACTAGAACTATCCAAAATACTTCTGTCCAAACTCACAGTCCAACATTTATAAGGAAGGTAAACATAATGTAGATCCTTTTTACCCCGTAATAGAATATGAATACCTTCATCATGTATTCTTTTAATATACTGAAACATCCTGAATTACCATATTCCTTATTGATTACATTCTTGCTCCCTTATTCCATATAGAATGCTGGATATTAATCCAAAAATGTTTTAAACCCCAAAAATTATGGAATATACAAATCATTAATCAGTTCCAAGGTAGTCAAGAATATCCAATTTAATTTATCCAAAACAATCATGTATTATTCTAAAATCACTACCTCGGTATCAGAACCATATTATGGTTTATCTTTCTCTTAACCATATATTTTCCAAAAATTTAACCTGCTATTGAGTCACTTTTCTTTGTTCCACACAATCTCAAGTCCTTAATGAAATAGTACTGCAGTACAATCCTTATATACTCCATAATTATTATAAAAAGTACATTGTTGATACAACACTCAATTGACATAATCAACATAAGAACTCTAATCATTCGTCTTCATCTGTGGTAGTATCATAACTTGATTATTATCCAAGAGCATCATTTGTGGCATAGTCTGATGACTGGGACATAGGTTCGCGTAGTGTCCAAACTCCTTGCAAATGAAGCATTGTACATTTGAAACCATTTTCTTACCCTTGCAGTCACGTACTTTGTGCCCTTTTCCTCCACACTTATAACAAACTCCCATTCCTTTCAGGCAAGTTTCAGGGCGTTTCTTTCCACAGTTACCACAAATGGGAAAATTCTTCTTTTCCATCTTTCCTTTATCCATCTTTCTCTCTTCCATCCTTTTCTTCTCTTGCTTCCCTTAAAAGCCATAGGACTCAATAAACTCTTTACTTATCTTATCAACACATGATATTATTTCTTCATATGATGATAATACATGGGAGACTATTTCTCTTATAAATTCTAGCTTAAGACCATGAAATATATGATCCTTCCTTCTCTTTGGATCATGTGCATTTCTAGAGTTCTCATTCCTTCTACTGGGCGCCATTTCAAAACAATGGAATAAACTATATCAGTTTATGAATCAAAATACATAATCTCATACTTATAAAACACCTAACATAAATTGAACTATTTATGGATATAATCCATAATCATAAAAATGTATTCTTTGAGAAATTATATACTCATAAACCCTTCATAATGATTTGTAAAGAAAATGAGAGTTATCCTAAGCATATCCCCTGGGGGTGTCGTAACCAAGAGTGCAGCAAGGCCTGTTGTCGTGCACCAGTTCTCGTTCGAGTCTAGCTCAAAGCGGTGTTTTCGGGTTTTACCCCTAGGTACATCTGTGCCAGAGCCGCCTCTACCTGCTCATATTCAGACAGGGATGTATTTCTCGAAAAACTCACAAAATCTCTACAATACCAAAATTCTAGGAAGTTTTTCTATACTAATCCTCAAAGTTCATCTTAGGTCTACGTGCTCTAATCAGAGTTTATCTAAATCTAGCTTCCAAGGTTTGTACTAAACTTCCTCTGATACCAACTATAATGCCCCGACCCTAGTTAACTAGAGTCGGTGCATTATTACATAACATTGGCATGATCAAAGAAAGATCAAATCTCGAAAGACCGATTGGTTTAGTAGCCTTGGAAACACTAGATATATTCATAAGTTTTACATTACATCATAAAATGAAAAACTACTACAACAACATAATGTCTCCATAATCCAAACTCATATCCCCACATAATATCCCTACAGGTCATTCATAATTTACTTCTTCACTTCCTAGGAAAAATAAAACATAGAAAAGGGGTGAGCTCAAATGGCCAGTAAGGATAACAATATAGCGGAAACTTTCATAAATAAGAATAAACATTTAAGGCAATGTATAACTAAAACAAAAGCCTTTCAAACTTGAACTTTAAACATGGTATGGCATAAATAAAATTAAATAATGCCATTTACTTATTCACATGGATATTCTACTAATCGAATAATCACATGCAAAAATCAATAACCACTTTCATAATGTTGGAATGCATAATGTCAGACTATCATAACCACATAGCCAAGGCCTCGTGCCAAGACTACAAATAAGATTATGTCAATGCCTTGTGCCAAGACACTAGTTTGCCTCATGAGACCTACTGATGCATCGAGGAGCTATAGCGGGCTCCACCCGTCACATATTAAGTCCAATGCATTCCCATATGAAAAGGTTTAAACATAACATAAACATTCGTATTAAAACTAGCATACGAAATGTCAATAATTTCACCATAAACTATGAATGGTATAAAAATAGCACATCCACAGTCAAACATATCACAAAACCTTCAATACAATATAGAAGTTTTTTATCATAATAAATCAACTTCAAATAAGCGTAAAATCCATCAAAGGATGTTGACATAGATAAAATCAAAACACTTTTTAGAGAAATATCTCTTTCTATTTTTGAAATCATTTAAGAGCCATATAAAATAAAACATTTTCTTGAAAATATTCTTATAAGCTTATAATTGAAGCTTCGATGATTTTATAACGGTGGAAAATAACCGCTCCCACCGTATAAGTTGAAAAAAAAACATTCTTACCTTAATTCTGTCGAAAAGGTTAAAAAGGACCTCGTTTTGAAAACGACGGAAAGATTCCTCTTATAAAAAGTCAAACAAGGGTATAAATGACTTTAACCCATATTCTTGTAAATAATAAAAATGTTTTGAAATACATTTTGAAGAAACATGGATGTGGATGATAAAGAGATCCCAGTAGATTATTACGTATAAACAACCTCGGATAATGAAGAGATTGTGAAATAACCCTTACCAATTTGGTAACTTATGAAACATAAAACCCATGAAGGAGGTACCATACAATGAATATGTAAATACACATAAATTAGAGTTTATTACACAAATAATATAATTAAGGGCAGTACATACACCACACAAAAGGTGATGGTGGCAATATGGCATGAATCTCACGGGAATAAGGAGTGAGATGAAAACCCCTTACCTTGTACTTTTCCTTGGTTGGGGTAGTTTAACCTCCGGTATAATGGTGAAATAATTGTTATTAAATTATACAAGAATCATATACATTAATATTATATCATATATGATCTTTTAATATTGATTTGATAATAATATCTTAGTATTATCGTTGTTTCGGGTGTTAACTTACTGGTTTTCTTTTATATGTTTTGTTAAGTAAGACATGTTTGTAAAGAATAGGTTGTATATTATTCATATCCAGAATGATATCAAGTCCTTAAACATCATTTTTAAATCATCAAATTATAATTATACTTTAATGGTTACGATGGAGAATGAATCTCATCGCGTTAGTGGAGACGGTAGTCCGTACGTACACACGAGCGACAATATCATTATTTTGATATTAAAATAATATATAAATGGATGGTATATCATATATACAGAATCATTAACATGTAATATTTATTATTTACATGATTTACAAATTATTATTATACCCATCCAAATAATAATATATTGAATAACAATTACCCCACGACGTGGAGACGGTAAGCCGTACGTACGCACGTATGGTGACATGCTATTCAAAGGGTGGATAGAATACTGAATATGGTTGTACCATATTTATAATAACATCACACTATATAAATGATACTGGAGTTATTATTTTAGAATGGTAACAACAATGGAAGAAGAAGTGGAAGAAGAAATGAACTTGGAAAAGGGTGGTGAAATCATTACCTCTTCTTCGGGTTCTTCCTATTGATTTGATCAAAAGGGCTCATTAGGTTGGATTTCTGATCAAACTAAGGCCTCTAGGTTGTATTGAGGGAATTTGGGAGAGTATTGGGGCAGATTTTGGCCGAACCAAAAGGCTTTGAAGGTGTGAAGAAATGAGAAGGAGGAGTGCCCTTTTATAAGAGGGGTGAGGGGCACCTTTGGAAAAGCTAGAAATATTAATTTATAATAAATTCATATTCGGTTTATAATGGCTCCAAAGTTGACTATTCAAAGGTTAAGGTGGGTATGGGTCGAAAAAAACTCATCCAATAGAATTTATACAGGTTTGGGTACTTATATTAACCTTATCTTTAAGTATTAACTCTAAGTTAATTAGTTTCACTTTTACAATGTCTCTTTGTATTTTTATATAATATGGTTAATAAACTTACTACATACATCCAAGAGACCCCCAAGTGGTCCATTAATGATGAACCTATCATGATATAAGTCTCTTGGACGAACCTTAGATTTTTAGGAATTTAATATCAATTAATAATATAATATTTGTTTTAAGAACTCTTTTATGTCAATTTTGTCACTATTCAATAGTTGATTTTTGTGAAACTCATAACAGATTGATTACTTAGAACAAAGTCAATTAAATCAATCCTAATATATCTTATTATCCTAGAAAATTAGTTTAATTCATTAAAAGTTTCATATTATATTTATTTGGGTATTTATAATATCAATTATTTTAATTTTTCACTATTATAGTAATTACTGCATCATCATTGTGTCATAAATAAAATAAATTATTTAATGTCTAAAAATTATAAATAAAATATCATTATGTAGGAAATATTTTTATCTTTATAATTAATATTTATAATCTAAAATCCAACAAATATAACCCTATGTAACAATTGTTTTTCTAAACGATATATGCTTGTGTCATTTTTGTATTCATTTTAAATAAAGTGTCATTATCACTTACAAGTGGATCCATGGGGTCCCAAAATCGACCCAAAGATGCCCATGGTCGACCATGTATCAACCAATAGGGTTAAGACACGTTTTAGGGTAATTTAGTATTATTATAATATTATTTTTTAACCCTTATTTACCGGATTTACCCTTAACCATGGTAAATAAAATATTTACCGCAGTAATTATTCAAAATGTCTAAAAATAAAAGTTACCTATTTACACAATTTGAGCGTCCTGATTCCAAATATGGAATCCATCTTCCTAAATTCAAAACACAGAAGTGGAAGAAATTAATTTAAAATTAATTCCCACTGTCAAAACAAAAAGCGTGTTTTTAAGAGATAATAACTATCAAAAGATTGACACTTGTTTATGTTCGGTTTAATTGTAAAATTATGTCCAATGACCAAAATTATATTAAATGGTAAAAATATATTCTAAATATACTTTATAACCACTCAAATTCATAATTTATCACTATTAATTATTTTGATTAAGAAAGTTGTTTTTAATTAAAATTTAGTAATTTTCACTATTCATCAAAATATTAAAGTTATCTGAAAAGTACCAAAATTTCACCTTAGGCTAAATTCGATATTCCGAATCCAAAAATGAAGTCCATTTTGAAATATAAAATATATATAATTTCAAAAATTAGGTATTACTATTCATAATGGCTAGTTTGATCAGTTGTGGTGTGTGTTAAAACTCAAAGTTGCGTACAACACACGCTACTGTTTTATTCAAAGGAAAGCGTACCGTGGAAGCTTGGGATGTTTTATTTAAATTTTTTTTGAAGTCCCCATTTAGTCAAAAAGTTTAAAATATTTTATTTAAAAATGGTTCACTATTAAAAGTTGGTAAAACTGCAATACTGAAAATGAATTTGTTCTTACATTATGTCTAAGAAACTCATAATATGGATTCTAAAATTATAAGGATTATATAAAGTTTAAAATTTAGTTAATACTATTCATAACCTCTTTTGAACGGCTTGTTTGGTAAGTCATGGTGCGCTTGAACTCGGTGTTGCGTGTAGTGCAAGTTATTGAATTATTTTGAAGAAATAACACACTATGAAATCTTGGGGTGTTACAATTTATCCTTAGAATGATGAGATGATGAAAATGAATCATTTAGCATTCATCATACAATGCACCTTGTAGGAAATTCACATTCAATGTATATGCCATGCCATATAGAATCATTTTGTTGTTTGCACCTCCTGTGATTTTCATGAGTCCTTTGATTGATATAAATAGAATTTTTATCAGCTATCGATTTTTATTGGTGATTGTGAAAACATATTTGGAACTTATATTTCTTTTCATAACCTAATAGTGTTTTCTATCATAGGCTATATTAGTCACCCTAATCAGCCAATTATGGCATGTCGATTCAATGACCATTGGTCGCATGTACTAGAACATGTTATAGAAAGGATTATCTAGACAATAATTCTAGTTGATAAGGTGTGTGGGGCATTATGGATCAGAATTAGTGAAACATTTGGTTCAACCACTTAAATCCTATTTAAATATATTTTTAAATTAAAAATGAATTTGAAACTGTAAAACACAAAGCTCAACCCAGTCTTGGCCTTAGTAGTGGGAAATAGGTAGTGTATATGTTGTTCTACATAAGTGTTTCAATCATTCAAACCTAACTCTTTAAGATGTAAGAGGGGTGTGATAATTAAATATAAGGTCTTATTACCTATTCTATTTTTATGTTTGTGCATTATTTTGTTATCAAACACTATTTTAGGTGCTTGTTTGGAAATTATAGACTAATGCCACCATGATGTTCCTCGGTCATAAATCAATAGGGTCGTGAAGACCATGCCCCAGCAGTGGTGGGCTCTCATCCATTAAATATACCTCTAGTAGTTCTTCATGTGGAACCTCTTCATATTCTAAATGCAGATTATGATTCCCAGTTTTGAGGAGATTTCCTACATATTTTGTAGACCAAACATGGAGTTATGTGCTCTTTCCCATCTATGGGAGAGTTGACTCATGATTTTTAGCAGCATCATCCACCCATGTTTTTAGCAGATGGAGATCCACGAGTTTTGGGGTTATTTCTCAAGACTAGTATGTCTATATTCTATAATTTATAGGTACTTCTTGATAATAGAGTGAAACCCACTACTTACATGCATGTGAATCCACCAAATGCTGGTGGGATTCTCTAAATCAGGCTATTCAGAATAAAGAAGTAATGTGGAGGAAATTTCCATAAACATTCTTTAATTATTTATTTCCATAGACCTAGAGGGATGATCATGCTTGGGAATTCATGAACATGAACCAATTTTTTTATATTCATAGACTATTCAACTCATTTTATAGATCATTTTCACATTACACCAATCTATATTGTTGATGATCTTGTGAAGGTGAGATGATTTCAGGATGATCTGGGGAATCCTATTCATTCTTAGGTAAATCTCTTATGATTGACCATCATATCTGAAATATTGAACAAGGACCTTATCACGGAGAAAAACCTGAGGAAAGTAGTCACTATGATCCTGGGTGGTTCAGAACCCAAATAGAGTAGTAGTTAGACTAGCAGTTAGAAGAAACACTTTGAGACTGTTCACATGAACAGCGGATGCCAATTGAAACCCACATACAGTTATGTGGTATTTCACTAGTGTAGGAATCCAAGGCTTGAGATACCCTAGTGTCCTAGAGACCTTTTGAGTTCCAAGGCTATGAAATATTGTGGAATATTTAGAAATTAAGTAGGATCATCCCATTTATTCCATGTGTAAGAGGATTTATGCTTGATCAACCTTCATAATTTGGTTCAATGGCACCTCTCCAGACTATTATCTAGAGTACTACTAGATGTAAAGGAAGAGGATGAGTATGTGGCTATGTTAGAAATTCTTTGGATATATAGTACCAGTATAGTGGAACATCTCTAGGTATTCAAGTGGCTACAGAGTGTAATTGATCAGGCTATATCTATTTAGTGTAGCCTCTACCAAAGGAGCAGGACACTGGTCCATCGACTATTCGAGGTACTGTACTAGTATACTCTACTATAATTTTTTCCTTATTCAATATGAATGAATCACATTCTTATATATATATATATATTGGAGATTCTCAAACTTTTTATTGAGAGCTCCTCTGGTGTTTTGATTCTTGATACACCTTTGGGTATATGATCAGAGAGCATAAGCCAATATAAGGGTTGTCTTATTGAGGTAGAAAACCATGATTTATTATGGAACCACTTCATCTGTGAGATGATATGCTTTGGAAATATTCTAGTTATGTACTAGTTGGTTCCTTATCATGGCTATGGGGATTGTTATCACCATAGGGTGTCATTTACATCACCATATGTTAGTTCTTATATTCATAAGGGTGAGTGGGATGTCCATACTAGTATATATGGACCAAATCATCATGGTATATGTAGAGTGAAACCCCCCCATATTACCATTATTTACTTGAATGATTAGGGACTACATGATATTGAGTCCCCCCCCCATAGTTGATCGACTCATGGATGTCTTCCCCAATGACTTTTCAAGAATACCTACTAAGAGAGAGGTCGAGTTCATTGTCGATATAGTCCCTAGTGCTACAACAGTGTCCATTCCTACTTATAGGATGGATACTACTATGTTTTAGGATCTCAATAGGTAGCCATAAGATTTAGCGGTCGAGGGTTATATATATCCTAGTACCTCCCCCTAGGGTTCACCGGTCCTTTCACCAAGAAGGAAGATGGAACCCTTCATATTTTTATGGATTACTGTAAATTGGATCAGATGAAAGTGAAAAAGATGTATCCATTACCTCATATAGATGATATTTTTGTCTAAATCATAGAAGTGATGGTTTTATTAAAGATAAACCTCAGATCATACTATCATCAGTTTTGATTCAGACCTTCAAAAAATCAATGTATGGAATTTAATAGTTGGTATGGATTGTATTAGTATCTCATGATGCCCTCTGGTCTTCATAAATCTCTAATTGTATTTATGGATTTGATGAATAGGGTTTTCTATCCTTATCTGTATTAATTTTTGGTGGTATTCTTTTATGACATCTTGGTGTATTCTCATACTCGAAGTGACAATTCCACTCATCTTGATATCATTTTGAATACACTAATAGATCACCAACTCTATGATAATCACAGTAAATTTCACTTATGGGTCGACAAGGTACACTTACTAGGTCACATTATCTCATAGGAAAGAGTTTTAGTTGACTAATATATTTTGAGAGTTGTGGTTATTTAGGATCTTCCCAATAACATCATTGATTTATGGAGTTTCTTGGGACCATCTTGTTACTACAAGAATTTTTTACTAGACTTATCAAGAATATAAGAACCTATTATGACCTTTACTATGAAGGGTGTGAATTTTATATAGTATGAGTCCTATGAGACAGCCTTTTAGAATCTGAAAGAGAGAATGACATCAGCACCAATAATTATTTGGCTATAGCTAGGTAGGACATATATAGTCTATTTTGATACATCAATTATTATTCAAGGAGTTGTCTCAATTCCTGAATATAAATTCCTTACATAAGGTTCATGGAATTTGTTGCCTCATGAGAAAAATTATCCAACACACAGTCTCTATTTGGGAGCTATTGTACAGGCCTTGCATTGTTGGAGGCACTACATGATGGGAGATCATTTTATGGTTCTTAGGGACCATAAGATCCTTAGGTATATTTTTAAAAAGTGAGACTTGAATATTTTGAATAAAATATGGGTTGAATATTTATAGAATTTTGTATTTATGTTATCATACATGGATGTGAAGGACAATCACTACTGGAAATTTGTGTTTTCCCAACACTTGTATACCAATGGTTCTCCAGAACCGTTAGAATAAGTGTTTTTTACAAACGGTTTTTACAAACCGTTGGTAAATCTTGGTTTCGTGAAGGCTTTCCCAATGGTTCTAAGAAACCATTGGGAAATCCAAAATTCTTTCACCATTTACTAATGGTTTGTAGAAAACCATTGGTAATGTCCATTTTTTCCAACGGTTTTTACAAACCTTTGGGAAAGGTCTCCTCAAATAATCCTGATTTACAGAAGCCCCCGCAGCACAGCACAGAAGTCATTTCCCCCAATTTCCAGAAGCCTCAGCGCACAGGTGAACCCTAACCCGAGTTCTTCCATCTGATCGACTGAAACTCCCCCTTCTATGTTAGACTCTTTAAACCTCTTCCCAAATACAAACAAAGAATCCATCTTCCTCTGATTTCTATATTTATTTCAATATCTAGAAAGATCAGTTCATTTTTTCTTATTTTAGGGTTTTTGGAAAATTTTATGATTCACACTATTTGATATTGAATCAATGACTAATACATGATTGGTAGATGTCTTTGAATAGGGTTGACTTTGGTTTCATATATCATTTGTAACTAAACATACGACATAATATCACTAATATGGTGATTCCACCTAAGAATGGTGGAATTTTCCTAGGATCATGGGGATTCCTCTTCTTTTGTTCTATAGAGATTGTAGTGTTGGTTTTTAATGTATTTTATTTTATTATGTATTTATAGTGATTATGTATTGGGTTCCTTTGGTCAGGAATTTCATGTGAGTTATTATTAAGTTCTTCTTAGAGATCATTGTATTCATAAAGTGTGCCAAATTTTTTTGTAGGTGGTGTCGGCTCACTGGTTGACTATTTGGTTATGTTTTTATGATGCCAACATTCGATTTTTCTAATAATGAATCCTATTTATATTTTAATGATATAAATGAGTGGTTTTTAAATATATGTTTATAAAATAGGTAAAATGTTTTCTAAGTGGTTTATTTGAAACTGTATAAAGACAGATCCCATTTTTATTGTATTCTAAAATCTCAGGAAACATATTTATACTTAGTGAATCCTTTATAAGTTTGGATCCATGTTTGGGAATTACCAGTAATAACCCATAGCTTAATACCATTTTTAGATTGTGTACATCTCATTACATTTTTTAATGAGTTCACTTATTCCTTCATTAATGTCTTCCAAGGATGTCATAGAAATCTAATTGCAACTTGAATGTTTTTCCTTTCTTAAATAATGTAATGTATTCCTGCAATAGTCAATTACGTTTTACATTCTAGTAAAACATGTTGATAACCTTCTTCAATATATGATATCATAGGTGGGTGTGGTGAATATGGATATAATTTTAAACATATGTATTTAATTTTTTTTATCTTCTAGGGTTGATAATTCTGCAGTTTGGTTTTTTTTAAAGCAATATATAGAAATGTTTTATACCCCAGCTATATATGCCTAATGGTTGTTTAGTAGTGCTTTAAAACCCCACTATTTAAGGTCAATATTTGTTAATCATTTTTTGTTTCAAAATCTTATTCAACTCTAATAAGTAGTTCTTAGACTATTCTTCCTATTAAAATTTGATTGGGAGGTGGGGGTTGTGATGGTTAGGGGGGTTGTGCAGGGGTGAGGTGAATTGCTACTTGAAGAGTGGTTCTCATTTGAAGATTTAAATGGGTGTAAATAATGTTTGAGTTATTGAAACTATTATTAAATCTACTGGATAATTGTTGTCATAAGAATATTGAAATAGGGAATTGTAGTACATGACATGGTTGGAAGAGTTTGATGGTTTTATGTGTTTTTTTGTGCTATTTTAGGTGTTTTTTTATTGTTTTAAGTCTGTATGTGGTTTTTGTGATAATATTTATGCAGGTGTATACTGGAGGGGAAACTGGAGGGCTATTGTGCAATAGTTATAGAAAAACACAATACCAACGGTTTTAAACTGTTGGTATAACAGTTCTTGAAAAACACAATACCAACAGATTTAAACCATTGGTATACTTTGATAGAAATTTAAAAAATATACTAACGGTTTTAAAATCGTTGGTATAGTGTTTAGAATTCAATATATACCAATGGTTTCTTGAAACCGTTGGTAAAAATGTTATAAAACATATACCAAATGTTATCCTACAACTGTTAGTATATCAATAAATATAGTGGGCTATACCAACGGTTTAGATCAAACCATTGGTATAGGGCTTTCCTCATGGATTACTACACTACGGTTTGGAAAACCGTTGGTATAGGATATACCAATGGTTTTACAGCCTATACAAACAGTTTAAAACCGTTGTTATAACCTTCTTTTCTAGTAGTGAATGTTTTTGTAGATTCTCAGAGCAGGAGGAATTAGACGTAGGCACTTCAGGAGGCAAGTAGTGAATTGGAGCTTATGGAACTTTTTTTAATACAAAAATTGAGGCATAGGACTGTCTTGGATATTCTATACTCGCATCACTATCAGTGGCCTCTAAACTCATGGAGAAGGTGGATATGAGGAATTTTTCAGATCCTGAGGGCTTGATCCTACGAGAGAGTATTGTTGGTGGGGACCCACCTCCAAAGTGTCCTATCAATGATTAAGACATACTACACATGCATGGGAATATCTGGGTTCCCACAAATATTAGAGAGAAGATAATGCATGATTCACATGCTTTTTAGTGGGAAGTGAACTGGGGTATTTCCAAGATGTTTTTTAATATGCGTCGACAATATTGGTGTCCAGGGATGAAGTTTTAGAAATAAGGCTTTTTCACTTGTTGTTCCACATATCAGCAGGTGAAGTCAGAGCACCAGTGACCAACTATCTTGATACAGCCATTACGAGTGTCATAATAGAAATGAAAGGATGTTGTTATAGAGTTTTTAGTTCTATTATCAAGGTCACATTGAAGTAGCGATGTATTTTGGGTGGTAATGGATTGACTAATGAAAGTAACCTAGTTCCTTCCAATCTTGGATACTTTCTTAGTTGATTAACAAGTATGATTATATCTCTAAGTTACTATCTGACTATACAAGTTCATTCATACTATCATTTCAAATAGTGATTCTCACTTAACATCAAGGTTTCGGTAGGGGTTGTTGAAGGATATGGGTACATAGGTATGTCTGAGTATAGCCTTTCACCCTCAGATAGATTCCAGTCAGAATAGACCATACTGGTTCTATAGGAAATTCTTTGAACATGTGTCTTTTATTTCAAAAGTTATTGGGAAAATCATATCCCTCTATTTAATTTTACCTACAATAACAGTTACCCTGGGATGATTCATATGGCTTTATATGAGGTCCTATGCAGTAGGTCATTTCATTCAACCCTATGCTGAATAGAGGTAGAAGATGTAGTGCCACTGGGTCCTTATCTCATTTCGGGGACTTTGAGGTAGGTTCAGCTTATTAGGAAGAAGATATCTACATCCCATTCTACACTAATATCATATAACGATTATTTTCGATGACCTATGGATTTCAAGGTTATAGATCATATTTTCTTATGTTTATCACCCGGATAAGGTAATAGATGGATCTAGAGGTAATACAAACTCTCTCAATGAATTTTCAGTCCATTTGAGATTTTGGGGGCAGTATAGTTGATAGCCTATCAGGTGATTTTTCATCAGAGGTACTATACCATACACAACATCTTCCACATTTTACATAATCATGGATATCTTCTTGACTCATCTCATACATATGATCTAGATGATGTTGAGCTAGATGTTGAGGCTTCTTTTGAGTATTATTCTATCAACGTCATTTATCATATCTTGAAGGATATCTAAAGCTAGTGTGTCCTTTTAGTACAAGTCTTATGGAAGCATGGATGGTTATTGGATGATACTTGGGAGTCAGAGGTAGACATTTGTTCTCAGTGGATGGAGTTACTCTTAGATGATGTTTTTTCACCATTGGAAGGTGAACTCAGGGAAGAGTTCCTTTAAATTGGGAAGTCTATAAGAACCCAGTTTTTAACTTAGGTTTGGATCATTTTATGTTCTATATAATTCCTTTTTATGGGCCTAATGTGGATTTTAGATGATGTTGTAATAGTTTTGGGGTTTCGGGGGCTTGTTCAGGGCTTGGAACCCCAAAATATGGACAAAAAAATGGGCCTCACAAATAGTAGAAACTCTGAGACCCAACACGTGTGGTCTCTCCTAACGTTATGGTGCTATATAGTGGGGTGAAGTAGGGCTCACAATTTACCCTAACCATACACCAGAAGTTTCATGCCCATAGAGAATGTATGTAGTTCTTAGAAAAGTAGATTCCCATATTTGGTGTATGGTCTCCATAACCACACAGGCAAACTATGCGGGTAACCTATTTAAGTTGTGGGAGGAACACTGTTGGCACACAGTTTCTATAACTGGGTGGCCTAACTGTGTGGCTTCCCTCCTTAAGTAGTGGTAGGTGTATGGTTGTTTCATGGTTTGGCCAACTGTGTGGCCAAACTTTGTGACCCAGATATTTTGGGTAAAAAGGTCATTTTTCCATTAATTTCACTTTAATTTATCCAGTCTTGACATTTATTCTCAAAAATATAGTAGGATCTTTCTTCTTCATGTTTATCACCAAAAAACCCCGCTTTATATATTTTGATCTTGACTCTTTGTTTGAAGTATAATTCAAGTGTCGTTAGTCTCATTAGATGCCACTGGTAGTGTCTTCATTCCTCTTGTTCCTTTATCTATCTTTCTCTCAACAATGTTATCGAGGTATAGTCTCATATACCCTATTTTCTGGTTATTTATCCATTTTTCATATTTATTCCTATCCAAAATGAACTAAAGGATGATACTAGATGAGGGGAGTTGTACGAGTACAAGGTAGTTGGTCTGTAATTTATCCCAAAAGTTTTATTATGTTATAATATATGACATTATGTAACATGTTGGTTTCATTGTGGGTTACCCATAAATTATATCTACCTTGAATCGGTTTCCTTTTATGGAGCCTAATGACTTATTTGAACCCATATTCATATTGATTTGTCAATCTTAGATGGATTCGTCCCTTTCAGTGTGCCCTCTTTTATTCTAAATTGGGTTTAATGAGAAAATAACCAAAGAACTTAATGGAGGGTTTACTTTCAATTAAAAACGGTGATTTCTTTATGATAATGATTAAATTATTTGGATTAACATGGATTGATCCATTTATAATTTTAATTAATTGAATTTAAGTGAGTGGTAACCCACATCACTTTCATAAAATGGAAAATGTTTATTCCCTTGTCATTACATAATGTAAATGAATTATGAATTAAGAGTTGGATCATAAAAAATCCAATGGATAACACTACTAAGGATGTGTGGGCATGGAGACCCTCTTTATTTATGAAATATGGAAATAATGACCCTTATTCATGTTATAAATTAATGGTCATGGAATCCCTCTTACTTTATAATAAATGGACATGATGACCCATAATAAATTTACTAAATTGGCATGATTACCCTTGAACATGTAATATCAATATAGGCATATCAGAACTCATATAAAATTAATCATATATAGACATGATATCTCTTATGATACTATATATGAATGAAATCCCTTAATGTGATAATATATACACATGTTATCCCTAAATGTGATACGAGGCATGGCGTCCCTATTCTAATATATTGGTCACGGCGTCACCTATACTACTATGACACTAGGCATGGATTACCTTATAAATGTGATACTAGGCATGGCGTCCAAATTAATACTATGATTCCTAGCATAGAATCCATTATAAATATGATACTAGGAATTGATTCTCTTGAAACTTATTTAGAGGTATTCAGACACTAGCCTAAGCAGGTAGTTCTAGCCAGGTTTTCCTTTAGGAACTAGAGTCAACCCATTATAGTTATTATTCCTATTTTTAATTATTATATCTACACACTCCCATACTGTATAAATGAACATATATTTATATATGTTGTTAGTGGTAGCCAACTGAGTTTATCTCACACCCTATTTGAGCCACCTATGGTACCGAGCATATTAAATGCTTTCATGTCTATATTAGGGGAAGCATTCTCTTCGAGATGTGTGGAATTCAAACATTTATTAGGATGGATCTTTCTTGAAGATGATCGGGCAGGAGATCTGGATACTTGTATAGATTTTTTCTTTTTTTAATTCTTTTTGTACCGCATGTATAGTACCATTACCAACTACTAGTATTCGTGTTTTCCAACTTTATAGATACATGACATATATTATCATCCTATTTTATATGATTCATTTCACTTTATTTTATTATTATTCACTTCTTGGTTATTAATGTTTGTTTCCACTTCTTATTCACTATTATTCAAATTCCACAATTTATCTATTCATTATACTATTGTGTTACACTAGTAATGAGGGCATAGTCTCCCCACTAACACACCAAAGGACCTCATTGCTAGTTAGTAACCTCTGGAATTTGGGGATATGCACATGAGAACATCTTTCCTACCTGGCATAGGGAAACTCTGAGTGGCACCCAAGTCCTGGATGTCATATGTCTTATCTAAACCTTCTTTATTTTTTTAGTGATAGGATTAGTGGTATATTTATAGTAAAACCCAATCTATCATTAATTAATTTGTGATTCTGACCAATGAATCACCTCCTGTTCATGACCATCACCAAGTTCATGTTTCCTAGTGGTTCTAATCTTCTTAATTTATGTGAGAGTCTTATTAAATTTCATGAAAACACTTCCTTTGATTGAAATATCTATAAAATATTCTCACATAGACTCTAAACTATTCTAGATCCTTTCATTCAAGAATACCACATGATTGTATCTACTATATAACATTATCAACAAGACTTCTCAATAAATACAACCCAAATTCTTTAAAACATCATCTTCAGAGAGTTTCCCCAACAAAAACTCCCTTTGGGTTTTTTTAAAACACTTCAAGCACCTTAACCATATTTTTGAAAAATCATTCACACTTTATGCTATAAACACAATTTGTACTCTTCAACTCTAGATGGAGATTAAGTACTTACATAACATGTACTCCCACTCCAAATTAGTCAATATCAATGTGAGAAAAAAGAGTTACGTGAATATATTATCAATAAATCACTTAATTCATCTCTCAATAACCACCTGACATAGGAAAACTATGTATGGAATAGATCTACTTATAAACCAGATTTAAAATTATATAACTTTACCCTTTTTTAATATCTCTATGAATATACCCATCACCCTAATAAAATGTTATCATAACTCTTAAGATACTCCTCCTCTTGATTTGTTTCATAAATACCTCCTACATTTTTTAGAAATATATACCCCTTAATTAATGAACCCAAATATCACTTCTTCATGGTTTTCAAGAGGAATAAAAATATCTAACACATGAGGTAAATTCACAACATACATTAGGGAGTTGTTGTTCAACATTCATACTAATTAAGTATGGGGGTTGACAGGATTTTGAGAAAAAATTGATGTGTCTCAAGTTCCTTCTTAATTAATTATATTACCATGGTATTAGGTACTTGTAGTTTGGTAGGCACATACTTCAATTTCACTAACCCATGCTCAACATTCTCTTATATGTAGTGATATTGACTTCAATTTTCTTATTCATGGAGTTATTGATGGATTTTTTTTCTCTATTTGGTAGCACATGAAATATCACATTTGATTCCACTAAGATAACTTAATCAAACTCCCCCATCCACAAGTTATTAATTTATCTATAATAGTAGTGTGTAATCTTGAGTGGTCGTAATATATGCAGTTTCTATCATGCTTAGTGAAAAAGAAATATTATTTCTGGTTAAGATAATAAACAGGCAGTCCTTGATGATAGAATGAATTACATTATTTGGGATTTCTATCATCTATTACATTATACCAATATATATATATATATATAAACCCTAATGAATCTTATAGTGATGTTTTACTATAAAAAGACCAAAAATCTACTATTCCTTTGATATACCTTAGTATTTTATTCACTTCTAACATGTGTCTTTCCTTTGGACTTCACTTGTACTTTACTGGTTAACAAGTAAAAAAACTATATTAGTTCTTGTTATTTTAAATTAAATAATTATCCTAATGATTTTTCCTATATTACATGATATATACCTAATTTTCATCATCATCACTTGAAAACTTCATTTTGGAAGGTACTTATTTTTCATTACCCTGTAATCATCCATTCAAAATCTTTTTAAAACCTCCATGGAATATTTCGATTAAGAGATAAATGTTCCATTCGTTGTATCACTAATAGGACAAGGATAAATTTCAACACTCCAAACATAAACAATTAAATCTTACACCTCATGAATTCTAAAAACTTTTGGAATTTTGATTTTTTTTGATCCACTAAACATTATATCATCAATATATACAATACCACCATGCATTGATCATTCTCCTTCTTAATATTAGACTATAATAAACTCCACCATGCAAAAAATTCATCATTATAAAGGATTTATATCATATGAAATACCATTATCAAAATGTAGGCCTTATATCAGAAGGATACTTATTCAATATTAAAACTTTTTTCTCATAATAATGAATAATAAAACCATATAGATTCTCTATATACGCCACTTTATTTAGTAATTCATTAAGGAATATTGATTTCATATACATCTAGAAAACATTAAACATACTTTACACAATTACTTCCAAGAATACTTCAATTGTTTAAACTGATCCATATAATCAAATTTTTCATCTACATAAAACCATCAAGATGTTAGTATTCCATTTCCCACAAGTTGTTCCTTATTTGGAATCTCCATTTTATCTTCATTCAGATTTTTATAAAAAATCTATTTTGTTCTAATGGAATTATTATCTATCATGCTAAAACAATATCCCATATTTGATTCTTCTAAATTTATTCAATCTCTTCACATGTCATCTTGACCCAATTCTTATATTTATTATCCTCTTCAAATATATTTTAATCTACGATAGATAATAGTATATTTTTTTATAGAGACTTCATTATCCTTGATTTCATTGATGTTATCTAGTCACCAATTATATTACTCAAATTAATTCCAATCCTACATTCCATATTGTGTGTATCTATGGCTCAAACTTCATTATTATAATCATCAGTGTATTCTTAAAAATCAACATCATCACCTTATTCTCCCCTTAATTTCCTTAACAACAAATCAGTATCTTCTAAAATATTTTCAATATTTTTTGAATGATTCAGCTTCATTACAAATACACTGATTTCTTTTGTTATGATAAATTTCCCAAGATATTTTTGGAAACACTTTTATGCATTTCTCTTGGATGGGTAACCAATAAAAAACATTTAAATCCAAGAGACTAAAACTTCTTTTGTTTCTCCTTATCGAGAATAATACACTTTCTTCTAAAGATTAAAAATTATTTCAATGATATATTTTTTCTATACCACATCTCATAAGGATAATTTTCTTCTCCGAGACACAAGAAATATTTAGTATAAATATGAACTAATTTCATCAGTTCCACCATCAAAAACATATTTAGTAGGTATTTATCAATATGAATCATTATGGACATGTTGTTTTTGATACAATTTATCCTATCAACTACACTATTTTATAGGATTTATCATTACTAATACTACGTATAGTAACTCATGATTATAAAGATAATCCTCCACCAAATTGTTGTTAAGATATGTGAAATTTTAATTTTATAACTTATAATCTTTTACCGAGTGAAATTTTAAATCATCCTCTAATATTTAGTAATGAAAATGAACATATCATACTTGTGGGTAATGGCCATCAACCATTCCATACTATTTTAATCATCAATTAATATCACATAGAATATCTTCCCATCAATATATTTTTGTGGTATCACTCTACACACATTGACATATACCAATTCATTCAAAATCATTAACTAATTTTATTTGGGTTTTTATAAAACCTTAATAATATTCCCATTTTTAAAAACATCACATGTGTGTATATTAACATGATAGTATAAGGATATCATGATCTCTATAATTCTTTAACTATTTATTTAAGGACTTTTGGCTCAAGTGACTATGACTCTTATAGCACAACACATTTTTGTCTTCATGGAATGAAAGTGAATATCTTCTTCTTTATCAATTAGGTAGAGAATCCATTTTGTGTGTTTCACTTTCATAAAAGGTGTCTCATATTTCCTATTTATGATATAATTACTACCTTTTAATTTTACTACATGACCTAAGATAAATAGTTAACATACAATTAAAAACAGTTGACCAACACCTTCAAAAACAAATACATCTTCACATCTCATGTCATTGCCACTAAATTTGACCTTCCTGGATCCTATAATCATTAATCCCTCGTTATTTCAACATTTGATATCAAAATTATTTTTTTTCTTGATTATTATGTAAATATCCTTATTTCTTGAAATATTATAAGAGTATTCTCTATCAAGGATACACAACCTAGTTCAATACATTACTTTCAAGAAACATTCTGCAAGCATTACATTTTCATCTATTTTTGTATGATCCCGGACTCTGACTTCACACCTAATGATGATTATTATATCTGATCATCCTCTATATATGAAATAAAAAATTCATCCTGAAAAGTTTCAAATATTTTTTTCATTTTAATCCTACTTAATGATTCTAGAAACTGTTGTGTATAACCAATTTTAGGCTTTATAGAAACATTCCTATACATTTTCAATGATAAATACCTATATTCAGACCCACATTTACCATGCTATAAGTAGTACCCATCCAAATCATACATATAATTTTGACCTTTTCTTCACTTCCATTATTTCCCTTATTCTCTCCAGAACCTCTTGGCTATATAACACGCATTTTAAGAATTATACATAATTTCTAAACAATGACACCTAATTTTTTATGTACTTATGATTGTATTTTCTATAGAACCATTTTTATTTTTTGTTCTTTGAGTATTATGAAAATGATTCACACCTAAATAAACTTCCAACTATGTAGTAGGTTCTTGTAGGGAAACATCATCTTCATTACCTTCAATATGAGATCAATACCTATACCATATTTTAAATATTATTTTTATTTTTTCTATTTAAAATTATATAAATGTTATTTTGGACCTCAATTCTTATCCTTCACTTTTTATATATGTAATTTTATCAAATTTATTAATGTTATAGTGGGAGTTAAGAACCTCTCCTAACATTTGATTTTTTATAGTAGATCAATGATTTCTCAACTAAGATATTCAATACTTTTTCCTTGATTTTTCTTTATATTGTTTTAAAAATCAACAATCTAGGTTTGATATTCAATATTTTGAATGTACTCAACAACCTTCTTTGATACCTTAGGATTTTTAGATTTTTGAATTTCAATTTTTATTCAACATGGACTTATCTTCTTCCTAATATTGTATATAGAGTTTGGTATCATGAATCACTCCATTGGTTTCCTTTATTTTGTATTTATAAACATCTATCTAATACAAAGTATCCTCTAACTCTACTTTCATATCAAAACTCTATTCTACTTCTTATTATTCATCTTCACCGTCTTTCTATGTCTATGACTTGTTTAAAACTACCAGAAGAGGAACTTTTTTGAGGACATTGTAATCCTCAATTTAACTTACATCTATGTCTTCTGAGATATTTCCCTATTATGAAAGTAGGATAGTGTTCTATAAGAATCTATACTTAATACTCCTCTAAACTTCCAGAATATTTTCAGATTTCATTGTGGGAACTTTATCATCATCCCCAACATCATCTTGAAACTTCTTATAACACTTTTTTGCATGGCTCCCAACTATTCCAAATCAAATGCACATAAGTGAAAGTTTCCCTATGAAATTTCATTTCCCTATATTTATTTTTTTATGCAATAAAATAACTTTATTAACCTCTTAATATTACTAATGGTTAATCCAGGTAAGCTTCTTCAATGAAAATAATTACACTTCATGATACTTCCTTTTTTCAATAGCCTCATTATAATCATTAGTCATCTAATAAGAAATAAGTGTACTATGAATAATATCCAAAATCAAATCCTTTGTAAATTTATACTTAAGTAAAATATATTAAATTTAGGTAACATTCTAATCAATATATTCTAGAAAATCTTTACATCATTGATAGTTTCTCTAATTCTATGCATATCCTCCATGATCACATTTACCAAGTCAAAGAATTCATCAATAAATTAATTTTCGTGCATTCTCAAATCTACATTTTTTTATATAACCTTAAATTTAATTTATAATACCTTTTTTATCATAATAGATAATAATTAGAATTTATCATATGGTATGGAAGTATTTACACGACATCACTTCATGTAGATTATGTTGGCCAAATCCCCCAATAATGAATTCATTAATTTGGCATCGAAATATAACTCTTTTTTATCTCACCTAGATAAGGGTCCACATTCAATACTATTTGAGATCCCATAAATATAATATGTTGAAAATTTTGTGTCTAATTATTGTAAATATTGTTATATTATATTCTTCCAAATTCCAAGGTTATTTTCATTAAAGATCAGAATCCCTTTGTGATTTACTACCTCTATAAATTCCACTAAGAGAAGAAATACACTAACTTTAAAATTCATCTTCAATGATACTTGTCTGCCCCACAAGGTAAAATAACCTTAGTGGGGGTGAATCATGGTATACCTAATTAAACCAAACCAACTTTGGATATTATATCATCGTGAGACAAAACACTCTTCTCTCTTTATTTTGTTGCAATATGTGAGGGAAATGAAATATAGTAAGAGACACTAACCAAACAGTGCTAATATAAACTATAGAAAATTGTCATGTTTCAATATAATAGAATCACATGAGAGAAATATTGTTTACAATGTATCAAGTAGAATAGTTTTCTCCCTCGTTTATAACCACTCATGATTTAATAAATCACTGATCTCTAGACTAAAGTGTACTCACTGTTCCTTTAAAATATTCCCTAGATATAATTGATAAAAAATTACAAGATACTTAGTATTTTATGAATTTATATTCTCATAAAAATTATGAAATCTACTTTTCCATAGATATTATAAGAAATTTACTTAAGGTTTTCAAAAAACATGTTTATGCACCCCTGATGTTCAAGAAAATTTTATCTGCATATATTATATTTCATGTAAATTCTTTTCTATATGAAACTATTAGTCAATTAAGATCAATCATTCAATGAAAACATTCACATGGGCCTTACAGAAAAATTGATCCCCTAACTCTTCCCAAAACCAACTTTATTTTATTAATGATAAGATTAGTGGAATATTTATAGGAAAAATAAATTTGTCTTGAAATTATTCCGGATTTTGAAAAATACAATCACCTCACATTTGTGAATGTGATTGACTTTACACAATTTAATTGTGTGTGACCACCTGCATTGGGAAAGAGTCCTCCTAACTTGTGTAAAAATCCGTTCTTTTCTCTAAATCTCTATGAAATCATCTCCAACGAACTCAAAACTCTTTTATATACACTTTTTTAAGAATATATCATGATATTCTCTACTCTAGAACTTTTTCAACATGCCTTCTCAACAAAAACAACCCAGAATCTAAAACATGTCATCTTGGTTGATTTTATCGACAATCATGGGTGAGTTAAACCCATGCCCAAGTGATTTGAACCCATTATGTGAGCTTTGAAAATAGCTAAAAGGAATCACCATCACTCTACTTAAGATATTATCTCCACTGGCTCACTACCTCACAGCTTTGTTTCCCAAGGGGATTACTTTCCATCACTGGAAAAGGCCTTATATAGGGGATAATTATCATATGATGTTTATATTGGACATGAACTCACCCCGCCATTTCCCTATATGGTAATTGGGACTCAAGGGTCATGATGTGACATATTTGGTTCATAGTGTAACCCCTTGGAAGTTTAACAGGAGGGTGTTTAGTATTTTATCATGAATCCTAGGTAGAAATATACTATGATTCCAACAGGTATTGATGTTTTTTTTATAAAATTTTAAATTTATAATTTTATCTCACAGATATTTTATATAATTAAAAAAAATTATTCTTATCTATTTTTATAAAAATATATATATGACATTTTTTCAGTATACAATAATTTTTAACTTTCATATATAGTTTTTCATATATTTATATGAAGGTTCAAAACTCAAATATGTAATTACTTTATTTTTAAGTATATATGATGGTAATTTCATATAACTAGCTTATATACTAAAATACTATTAAAAATGAATGGTAATATAAAATAGATGATATTAACTATAATTATATATGTATATTATTTTATTTATGGGTTATATATGACTATTATAAAAATTAACTATCATATATTATTAATTTTTATTTTCAAAAAAATATGATTATATAATTCATAACCAAATAAATAACAATGTCAGCAATAAAATACAATGGAATAATAATATTAACAACATCAAAATTTCAAATATAAACTTTATAAAACTAGTATCACGTCAAATATAGAATTCAAATTATTAAAGAAAATATAAAAATATAATTTAGTAAAATATAAAACATATATTACGATAATAAATAAATTATAAATGGTCCTAAAAATTATAATTCATCATGAATCTTATGGTTTTCATTTTTTTACCTTATACTTGCGTCAAATTTTATTACCATATAAAAAAATATAAACACTATTTGCATGATCATAAAATTATCATTACAAAAATTAGAATATAGACATTATATAAACTAATTAGTATGTCAAACAAAATAATTACTAGAAATTGAAAAATAAAATTTTATTTCAAAAATATTTGATATCCAAAACTCAAAAAAAACCATATCACATAGTCAATAAATGGAAATAACAAGCTAGGATAAATTGAGAATACCAGTAAAAACTATTTTTGAGTTAAATTTATATATTAATAGAAAAAATATACTAATATCAATTGATAAATTTCAATTCCAGTATATATTAGTATTTTAAAATTTAACATTGAAATTTTAAAAGCACTAATTAAGTCACGGTATAAATTGAATTATAAAAAATACCAATGAAAGAAGGGATAAGAAGTTTATTTTATCATATATTCGTTCAATATTCATTCATCTAAAACATAAATGATTCATGGTGTCATGAACTCTTATATAACTATATTTTTTGATAAATGGATGATATTTAATAATAAATAATATATTTTATATAATTTACATACAAATATTTGTTTTTTGTTAATATAATAGTTACATTTTTAAAATAAAATAGTAGAAATAGTTTTATAAAAATAAAACATGGATTAAAATAAAGTGCATATAACTCTAATATTTTCTATGGAATTATTACAATTTTATATCTATTTAAACCCATGTTATTTATATATAACTATACAATTCATATCAGATTCATATAGTGATAATCATTTTGAAATGTTTCATGGGGTAAATAAAATTGGATTCATGTGTGTGTGTGTGTGTGTAATATTTAGTATAATCAATTAACCATTAGATGGTTCAGTGTTATTTTTCCAAAAATATGATAGTGTCTCCACTTTTAAGTGGAACTTCATTTATTTTAAAAAGTGAAACTTTCATATTGATAACTATATACTTGAAAAACAACCTCATAAAATGATCTACAAAATCATTGAAAAAATATGATCTAGAATGATTCTTGGAATATTTTAGGATACATATTCTAAACTTTTGTGATTAATATTCATTTCTCGAGAGTTTTTAGCCACAAATATTTCATGAAAACTCTTTTAATTGTATTAGAATATTTTCTATTCAACTAAATTAATATGAGACATCATAAAACCTCTGTGAATACTAAATCTGGAATAATTTTATTAATATTCATATTTTTAGTTATTGTAGACTCAACAATAACATAATGTCTCAACAATAATTATCTAATAGAAAAAGGATAAAAATGTACATTGATGTATCCTCATTCCAATCATATCGATCAATATTTATTTATCTCTAACATATAGATTCAAAAATCATAGAAAAATATATAATATTTTTTTGTATATATGTTTTTAATAGATAAATATTAATCCATATAGATTGATAGATAACAAGTTAAAGTATATTTCTTATCCCTTCTCCCATGGGTAACAATTTTTGATACTTTATGTTATCCTCAAGTCTACAAGCTCAATAAAAATTAACAGAGATACTATTTTTTATATTTTTTAGTCTTAATGGTGTCATGATATCACTTTTCATTATGGTGGAATACAGGAAATTCAAATACTTTGATAGAAGTTTTCATAGTGTACTTTAGGATAAAAACCATTGGTGAATTAATGTTATTCAAACATCATTAATGTTCATGTATTCAAATATTTCATGAATATTTCTATGTAGTATTTTATCTATATTTGTATTACTTATTTAAGGAGAACACATTTCAAGTATATAATCTCAATTTAAAATTTTCTTCATTTAAAATTGATTAAGCTGGGACTATAAGATTTTGAAACTGGTATTTTTTATATATAAAACCATTAATCTACCCACTAAGTAATTAATTTTATCCAATAATTTATATGTATATATATATATATATTTGGTTTTCTTAACCCAAAATAACTCTAAAAATTTGTTATCATTGTGCTACTTTGATAGATGGTTTTCAATTTTATTAAATAAAAATATGTTTAATATATATATATATATATTATTTTAAATACACATCAGATAAATAAATATTCAAATACACTTTAATAAGTAATGTATTATTCAATAAAATTGATTTTTCCTCTTTTATTTTGAATATAAACTATTTTATTAACATCTGATTAAAAAAATTAGGATTATTATATAATTTAAAATTTAAATAATATTTTGTTTTCAACTACTAACCAAAATATAAATAACCAAAATCAGTAAACATATATTTCATGATTTTTGGTAACATAAATGTGTGTTATAGGTTTATATAATTATAAAAAATGAAACTAAATAATATTAATTTGAGATAGTAAATGACTAGTTATAAAATAATATATTTAAATTTCATGTACTTGTTGATGATTTTTTGAGTGGATAACACTTATCCTAATGTAATGGAAAAAGTCAACCAAAACTGATTAAATCAATGAATCATTCTATTTATATTGGATTTAATAAAATAAATATATAAGCATTCCATAGTGTGGGTGAATATTCCATGGTTCGCTTTACGAAATTATACATGATATCTAATATCACAAGTAATGAATAATGAAAATTTATATAAAAATTATTTTCGATATCCTCAAAAATAATATTAGGGTATATCTTATGGATTTATGAAAACTCATTGTAATAAAACATAATCCTTATTCATACAACACAAATTTTGACCACATAGTCCATTTTAGTGTTAAAAAAATCAATGAATTATATAATCATTATATGTTAGCAAAGATAGATTTTAGTAAATATTTAATGATAATAAATCTATAAATGGATTTATAGTGACCTCTACAAAACACATATATCTTTATGCAGGTATCCAGTAGTTGTTTCATATCCAATTATGCATGATCAAATAATCCCTTTATTTAATACATCGAGTGACCATGAGAAATGGAGAATGTCAATACCATGTATCCTAATAATATATTCTTGATTCAATATGTATAGTGAGACCAGGTTGATGAACACATTTCATGTAATTCAAAATAATGGATGAGCATATAACATTCCCACATCTGAATATATAAGAATATACCATCTATATTATCTAGGTATATTATACTATAACACCTAGATATTTTAGTATGAATTTATCTTTAAATAAATACTATATTGAGTATATTGTTTCAAAATAAAATGTAAACTAAAACAGAACTTGATAAATTTTATTAAGACTAAAAATTACAATTAAAGATAAAAATAAATTCATTAAGGTGGTACAATATGAAATATCTTAATAAAAGAACAAGAGGAATAAATCCACAATTAAATAAAAAACCTTGTACATAAAATTGTTATCCTTGTAGTTTTCCACAAAGATCTTCACCAAGACTACAACAATGGAAAGAAGGTAAAATTTTAGAAATATAGTGTACATGTTCAGAGACATCAATTGGTTGAATGTCTTTAGTGATGTTTGTATGGCTATATATTGGAATCAAATATGACTGTTATATATATTGTAATTGGATATATGGTAGTTTGAAATATGGTGGTTGGAAATATAGTTGTTGGATATATGGTCATTGGTTATACATATAACCAATATTTATATTGAATATGTCTACTTTTTAGTAACAAATGTAAAATAATATAATTCAAAAATAATTAATAATGAAACAGAAATATATGATTTATTTAGAATATTTAATTATAAAAATATATTTCTATACATTACTTATTATTAATATTATTATTAAATAATGATTTTAAGTATTTATAAAATTAAAATAAATATTTAAATATAAGTGGATTGATAAAGTAAAATGTTAATAAGATGAATAATTAAATTTTATAAGATGTGGTTAATATTATTTAATGTAAAAAATGATATTTTTAAGAGAAGAACTTTTTAAAAAAATTATGGATTTTTATGTTAACAAGTTATATTGATAAATTTTAAATGATAAATTTCATTTAATTTTTAAATTTAAAACAAAAAGGTTAAAACTTATTTAATTATTAATTGATATGGGATAATAATAAGAACCCTTAATGTTTTAAAAATCATCTTTCTCTAAATATTCTTTTTCAATATATTTTATTTTTTTATTTAAAATAAAAAAATCCAATATTTAGTTATTTAATTTTATTAAATGGATTAAAAAATTTCTATAATGACAAAAAAATTATTTAAGTGGTTTAATTTCATTCTTAGGCATGAAAATAAGTTACTATGTTTAAAATTGAGTTACCTTGAAAAAAGTAAAACATGGAAAAAAAGGTTTAACTAAGTATTAAAGAATTAAAATATCATAAAAAATATCTATAAATGTATTTATGATATATTAATTTTCCAAAAAATATCATATATCCATTATTTTTCACTTTATATAAAATTTTCTTTTAAAATTATAATCTTATACATTAAGGAATGAATATTTGAGGAAATTCCACTTAAAACTCTCATATAAAAGGACCCATCATATACCCCTACAAAGACACTAAAAACATTTATTTATATATTTAATAAATAACCCTTTTTTATTTCTTAAATACTTATAAAACATTGTGTTTCTTCTATTCCAAATAAGGAATCCTAATTCCTTTATTCTAAAAGATCCGGTTTCGAGAAGGAGAGAGTTCATCAAAGTATATAACTAGTTCTTCACAATATTTTTAATAAACTTGTCATATAAACTATTTATAAATCTAATTATCTACTATAATGGTGTTATATTAAATTAATTATTCTTATAATAAAATTATACTACTATTATATTACTCTAAAATCGTACTCATTCAATTGTATAATATGTTCTTGTTTGGGCCCGTTCAATAAACTATATGAATGATATTATTCCAAAAATAATAATTTTAATCCTCAATAAGTATAAATACATTAGTAATAGTAATATACGATATTAAGGAGTGATTTATGTGATAAATATGGTTCTATAACAATATCATAAAAAATTAATGGTTATCATAAAGTAACTTTTTGTTATCGATAAGTTACTCGAAAAATGATTGTCATGGATTTCATTCTCACAAACATTACCAATAATTTCCAAAAAATGAACATGTGACTAAGAACATTACTAAAATATTATTACATTTACTTTAATAATATATTATATATGAACTTAACATCTTTTAATGAGGATCAACATCACCATTACAAAAAACAATCAAAATTACCAACTACTGATAATGTAAGTAAACAATAACTGACTAATATATGTGTAATGAATGAATATAAATGAATATTATAAAAGGTAATATATATGAATATTTTTATTAAATAAGTTTTAAAATTTTTCTTTTTATTATACTGGAGGTTAAATCATATTTGTAGAATTTGGCAGTAAAGTTAAGGGTTTCTCATCCCAATTTTCATTTCATTGAGATATGTTCCCTATTCACCACCTATCATATTTTTTGTGGTGTATATAAT
This sequence comes from Viscum album, assembly GCA_963277665.1. NCBI lineage: Eukaryota > Viridiplantae > Streptophyta > Magnoliopsida > Santalales > Viscaceae > Viscum > Viscum album. The sequence goes on along the minus strand of OY728131.1, from coordinate 1,254,219,310 downwards.
AAAAATAAATTAGTTTCATCAAAAATTAATAAATCTAAATTTAATTATAATTTAAAATTTGATATTATCTTCTAATGGATTATTATTCAAAACTTACAATGATGTAAGGGTTTCGTCACCAATCACATTTTGAAATCGATACTGTTTATATTTAAATTTAAATATTTGAAAATGGTATATTATTTCTCTCTAAAAACCCAAATATTTACATATAATATATTTATTCATGGGTTTAACATGTATTGTTATAATTTTATCATTTGTTTTTTCATAATTATACTAGAAATATCCCCATAAGTGGAGTCAGACTTATATATTCTTTTTGGTTGAGAATCACTCTCATGCATTTCCATATTCATTATATTATTTTATTGATGTCATTATCTATAATTCAATTAATTATTTTGGTAATTTTCAATTAAACTTGAATTTAATTACAAAATTAATAATAGGAATACTTTTTAATTTTTTTCATAAGGGAAATTGTTTATTATTTTTGACCATCTTTAAAAAAGTGCAGAAGGAAAATTTTTTTATAAAATTCCGACACTAGTTTATTTTCTAACCGTTTTTATTATTTTTCCATAAGATACTTCCACTATAATTTTTCATGATTTTACACATTGATTTGTATTCACATTTTTTATAAATTATTTTCTTTTAAAATAAAAATTATCAAAAGAAGGGTATCATATTATTCTTCATGGAAATTTTCTAATTCTATTATAAAAGTATTTTTCATCAATGTCAACAAAATTTAATTTTTCCTATGATTCACTAGAGATATACTCAAATGATATCATCCACTATATTTTTATGGATATATTATGATAATATTTTATGAAATTTTAAATGAAAACCCATTTATTTCTAAAGGTTTAATTATTTTATGATGGTATTATGAATGTTTTCATATGTAGGTTTTATCATTATGTGACAGGTAGGTCTTTTACAGCCCCAAAATATGTTGGGTAAAGTTCATATAACCTAATATGATAATTGTTTTCCTCTACATGATTGATGATATCTTTTTTTACAAGTTTGTGAATGGATAAGATTATGGATAGCTATGTACAAAAGATTTTACGAGGATATTATTGTGGATATATTTGTTCACCATTTGAGTTATAAACATGATTTAGTTTTTTTTACAATTTTGTGTGTGGACATGATTTTGAATAGATTTTTTCACAATTTTTTACATAGAAATGATTACATATATTTTTTTTCACATGTTTTTTCAAGACTGTGATTTCATGTAACTTTGTTCACAAGTTATTTTTTGGGGAAAATATTTTGGTTAGTTATTCTTACAATGTTATGTTTTTATATACTTATTATTTCACCACATTTCTATATAATTTCACATTATTGTGATTTTCTCCATGGATAATGATTATTTTATCTTATCTTTGGGTTCTTATTTTATCATGTCTCATCATTCTTATTCCAAGTGAAATAATACATTTATGTGCCTAGTATCTAATTATGTTAAACATTCGTGTTAGGGGATTATGTATTTATTAGTGATAAAGCATTAAAATTCATGTGAAATTATATAAAATATATGAATTTTATATAGGGATTCTCTCACAAGGAACCAGATCAGAGAGTGTGTGTCAGGGGTTCCTCACGTTAAATTAAAGTGGGGTTTTGTTATTTTTGGGTATTATGATGTTAATTATAAGAGGATAGAAACTAGAAACCTATGATAAACCAAAAGTTTTTTATTATAAACCTAAAATTTCATAGTTTCAAATGTAGGTTTTTATAATTTAGTACAACTTAGGATTTATTTTATTTACTATGTGATTACATACTTTTATTATTCTTTCTTCATACTCACAACAACATTTTTTATTTTATTAAATGGATGAAATCATAAAGAATCAAGTTAAAAACGAGTGTAATAGAAATAACAATTAAATCCCCATTGATAAACCTAACTTGATGATAAAGGGAGTGAAATACTTCATGGAAATGTTACATTGGGTTATAAAAAATAACATGAACCATTTTGAGCTTCTAAATATATTAAATATGGAGAAGCATTCTTTTGGTTCTTTTATACATGAAAACTATCTCTATGTTGGTATTAATTCTAATACACTAATTACTAAGAAGTGGATAAATATAATATAAAAAATTATTTTCATTATATAGTGCTTAGAGAATGAAAATGTTATTTTAGTCATTTATCATTTAGAAGGTGAGGTATATCAATGGTCTTACCTCTTTAAGAATAGCACATGAGCCTCAGCCTAGTTGGTGAGGACTCGACAAGTGAATCCAACAGACCAGAGATCAAATCTGGGTGGAGAGATATTTCTAAGTACTATAGCATTACTGTAGAAGGCACTGTAGTGGGTATTGTTCTGTATTGTAGCAGCTGGAACTATTCATCCATATGGTCCACTAGTTTGGTCCTCGGGTCTTGCAAGGATTTTGGGCTACCCAAGGCCTTCATTCCAGTTATCCCTCAGGGCCTTTGGGCTACCTTACGGCCTTAGGGCCACCCCAAGGCCTTCAGGTAATAAGATTATGCAAATATACCAATCATACTACAAGGGACAAGGATTCAAATGAGGATTCAGGGCAGGCACATTCACTAGGGTATAGCTAATCGGGATTTGAAGAATGAGAGTGTGTGGTATTTCCATCGGTACAGGGAATTTTCAGATTTTCATTCAACAACTAGTCGACCAGTCCTGTGAATTTGGAGTACTAATATCATGACATATTCTTGGGAGGAGCAGGTTCCAAGTTTTCTAATTTGGGTGATTCCCTCTAAGACCTACAGATCATTTAATTATCTCTAAGCCTTCTGGGATTGTAAGGGTTACACCTCACCCCTTGAAAGATGGATTATCAAAAAAATTATAAAAAATGAAGGCCTTTCGGCCAATCTGACCTCATTAAGAATAAATTTCCAAAGTGATAAATCTACTCCGTGAAATAGGAGGAGTTTAAGGTGATATATTTCAATAAAATTTCCCCCTAAATACTCCACATTAAAATAGAGATATAACCTCATGGGTAGAAGTAAAATGGTGATTAATACATTAGTATCTATGAAAAAACAATGCATGACTTTTAAGGTACACTTCGTGTTTTATCATTGAACATGAAAGAAAAATTGACCATTTCTTTAGTGGAATAATATAATGTATCTAAAAATTGTTGGTTGTAAGTGAATTTAGAAGCTATGAAGAAATAATTTGATGTGATATAAATGTACAAATAGATATTAGAGACACCCATTATTCTTATAGTTTTTGGGATAAGAAGATAAAAATGCAGTTTCAAGGAAAATTAAATAATAAAAACCATTCAAAAAGAAAATTAATCTTTATATATACCAAATATGTGGGAACTTTATCCAAGGAGAATGTCTTAAAGGAACTAGAATATGTTTCTTTATGGAAAGGGTGGAAATTGATAGACTAACTACCACAGAAAATATAAGAATTTAGTTAATACAATGGAGGAAAATAATTTTCTTCCTAAGTTTCCTTAAATTATTTAATGTTTTAAATGTGAAGAATTTGGGAACTATGAAAACCAATGACCCAATAAAAAGGATAATTATGATAATAATCACCAAAAACCTCCTATTAATGGGGAAAAATGGAAATCCTGTGACATTATCAGTCATTGAAGTGAGTCATGAAAATGAAGTGGTGTAAGGTAGACTTGACATCCACTCTAAAACCGAAAATGACTTGTTTAATCCTTGATCTACCCACTACTTTTTATCAGGAATGTTTTCTAGGAGAATAAAATCACAACCCAAATGATTAGATATTAAATTTTCATTGAAAAATCCCATTGGATCATAGATTATATCACATGTATCTTACCATTCTCTAATTGATGTTTTCAGGCATGTTGTTTTTAAAAATCTTATTAGTCTACCTTTTGTCAAATTTTATGTTATTTTTGTCATGGATTTTCTCTTTATACATGAAACATATCAATTTTCATAATAAGGAAATCACATTTTAAATACCAAAATTAAACAATTATCCACTATTATTGAAAGGTTGATTATAAAATCTCTATGAAAATTAATCCCATTATATGGATCATGATACGCAATAATAAGGGGTATTTTGCAGAAATGGTTATAGAAAAGATGGGTTTCTTAGTATTTCATGTGATAGTAAGGTAGATATATCATTAGAAATTATATATTCAGTTTTGAATACTTATTGGATACCCATATTTATTTTCATTTGTGTGAGATAATTAAAATTTCTAGGATACAATTTTTTAAGGGGTAAAATGTGGCACCATAGGATTTTAGAATGAATTTTTCTTTAATTAAATATTATTTGGTATATGTTGTTTCATAAGAAAAACTAGAATAAAATAAACCTTGATAAATTTTACTGAGATAAAATATTACAAAATAAGATAATCAATAATGCATTGTGAGAAAAAAAATGAAGCATCATTATGAAATATTCATGAGGAATAAATCTACAGGTTAATAAAAATATTATGAATATGAAATCTTTATCCATGTGGTTTTTCATTAAAAAAATCCCCCCAATTTTACCAATGGGAAGGTGAAAATTTTGAAAAATAAGATAAATGTTTAGATGAGTAAATAATATAAATTATTTAAGTGAAATTTTTAAATAAATGTATACAAATGAAATATAACTATTATATATATTATTGTTGGATATATACTTATTAGAAATATATTCATTGGAAATATTGTCCTTTGATATCTAGTTTTTGGGTATGCATGTATCCAATAACTGTATTCAAGATGGGTAATTTTTATTAAAAAATTGAAAATAATATAAACGGAAAATAATAAATAATAAAACAAAAAGATAAAATTTAGTTAGAATATTTTATTATAAAAATATATTTTTCTATATTACGTATTATTATATTATTATTATTAAATAAATACTAGATATATTGATAAATTTAATATAAATATTTTAAAACTAATTGACTGATAAAATTAAATGGTTATAAGATGAATAATTATATTTAATAAGTTTTGTTTACAATTATTTAATGTAAATAATTGATATTTTAAAAGAAATATTTTTTTAAGTATTTTATATTTTTATGATGATAAATTAAATTGATTAATTCTAAATAATGAATATGAAATAATTTTAAGATCTATAAAAATTTGTTTAACACTTATTTAATAAGTAATTATTTTGAAATAATTTTAAGAACACTTATAGTTTAAAAGTCATTTTTATCAAAAAATACATTTTTTCTATATATATTATGTTTTCAATTAAAAGATAAAGTATACATATTTGGAAATTAAATTAGATTAAATGGAGTTAAAATATCTCATCATCATGAAAGAACTATTTAAGGATGTAAATTTCATTTTTAGGTATAAAATATGTTATTGGGGAGAAAATTGAGTTACCATAGTAATGGTAAAATGAGGTAAAAAGGGTTTAATTAAGTGGTAAAGACTTAAAAAAAATTTAAAAACTATGTATAAATGTGTGTTTCCGAGACTTATTGATCAAAACCTATCCCACCTCTATTATTTTTCCACTTTGAAATATCATTAATTTTCAAATGAGAACCTTATACATTAAGGATTGAATATTTATGGAAATTATTCAAAAAACTCACCTATTAGTTGACCCCTTATATAACCCTCAAAAACCAAGAAAACCATTTGATTATATATTGAATCCATGACCACTTTTTCTCTCATAAATCCTTCTTGATTTTTGTTTCTTTTGGATCTAATAAAAATGTATAAATCCTTCATTCTGAAGGAACCCATTTCAATAAGAAGATAATTCATCAAAGTGAGTTTCTAGTTCTTCGCAAAAAAATTCAATAAACTTATCATATACACTATTTATAAATATTACTCTCAACTATAATGATTCTATATTAAAATCATTATTTTTCTAATAAAAGTATACAACTATTATATAAATCTAAATTCTTACTCATTCAAAAGTATAGTATGTTCTTGTTTGGGTTGGTTTAACCACATACATGAATGATGTTATACCACCATCATAATTTTCATAATTAATAAGTATAAAGATATTAATATTGTTATTATGTGATATTAATGCATAATTAATTTTGTGAATATGGTTTTGGAAGGGTCATACAAAAAAATGAATGGTCGTTATAAATTATCCAATTATTATCGATAAATTCCCTAAAAATGATCTTAATGGATTTTATTCTCACAAACCATACACATACCTTCCATAAAATGAACATGGGTTTTATTCTAACAAACGATACACATACCTTCAATAAAAATGAATGGTCGTTATAAATTAACCCATTATTATCAATTTTAGGTATGAGTAACCTAACTGCCCTTACTTATTAGATTCCCTAGAGTGAGGTTACCTATGATTCTACATTTGGTTGGTAATTTCTTATTGTACTTCCATATATTTAACATGATATGGGATGTATGCTTTGGTATCTTTTGATAGTATATATCTACTAAGATGTATGGATTTGAAATTATTTGAGACTAATTTAACTAATTTATTTGGAAATGTGTAAAATGGGAAAATTAAACTTTTTTTCCAAGATTTTGATATAAAATATGATAAACTATTATCATGAATTGTTTAATTTAAATTTTAGAATGCCTGGATTATTTTTTAGAGAATTTATAAAGAACACTTGGGTGACACCCTACTGAGTATGTTATCTCACACCATACTAACCCCATTGATAGTGTGTAGGCCTGGTTATGTATTTTGATATAGAGAAAGGCACGATGTTGTAGTAAGGGAGTGGGGTTATTTGTTAGATGGGTTGATTAGTAGGTGTCGAGATTATGGGATTCTTCCCATGTTATCACAAGTAGTAGTTGGTTTTCTTGTTTTGGTGCTCCTTTGTGGTTGGACCAAAACATGGTGACTGTTTTTTCTCTTGGGTAGTTTTCTTTCCATCATTTTTTTTAATTATGGCACATATTTAGTTTTTTGGTATTTTCACTACTATATATATATATTCTATGTTGTTGCTTTAGGTTGGGAAAAATAATTCCCAATGATTGTAATTTGATGCTTTAGTTCTAGTCACTAGCCCATGGGGATTGGAAACACCCTTTGAGTATGTGATGGATCGGGTCAGGTACCAGTTTGAGAGGGTATTCGGTTCAGTTTATTACAGTTTGGTATCATAGGAGGTTTATTCTCAAGAGTTCTTGTCTTGGGGTATTTGGTATACTATAGATAGGATTCTTGAGACTTAATAGGTATGTTTCTGTGAGTGTCTAACCAGCTCTTGTCATGATGAGACTCAAGTTACCATGGGATTTTAGATGTGTGTCTTGTTTTTTGATTTTTATGTTTATATTATTTTTTTATTATGGGTTTTCAAGTTTGAACTGATATTGTTCTATCATCTGGTCAGTTACTTTGTTTTGGTGTGTAGTATCATGCCTCTGAGATGTGTTCTTCGAGTTCTTCAAGTTGGTGCAGCTGATGCTCTGCAAGGGAATCCTTTAATGGATTAGAAATTTATCAAGGATATTGTGTGTGTAGTTTGTTTCATTGACTAGAATCTTCCAAAATTTTAAAATTCAGTTTTTGAGGTACATCCAAGATTTATAGGTAAAAGAGACCTATCATGGGAGTTATTTCATGAGAATCCATAATCCTTTAAAGGTATAAATGTACCTCAGGAGGTGGAGTACTATCTTGACAAGATTTATTAGATATTTGAGTTATTGGATACACCTGAGAGAATCAAGGTGAATTTTAAAATGTTTGGATTTGATCATCCTATCAATCATTGGTTGGATTCTATGGTACAAGTGGTTAAGAATGTGGTTTTGGACTGTAAGGGTTTTAAGACTCCATTCTTCCATTAGTTTTTTCCAGATTCACTAATAACAGTGAAGTCTCTAGAGTCCCTCCCTTTGTAGTAGGGTTATTATTCGGTTTCAGCATACACCAATCGATTTACTGAGTTGATTAGTTTTTCACCAGTGGTTGTACAGAATTACCAGCTGAAAACACAAAAGTACATGTAGGGTTTGCGACCAGATATCAGGTTTCAGGTATTTATACTAAATCTTCATACGTATACAGAGATAGTGGATAGGACAATGATGTAATAAATTATTATTATAGGTAAGTTTGGATATTCTTCCCCTTCTATTCCATCGAGTGGAAGCTTTACGAGCACACCTAGGAAAAAGAGAAAGTTTCAAGATCATTACAGGATTGGTGGTGGTGGTTCTTCTAAGAATGCCTCTTCGGAACTTCTAGTTTCTATTAGTGGTGTGCCTCTGACTTTCTATCAGTTTGGAAATTTTGGCACATATAGATCTCTTTTCCTTCACCTATAATGATATGTAATATTATTGGATGTTATGGTCATATACACTTTTTAGTTAGGATATGTCTACTCAATATGGTCATGGATCATTATCTATGAAGGCCAATATAGCATATTTAGATCCATCAAATATTATAGGGATCCTACTATGGGCCTTTGGATTGAAGCGCCTTCACATAGTAGATGAGTTTCTAGCAGAGGTATATGCAAGTCCATCAATAGTTAAACAATCCATAATTATTTTCATCTTTGATAGTAGTAACTTTATTTAATATTGGTTCTTCCCAATAATTTATATCTGGATATTTTTATATATTATTAACCGTCCAATGGATATCATTTTCTTTTTTATAGAGTTAGAAACACCACTTGGAAAGAAGAAGGATCATGGGTTTCAGTGTCCAATTTGTGCACAATTGATAGCTGATGCAATGTTAGTCTGGGATTTTCTTATTCATAGTTTGGATCTGTTTTAATCTATCATTGGGATGGATTATATTATTTCTAATTGAGATGAGGTTTATTATTATCATCGGTGTGTCACATTTATTTCAACTAAAGTGTGCCCATGGGTTCTTAAGGAAGAGTTGGAACCAAGGTTTGGTCGTGCTGGACATGTCCACCCAATGCTCGGGATTTTTTTATCATTTATAGTAGTTATTCCCAATAACTTATCTTCAGATTCGGATATTACCTATGTTATTTGGTACTTTCCTAACATTTTCCTAGATTATTTCTCTTACATTACTCTAAATAATAAGGTAGATTTTACAATTGAACTAGTTCTATAGATGTAGCCAATATTGATACCATCTTATTGAATGGAACTAGTATATCTAAAAGAATGCAAGATTCATCTAGACGATTTGATGGAGAAGTTTTTTTTCTCCCTATTTTTTCACTTTGTGTAGCCCCATTTCGCTTTTCTAAGAAGGAATATGGTTCACATTGATTGTGTGTGTACTATCGATAATTTAACCGAGTAATAGTTAAAAAATGTATCATTCTCCTTGTGGGATAATTCTTTGATTAGTTAAAGGTGAAAAGTGGTTTTTGAAAATTAATCTTCAATCGAGTTATCATCATCTCATAGTTCGGTAGTGTGATATATTGAAAACATATTTCAGGAGAAGGTATGGCCATTATGAATATGTTGTGATGGAATTTGGTCTAAAAAATGATTCTAAAATTTTTATGGATTTGATGAATCAGATATTCCATCAGTATCATGAAACTTCTACAGTAGTGTTCATAGATGATATTTTGGTTTATTTAAAATCTGATCTCAAGCACGAGCACCATCTAAACTTGGTTATAGGAATCCTAATAAGTCACTTTTTGTATGGAAGGATTTTGAAATGAAACTTCAAGATTCACGAATTGAAATTATTTTGGAATGTTGTTTCTGAGCTTGGATTGTTATTTGATCCTGAGAAAGTTGGTTTTTTGTCAAGGTAAGATCCATGGAATGTATTTGAGGTTTATATTTTCCTTGGTCTTATTGGATACCATCGAATTTTTTTCAAGTATTTCAATAATTTGGTGTCACCTTTAACTACTCTTACTAGAAAAGGGGTAAAATTAAAATAATATGAAAAGTGTTGGTCTTGTTTTAACAAACTGAAAGGAATTCTATCATTGGATCCCATTTGTATTTTACCTAATCCTGGAAAGGGGTACATGGTTTTCTATAATTATTTTAGTGTTTTTTTGGTTGTGTTATCATGTGGGATGAACATGTGGGAGCTCAGAATTCTCATCATATTTGACCTCATGAGAAGAATTACCCCCATTCAAGATTTAGAGGTTGTTATAGTTATGAATACACTTAGGTTTTGGTGGAATTATCTTTTTAGGTAAAATTTTACAGTCTTTTCTAGCCAAAAAATTGTGAGATATATGTTTTCTCATAAATACTTCAATATTAGATAGAGGCAGTTGGTGTAATACCTTCATATATTTGAATTCAGTAACACCTATAACTTGGATAAGGGGAATGATATTTCAGACAATATTAATAGGAAAGTTTCATCACAAGATATTTTAGAATCAAAGGAAGAGTTGGACCTTAGGGATATTTTTTCTCTCTTTCATTTGGATGCTTAGAAGGATGTCTCTGACGTGGTTTTGTCTAATTTTTAGTTATCATCATCTATCCTTTAGTATGTTATGCAGAGTTAGTAACCTGATATCGTGTTCAAACTAATTTGAGAAACTCTCTATGGTGGGTATACAGTTTCTGGTAGGTCTCTCTCTTCTTCGTGTATTCTCAGTTTTGGGGATATTTTTTCATCCCAACATCTGTGAGGAGTTCAGTTTTGTTTGATTTTTGTATTTCTTCATGAGTTTTCTATTTAGGAACTATGAAGATGTATTACGATATGAGATGGTTACTATGGTGTCCAAGTATGATGAATGACATTGTTGATTGAGTGTACTTATTTTACAAACTCCAATAGATAAAGTTAGAGTACTTTAAACCTTCTAGTCTACTCCAACCTATTTCAATGCCGATTTTGAAATGGGATGAGATATCCATTGAAAGTTTTTTTAGATTAGCATTAACTCCCTTCGGAAAAAATGCTACCTGGGTGGTGATTTATCAATTGAAAAAATCATATCATTTTATTCAGATCAAAGACCACAAAAGTTAAAGGTCTATGTAAGCTATATATGTAGGAAGATGTGAGGTTACATGAGACTTCTTATTCCATTGTTAAAGATAGGGACCGAAGTTTTACTGTTAGGTTATGGAAAATTCTTCCCTGAAACACCATGTAATCCTTGTACACGCCACATATATTTACATTTCCATCCAATCTATATAATGGTGAGGACATGACATGAGTATCCAAATGTTTTAATACATCCTGTGACACTAAATGAACAATATCTACATTACATACATGTTGTTTAAAATAGGGTGACAAAGGCTATGGTTAATCTTTGAGATACATGCCACATGTGGAGTACATGTCATGTACTCACCTCAGAGTATTCTGCCTCATGTAAATCCTTCTTCAGGACTCATATTTGGGCCCATGAGTAGCCTATACTATATACTTTTTCATATGATGTGATGTAATCCATTATTTTGGTTTTAAAGATCTGAAATAAGGTTTTTTAGTTTGACACATATTTTTGGACACATGGTTGATGGAAGTGATCGATTCTTATTTCCAAAGATATGTTGGGGTCGATACTCCCCTATTGCATAAGAGAGCAGCCCCCCGTACTCTTTACTCAGGAAGAGTTGGTACTCCCCCATATTATAGAGGACATGATTCCTCTTTCTACGGATTGTAACTTATATATTATAGACCTCTACTATGGAGAATAGACTCTAAAATAGTTGTTTCTCCCTTGGTTATGGAGCATAGTAGTGAAGAGTGGTCCCCTCCACTCAGATTCCTATGAGGCTATGTGATATTCCTTGATAGGATATAGTTTCCCATAAGATGTGGCACACAGTGGTTAGGCATAGGCCCTGTACTCTTTATCTTTGTGGTTACAAAGATTATTTGACATCCATGATGGTAACTCTAGAGATTGTTCTCCCTTGGCTCTGGTGCATGGTTTCAAGGATGAGGACCACCACATGGTATTCTTATGTGTTTTCCAATGGATCGGGTTATACCAAATATACTCAAGAGGGGGGTTAATTGTGTCTTTTACAATTTATTCACGAGATCATGATCAGTCCTTTTAAATTTATTAGAAAGATTAAGCTGTGGAAAATAAATACCAAAGGACACACGATGTATCGTGGTTTGTGGAACAGAAGGCCCCTAGTCCACTCCACCAATGCTCTACTCCATGAGTTTGGTGATTTTCAATATCCGGTCCTCTTATTAATAGATTGTTCCATAATTGAGTGAAGGTAGTTGACACCTTTACAACTTTAAGGAAAAATAGATCCTTCTAGTTCATACACAGAACCAAACACATAGCTTAGTATGAGAAGCAGGTTACTCAAAGTAAAAGAGTATTTGTTCTTTGAGTACATTCTAGTTGTTCTTAACAATTTCAACAACATGCAATTGAGAGTAGAATGATCATTATATTTAGAAAATATGTTCTTCAGTTAGAATTAGTTCTGATCCGATTTAGTTTCAATAGATCATGAAATATAATTCGAAACTTTAATCAATATTCAATTCACAAAAGATATTCGATATAGAATTGGTGAATCTTCAGTGGTGTTTCTTCTTCATTAGAAAACAAAACTTTTTCATTCTTTGTAACAGCAGATTTGTAAGTCTCAGTTGTCTCTGTAAATTGTAGAAGTGAAAAACTCAAGAGGTTGATATATATTTTTAATGATTTTCCTCTATATCTATAATACAAAATAATACAGGTATATATAGAATAAATATGACCATTCTCCTTTTAAAAGTTAGATCCAAAAAATTTGTCTTTAGAATCGCCATATTCAAAAGTTTGAATAATAGAGCAGTCATAACTCCCATGAAAATTTGGCATGAAAAGCTCCTCATAAAATGATCCTCTGAATCATAAATAAATATCCTAGAATTAGTCAAATATATTTTTTAGATTCATGCTTTTAATCTGGATTGAAATCATTGAAATAATCTTCTTAAAGGTCATTGATCGATAAAATCGTAATTGAAATCTCTGACGTCCAACATAGGATTGACCTTCATAGCATTAATTCTCATGAACGTAAGGATTACAATGTAAGGTTAATGATACATACTTTTATCAGCTTCCAAACATAGGATTAATCTTTCAAAAAAGTAAGGTTTATGAACCATACTTTTCTATTCAAATCTCACACGTATGGTTGTCCATAAAATTAAGGTTGATGAACCATAATTTTAGGAAACAAACAAATCATTCCATACTCACAAAATGATCTTCTTCCATAATTTTCCAATTTCCCAAATGTAAGGTCCATTCCAAACGTATGGTTCTTCTTCCAAAAGTAATGTTCCTTCTAAAAGTAAGGTTCCTTCTAAAAATAAGGTTCCTTCCAAAAGTAAGGTTCCTTCTTTCATACATTTCTAATAACTTATGGTTTTTTTACCATACTTTTCTGATAACTATTAAAGTAAATGATGGATTCCATCCTTACGGTATGCTCTTCAATGTAGGGTATGAACAGTGTTTCCAGAACACACTCAAGTAATTTCTGAACATATAGAGCATGAAAATTGTTTCTAGAACATGCTAAAAACTATTTCCAAATACATTTCCAAATATTCCATGTGAATTAAACTCTATAATATTATCTCAAAATAGTGGAATAAATAATATTAATTTCATGAAATATACTCAAAGTAAAATTATTAGAATAACAAATACGGATATTTTGTGCATCAAAATTAATTGCATTTAGTTTTAGAATTTTTAAAAGATAAAAACAATATTTAATTTTAACAAAACAAAAAAAAAATATTGTGTTTATAATTTCTCCCCAAAATAACATCTTAAAATTTTTAAATATTTTCTCCCCAAAATAACATCTTGAAATTTTAAAATTACTTATCCCCAAAATAACATCTTAAATTTTTTAAATAATTTCTCCCCTTGAGTAAAAGGATATAAAAGTTTTAAATAAAATTTTACTTTTCCCTTTTTGTGAAAGAAAATAACATTAATTTTAAATAACCTAATATAAAATGTTGTGTTTATATTAATTTCTCCCCTTTTTTGTCATATCAAAAAGAATGATTGAGTAAGATATGACACGTTTTAATGTAGCACTGAACAAAGTAAATTATACTATTAATTGTTTATCAATATTTGAATCTAGATTTCTGGCATTCTAGCATAGAAAGGATATTAAAACAAATTAATAACAGAAACACATGGGTTGCAAATAAATTTTATTGAAAATATAATTACATGTACATTAAAGAAAACAAGGATCATGGTTTGGCTAAAAAGTATTTGGGAAATAGGTTTTAGAACCTCTGAACTATTGCCTCAATTTCTGTTAACTGATTTCTTAATATTATCATCAATTCATCTCCGAACTAGTTTATGAGATCTTCGTTTTCTTGAGTCAGAAGAAGATCTTCAATCAGATTGACTCTGAAGAACTCATGAAGCCTCTATTCCTTGTCCATAAACTGAGTTAACTTATTTGTGAACTGATTCAGCAAAGTTCTAATGCCTTGTTCACTAGAAGTCAACTGGTCTACTAGAAACTTATAATTGTCTAATAACACTATCATAAGAGAAATATTGCATTGTAATTCTTGCAACATGTCATTCATATTACTCATTACTGTGATAATGGCCTAGAATCTCTTTATCAGATCAGGTGAAGTACCTGATGTACTGGCTTCACTGGTCCTGATAGATGTAAATTGTTGCTCCATGAATGATTTAAATTATATTAAACCAGAAATCATCAGCATCTTAGACATAAACTTAGCAACATCACTTGATATTTCTTTCTTGAAAATTTCAACTTCTCCTTTTGAAACAGTACTTTATTTCAGTCTTTGAAATCTCAGATTTTCCTTTTCCAATGCTCTCCTTAGAGGTTCATTCTCAGATTCAACACTGATCAACTTTCTATATATGTCTTCCACTTCTTCATTCACATAATCAGAGGCACCCTATGCTCGATTCTCTATTTCATCTTCCTTCTAATGTAATAACACTAAGGGAAAGTGATCAGCATCTAATTTCTCTTCATCCCTTCCCTGTACTGGTTTTTCCACAAATTTTTCCACAGAGTCCTTCCTTGACTCATCCAAAGAAAAATATTCATTTAATAATTCAGTATGAACTTCAGATTTTTTTCTTGAATTTCAAAACCTTCTTCAGGTTACTCCATAAGAGCTGCATCATCATTTTCTTCCTCCAGGACTAGATTCTCTAAAATTGTTTCTTCTAGATCAACAGGAGTTTCAACCACTACTATTTCACTAGGTACTGCCTCATCCTCTATCTCTATTTCTACTTCTTCATATTACTAAGACACAATTTATTGTTTCACTTAAGGAGTCACCTCAATCTTATAAATTGTTTGTTGTGCAATGTCACGTACTGTAGATTCTCTAATAAATCTATAGCTCAGTAGCAGTTCAGTTTCTTTTTAATTTGTTTGAGTAGGCTCCTCTCTAACTTGAGCCACTCTATGCCTTATTATTTGAAGTCATTTTTGACTTTCCTCATCTATATGAGTATCAACAGTTTCAAATATGATTCTCCTTGAAACTCTTCTAACTCTCGATTCGGCTTGTCCGTCTTTTGACATTGTAGGTTGTGCTTGAGCACTCTATTCATCTTCCTCTCCTCCTACAGGCATAATCTTGCCTTTGATTGTGCTCCAAAAATAACCAATCTTTCCCAATGTTCTTGAAATTAACATGTTTATACAGTGGAATCTCACATGAGCATCCACCAGCCTTATCATATCCTTCATAAACATAATTTTGAAATGAATATTGAAAAGTGATAAAAGATCATTATCGCTTCTAGTTAGAAGCAATAACTGAGATATCTCACCATATATCTTGGAAATTTTAACATGATATCAATCATCAAGAGAAACATGATACACATGTTAGTGTATAAAATTTTCTCCATTTATGACATACGAGGTGCAATCCCTGTTTGCAGAAACTTAACTAAAATATTTTGATTCATCACCAGATCTTTCACTAGAATCTTCCTTAAATTCAATGATATAACAAAAAAACACATAATATCCTCTGAATTATGTACAATTTCACCTATATTCTTAAAATCATAGTGAGATTATATCTTATAATGGACGTTAAAAATTTGATCAATTTCCACAGAGGAAATCGAAAAGTCTTTGTCCTTGATCTTTGATATCATGGTATCTTCCTAATTTACTAGGCTAAACTGAACAGATTTAAAGAAGTGATGATGTTCTAACACATATAAAAACTTTGGGTTCTCTTCATTAAACATTTATTCTCAGTTTTGAAAATCTAGGGCTTTCTGTTGCATCAGATCTGTCTGAAATAGCCACTCTAAATCAATTACCTTTCCTTACGGTATCTTTCTTTCTATTGAAAGTTGATGCTTGGTCATGCTGGTCTCTGGCTCATCGGGCCTCTTGGTCTTTTCCATTTCTGATGTAGATTTTTGAAGATTCAAAAGGATAGGGTTTTGAAGGTTTAAGTGCGGGTAGAGAATATCGGTAAAGGTTTTTGAATTTTTGAAGGGTTTTGAGAAAATGAACGGATTTGGAAGTGGAATCGGTTTTTAACATCCTTGATTCCCATGTCATTATGCACATAGTAATTATTAGATTATTTAAAAGAAAAAACTTACTTGGAAAAAGTTTAAAATAGAACTAATGACATTTTTAAGTTAAGAAAGTAATAAATAAAATAAGAGCAAAAAACATTTTAAAATAAATAAACCAATCTCTCCTTAATAAAATAAAACCTTACAGTATGAAGTGGTTTAGAAAAAATATCAGCTAATTGAATTTCAGTGCTTACAGGCTCTAAGAATATATCCTTTTTAAGAACATGATTTCTTAGAAAATGATGTCTGATATCAATATTCCTAGTCCTAGAATGATTAATATGGTTCTTTGAAATATTTATAGCACTTGTATTATTACATTAAATATGTGTATTATTAAAATTTAGTCCAAAATCCATTGGAGTGTTTTTCATCCACAAAACTTATGCACAGAAACTGCATGCAGATACATATTCTGCCTCGGCTATTGATAGGGAAACTGAGTGTTGTTTCTTACTATACCATGACACTAAGTATTTTCTTAAAAAGTGACAATTCCCTAAGGTTATTTTTTATCTAATATATAACTTCTAAAATCTGCATCTGAATATTAAATTAAATAAAAATAATGTGTTTTTTGGAAAGAGAAGAGATTGAATAATAGTTCCCTTTAGATATCTAAAAATTCTTTTGACAGCACTTCGGTGAGATTCTTTAGGATCAAATTGAAATCTAGAAAAAAGACATAGTGAGTACATTATATATGGCTTGCTTGCAGTAACATATAATAAACTACCAATCATACCTCTACATAACTTGTTTTCAACTAATTTTCTAGTTTCATCCAACTCTTGTTTTATATTATTGCACATAGGGGTAGTATATGTCTTAAGTCCAAATCTCTTCAGTAAATTAGTAACTTATTTTATTTTATTTAAAACATTTCCCTAATATTTTTGATTAATTTGAAGTCCTAAAAAGAAATTTAATTCTCCCATCATGCTCATTTCAAATTATTTTTACATTAAATTTGAAAAATCATGACAATGTTTTGAATTTGATGATCCAAAATTTACATCATAAACATAAATTTGAACCAAAAAAACATTATAATCTATCGTTTTCTTAAAAATTGTTGGATCTGTCATTTCAATAGTAAAATAATTTTTTAAAAGAAAATAACTTAATCTATCATAACAAGATCTAGGTACTTGTTTAAGTCCATAATGAGCTTTAGTAAGTTTAAAAATAGAATCTGGTTATTTGGAATTTTCAAAACAAGGAGGTTACTCAACATAAACATCCTCCATTAAATAAACATTTAAAAAGGTAGACTTAACATCTATATAGAATAATTTAAAATTCATATGAGATTCATATGCTAAAATAATTCTAATGAATTCTAATCTAGCTACAAGTGAAAAGGTCTCATCATAATCTATAAATTATTTCTAATTATATCCCTTAGCTACTAGTATTTATTTATATCTAGTTATTATTCCTTGATCATCTAGTTTATTTCTAAAGACCCATTTGGTTCTTATAACTGGATAGTTCTGAGGTCTTTCAACTAAATTCCAAACTTCATTTCTATTGAACTAGTTTAGTTATTCTTACATTTATATCATCTAATTTTCATCAACTAAGTCTTCTTCTAAAGTCTTGGGTTATAATAAGGATATAAAGGCAGATAATTAGACAAGATTTTTGACATTTATTCTAGTTTTTATTCTAGTGTCTAGGTCTCCTATAACAGTTTCTAAAGGGTGATTCTTTAGGGTTCTAGACTGTCTAGGTAGTACACTATTAGATTCTTCAATTTCATGTCCTTAGGAACTGGATTTAATTTAATTTATATCTTTTTCAAAATCATCTTTCATGTTTTCAAGTCTCAAGTTATCATTAGTGGAAGATTCATCAATTTGGTCTTTCCTTTTCTCAAAGGGATCAGATTCATCAAATTTCACATGAATTGATTCTTCAACAATCCTTGACTTTTTTTATAAAAACTCTATAAGATTTGGAAGTAGGATAATATCCTAAGAAAATGCATTCATTATATTTTGGATCAAACTAATCAAGATTTTCCTTGGTGTTTAAGATGTAAACATTTAATCCAGAAACATTAATGTAATTTACTATAGGTTTTTTGTTATTCCATAGTTCATAGGGTGTCTATTTGAGAATAGGTCTAATTAAAACTCTATTTATTACATAACAGGTTGTTCTGATAGTTTTTACCCAGATATAGGTTGGAAGTCTGTATTCATTTAGAATAGTCTTAGCCATTTCATGAATAGTCCTATTTCTTCTTTCAACAATTCCATTTTGTTGAGGTGTTTTTGGTGCTGAGAAGGTGTGTTTAATACCCATATTTGAGAAAAAGGAATTAAATTATTGATTCTGAAATTCTACACTATGATCACTTCTTAATGAAATTATTTTAAAAACTCATTCATTTTGAATAGCTTGGAAAAACATTAAAATATAGTAAAAGTTTCATTTTTTATTTTAAGAACATAAATCCAGGTAAATCTAGAATAGTCGTCAACTAAAAAATATTCATATAATTTACTGGCCAAGATTTTTACCCTTTAAGGTCCAAATATATCCATATGGATAAGTTCTTGAGGTTGAGATGTAGAAACTTTGTTAATATATTTTAAGGTTGATTTGTGCTGGTTTACAAGTTGACATGCATCACATAATCTATCACTTTCAAATTTGAGACTAGAAAAATCAGAAACTAGTTGTTTCTTAGATAACTTATTTAAAGTATATATATTGCAATGTTTAAGTCTTGTATGCCAGATCCATGATTTATTTATCTTAGCAGTTAAGCAGTTTACTTTTTATTTACATGGGTAATTTAAATCCAGGGTATAAAAATTATCAGTTCTAGGTGCTCTAAATATAAGAAATTTATCTTTGAAAATAGAACATAAATTGTTAGAAAAATCAACAACATAACCATCATCACAGAGTTGAGAGATACTTATCAGTTTGTGTTCCAATCCTTGTACATAGAGTACTTTATTGATTGATACAGCTTCTGGATCTCTAACTATTCCAATGCCAATAATCTTGCATTTGGCATTATCACCAAATGTGACTAGACCTCCATTATTTTGACTTACAGTTCTAAAATTTGATTAGCTTCCACTCATATGCCTATACAATCCATTATCCATGCACTATATTTCATTTTTGGTTTCTCTGACCTACTTCCTCATCAGTTTCTTCCATAAAGCACATATTGGCTTTCAAGTTTGATTCCTTTTTTCTGAATCAGACTCTGATGAGTTTTTGGAGTCCTCAGATACACTCTAAGTAGCTTTCATTTCCTTATTCTCTTTTTTCTCATAATGATTTCTCTTAAATAATTTCATCTTCCTATCATCCTTTAATTGTGGATAGTCAGGTCTGATACAACCAAGTTTCTTGCACTCATAACATCTAACTTCCTTCTACTTATTTTTTAAAAGACATTCTAAAACCTTTTCTATTTCAATAAAACTTACTAAATTTTCAAGCAATCTATGCCAGTTACACATCTTAATTTCATGAATCCAAACTTTCTAATTTCACCTTTATTTCCTTTTTCCTCAGCTTTATGCTTTTACTTTGAGATGAAACCATTATGGCATTGTCTTCTCACTTGATCGGAACTATATGCTCATTTTCTTCATCTTGAATCTCAGCCTCATACATCATTAAAGGTCCAATGAACTCTTTCATTGTTAAATATTAGATAGGAGATGATTGTCTAATATCAGCATAAATTCCATTCCATCTTGGTGGTAGTACTCTAGTACTTTAAGAGATTTATCAGCTTGTTTAATAGGATTTCCCAAAGCACTGATGTAGTTGAAAATATATTTCAACCTTCCATTCATTTGGGTGACGCTTTCTCTTTCAAACATCCTGAATGTATCAAATTTGAGTTTAGTAGTAGCATACCTCATCTGTCTAATATTTTTAGTTCCTTCATAAGCAATTGCAATAGTAGGCCACATTTCATAAGTTGTTGGGCACTGAGATAATCTGTTGAATTCATCTGGTCCAAGACCATAGATGATAGAATTCATGGCTTTTGAGTTGGTGTCATACTCTTCTTAGTTATCAGCACACCATGTTTTAGGTCTCTCTGGAATCACATAGGGAGTTATAATTTTTTAAATAGTCTTTGTATCCAAGGTTCTTTAAATAAATGATCATCCTTGATTTCTAGCATCCATAATTTTTACCGTTGAAGTAGGGAGCTCGAACCATTGACATGGTCTCTCGTGTATCAGCCATTGTGCTGATGTATAATCCCAAAACATTCAGCTTGTTATTGCTTTGACAAAAGGTCCACCTTTGATACCAATTGTTGGATCGGGTTATACCATATATACACAAGAGGGGGTGAATTGTGCCTTTTACAATTTCTTTGTGAGATCATGATCAGTCCTTTTAACTTTATCAGAAATATTAAACAGTGGAAAATAAATAGAAAAGGACACACGATGTATAGTGGTTCAGGAAACAGAAGGCCCTTAGTCTACTCCACCAACGCTCTACTCCACAAGCTTGGTGATTTTCACTATATGGTCCTCTTATCAACAGACCGTTCCACAATTGAGTGCGGGTAGTTGACACCTTTACTACTTTAAGGAAAAACAGTGCCTTATGGTTCTTATACAGAACTGAACCCATGGCATAGTATGATAAGCTTGTTACTCAAAGTAGAAGACTATTTGTTCTTTGAAATACTTTCCAGTTGTTCTTCACAATTGCAACAGCACACAATTGACAGTAGAATGATTGTTGTCTTCAGAAAATATGTTCTTTAGATAGAAGTTGTTCTTAGACGATCCAGTTATAGTAGCTCTTGAAATATAATTCACAACTTTAATGAATAGTCAATTCACAAAAGATATTCGATGTAGAATTGGTGAATCATCAATATTGTTTCTTCTTCATCAGAAAATAGAACATTGTCGTTCTTCGTAATAGTAGATCTGTAAGTCTCGATTATCTCTGTAAATTTTAGCAATGAAAAAATCAAGAGCTTGTTATATATATTTGATGATTCGCCTCTGTATCTATAATACAAAATAAATAGGTATATATAGATTAAAGACGATCGTTCTCCTTTTAAAATTTAGATCCACAAAAGTCGCCTTTAGAATCTTAATATACAAACCTTTGAATAACAGAGCAATCGTGACTCCCCATAAAATTTGGAATGCAAATGTCATCTTAAAATGATCCTCTAAATCATAAATAAACAGCTTTGAATTAGTCAAAGTCAAATTTTAGATTCAGGCTTTTAATCTTGCTTGAAATCAGCCAAATAATCCACTTAAAGACCATTTCTCGATAAAATCGTAATTGAAATATCCAATTTCAAACATAGGATTGAACTTCATAGAATTCATTCTCATGAACGTAAGGTTCAAAACATATGGTTGGTCTCAAATTTAAGGTTAATGATCCATAATTTTCTCAGCTTCCAAATGTAAGGTTGATCATTCACAAAAGTAAGGTTGATGAACCATGCTTTTCTCTTCAACTCTCAAATGTATGGTTGTTCAAAAAAGTAAGGTTAATGAACCATACTTTTAAGAAACAAACATATCATTCCATACTCACATAATGATCTTCTTCCATAATTTTCTGATTTCTCAAATGTAAGGTTGCTTCCAATCCTAGGGTTCTTCTTATAAAAGTAATGTTCCTTCCAAAAGTAAGGATCCTTCTAAAAATAATGTTCCTTCCAAAAGTAAGGTTCCTTATTTCAAAACTTTCTGATAATGTATGGTTACTTGACCATACTTTTCTAATAACCTGTAAAGTAAATGATGGATTCCATCCTTAAGCTACACTCTTCAATGTAGGGTATGAATAGTGTTTCCAGAACACGCTCAAGTAATTTACAATCATGTAGAACATGAACAGTGTTTCCAAAACACGCTAAAAACAATTTCTGAATAATTTTCCAAATATTCCACATGAATTAAATGCTTTAATATTATCACTAAATAGATAAATAAATAATATTAATTTCCTGAAATATACTCAAAGTAAAATTATGAGAATAACATATCAGGATATTTTTGAGCATCAAAATCATCATAAAGAGATAGAGTATTGTTATCAATAGTCTCTCCCAGATAAAATTATGTACTGTTGAAAATAACACTTTCTCAAAATTTTCAAGTGGCTCTCGACACTAGAGACTTACCTTTGGATATATATATATGGTGACTCATCATTCTTATCTTGGTTGTTGAGATAGTGATTCACTTTCTCTGTCATTTAGGTTTCTTTATGATAATATCTGTTGGGTTTATCTTTACCCTATTTCTTATGGGTTGAGCTAACTATTGTGTCTTTTTATTGATCCCTTTTTTTATGGTGCCTTCATAATATATTTATATTCACCCATTAATGAGATTTTCCCATATATGAGGTGTCTTGTGTAGAAGATAGGCACATCAAAGGTGATATAGTGGGACCTAGTTTTATTAAAGTTTAGTGGCATTTTGTGTTAACTATGTTTGGTGGCCATCCTTAGAGATTGTGACTAAAGATCTCTTTATTCTCTCTCTTACCAGTTATTGATAGTTTGGGAACTCATTTTCTATTAGGGCATGTATTTTTCTCCTTTCTAATTTTATACTACACTTTTGTACTATATTTATTTCCTAGAGGTTATGGAATTCATGATTACCTCTATATAATCAGACTTTCTTGTATCTATATACTCTTCCATGCATGGGTTATGTGTGTTCATACATAAACATATGATAAGGCATCATGTATTCATTATTTCCAACTCATTTCTTGTCTCTATACCCAATACTATTATAGGTGAGCTTGGATAGTCTCGCTCAACATACCACTAGAAAGGTGGGCCCCAGTGGTTCATGTCATGAAATTAACCCCACCAAGTATTTCAGATAGTTCCACCTCCAAAATATAATTTTTCCATGGTGAAAACACTACCCTTTTTTAGAATATACATTCTTAGTTTTAGTATTTGGTGTGGAATCTCCATGGCCTCTCTTCTTCTCCTTATAGAAAATATATTTAACCTCTTCTTTTTATGTCGTAATCATGGAATGAAACTAGACCTCTTATGTTCTTCTTTTAAATACTTAAAATATTGAATATTTCAGGTAAAAAATGGACTCATTCAAGTTTTATTTCATAATAAATTTTCAAAACCATTCTAGTAGTAATTTTAGAATGAAATATATTTATAGATCAAGCATAAGAGGTTTTCATGGTCACATAAAATAATTTACATACCCAATAATATTGAGAACATGGATAGATATTTTAATTATATTACTCTAAAAGAGTACTTTTAAAACTTCATATATCTCATGTCTAATTTATTATTTGTGAAGACTTTTCAGGTTTTCTATCATCCTAAAAGCCATCATATTCTCCTAATGATTTTATATCTTATGATTGATAAAAATAATAATCAATATATATATGTATATATATATATCCAAAAACATTATTAGGATTACTGAAAGATAATCGCTCTTCTTTAACAGTTTTATCTGTATAAGGTTTCCCATGAAGTTTATTCTCTAACACATAGAAATTTCATTCTAACTTGAGAACTATTCTCATATTCCTATACTATCCTACAAATTTTATTCCATTAATATTCTCATTTTCCAATGTGGATCTCAAATTCGTATTTGATGATGATTTTTCTATTTTATCTATAATTAAAAAATATTTATAAGAGTATCATGTTTTTTATTCAATTAATATGGAATTTTATTAAACTTTCTCTTAATAAATTAATAAGCACTTTAAATTATATGATATCCATCACTAATCCAAGATACGTATTTCATGATGAATTTTCCTTCATAATCTGGTAACATAATCCAACTATTTTCAAATCATTTTAAACATTTCATATATTACCCTTTCATATTTTAGAATACAAAACCATACATAACCTATCACATGTATAAACTCTACTCTATTCCTATGGTATCCTAAACTTTAGGGAATCCAAAATAATTTTAACACATAGAATATTTAAAATATATATACTTATTCTAATTAAAGTCACCCATGAATTTCTTTCATAACAAAAGATAATCCATGGGCACCCAAATTTGGAATGAACCTATCTAGTTGGATGATTGAGGTATTGAAAAATATTAATTTTGAAGGAATTTAAAACTAATTAATTTATGGGGTTTGAAGTCACACTATTTTATCTACTATATTATTTTTACATGTATGCATTATAATAAAAATTTAGTTTTTGAATATTAATTCCATCCACTAAATAAATATGTGTATACTTTTTTGATGTGTAACATTTTACACAACCCATAACTTGTGTTACTAACGCAAATTAAAAGTTAACAACATTTATACTTATCCAAATTCACTAAATGCATAATTTATA
The DNA here is from genome assembly GCA_963277665.1 of Viscum album. Classification (NCBI taxonomy): domain Eukaryota; kingdom Viridiplantae; phylum Streptophyta; class Magnoliopsida; order Santalales; family Viscaceae; genus Viscum; species Viscum album. Next base: position 1,254,194,337 of record OY728131.1, on the reverse strand, counting down.
AGAAACCCATTTATTTAAGGGCTTATAATCCTAAAAAAATCTTATATACCCATAAGATTAGGCATGTTGTGACAGATAGATAACCCCTCTTTCTTAATCAAAGCTTAAGATATCATACAAGTAAGAAATATGACCACATATCACTCTAACAATGGTTCTTTTCTCAATAGGGACTTCAATTCCATCACATTTCTAACATATGTATAAAATATAATTAAATTATTAATTCAATATCATAACTTAATATAGTCCAAATTCAGTGTAAACGAATACTAAATCATTATTATACATAGCATATAACTATTTAAATATATGTACAATAATTTAAATATTTAGATTAAATGAATTTAAACTAAATCATACATCAATTTATTGTATAAAAATTAGTATCTATGAAAAATCATGGGAATAACACTAAATAAGTAAGAAATTCATATATTTAGACTTAGGATAAAAATTTATGAACAGTATATAAATGAGGAAAATTGTAAACACTTTATAATTTTGGAATTCTCTTATATACATTCCTTAACATAAATAAAAATGTAATTTATCATATATATTCTAATATGAAATCTTTATGTTGTCAATTTTCATGGAATTTAATATGATATACATTATGAAAAAATTTCCAATAATACAAATGTTCATATATTATGTAAATATTATGAAAAATTTAAATGTCTCATGTTTTATTTTATTTAAACATATGATCAAATCAACCATAACATCTTTTTTAGGGTTTAAATAATTTTCCAAATAAGTCCATTCAACATAAACATTATATATTATCATTTATGAAAAAATAAACAATAAATATAAACACTTAAATATTTTATATATTTAAAATTTTATAAACATTTTATAAATCATTAACCATATAAATTTACTTTAAACCAAGATCAAATATACTAAAAAATTAGATGTCCTATACTGGTGAAGGTTTTTGAGAATTTCCACAAAAATTAGTTATTTCTATCTTTATAATTATACCAACCATAACCTATTGTGATGTTTACCATTATAAGGTAATCCCCATAGTGACAAATATTACTAAGGGTAAACCATGGTCATTTTTCCTTCCACTGAATAATTTCACATTAATGGTCAAACCATAACCCATAGCTGTTCTAAAATCTATTTTAAAAAAACTATATCTTGGTGACCTTATTTATGTCAGGGTGGTCTTATGGAATCATATTCCATATTAAACATAATTATTCCAATTTTCATATATAATATTTAGTTTTTATTCTATAGTTAAACCATAAACAATGCATATCCTTAGTCTACTAAGATATGGTGATTATCATCATTGAGATTAACCATGACATGTTAACCAGTACTACAAGATATGGTCAAATCAGAAAATGATGTTCTATTTTTGTGATGATTTTCTATTAAAAATTTTTCTTAAACTATATCATGGTCATATAAAAGTTATTAAAACCAAAACTATTTTACATAACATGTATACAATGCTTCTAAGAATATTGAACAACCATGTCTATTTTGATAATAGCACATAATAAAAACTGTATTTATCATTTTTTTGCTTCTTAATTCATTCGATGAATAAAAAAATGATATAGAAGTGGATTTTATACCAATTTTGTGTTTTTTAGTGGATAACACTAATCCAATAAATGTGGTAAACAATAAAGATCACTGATTAAACCATAATATCTTTCTATTTGTATTTGATCAAATAAAATAAATGAAAATTGTTATAACTTTTCTCTGATGATTTTAATTTTAAAAAGAGTTTTCTTAAATTCTTAATAGTGATCATTATGAAGCAACCAATGGAGTCATTCCTCCGAGGGTATCCCCGGTATGGATGAATCTTCCAATGCTTGGGATGGATTTTTTATTCCTTATAGGTTTGTTAAACCTTGGAGTTTAGCGAGGAGGGAGAGAGAGATGGAGGTGGTTTGGCTTGAAGCGATTACCAATTATAGTATAATGACCATAACTTTTACAAATTAAAATTCTCTTTTGAATGAATAAATTCATTATTAAAAAAAATATAGAAAAAACATGAACTACTTTGGATATTTTAGACCATTATAAGTTATACCCTATCATATTTAAAAGACAGTTAAGCATCATAACTGTTGACAATGTAGTATTAGTATAGGGAACATTTTGATTAGTAAATTAAGGGTTATGAACAAGTCCAATTGACATAGACAGATGAATCAATGGCCACAGCTAGTAGGATCACACCCTGTGAAGCTCATTTATTATAGATTCCAAGGAAATGTAATCATGAGGCATTTACCAAGAACAAGGCCAAGCTTAGATTTAAGAAATAAAGTATGAGTGATACCATTTATAGGTTATGTTTAAGCCTATCAAGTTCACGGATCAAACCTTGTTCGGAGAACCACCCCAAGAGAATGTCACTATCACAATACTTACCTTTAAGTTATTTAATGGTTCAATACGGTTTTATTTATCTAGACCCTAACAGTATGAATTTTTATATTTTTATTTTTAATAAAAAAATTATTATATTTATTCTCTTTTATTATTACTTTTTAAATGATTAAATACTAAGTCTGATAAAAAAAATATATTTTAATATAATAAAATATAAAATATATATTAGGATAAATATATAGTTTTTATTAGGGAACTATTTTTGATGAATTTGATAATTTTTGAAATAAATGTTATTTAAATAAAAAATAATATTAATTTAAATATAAATGATAATATAATTCTATCAAGTAAAATGTGATTTTTTAAAGGGTGAGAAAATAGTTATTGTCAAAAACTTGTATTTTTAAATAAATAAGGTTTTTTCATTAAAATTATCAATTCTAAACTTTTAAAACAAATTATAAAATAAAAAATAATTTTGAAATCATTACACTTAAATTATTTAGTGGTAAATTTTTCATAATTTTCAGAGGTAGTAAGATTTTTTGGTAAAAAGTAAATACGATATAAATATAACATATGTATTGTGGAATAATAAAATCCCAAAACTGATGTAATAAACTCTATAAAGAATATCCATGACCAAAACTATGTTTCCCCTTTATTATAATGTGTTTCCGAAGTTATTTTATATTTTTACATACCCTTAATGAATCCTCAAAAACCTATATTATATTTTAAGGATTTAAAATCAATTATTTAAAAAAATGACTCACTTCCACAACACCATGGATATTATTTTAATGAGATCGATTATTAACCGCATAAAAAAATCTAGCCCTATTTTTAAGAAACCATGGGAAAACTAATGGTATAGTTTGTGGTTTTGATAAATTTATTATATATAGTCCAAAACCTAAGTTTAGAAACTAATAAAGAACCATCTTCTCTTTTTATATATAAACCCTCCCATACTCACATTCCACTCCATTAAAAACCCTTGTTTAATTATTTTACTCTTTCCTTCCCTCTTAATATCCCTCCCTAGGTTTTACCAACATCTTAAGAATCTCCTACCAAGATTTTATAAGTGCCCTCTCAAGGCAATGGATCCTCTCCTTGTTCTATTTATTCAAGAGAATTATTTATATTATGCCTCTTAATTTATAATTTTCATGTTTATATATGTTTCTAACATCCCTAATACTTTCCACGTTATTTCCATGTTATTATATTCCCATTTCACTCCCATTAAACCCTTCTATAAATCATTACATCCCCCCGTTATGGTATCAAAATTATACTACGATTTTTCATACCAAACAATTGTGTAGAGAATACCCATCCCAATTTACACTCAAGGGTATTAACCTAGATGTATCTACACATAATTTGATGGGTAATTTAATTTTTGTAACCCGCATTACATAGTCATGGGATTAAAAGGCATGAAATACATCCTTATGTTTTCTGATCTATGTGGCACACTTATGTATGTGCATGATATGAATATAACGAGTAGTCCCAAAATTATATAGCCTTCTAATGCATTAGGTAATTTTTTTTCCTCATGAGACATTATATATGGGATTTTTCAATGAACCTAATTCATGTGGGAGACTCTATCCTCCATGTTATATACTATTAGTAGTTATCCTTGACTTGTGATTATGTCATGTTTTATATCGTTTCCATATTCCTATGTTGAAGCCATGTTATCATTATATAACATAATTTAATGTTTATGTTTATGATAATCTCCCATTTTATGTCTTGTTGATATTCCTATTAACTTACATGTATTACTTTCTTCATGTTATACTTTTATCATTCCCTTACTATTCTTTATATCTCAACACTTTCTTAAATACTTCCCTAGGTTATCTTATATAGTTTTAGAAGATTAGGGAAATTAAGGATATATTGTGAATTTTTTGTATACTTTATTATATTTCTATTTCATGTTTTTATGCAATATACCTAATTACCCAAATATAATAGGCCTTGTGATATTCTCGGGTTTTATTAAGTGTATCTTTATATAATAAATCATGAAAAAAATGTATTAAAGATATTGGTTTTCATATATAGGATTCACATGAATCCAAAATTAGGATCCTCGTTATTTAGTCCATACAAATACACTCTAATGATATAAAATGAACAAATACTTAAATAGAAACATTTCAAACAATCTCATGAGTTTTCATTCTTTGTAACATATGACTCTTCATTTTAAAATTAGTTTTTTAACATTTAAACAATTAATTTGAACCTTAAAAATCCTAAAAATATCACCATATGATAGTCAAACTAATGTATTATTTATGGAATGAAATATCAATATTGGGCCACACAGTAACATCTCGGACCTTCCCACTCAATTGGTAACTAGGCCAGAGGACCAAATGACCTTAGGTGCTCCTCCCCATATACTATAGTATACCAACTAGCATCGAGTGCTGTTAGTGATACCATGGGGAATTTATACCTTCTAGTAAAAAAATATTTAGAATTTAGTGGAAGTAGAATAAAATGAATCATCCTAATATCTAAAAGAATAAAAAAGGAACCATTATATATGAGTATCTAGAAAATATAAAATATAATATAACAATATTTAACAAAATGATTCATTTAAATGACACACAAGCCAGGAAGACATTAAAACGGTCTCTTCTATATTGATCATGTAAAACTAAAACCAAAATAAATAAAACTAAAAATAACCACAATCTTGTTCTAATTCATGATCTGGTCTCATCTCTATACTTCATCCAAAATATCCATCTCATCTATCCAACACCAAACCACAACCTATCAGGATTCATGAAGCTAGTTTTATATTCAAATAATATCTTTGGATGGTTCATTTAGTATAAGATAGGTTTCACGGGATGGTTGGATAGTGACATCATATAATCCATGATGTGGTATTTTGGTCAAAAAAATCAACTTTCACTTGTGATGGGAAAAAATCTAGTTTAGTGGAAGGGTCTATGAAATAATTTTGGTTGGATAAAAATGGGTGGCACTTTCTTCTACAAGAAGACAGTGGTCATGTTAAGGAATTCTACAATGGATCATTAGTCATATCAATCCAATGAAAGGAAATCAATGAAATTTAGAGATTTTTCTATTGGGAGACAGGCTCAAGTTCTCTATAATTAATAGTTTGGACAAAATACACACATAGATTTTTATCATTATTCTTTATTGATATATGTTCATAACAAGTCATAAGTATTTCAAAACACTTTTATCTTTGAAATAAATAATAAACATACTTAAGTTTTCTCCTATGCACATAGAATGTAATGTCTAAACCATGTAAAATAAAAGTGTCCTTATACTTTGTTATTTTTCACTTAATTATAAACTTGTGTGTGTGTTTTCTAAATTTGGTACGTTAAGTTTAGTGATTTAGAGTGTTATAAATATACCTCTAAGTTATAGTGCACTAACCTCAGCAGAGGTGATGTTTCATTTTGTGTGATGTCTGATGATTGAGGTTATGAAGGATTTAATATTCATGTTCCCTTGAAGTAACTATTTATAGACTCATAGATTCTATTTTCTCTCTTTCCCAATAATAGGAATCAAATATCCAATTCAAGTCTCAGGTACACTCATAGAATACATGTGTATCATTATTCTTTCTTTGGTGACATTTTTTTAGTAGGATTTTAATATTAGGGGGTGGTAAGGCATCTAATGATGGTATGTTTTAGGTTAATAAGTTCAATGGAACAGAATATGTCTTCTAGAGTATATAGATTTAATATTAACTAGATTAAAAGGATATAGAAGTTTAACTAAATGGAAACAAACTAGAGAATGTGGATAAAGTTAAATTAGATCTATTAGATCATAAGTCACATTTAATTATTATGGTTTCTTTGGAAAAGAATTTTTACTTCAATATATGGAAAAAAGAAAACTACAGCTGAGATGATAAAGGATATGTGAGTCATGTATAAAAAACATACTACTTTGAATAAAGATTTCAAGATATGGAGGTGTCTCAGAAATATTTTTCAGAAGGTGGACCAATGGAAGACCATGTTAATGATTTCAACATGAACAGGATCCATCTTGACTCATTGAACATAAATTTCACTAAATATGACTTAGTGTTACTTTTCTTTCATCACAACCAGATATTTGGGATGTGATTGATACTATTGTTAGTAATTCATGCATTAAATATGGTTTAGTGTTTTATCATTTCAAGAAGATAATCCTGAATGAGTATCTTATATAAAGGGAAGTTCAAGAACCAATTAGAAATTCATTGTTTATAGAAGGTAGAGGATGGTCACCCAATGAGAAGATAAGTCATAAGAAAGTGTAATATAATTCCAAAGATAGGAGTAAAGGTAAATCTAATAGACAAAGCCTCATAAGTTGGAATTATAGGGAAAAGGAATCCTCCTAAGAGGGATTGTAAGAGTTGTAGGATAAATTTTTAAAGTGAATATTTTAGAAGTTTTACTTCCATAAATTCAACGGAAGGTAATAGTGGATTTTTATTGAGTTAAATGTTTCAATATAATCATGGGTAATTGATTAAGAGGGCTCATTTCATTCCATAGTGGAGTATGGGTGTAAGGTAAATTATGTACCCAGAAGATTCTTCAAGGTTTACATGGTGGATGGTGAGGCACTTAAATTTTTTTGAAATGGTGACGATAATATCTAGATACCAAATGGGAGTTTCCTAAAGTTAATGGATGTTTGACACATCTCAGGGTTTTGGAAAAAAAATTATTTCCATTTGATAGTTGGATAAATAAGGTTATGGGATCAACTATGAAAATGGAGTATGGAATATTACTTTTTGTTCCATGATGGTAGATATAGGAGTAAAGGAAAGGACCTTATATTTGACCATAAGGTCATATGGCTTAATGATATTTAGACTAAAACTTTCTAGAAGTATGGAGTTGTGGAATAATTTACTTGTTCATCTCAATGTGAATAATGAAAAATTTTTTGTAAAAAAACGTGTATTAAAGCTTTATCATACTGACATTGGTTGTCTTGAAAGTTTTATACTCTTTAAGAAGAGGAGAGATACATTTAATGTGATCTTCCATGGTTCAATCGCATGGAGTACCACTTTACATTATCATGTTTATTGATGATGAAACTATAAATGTGTGGTTATACATCTTTAGACACAAGTAAGATGTGTTTTTTCAGTCATTCATGGTATATCCATAGTGGAAATGGAAGTCAGATGGAAGATAAAATGTATATGATCTGATTATATAGGAGAATATAGTGAAATGGGTTTTAATAATAGTTTCTGAAATATAGTAATTATAATAATGAAAACTATACCTCAAATTCCATAATAAAATTTTTTAGTTAAAATGACAAATATAATATTAATCATGAAGGCACATAGCCTGATATTTCACTCTGATATGTGCAAATATATTTATGAAAAAACTCTAAATTATGAGGCATAATTTGTTTCAAAAATTCCATTATAACCTATAGGGAAATATATTTTTGAGAATTTATGTTCTAATTAATCATTAGAAATTATTCACCTAAATTTTTTTAAAATCCTAACATATATCCATATTGATCCTAATAAAATGGGTAAGCTCAATGTTAAGTCTTAGGCTTGCTAATTTATAGGATATTGTGACAAGGGATTTGGATTTCATCTATGATATAATGATCATTATAAAAAATTCATAAAAATGAATGTTCTCTTTAATGAGAGGGAATTATACAAATACCAAAACTTAACAGAGGATAAAATTGTGGGATATGAATCAATATTCTATGTTCAAGTTAATCTATATGAAAACTATGGATACAAAAAAAAATGGACGGTTTAGATGACGGAATTGATTTTTTTGGGAATTAAGTCAGTGGAAGATGTACCTGAATTCTCCAGGGAAATAGAGGCATTAGTTAGTGCTTAGAAAGTTTGGATACCAGAAGTTACAGTAACAAAAATAGCAATTCCAGTGATAACATAATCACAGGTTAAGTTTATTAGGTGTTCTAGTGTTATAAAACTTGTATATATGTATAGTAGTGACTTACACTACTTACGTATAATATATGGGGGAGAACCTAAAATACCAGAATAAGAGGATAAGCTCAGTGACACTATAAAGTGGGAGTTAGATATAAAATAGGAATTGGATTCATTATATTCCAATGATACATTGGAGATAATGACTTTACCAAAAGGTAATAAAGTTCTATAAAGTAAGTGGGTCCTTTGATTAAAATAAGAATTTAATGAAAGTAAGCTTACATGGATTGGATAGGGGTGAATTGAATCTGAGAGAAGGAAGTTATTGATTTATTAAGAATATTTTCATCAGTTTTTTAATATGTTGCCATCTAGAAAGTATTATGTACATTTATCGCTAGTTGTTTGTACTTATAAAAAATGAATATAAAATCCATGTTCCATTATGGTAATTTATAGAAAGACATTTAAATGAAGAAACCATTGGGATTTGGGTATGATTGAAAGGAATTAGTGTGTAAACTTAAATGTAGTCTCTATGGCTTGTAACAGGTACCATGAATATGAAATTAGAAATTTGATGCATTTGTGATTGAAATGGGCTTCATGAGAAGAAACTCTGATGATAGTTATTATCCAAAATTATGTAAGGATGATTAATTTATAATAATAATCCTTTATATTGATTATATTCTTTTTATAGGACCATACATTCAATGGATAAAGGGACTAAAATGTGAGTAGCTAAAATTTTCAAAAAGAATGATCTTGGAATAAATAAGAAGATTATTTGGATGATTATTTTAAGATATGAGGAATTTTAAAGTTTTGTTTTGACTCAAATTGATTACATATATAATCTCAAAAGGAAGTTTTTAATGTTTTGAGGTATGGTAGTTTCAAAACCTTTGGCTAGACATTCCAAACAATCTATGGAGAAAGCATCATGATTGAAAGATAAGGATAGATACATGGATAAATTTTATTTTTATTTTTATATTAATAAGATTGATGTATGTTTTGGTATGAAATTACATGAACGTTACTTATTTAGTGGGTTTCTCCATCTAGTACATGGAAAATTTGAGCAAAGTACAATGAGAATTCAATAAATAGATTATTAGTTATCACAAAATCATATAAGATATAGATTTTTTATTTGAGTTATCTAAACCATTTTATTGATATATATATTCTAACTTCATAGGGGATTTTTATACTCATAAATTTATAATAAACTATGTGTTTACATTCAAAGGGATAGCAGTTAGCTAAATGCAAAGGCTTCAAGTGGTGTTTACACTACATAACATAAAATTTGAATATGTTGCAGTAATAGAAGTGGTGAAGGAGTTGGTTTAGTTGAGTCTTTTTTTTTTGAAACTTGGAAAGGGGTGGGAAAGTGGGATACTATACTAAAATATATTTTAGTACGCTTAGAAAAAATATATTTTTTCTCTCAATTACTAAAAATATTTATCTCAAATACCATTAAATTCAAAAGTTTTTTTGAAGTTAGATCTGTAAGAGATAGCTAGGAAGAATAATCCAAATGATATGTTCACTAAGGTATTGGTCTAGTAATTTTTAAGGAAACATTATACCTTAGTGGGAATAGGGTGAATGGAAGGTGCTGGAGAGTACTATAATATTGAATGAGAGTGTATGTTTGAAACTGACTAAGTGTTCTGGAGGTTTCTATAATTCCTTGAATTTTTTTTCAAATGGGAAATTCTTAAGAGTTTTGAATCCAGTTTAATTTTCTATTCCAATATCTAAATGGTTTATTTACTGGAATATGGGTGGAATTGGATGATTTCATAGAAGTAGTGAAAAATTCAGGCAGTGGTAGGTTGGTTTTAGTTTGGCTAGATTCTACTAGTGATGTGTAGATTGGTCGGTTCAATGGAAGGGGTTGTGCAAGTGGTTCAGTTGGATGGAAATATGTGGAAATTTATTTAACCAGAAGTATGTGGTAAAATTGAATAATCCAATAGGGGATTGATAGTCATATTAGTAAAATAGAAGGAATCCCATGAAATTTGTAGACCATTTCAACTGAGATATCAGTTGAAATTATCTATAAAAAAGTGGTGGGACCATATAAACACGTGGATTGTGATCATTTATATTTAGTGATATATACATATTCCAACTCACGGTTATTATTGAACTATTGAATCTTTAAAATAAGTAATAAAAATGTAGTAGTGTGTATTCCATGGATGTCATATGAATTTATAAACCACTTAAAATCAAAATTTCATTTCACTTTAGAGTTTTTCTCTTAATTAAATGCTTCTATGTGTGTGAAAAAATTGGTGGCATTAGTAAGTTGATTTATAGTACTATCAAGATAAATATATTTTGGTATACTAATCTTGGTGGATGAGGTATTCTGCTGAGCATAAAGTCTAGTGCTTGAATTTTTGATATATTGTATAATCATATTATGTTTAAGTAACTTTTAATGGATTGAGAGTTTCAATTTTAAAACTTCCCCAACATTCCCAACTTATACCTATGATCTTAAGGACTGTGGTTGGTATCAAAGGGTCAGGGAACCCTATTCAGGTGTGGATACTACTCAGTAGGCCACCATAAAGGATGTCCCAAAATTATCCAGTATATGTAGTCCAAGAATAATGTGATATTCTCATAATAAACAAATAAATAATTGTGAACATAATATCTTGCATGACCACGGGTGCTGCCCAAGCCACCTAGGAGTGACCATTCCATATTCATCCAATTATATTTTATATTCTAAACATATTAGAGAAAAACTAACTGGGTATGATGTACCAAATCACATAAAATAGTGAATCATCTCAAAAAAAATTAACCACTAACCAGGAAGGTATCATGTCCAACCCAGGTCAAAACAATCCTTGGGAGGAATCACATCTAGACCGCATCACAAGATCATTAAGAGGCATCACTTCTAACCCACATCACTGAATTTTTAAGAGGAACCACGTTTACCCCATATCTTAATAATCATCCCATTTCCCAATTCCTTGATCCATATCACAGTCTATCCATAGTTGGCATGGAACCCAACACAAAATATATCTTTCCATGAACCAGACAGTTCCAACCCTGAACCGGTCAACTGAGTCAGCTTACGATAAGGACCAAAGGGTATTCCCAATCCCCGCGGGCTGGAAACTAGTATCGGGCATCAAAATAAGGCATTTGGGAATGATTTACTCTATAAATGATAGATAAATAAATAAAAAAAATAAACTGAAAAAACTAGAAGTGGGAAAGGGAATAAACTAAGCAACAAAATATACTTCAAGTGACCTCATGGGTCACTATGGAACATAAAACACACTTTCTCTAAGAGGGATCCAAAACTAAAGGAACCCGAAACAGAAAAAATAAATTAGGCTTGAGAACCGAGATGCTCATTAGGAATTCCAAGGATAAACAACACCCTATGCCCTTATCATTAAATAGAAACCCAAATCATGTAGTTTGAAAAACAACCACATAAAAATAATATTTTCCATTCCTTCAAATTTAAATGAAAAGGTTTCATTTCCAAGAAAAATCTCTCCCTTTCCATCATATTTCCAAAATATTTTACAAACATGCATGATCATTATAAAATGAAAGTAAATAGTTTAAATTAAAAACATGGACTTTAAAAAAGAGGAAACAAGATTGAAATAACAAAAATGGAAATCATTTCACAAAAAACATGTCATAATAGATCACCATGGTCAATCCATATAGGTAACTTGCATAAATGGTCCCCTAGGAACCTTGTACCTTAGTGAAATGTGGCTTATAAACCACAACCATTAGCATTCTTTTTCATGACTAACTAGGTGGGGACACCCCAATGGCCTAGTGGTCTCCAATCATCACAAAATTTTTAGTTAGAGTTGTAACTTCAATCCTACTAGATGATATCAGGATGAACCACTTTTGAATCATCTAATGTACTAGTCTAAGTCTGCTCATCTAGATACACAGGCTCCTCATGTTCTCTATTTCAAGTGGTGGTGAGTTTTCATCAAACTAGCATGCATGAACATATCATTATATTTATTTCAAAACACACCCACCCTCTCACCACTGATCTCTATCCTTGAGTGCATCCCCCCCCCCGCTTCCATCAAAAAACAACATACAAGCCTCTTTACGAGGCACACATCACAATTCATAGATTCAACGCACACATCATTTTTTTAAACAAGGGGTGGGATACCTCAAAACGGGTTTTCCTTTTTCAAAATCAATTATTAAAGTTCCAAATAGTCTTAGTTAATTATAAGAAACTCTTTTTATTTTAGAACACATAATCACCCACACCTTTTAAGTTTCCAAACATGTTTCAAATTTCAACTAAACAACCAAGGCATTGTACATCTAAAAACAAGCTTAAAACCATGCTTACTATGGGGTAATCCTTTTAATAAAGAAAAATCACCTTTAAACCTTTATTTTACACCAAACCCAATTTTTTAATCACTTTATAATTCTTTGTAAAATAAAACAATCCATTACACTTTTATAACAAAATGGTTGAAAGACCACATGTATTTGGAGATATCCATTTCATATTAAAAACCATATAAGAAACAACTTTTCAAGAACCAAAATCCTTTATATATATGTATATATATCCCTATAATATTCATTTTATATAAAATTATAAAAAACGTTTTTAAAAGAACACCAAAAAATCATGGAAATTCAATTTAAAGGGTTGGGCATAGGGAACCTACCTCAGGGAGGAACCAAAAAGAACATTCGACCCTTGGTGCTTTCTAAATAAAATCTGATTCTCCCCCACTAAGAATATGAATCTTCACAAATATGTAAATACAACATTCCCCTATGAACACATCTTCATCGCGATGAACATGTGCAATGGGATACTTGCATATATGCTTATATGCTATACTAGTCACCACTCACCTACGTATGCATTTACATATATATACATGGGCACTCCTAGCCCTATAAATGTAAATTAACTCATAAGGATAATTATAAATGTAAAGAGGGAACCCATATATATATATATACCTATTCATGTGCAGGTGATTCTCCTTAGACCCAGAGACTCGAAACCACAAAGCAGAGTACAACGCACTACACCACAAATACTAAAAACATTAAACAAATAAAGACCCTAATAAAGATGGTGTGAAACCAGGAAACCCGATTTAAACTTCACCTCAGATAGTGATGGTGGACCGAAATCACACAGAACATCCCAACACCTTACCAATTAATCAAAAAGAATATGACAACATCTATAAACCCTAATTAAAAAGGTGTTAAAAAATGGAAGGAACACCTTACCCCAAAACATTAGTGGCAAACTAAAACACTCTTAACTTCCTTGCCTTCCGTAGTGGTTTCCAGAACATGCACAAGGGAGTCCCGATGGACCTTTTTCACCACCTTACAATGAAAGAAAGAAAATAATTCAGAATTCGCCCATACCTAGGGTTATACCAAAAATCATAAGTCGATGGAGAGGCCACAATTTGGCCAAAAATAGGGATGAGGAGAATAGAACCATACCTCTATGCTTTGGATATGATTCATGAAGAAATGGAGGAAGAAATCATCAGACAGAGGAGGCTAGAAGGTGGTGCATCATGCCTCCAGGGAGGGGCTTCAGCTGGGGGTGTGTCACATAGTAAGGAGGTCTTAGCCTAGTAGGGGTCACTCATTAGGGGGTTCTGGACAAGGGAGATCATGAGGAAGGATGTCGTGGTCAGGGAGGGTGTGTTAGGGAGGAGGTGGTGATATAGGTAATAAGGGGGTGGTGTTTCATGCTCCAAGAGGGGGAGAAGGGAGAGGATCCCCCTTGAGGGTTTCAAATAAAACCAAAATAAAATAACAAAACCTAATACTAATAATAATAATATTATTATAATTATTTTTAAAACATTCCTTTAATATTATTATTTCAATTAAAAACATTGTCTTTATATTATTTTATTTTTCAAAATCCTAGAAACCATGTCTATTTGGCCGCACAGCTATCCAAATCATGCGGTAGTCATGCTCCTCTTATGGAGACCCCCAAAATTTAAAATTTAAATCTAGTTCAACTTGAAACTAAAGAGTAAAACAATAAATAATTAAATAATTTATAAATCATGGTTGGGAAGTGACGATTCTCCCCACCACAAACACGTTCTGGCCTTAGAAATTTACTCATCCAAACAAGGAATCAGACTCGAGTTCGAAATAGAAAGAGGCCAACCAAATCATGAACTCGGTGTTACTTTTCACTCCACCAGTCACACCTGACTAGCTCTAAGGGAAACTACAATGCGAAGTGAAATCATTAAATGAGGATGGTTCTCCCCATCACAAGAACTCGACTAGAATAACAAACATTGAGACTCTCAGCATTTTTTTACTCTCAAACTACTAACTTGAAGCAAAGTGGAAACTACCAACAATGACTAAAACTTTCACACAGACTAACTCTCGAAGAAACCACAAAAAGATACATGGTGGGTCTTCCCACCATTAAAGAATTGAACTGCTTAGGCCAACCAGTACAAACTGACACAAGATCTTCCAACCCTTACCAGAAACCCTCGACACATATGAGAACCCATGGAAATATCTCATACCAAACAACGAACTAAACAACAATTTTTCATTTAAAAAAGACGTGAGTATATCCAAAACAAACATGATGTAAAATGAGAATGATCTACAAAACGAATAACCACGTAAGAGAGACAACCATTCAAAAAAACACATTTGAGGGGGAATAACTACTAGAATAACAAAAAAAACAGGATCACCATGCCTTCTTATAACCAAAGTAGATAATTCAAAGAACAAATATCCCAATGAGGAAATGATACCTCTATTCCTCTTACAATAAAACAGAATCATAAAATATGAGGAATCTACAATAGATAAACCTAAACTACCCTCATTCCAAGAATAGATACAAAATATAGTCCAAGGTCCTCCATACCCAATGATTTCTTGACTACATGAAAAACTTCACTATGAGACCTATCACTAGATCCTTGATGTATTGAAGCATCTATTACCCCACATTCAAGAGCTAACAATATCAACTAAAAATTCTCTTTCTGTATTGAGACACATATAACCCCTTCAAATAATCAAAGTGACCATGCTGAACAAAACAACATGTCGTAAGGTGATAAAAAATATACATTCTTCTATTCTTTAACTAATTAAGGTGGTAGAAAAACCAATAAGACTTGGGTGTGGTCCAAATTCATGAAATATTTCTACTCCACCACTCAATTAAAAGTCTAGTTAGAGTTTTCAATGAGAATACCCAAAGAAACACTCATTCATAATTTCCTAAAAAAAACTTAACAACCTTAGTTTTGACAATTTCAATCCACTAAACAACAACCAACACCTACAAAAATATTTCAAAGGATGATGACAAGGAAACATAAAGCACTAAAACTGACCTCACTAGATAAAAACAAGAGAAAGGACCAATAATTAAAATATGGAACTGACAAGATTACTTGTCGTAAATAGGTTCCTCCAGTTCTCTCTCCTCACTGAATGTGGAACCTTCTTGAATGATAAAAAGGAATTATTCCTTCAACCTTGGAAATATACCCCACATAAGGTAAACTTTAACTGATTCCACAATGTTATCTTTAAAGAAAAAGGAACCAACTCCTTGAGATTCCCAATATAGGCCTTCACTATTCATTGGTCTTGCTGGACACTCACAAGCTCTACCACCTTCCTCACCTTCCCCCCCTCAGGTATAAAACATCAGACAAAATTTGTCCTAAACACATTCCAATAAATCATATCATGCCATAATTCTAGGATTATCACCTTCAACAATCAGAATCTGAACCTTCAAATGAACTCAAACTAGCGCAGGATCTCATAGCTTTGGGAGTTTCCAATAACTATAAAACACCAACGATTTCACCAAGACAATCCATTGCCTTAAATAGATCATGATCACCATAGAAGATAGACAACAACTAAAAAGAACACAATTCCACTACTCTACTAAGAGTTTGGTTAGAACCAACAACAAGAAGAGACTCACTAGAACCCTTTGGGTGGCATTCTCAGAAACAAGAAGCACAATATCGAATCAAAAAACATCATAAATCAAAATTTCACACATCAATCACAAACTAAAAATAAAACTCTATTCAACATTCCGACCACAATTCAATATTTCAAAACCAAGATCCCATCAAAAAGGATACCATACATAAATGATTTCTCAATCCCCACAAGCTAAAAATTAGGATTGGGAATCCAAAAAAAGTAGTTGGGAATGATTTATCCAAGAAATGAAAGATAAATAAATAATAAATAAACTGGTAAAATGGAAGTAGGAAATGCAATAAACTAATAAATGAAACATACCTCATGTGACACCATGGGTCACTGAGGAACATAATCTAAACTTTCTCTAAGAGTGATCAAAAACTATAGGAACCTAAAACTGAAAAAATAAATTTGGTTTGAGCACTGAGATACTAAGTAGAAATTCCAGGGATAAACAACAACATATGACCATTATCTTTAAAAAGACACCCAAATCATGATAGTTTGAAAATAGAACCACCTAAAAATAATATTTTACATTCTTTCAAAGTTAAAATACAAGCTTCCATTTCGAAGAAAAATATTTCCCTTTCCATCACATTTCCAAAATATTTAACAAGCATGCATGATCATTTTAAAATGAAAGGAAATAGTTTCAGTTAAAAACATGGGTTTTAAAAAGGATAAAACAAGCTTTAAGAAACAACAATAGAAATCATTTCATAAAAACCATTTCATAAGTGAGCACCATGGTCAATACCTATAGGTAACTAGCACAAATGGGGCCCTATGAACCTTGTACCTTAGTGAAACATGTCTTAGAAACCATAACCATTATCATTCTTGTGCATGATCCACTAGAAGGGGACACCCCAATGGACTAGTGGTATCAAATCATCACAAATTTTTAGCTAGAGATGTAGTGTCAATCATGCTAGATGAAAGCGAGTTGAACCAAATCTGAGTCATCTAGCATACTTTTCCTAGTCTTCCTGCCTAGATACTCGGGTTTCCCATGTGTTATATTTCAAGTGGTGGTCAGTTTTCATCAAACAAAAATGAATGCATATATCATTATCTTTGTTTAAAAACACACTCACCCTCTCACCACTAATCCCCCTACATTACCACATCCCCCCTTCTATCAAAAAATAATGAATAGGCCTTTTTATTAGGCACATATCACAATTCACACATTCAACACACACATCATTTTTCAAAAATAAGGGGGAATGCCTCATGAGGTGTTTTCATTTTTCACAGGCCATTCCTAAGGTTCCAAATGGGCATAATTACTTATAAGTAATACTTTCCATTTTAGAACACATAATCACCCAACAATTTTATGTTTCCAAAACCATTTGAAAGGTCAACTAAACAACCAAGGAACTATATAATTAAAAAGAAGCTTAAAACCACATTTACAATGTGGTTAACCTTTTAAGAAAACCAAATAACCATTCAACCTTGAGTTCACACCAAAATCCTATTTTAAAAGAACTTTGGAATTATTTCGAAAATCCAACATTCCGTTACACTTTTATAACAAACCCGGTTGCAAGACCACACGTCTTTGGAGATATACAATTCATATTCAAAACCATATCATAAAACAATTATAAAGAACCAAAATAATTTATTAATATGTATATATATTTATTTATTTATATTTATATCCATATAATATGAATATGAATTTTATATAAAAGTATAAAACAAATTTTTAAATGAACCCCAAGAAAACATGGAAATTAAATTTAAAGGTTTAGGCATAGGGAACCTACCTCAGGGTGGAACTAAACTGAACATTCAGCCTTTGGTGCATTCTAACTAAAATCTTCTAATACCCCACTAATCATATGCACCTTTACATACTTATAAGGACACATATCCCCTACTCACACATCTTCATGGCCATGTACATGTTCAAGGGGGTCCTTATATATATGCTTACATGTATATACTAGTCTCCACTCACCTACATATACATTTCCATATATATATACATGGGAACATCTATCCTTATACATGTATATTCACTTCCATGGATGATTATACATATAATAGGGGAACCCACTATTTTTTATGCTTTCATTAGGGTTCACACCATCATGCTGTGATGCTTGGATTGTTTCCCCACATCCTTACTTTCGAAGGTAGGAGGCACCAGCCACTTATTTAGGGATGTTTTCCACTTGATCGAACGAGGTGATGGGATGTCGTTCTCTCCTTCCATGGATTACTCTTTGTAATTTTTCTACTAGTTCGGGTCTCCCTCATAGATTTAAGACATTGTTCATGAATCTCATTCTTGATGCCATCTCATTGTAGGAACCAGTTAATTACACTACTTTTGTCAGGACGTTCCCAGGGGTTAAGTCAGGGTAGCAACCTTCAGTTAGGGGAATTGTCAAGTTTCACATCTCTGGAATGTCTGGATGCTGAAACACTGGTACACCTAGATTTATAAACCTTATAATAGGACTTTTCGAGGGTTCAAAAACCCGAGGCATCCCACATCAAGTGCGAGGAATCATATATTGGAGGCATGTCTCTAAGGTCTTCCTCAGCTTTCGATGTTTAACACGGGGTATGTCATGAGTTTAACATCTAGAGGAGATGAAATGAGAGTGATTATAACATCCTATAGAGATGGATGAGATTGGTGAATCACTTAGAGAGATCACCTTGAAGGTTTACCATATGGATGGATCAGAACACCCAATGAGGACGGATCTGAGGTGGGGTGTCCCATAGATGGAAGATATCACACTGTGAAGGTTGATCTGGACACCATTGAGGGTAGATCGGGGAAATTGAAAACCAAAAACGGGGACATTAAGGTTTACCATTGGTTGGGATTAAACATTAGGGAGGTTTTCTACGTACCCTGTGTAGACAATAGGAATCAAAAACAACATAGATCGAAGGGTGAGACATGAAATCGGGGTGTACAAAAAGTACAATGACCTAAAGACATGATTGGAATTACACATGGATAGAGGCTCATTGCAAGAGGGACACTCTTGGTTTGATGATTATATATTGTGTGTGGATTATGCATGGTTAGTTGCCCGGATGAATGGCATGATTTTATCGGGATGTGGCAGCCTCGGTAGAAATCAGGATGGATGAAGGATGGTTGAACGAAGTGGATGGGAGGAATTAGATGGAACCAACATGAATATGATGGGGATGTTGGGCTTGAACCTCAGAAAAACTTCTTACATATTCACATAGATGGGAATCAACATCCACATAGTTTGGTGGGGTGATGGGACACCTGAGGAGGAGGCCTATGAGAATGGACACATGGATGGGATTTCAAGGAAGTAGAACCTCTAGGTTGGGGAATGACCTTCCTAAAACACAAAGGCTCAAGGGCGAGACCAGGATGGGACATGAGTGATGGGATTGAACCTTAGGGTGGCTTCCTACATATTTCCATAGAGGGGAGTCAAATTCCACGTAGTTCGGTGGGGCGATGGGACACCTGAGGAGGTGGCCAGTGAGAAGGGATGCATGGAAGGGACCCAAAGGAAGTAGAACCTCCGGGTTGAGGCATGACCTTACTAAAACACAAATGATCAAGGTAGAGACCAGGATGGGACATGAGTGATGGGATTGAAATTTAGGGAGTCTTCCTACATATTCTTTTGGTGGTGAATCAATGTACACATAGTTTATGATAGTATATAGAATCAGGGTGTACACAATGGATAGAAACCCGAATACATACTGGGGATTATGTGTGGTTAGTAACCCATCGCAAGAGGGACACTCATAGTTAGTGGAGTATGAATTTTTTGTGGGGATTACACATGGTTACCTACCCGAGAGCTAGTCTGACACCATTAAAGGGTGGACCAAGGATATGGGTCCTAACCAAGGGAACATAGAAATTTACCAGTGTTTGGGGTTGAAACTCAAGGAGAATTCCGACATACCCTATCTAGAAGATAGGGATAAAAGCCCCATAGTTCCAAAGCATACATTTTAACGTCATGCGTTATGAAAGTGAAATACAATTTAACATCATGAGGGACAACGGTTAACCAACGTGAGGTATTCAGGACTAATGGGTGATGGTCTTGAACATCAGGGTGGCTTCCTACATACCTTGCCTGAAAATGGAAAGGATCAAAGTCTATATAGTTTAGTTGGTTGGGGGGTGAGGATTAAACACTGAGGTAGACCCGATAGAGTGACATGGTCATTTCTTACTCTAATCCTATGTGAGTTAATCTCTGTGTGAGAAACAAGAGGCAAAAAATACCTGACAATCACATCGCAAAAGGTGCATCCGTGAGGAGTGGAGTGGGGATTATGTGTGGTTAGCAGCCCAGGGAGATGGAGATTGGGACTTACTCCAAGATGGGGGCATGATGGCCATATTTAGGCTTTGAAAAATGTTATAGTGGATGACCAAAACCAAACTTGATGTCCCCTCAAGAGAGGAAACCACAATGTGGTGCCGTTTTTCATCATGCGTCTAGGACGATAGTGTCATATTTTAAGGTCGTATTCTACGAACATCCCATGAATTCTAATGTCGCGTGGAAAAGACACAATAGTTTAAAGTCATGTTAGACTAGGAAGCATGGTTTAATGTCATATATCATGGACCCATAGAAAAGAACAAAGTGTTAAAGGGGATGCGCATGATGTGATAAAACAAACCCGAGATGAATGAGGACAAGAAAAGTCCACACCACATTGTGCACAATCTCAAGGGGGAGCCTCAGGCCATGGGGAAAAAAATAAAATGACATGGGGATGCACCCAAAGATGAAATGTTTGGGAATTCCTATGTATCCCATGAGGATGGGAATCTTGTTAGATGTTATTGAAAATTTCCTGAAATTTAACATCATACGGTAAGGAAAAAGATGGGAGAGACTAGTTCCTAAGGGGGAGTAAGTGGTGAGGCTATTATAGACCCAAAATGAATGAGTACATAAGTTCACATAGGCCACACCATGAAATCCTATAAGAGTTAGTTCCAATAGAACAAACAGACTAGATAATTTGTGGATCTTGAGCTGGACATGAAGATGAAATTTTCAGGCATTCCTATGTATCCCATAGGGATGGGAATCAAGTCACACATAGTTTTTCAATATGTCATATATCTTAACGTCACATGAAAAGGAAAAGGGAGGGTCTTAGTTTAAGGTCATAGAGCTCAAACTGAAAGAAGTGAGGTTCTTCCAAGCGATCGTAAACCTTGACCAAGTCCCTAAGCCCGCGTGAGTTACGCTCAATGTGGGAAACAAGGGAAGAGATTATCATTGCAACACATGGAATACACAGAAAGGGGAAATGGTGTAGAACATCAATTGACCCCATGATGATAATTCTTCCTCTTAATTTGCAAACTCACACTAAAGGATTTCATCAAGAGTGTCAAAATTTGACTTGAACATGATGGAGTGGAAAGGGATTTGAATCACAAGTACAATATTTAGGGTTCAATGGGGATGGAACAATGATGGAGGATAGTTGTTGATAGTGTTCAAAACACAACATCAATTTTGTGTGACCTGGGGTGGGAATAATGAACAAGGTTTGACCGATGGCCATATTCAAAATGCGGAACCTATCATGTAATGTTGTTCTAAATCCTCTATGGTGTTGGCCTAAAATGGTAGGCGATCCATTAGTTCGAGCATCCATACCATTTGGGGGTCCTTTCAAATATAAAAGATGATGAAACCCCAAATGAAGGAGAATGTGAAGCATGGAAATGGAAGAAACATGTCCATGTATAATCCAACACTATAGATCCTAAACCACAGAGTTTCCAAGCATGTTGGTGAGGCATAATAGCAGTCGAGGGGCCCAATTGAGGGAAGATGACTCGAGGATATGAGTGGAGCAAAAGGGGGATGGAGAACTCTCAAGAGAGAGGTATGTGGTGTGGTTATTTCAAACCCGACGTGAAGGAGGACATAATCCCGCATACTCCAAATACGCCTATATTATCTTAAGATAAGGGGCCAGAAAGAAAAAAGGTTTCTAAAGAAGTGGTCTGGACCTGAAGACAAAATTTATGGGTGTTACTACGTATCCCATGAGGATGGGAATCAAGATATACATAGTTCTAAAGTTTTTTGTAGTTTAACGTCATGTGGTAAGGATGAGGAGAAGGGGTATCTCAAATAGGAATGTGTATGGCTTGGAAAACAACATGATTTGAATGAGGAAATAAGATCACATACGCTAACTTGTTCATATTTCTTGGAGAGAACTCAGGCCAAGTGTCTGAGTGAAAGAATAGATGAACTCAGGATGAAACCAAACATGAAATATTCAGGTGTTCCTATGTATCCAATGAGAATGGTAATCAATCCAAATGTAGTTCTTGGGATGATATGCAATTTAATGTCAAGAGACAAGGACATGGTAGATCTTATTTTGTGGTCATAGAACTAAGAACATGGGACTTGTGTCAAATTTTCATTCGATATCCTCTGGGATGTTGGCCTCAAACGGTGGGTAAGCCAAGGTGGCATGAAACTAAACCGCAAGGGGGTCCTTTTGGATGTGAAAAATGATGACAACCCAAATGGTAGGTTGTGTGATGCACGGTGGTACCCATGAAGTTTAACATCTTAGAGTAATGATAAGGGATGAAGGAGGGGTGTTTAAGGGGGATTTTGTGGCAGGGAAAAAATATCCCGATGTGAATGACGATGTAGAGTTCATACCACACCACAAGATATTAATTTAGAACTTAGTCCAAGTGGTCGGAAAGGTTGAGGGACCTGAGGCTACGCCATATATGAAAAGTCCTAGCATCCCTATGTATCCTATGAGGATGGGAATCGAGACATACATAGTTCTAAAATGTCATGTAGTTTAGCATCGTATGATAAGGACGAAGGAGATCTTTTTTTAAGGTTATAGAGAACAAAAAATTTTGCAGTTTATCATCCTATGGGATGAGGGTGGTGTCTTAACATCCTCCAATACAAGTGTAGGTAGTTTAACATCTTTCAATACTATAATACAGTTTAATGTCAAGCAGGATGAGTGCTTGGAAGTTTTACATCCTTCAGCATGGACGAACCATGATGTTTAACATCATGCAGTAAAGAAAGAATTGTTTAAAGTCATGTGGAATTGTTAAGTGAAAAAGTTATTGAGAAATTTAGAATTGGTGGGAGTATTAATATTATCACTATCCCTAGTGACTAGGGAGTATGCACCATTAGGGTAAACCTTGTGAATGACATAAGGTCCCTTCCATTTGGTCTCCAACTTTGGATGATTCCTGCTAGGTATCATTGGTGTTCTGAGGGACAACACCATGTCACCTAGTAAGAAAGAGAGGAGGAAAGATTTATTATTGAAATCTCTAGTTATATTGTTCTAATTCCTTTTTAGACTTTTCAAGTCACAAATTCTATTATCATAAAGCACTTCTAGTTTAGCCAGACAGATTTCGGCTACTTTTTC
Organism: Viscum album; assembly: GCA_963277665.1. Lineage (NCBI taxonomy): Eukaryota > Viridiplantae > Streptophyta > Magnoliopsida > Santalales > Viscaceae > Viscum > Viscum album. The sequence continues at coordinate 1,254,170,411 of OY728131.1, read as the reverse complement.
TAGTTCCTTCTGATTGTAGATGGCTATGGGTAATGAAGGTAACAGAATCTCAAGGGGAATAATTTCCTCCGTTCCATACACCAGGGAATATGGGGTCACCTGAGTGGAATTAGGAATCATTTTCTGGTAAGACAAGAGAGTGTTGGGGGGGTTTTCGGCCAAATCTTCATATTCTAACCAAACATCTTCTAAAAAATGTTAGAGAGGGTTTTGTTGAATGCCTCAATCTGTCCATTTTTCTTATGCATGATAGTTGGAGGTTTGATTAGAATGGATGTTGTACATGGAATACAATTTCTTCAGCTCAGCTTCTCGGAATTTGGTGTTGTTATCGGGGAGGATGGTGTGAGGGACTCTAAATCGACAAATGATATTGGAGATCATAAACTCAAAAATATAATGGGCCTTGGCTTCCTTGAGCGGAACTGCCTCTTCCCACTGGGAAAATAAATTCATAGCTTTAAAGATAAACCTACACTGGCGAACTGTTGCAGGTGGATATGTTCTCACAACATTAAGTCCCCAAACTACAAAGGAACCATAGTACTTGTAGCATGGAGAGGATATGGCAGCCAATGCAAAAACTTAGCCTGGATTTGGTATGCATGGGATCTCTTGGAAAAATCAATACATTCATGCATCCCGGTGGGCCAAAAATACCCCAATCTACAGATCTGAAGAGAGAGTTTTATCCCTTTATGGTGAGCCTCAGAGGAACTGGTATGAACTTCCTGCATGAACTGAGAAATCTCACCTCTCTAAATTCAATGGAGGAGAATCCCTTCAAACCCACATCTATAGAGGATCTGATAAAAAATGAGACCACTCTAGAAGGGGAACAACATTGTGCACCGATAGACTCGCTCACGTTCGATCTGGTTTTTTGGTAGATTGTCTTACTATAGATACTCAATAAAGGGTGTTTTCGAGTCAAGGGTCCCCTCTAACACTATGGAAATGGGAACTATAGGTCGGGATGTGGAGGTTCCAATGGTGAGGTGGATTTCCAGTGGGATATCATCATTATCGGGAGTGATAGGAGCAATTACTCTTTGATGAACCACTTGGAGAATCAAATCAAGTTATTCATGCTCTGCAAGAGATGTGGAAAGTACATCCAAGGAATCATCTTGACCATTCTGTGATTGGGGACATGAGTAACTTTTGGTCAAGAGGGGAACTGGGATAGCAACTGGAGAGTACACTAATAGAAGCACATTCTCTGACTTCCTAATTACCAAGTAATCGTTGATCTTCTTGATTACTAGTTTGGAGTCCCCTTTAACGTGAAAGTTTGAAACATCAATATATAGGTCCAGATCAAGACCATTGATGAGAGCCTAAAATTATTTCCCCATTTTTCGTACAACCTTCTAACAACAATAATGAATATGGTAGGATAACTTGTGAATATGTGATGAAGATGATACACAGGCCCACTCTGTTGAGTCTGGGATCATTGAATCTTCTATCGGTAGGGCTTCGGGAAGTGCCATCAAAGTGAATTTTCCAACATAGAATGGCTCGATCCATTGAGAGGATGGCTTCATCTAGAAAGTCAATATCCAGAACCTACTATGTGGTGGTTTTATGGGCAGAAAGAAAGTCTTCCAATGCCTTTCCCTTAATATCCTTTTGGGGGAAAAACTTTAAGTCAAACTGTTTAAGGATGACTGTCCACTGATCTAGACATCCTATCTACATTGGGTGGTTCAGACTGTACTTCAGCATATCTAATAGAGACACTAGATATATCTCATGGTACTAAAAGTAATGTTGATATTTCTACACTGTGAATACTAGCGCGAGTAATCTCTTCTTGACAGAGGAGTATATGGTATCTGTATCGAGGACCATGTGGTTTTGATAGTATAAATTGTTCTTCATTCCCTCATTGTTCTTCTGAGCGAGAAGGGTATAGAGGGACAATTCCAGAGTGATCACATAAAAGACCAGTGGCTTTATAGAAATGGGTGGAATCATAACTAGAGGTCGTAGAAGGTATTTCTTGATTTCCTCAACAATGGTCTGACACACCTCATCCAACTGATAATTAGCACCTTCCTTCAAGAGCTAGGAAAAGGGGATACACATTCCATCCAGATTTGTAATGAATTGGTGTATGTAGGATAAGTGTCCTTGAAATCTTCAGTGCTCACGAATATTGATTGGAAGAGATATCTAACTTATGGACTTGATCTTATCAAAATTGATCTCAATGTCTCTATATCTAACAACAAAGCTAAGAATATTTCCATAGGTGACCTCAAAGGCACACTTCAAGGGTTTCATCTTCAGATGGTGGGAACAGAGGACACCAAACAATTTCTTAAGATATTTGAGATGCTCTTTATGCTAAAGATATTTGACCACTAGATCATCCATGTAGAATTCCACCAATTCTCCTAAGATCAGCTTGAATATGCAGTGCATTGCATGATGGTAGGTAGCACCTGCACTCTTTGGATAGAAAGGCATTACCTAGTAGAAAAAAGTACCTTATGGTGCCTTGAAGGTGGTATACTCTTCATCCTTATGGTCCATTTGTATTTGATTATATCCATAACACCCATCCATGAAATAGAGTTCCTAAAACCCCATAGTGGCATTGATCAATAGTTCCTTCACCAGAAGGGGAAAATCATCCTTCGGACAGTGATGATTGAGATCCCAAATATTGATGCAAACTATGATCTGTCCATTCTTCTTTCTGATGGGAACAATATTATCTAACCATCTAGGTATTTGACCTCATTGAGGATGATGGCTCTGATGATATTGTCATCCTCAGCCCCGACCGAGGCACCGTGAGAAGGATGCATCTTTCTTGGAGGTTGTTTAAACTCGAAATGATTTTCTAGAAGATCGAGCTAGTGGAAGGTGACCTGAGGATCTAACCCATTAATATCATCATAACTCCAATATAATACATCATGATTATAATTCAGGAAATCTATGTATCATTTTTTATCTTCGATAGGCATAGCGCTGCTCATCAACATTGGTTTCAGATCCATCTCATTACCGAGGTTCACCTGTACCAATTCATCAACCATGGTGGAGAAACCATCTTCAAATGTGGGAAGAGCATCCTCATAATCCTCTTATTCATCCTGGGTGGGGGAATCATCGGTATGAGGCAGTTATTCTGAGTCTACAGATCCTGGTGGGATGCTGGCGCCAGCCTGGGCGGTAGTGGTAACATCATCGAGGGACTCCTGCCCTACTGAAACCATAGTGACAAAAGATGTTGACTTGATCCCATCTAGACATCAACCCAAGGGGTCACTTTTTATGATATCAAAGTAATAGTGTTTTTTTGTCTTGATTCGGTTTATCCCAGCCTAATGAAACAACCATGTCTAACATGTTGACGTTTCCATGGGGTGGACATCCTGATACCTTATGGGAGTACAGGGCTCTGGGATCACCCAATTGTGATTTTTATAGGAATAAAATGTGATCTTATGATGTTCATTGGACTTGGGAATGCATCTCCCGTTCATTCCTAATACAATAACATATTTCCCTAAGTCTGTGGTCGTGGCCTCCAATCGAAGGATCTGGAAAATGTAGGCGTCATCCAGGTTTTTCCACATGTCGTTCACAGCCATAGTGTGTTCAACCTCTTTATCCTGAATATTCTTTTCCTTGATCTTGAAATATTTGGAGTCTAGTTAGTGGGATTCACAAGAGGTAAAGAGAGACTCATCACCTTGGAGTATTCCTACTTAACTGTTAAAAGAGTACTTAAGGAATTGGTGATATGAAGAAGGGATTGTCGTGTGTAGGTGGAGCCATGGCCTACCCATCAATGTGTTGTATGCAGTGTCTTGTGAGATAACCATGAACTGTTTTCTTTCCAATAGGCCACCGAACTGGATATTATTGTGAATTTTTTTAACTGAAATCTTCTCCATCCTTTCATAACCTTGAATTTTAAGGTTAGAGGGACTCAGATTCGCCTCAGACAGTCCCATCTTTTGGAGTGTCCAAGTCAGGATAAGGTTGATACCAGAGCCTATGTCGACAAGAAAACATTGAACCTCCACACCATTGAAATGGAAAGTGATATAAAAAGGGAATATATGCCCCTGTATAGGAGAGCCTTCATCCTCTCCAAATAAAGAGATAATTTCTTGACAATCTTCATGCTCAACCATCTCAACATGGAAGTCTTATGCGGCTGCTACCTCCACCTCAAACTGGAGGGGGATTCTTAAAGCATCTTCCAAGTATTAATTCATATCTGTTGATAGGAGAAGATAGTTGAGGATAGAGAGCTTCACAAGAATGATAGAAATATTATTGAGGATATCATACTTCCATGCCAGGCATACACTTCTACTGATGAGAGGTCGATCTATCAAAGGAGGTTTGGAAGGCGCTGATAGTTAAACTGGCAGATTCTAGATAGTGGTGGTAATTACATGTTTCTCATTAGTCAAATAACAAGGATTGACTACTGATTGGGGGGCATAAGATTGAGTTCTATCCATGAAAGAACTTGGTTGACCGTAGCATGGTTGTGGTATCCTAGCCTGATCAAGTGGAAGAAATGACGATGGAGGTAGATTTGATGAAACGAGATAATAAGGTTGTGTTTTCTAAGCTCTGCACTGGGCCTACTGCCTAGTATCAATGGAAAACATATCTTGGATGAAAGTACTAACAAATGTAATCTGGAGATTCACATACCCATAGTTCTGTCGATGTTATATTCGACTAGGGATGTTAAGACGGTCCGTCTCGCTCTCTCCATCATTAAGAACCATATATGGATTTACCAGCCCCATGGTATTGGACGAAGTGTACCCTTGATCATCACTTGAAGAATAATCCATTTCTAGACGTATTTTGAGGGAAATATCCATCTACGGGGGAATGAAATCACCAAGAGTATAGGATGATGATGGCATCAGTGGGTGACTTTTCTTTTCCTTGTGTCGTCAATGCTTCCCCTTCTTGGAAGAAGAAGGTTGAGATGTCAACGCAGAAGTAGTGGTTGTAGGTAACACAGAAAATTATAAAGGCTCAGGTTGATTCAAACTTGCATAGATAATACCATGGGCATGGGTGACTACCATGCGAGCCATCTGGTTTTTGTATTTGTGAGACCTTCAGTTAGAAACCTACTGTCATTTACTTTCACTGTCACTGTCACTGTTAGGCTTTATAAACAAATATGCCACCTATGTCAGGTCTGGACATAACTTGAAAATGTTGTTATTGACCTAGTTTTGGATCCATTCATTACACATATAGAAACACATGACGTTGTTCCCAATGATCTAGTGATAGGGGTAGTAATTGGGATGATCAGTGAGATCTGTCTCTTTGGGCCTCCGGCATTCCGAAAAATGTAGGATTCTCTGGTCCAAGGATATTTGGAAATAACTAGGGACCTGAGCCTCATTAAATGAGTAGGTCCATCTCCTTATGTCTGGGGAGGGGGCCTAGGATCTAGGGCCTAACTATAGGTAGGAGGATCCTGTAAACGAGGTGGAAACTGATTATCTCACCTAGGTGGCAGCGATGTGTTACGTGGGGGCACCTACCGATTCTGAGGTGGGAGATGCGGGGCCAGAGGTTGTGCCTGAGGTGGTGGCCCTTAGTGAGGTTGTGGAGGTGATTCCAATAGTAATAACCCTAGCTACATAGGGGCCTCTATTTGTTCTACCATGTCAGGCTCAGCCTTAGCTGCTCTTCTCATAGGAACAACAGGAGGCAATGGATGTGCCTAATTGGCTTGTTGTAAGGATTACTCTAGACAATGGAATTTATCATTGAAATCCTAAAATCACCCCAAGTAGTTATAGGTGATAAGATATGGGACCAATTTTCATTTTAGATTCCCCACACACATCGTTATTAGTTGTTCCTGATTCTGTGGCATTTCAAGGGAGCACATGAGGCCTTTCCACCAGGTGACAAAGTCTGTGACGTGTTTGTCAGGCCTCTGCTTGCACTTGAAGAGGTCAGTAATACTAATCTTCTGAGTGGTGTAAATAAATTGGTAAAGAAACTGTCTACGAATTTCCTCCCAACCAGCTATTGACCCTATGGGTAACTGGTTATACCAGACAAATGTGGGCCCTTCTAGTGTCTTCACAAAACACTAGAGCTTGGTGGCCACCTACTGTTTCGGAGTTCCCAACATGGTTCCACACCTTGAAATAATGTAGCCCAAATAATCCAGTGGATCTCCTGTCCCATTAAAGGGGGAGAAGGTAGGATTTCCAAAACTTGGGGGAGTTGACATATCATCCACCCATGCCAGATACATCTTTCCATCAGGTAGGATCGCCACTTGTCATTTTTCCAAATCCTCGAGGCGGGAAATGAGAGTGGCCATTAGGTTATCTTGGTGGGGATTTTTGTACTGAAGAGGATCTATGACCACCAGTGTGTTGTAAGGTTCTTCAACATGGTAAGTGGGCCCATTGGCTCATAGATTTATTGGTGGGATGACTTCTAGGGATGCTGGCGGGATGACCTGTAGAGTGGTTAGGGAAACCTGAGCTAGAACCCAATGAGGGTTCTTATGCAAATCGGGTGGATTTGGTGATGCATATCACACCCTATTTCTATAAACATTGGCCTCTACCCTATCTATATGGGTAGGATGGTTAAGGTCACTTAGAGGAAATTCACCAGGGGGGAGGTCGTACCTTCCCCTACTGCCCAGGTTGAGGATTACCGTAGTCTTTTCGTTGTTCCGCATCACGTTCAGCGAAAAGGTCATCGACCATCTTTTTATGTTCAATGATTTTTTGACACAACACATCCTTTTCAGGGTAATCCTTCATCTTATACATTGATCCATATGGGTCAGGTGGTTTTAAGGTCCAAGCGTTCTCTTTACCCTTATTGTGGTCCCAACCAAAGGACAATGACTTAGAAGGTGCCAGAAGGCCCAGTAGGTTTCTTTGATGGTGAGTAACCCTACCCAAAGGATAAAAAAATTCTCGAACCACCCCAGGGGTTAGGTTATCTTCAATGATCTTGATATTGTTCTCTTCCTCTTATAGGTCGACCATATTAACTGTGACTGTACTTCAAGTCATATCCTCAAGTTCACCTAGAAAGTCATGATGGCACCAAATAGGACTGAAATGATGGGCAACATACTTCCCCCAACCACAGATCTAGAAGTGGGGGGAATCCCCATTAATAATTCTATGGAACACTGTAAGGCTCTGTACACATCCTTACTGGATGGTCCAATGATGACCGGGTGACTCAAGGTGCTAATCCACAGGGATCATAGCCATGTCGACCATGCGGTATTGTTGGCTGATGTTGTCTAAGTGTTCCTAACTTTTGGGTAAGAAACCCGCCAATGACAGGGATAGAAGTGTATTGATCAATGAGTTTGGTAGAATCACCCGACCTCCTCCTAGTTTGAAGATTCCAGAATACTAAAACCTGATGTTTCAATGGGCCAAAACATCTTTGGGAACCGGTCCGCTACAAGGATGTCCCCCAAACTCCTCAACTCAGACATGGGATCTGGACCTTGGTTGCCCCATTCATCAAATGGGGGTGGTTGAGGGACTGGTAATGGAACTAAAACAGAACGTTTTGTTGGCAGAATGGCCACTGGATACTATTTCATGCGAGCTTACAAGCCACCGCATCTTGGTATATCTTCCAATTAATGCACTGATTATGCCACCACATCCATGTAAGACAGACTAACAACCACTACTTACCACATTGGGGGTTCGTTCATTGGTGTTGTTTCATGTTGTTTCTCATCCTCTATTGGTTTCCAAAATAACTCCCTGTTATCTTTGGTTGTGGTATAGAATGGTCATGTTGATGATGGGGAGGATTTCACAACCAGGCCCTGGAAAGAGGCCAAATCATCCTCCTCATGTATGTATCTTTGAAGGGATATAGGGATCCTTTGGACCTCACTTTATGAATGTATGAGGCTTATATTCCTTGTTCCTACCCTATCCCTTGACATAGAATATAAGGGTGAGGGATCCATCACTGAATCACACTCCGCCTTAGAATCTGAAAAGAATATGGTTTTAATTGCGGTTTGGAACTTCCTTGAATTCTTTCTTTGGTGGCGGCAACCCTCCCTCATACCTTGGGATGGTTCTTACAAACATGGTATATTTTTGACATGGGGAGGTCCTCTATGTGGATTGGTTCTAGAGTGGGGAGGACCTCCACCCGCACTGTATGGGATACAAGAAGGGTCTTCATATTGGTTTTTGTTGATGTGGGGAGGACCCCCAATCTGATGAGCAATGGTGTGAGGGGAACCTAGAAAAATGTAAAAGGGAACACAGGGAGGACCTCCATGTTTGATAGAGTTGGAGTGGGGAGGGGCTCCACTAGAGCTGGTGAACACATGGGGAGGACCTCCATGGTGGACGTCCATAGTGTAGGGAGGATCTTCGCATCGGCTAGCTCTGATGGCAGTGGTATGAAGAAAGCCTTCATGTTGGTTATATCAGACATGAGGTGGGACTCCATTCTCACCATTGAGGAAGTGTGGAGGAAATTAATTTTGGTTATTGTTGGCACAAGGAGGACCTATGTCGGAATAATTGAGAACATGGGGAGGGCCTCCATGTTGTTTGGTGACTGGGAAAGGAAGACCATTGCATTGATAACTTGGAAGGTAGGGGAAAGTTTAAAACCTGAGACTAGGAGCACAGGGAGGTCCTTCGTACTGATTGTCGATCAAGCGGGGAGGGACTATTCCAGATTTGGTGGTGGTGACATAGGGAGGACATCTGTAATGGATGAAATTATCACAGTTTGACTCTTGATGGGTGATTCTTTCATCGGTAACTAAGAGGTTCCCCTTCCCAATGATGATAGTGGGTTGATAGCTCATGTCGATCATGGCTCAGGCCATCGAATCAGAGGATGATGGTGCCACCTGGAGAGAATAATCATGATTTTTCACCAGGAATTGATGTCGGGTTAGCCAAACTTGAGCCGGTAGTGAAGGGGAATGGACCTCATGCTCTTCTGTCTATAAGACCAACTATCGACACTGACACAGCTGGGTGGGAACCATCCTTAGCGGCTCCCAAGATGATGTCCTAATCAGGTGGACCCAGAAATCCCTTACTTCATCAACATAATGGAGTTATTCATATGAGTGATTTTGGGATAGGCTCCCAAAACTGTTGAAGGTCAGAGTGGGGAGAATAGGCTCCCTGTGCGGCCCATGGGGGTGGTGCTGTTGACGGTGCACCAAGTCCTCCAGGTCCTGGCAGGCCATGTACTTCATCAGGATAACCTCCACTTATTCATGTCATCAAACAAGAGTATCAATCACACTTCTCTGTATGAATTTGGAGGGTGAGAGGGGGAGTGGGATCCCGGTATTTGTGGGCATGGGATCCATCATAGAGGAGATGAAGCCATGTGGAATTGCAGCATTCATACTACACCTTACCCTACATCCATGGGAGGGAGACGATCGGTTTCCTGTAGACTGGTCTTGGCTCTTTCAATTCAGGAGAATCCATCCATCAACATAGACAATAGAAAAGAGATGCATAGTGCCTCAGCATCATTCAGTCTTTCCTGGCTAGATAGAAAGATCCACACTAAAAACATTGCAGACCGTGATTCCCAACAATCAACTATCCCAACTTTGGTGAGTTCAATGCTAGGCCCACTATTTTTTTGGTGGGACCTAGCACCATATATCTGGATCTTATGACATGCTTATCTTTTGATTTCTCAAATTCTATTAATCTCCATATTGTGGAGAACACTCACATTGGGTTCACCATTTCTATTTCCAATGCTTTCTTCGGGGGTGTGTGCTGTAATTATGAAACTTTCTTATTATTTCTTTGTGTTTCCCTATTTCAAAAGAAAGGTGGAATCTATCACTTATTCATAGACATTTTCTCCTTGATCAAAATGGGATGATGGGATGTCTATCTCTCCTTACATGGATTCCATCTCAGAATTCATCACGTAGTTCAGGTCTCCCTCGTATATTTAATACATTTTTCATGAATCTCATTATTGATTCCATCCCATTGTTGGTGCTGGTAAATTACACTACTTATGTCAGTACATTCGAAGGGGGTCAAGTTAGGAAGAAACCTTTGGTCAAGGGAATAGTCAGGATGGACATCGCTAGTATGTCTGGACGTCAAAACACTGGTACAACTGGATTTCTTCCCCTTATGATAGTGGTTCTCAATGGTTAATAATCCTAAGTCATCCCACGTAGAGTGTGGGGAATCATATGTCAGAGTCTTATCTCTGATTTTTTCCTCATATTTCTATGTTTAATAGTGTTTATGTCATGAGTTTAACTTATAGAGAAGACAGAATGAGAGTGATGAGAACATCCCATAGAGAGAGATCATATTGGTACATCCCTAGGAGGGAGAACCTGGAAGGTTTACCAAATGAATGGATTAGAATGCCCAATGAGGACGGATCTGAGGTGGTGTGTCCCATAAAAGAAATATATCACACCACGAAGGTAGATCTGGACACCACTAAGGGTGGATCAGAGAAAGTGCACCCCAAAAATGGGGACACTAAGTCTTACCATTGGCTGGGATTGAACCACAGGGAGGTTTCCTACATACCCTATATAGACTACAGGGGTCAAAACCCATGTAGTTCAAAGGGTGAGACACGGAATCGGGGTGTACACAAAGAAAAATGACCCAAAGACATGTTGGGTATTATGCATGGATAGCGGCCCATCGTAAGAGGGGAACTCTTGGTTGGATGGTTGTGGATTGTGTGGGGATTATTCATGGTAAGCTTCTCAGGTTGATGGAATGATTTCACTTTGATGTGGCGTCTTTTGTAGGAATCATGATGGATGATGGATGGTTGAACGAAGTGGATGGGAGGAATGGGATAGAACTGACATGAATATGATGGTGATGTTGGGATTGAACCTCATGGAGGATTCCTACGTATTCCCGTGGTGGGGAATCAAAGTCCATATAGTTCAGTGGGGTGATGGGACACCTAAGGAGGTAGCCCTTGATAATGGATGCATGGATGGGACCCGAAGTAAGTAGAACCTCTGGGTTGGGGCATGACCTTCCTGAAACACAAAGGCTCAAGGGATAAACCATGATGGGACATGAGTGATGGTATTGAACCTCAGTGAGGCTTCCTACATATTCTCATGGTGGGGAATCAAAGTCCACATAGTTTGGTGGGGTGATGGGACACCTGAGGAGGCATCTTGTGAGAATGCATGCATGGATGGGACCCGAAGGAATTAGAACCTCCGGGTTGGGCATGACCTTTCCAAAACACAAAGTATCAAGGGAGAGACCAGTATGGGACATGAGTGATGGAATTGAACCTCACGGAGGCTTCCTACATATTCCCATGGTAGGGAATCAAAGTCTACGTAGTTCAAGAGAGTGCATAGAATCGGGGTGTACACAAAGGAGAGAAACCCAAATATATGTTGGGGCTTACACGTGGTTAGAATCCCATCGCAAGCGGGACACTCTTGGTTGGAGGAGTATGAATTTAGTGTGGGGATTATACATGGTAAGCTTCCCAATAATTGTTCTAACACCATTAAAGGGTGGACCAATGATATGGGTACCAACAAAGGGGTCACCAAAGTTTACCGGTATTTGGGGTTGAACCTCAGGGAGGCTTCCTACGTGCCTTGTTTAGGAGATAGTGATCAAAATACACGTATTTAGAAAGAATAAAGTTTAATGTCATGTGAAAAAAAAGTGGAATACAGTTTAACATCATGTTAGATGAGAGTGAACTAATGTGAAGTAGTCAAGACTGATGATTGATGGGATTGAACCTTAGGGAGGCTTCTAACGTACCTTTCCTGAAAAGGTAAAGGTTCAAAGTATGTGTAGTTCGGTTGGTTAGGAGATGGGTCTTACACACTAAGGTAACCTAGATAGGGTTACATGGACAATGCTTACTCAAATCCCATGTGAGTCATCCTCAATGTGAGAAACAAGTGGCAATAAAGACCTGACGATCACATCACAAAATGTGCGCCTGCGAGGAGTGGAGCGGGCTTACGCATGGTTAGAGGCCCAGGAAGATGGATATTGGGGGTTACTTCAGGATGGAGGCCCAATGGAGATAATTCTCAAAGGGAGAGGGATGGGGTATCAAGAGTCCTCTTTTCCTATCTCTCCTCTGGTATTTGTGCTCATTAGAGGCCAGGAGGAGCAAGTGTGCTAACTCCTACAAGAAAGGCTAGGGGCTTACACTAGGATGGTTTCCCTTCCCCACGGGCAGATTTCGTTCCATGTATAGAGGATCTCATTCCATGTGAGGAAGATATCACTTTTGTGGAGACAAGTGGGCCTGAGAAATGTCTGAGGTGGGGCACCCCACGTACATTGCACTGGGTGAGGCTACAGTTTAACATCATGTGTTGGGGATGATGATGCTTGGCATTTTAATGTACTGTATCTCGGATGATGAGGATTAACTCCACACCCCTAGGACATACATAACTAGTGCAATTTAACCCTTGGTGTAGGGAAGGAACCGTCAATGATGTGGTGAGATGGGTTTTTCAAGTGATCCATTGAGGGGATCATGTTAGCATGGATATGCGGAGAATTGATAGTCGTTAGTGTGCCTATGTGAAGAAGCATGAGGCATAGAAATGCAACATGAAGCACCACACAAGGGACTTTGAAATCACTTTTTACAAGCCTAGAGGTCCATACAAAAATAGGGTTTGTGAAGCAAGAGGGCCTACATATAGGGGCTTTTCAGAGCTCAATGGGTTGTAGAGAACAAAGCTTCGCAAAGCTCAGGGTCTCATAGTGATCATGGGCTTGCAAAGCATTAGGGCTCATAGAGCACTTGGCTTCACAAATAACAGGGCTTCACAATGCACAAAGGATCACAGAGGATATGACTTTGCAAAGACGAGGGCTTCGCAAAGTATATTATCTCGGCCTCAGCATGGAGTACACATGTTTTTGGAAGGTGTTTTGTAAAGCTTGAGTGCTTCGCGAAGTCCCGAGTACCCAAGGGGGTCTAGTTCTTTGGATATATCCCATATGCTCCACGAAGGTCATCCCACCATATAACTTATCATATCTTAGGAGTCTTGACAAGTATCTCCCATGAACCTTCCAATCACTAAATCTCAATACTTGGTCTATTATTATGTCAACCACTTATTACGATCATTTCAAAACTATATATGATCCATTCACATTGCTTAAAACCCCCAGGTACCTACTACTCATCCTATTTTAAACTGCATTACCATAAAAATATCTAATTCACTATACTCCATTACACACACAAAAAGGCTATCCGGTGCTCTACAACAATGCATGTCTCTACGAACTTGGTGAATCAATCACCATAGAACTGAATGAATCCACCAAATCAAGAGTGATACCTCACTTTTGACCACATTCATGAATTCTTGATCCACCGACATCATACTCACAAGGTTTTTTTCTTCAATCTGAACCAAACCATCAACCACTTTACACCACATTTGAGCATCTCTTAAGCATTATAAACAATATTCATATACTTGTACCCAATATTTTGCCCCCAAAATGATTCCATCTTTATAATACAAATTTTCAAACTCTTTTGTGAGTACCATCATTCCACAAGACTGATTACTCTTATAGTATGTTTCCTAAAATATATACCTAGTCAACCCTACTAAAACATAACCCTCAATTAACACATTTCAACTACCACATGTTTTATCTCTACACTCATTAATCAATACCCACATATAGGTATTTATAATTTACTGAACAGAATGTGGAAACCTGTATATATGTTCTAATAGGAAATTGAAACCACCTCCAAGTAAAATCAACCAACAAGTCACCCCCTAAATTCACCAAAATCACACTTTGAACTTGGGTAGTACATGTGATCACCCAAATGTGTAATCCCCACTATAATAAATTCTTCTAAAATAAATCTATAAAAATGATACTTCACATGATCCCTAATCTACTAAGCACTAACATTCACAAGCACTTGTTATTATATCCAAATAGATCCACCCTAAGAGTCCCACTCTAGGGCCAAGGATATTATGGTTCCAAGCTTAACCTTTATACAATTATACCAATCATCCATTATTTCAACACCTAGTCTCAATGAATATATCTTAATGTCAAAGAAATTTAACAATATCATGTAACTCTATCATTCTAACCCACAACATACTCCACCTATTCCCACTTGTAACTCCTAATCCATCGAGTACCCTAATAACCATAACTGAGGTTCTCTCTTAAATCACTTATTTATCACACCATGCCACTCAAACCCTTAGTGTCTTAGAAGACTCAATGATCATTTAACCATATTTTCCCTTCTAAAAAAATATTATTTACCATATCTCACTTGATCTAGTAATCTCAATATATCTATTATCTCATGATCAATTAATCATATATTGTTTCACTAAAGATACCTTGTCTCGCGAACCAGTCATACCTCAATACACTGGATTTTATCAAATATACTACACTTGACCACACAACATTGAATCCCTTTCTTTGAAAAACACATGGTATAACATTAAGTTCCATCTTCCTTTTTCCATTCCTTGATCTCAACAAGGTTTCTTATACTTTTACACTATAATATCATTTTTTATCACCATCCATGTGTGGTCACCTACCAATCCCATTGACAACCCGTGACCTAACCCTATGTAGTTAGGGGAACTAAGGATTTATATACACCACTACCATACATAGGAGTCACTCAAGGTCCTACAAACCATATGAATCTCAATTAACTTAAAACAGCCAAATTTAACCATTCCACGCACTAGTAATTCATCAAATGAAACCACCATACATTTAAATCCATCATTGTGACCCCACATCTATGAGTTACATTTATTTCATAACTGAATATCCTTATCTCAAAGATATACTAAAATCCAACCATTGGAATTCCTCACATTTCATCTGAGTTGATATAACCTAACCAAATACCTATCCTGCATACCATAGGCTATGCTTAGAGTTACACAAATCCATATACCATATAGGTCATCCAAAATACAACTCTCACAATGGTTATAAACAACCCCCATTAATGATCACATGTAATAAAAAATATAAATACAATCATATATACCTTTATATACACCTAAACTCAAAACATCATGGGTTATACCACCAAAGGTCATAATCCCACTTGCCTAAGAAATTAGCTGATCATGCCACTCATGCATGTCAGACACAAAACTAATCAATAACTCCAAATGATCACATTTACAATACTTGAGGCATCCATATACCTAACCATATAAAAAATCACACCACAACCATTTTGTATTATCTATAATACATAGCATCTACCCATGATTTCTATAAAATATGGTATACACACTCCTGGTTTAACCCCTATATATCTAGTTACCATCACACATTACAACTCACCTAAAATAATAATAGAAAATCATTCTAATTCCAAATTATAACACTCAACCCACCAATATATTAATCTATATATCAAATCACTAGTATGGAATCCTGCCTTTTTAATACATAAAACCTTCATTACATGGTAAAACATTTAAAAACATAAAGGGTCTTTTGAGGTTTAGTTTCTTGGAATTTTGGAACGTAATACATAGAAAACATAACATTTATTATAATACACTTAAAAGTATTATTCATTGATTTATACTAGGTTAATTTTATTACATATCATATTCTAGGGATATGCATAAACATAAATGTGTCAGCATAGATACTAGTAAGGGAAATACAATAGAAATATTTAGCATTTGGTCGTGAGGCATAAAAGTAGGGCATCATCATAATATCATGAGGCATTTAATAATAGAAATATCATAAAACATAACCTTGAAATGTGTACATAACATAAAAAATGATGCATTCATAAGAATATCACAAAGGTTTATCACCAAGGTTTCATAAAACATAATTACCAAGGTTATTCAACAAGATATCATAAAACATGTCATCTTTTAAGATTAATTATTTACCCAATTAATTGTATTACTATAAAGGTGAACCCTTATTATATAAATTCATGCGTTTCACAAAGACAATACAAAAAAATCATTGATAATGCATTAGAAATAATGAACAAGTTTCATGTAAAAGTTATTAAATTCATAAATGCTTAAAAATGAGAGCATTAAATTTCTTATGATCCATAAAAATGAAAAGTGTGTTTAATATTTGGGAATACATAATAAATAAATTATGATCATATGTAGGTAAATAACCATGTAAAAGGAAGATATTTGAGTATTCCAAATATAATTGATTTTATATAAAAGAGATAAATTAATGAAGTACTTCAATAGCATGGCGGGTATATAGAGTAGATTAACCAAAGGGAGAAATTATAGGTAACGAAGGTATCTCATTGATAAGACTCCATTTTGGAAGAAATGGGATAATAAAAAGTTCATGAAACTAATGTACTTCAAAATTTATAAGACATGCCACAAAATAGGTACTTGAATGGAAAAAGAAGAAGATGAGATTTCCCTTACCTTGGAAGTAATTTTCTAGATCATGGAGAGGGAAACATTTGGACCATGTAGACACCATGGAGGGAATTTAGAGAGGGTAAATGAGAATAATTTCATGATTAATGAATTTTTGGTGGAGATGAATGGGGAATTTTTAGGGTATTTATAGTAAAAAAAGAGGAATTTTCTAATAATTTCTATATATAGGTATTAGAGTTCTAGGTTTTGTAAAATTAAAAACCATGTTCTTGATATTTAAGTCATGTGTTATAGTATTTTAATGAATTATAATCGAAAACTATTTTATAATTTTACTTTTTCCATGGGAAAGTAAAGTTTTTACAAAATATTGTTTTTAAAATCTAAATTTTCATTTTAGGATTTGGAAAGTAATTTATAGGTTTGAAAATTGATTTAAATGCAATAAAATACATGATATCAATAAAATATTCTATTTTGGGTCTTGGATTAATTTTTTATAAATTATTACATCATTATAAAATATTTATGAATTTATAAATCATACAAAAGTCACGAAACTATTTTTTTATTTTTCACTAAAAATTAAATTATTTTATAAAATTATAAAAATTTCACCCATTCCAAAATTTGATTTATTAATTTAAAATATAATGTTTATTTTATAATATGAGAATTTTAACCATTATTTATTGAAAAATATTTTCCTTTACAACATAATCAAACTTTCTAACACTTTTAAAAATTTCATAGGACATTATAAAATTATAATATCATTTATTTTTAAATAAATATATTTTTAAAAGAATATTTCATGAAATTAAATTTTATTTAGGATGCCTGGATTTATTATAACAATATGTATATTTTCTAAATATAAAATTGTGCTTTATTTTTATTTAAAATTATATTTATCAAATTCATCTTAAATTCATCAGAATTTTATTAAATAAAATAATATTGAAAATGGGATTTGAAGAAAATAAATATTTTATTTGTATAAATTTAATTACACTTTTATGATACGAAGGTCTAGAGACATACCCCTTATTACACCAGCATACACCATAAGGGTAAGGTGTGTGATTGGGGTAGTTTCATGAGGTGGCTCATCTAACATTGACCAAGTGGTTATATCTACTAACTTGAACTTATCCTACAGTCAATTACACTCAATCATTACTTGTTGAAGCTCTATGTGGCCTTGCTCAAGGTTCAACCCAAGTGATTCTACCTGCCTCCAAATTTATGATAAATGGGCTTTAAAAGTCATGATCCTACATTTTTAGGAAATCATTTCTCTCTTCTACATAAATTATATTTTTTTATTACCCTTTCTAATCACTAATTCTAATTTTAATATTATTACCAAAGGTCATAATTCTCATCCATCATAATGACCAATGACTATATTAAGAAATGGTCATGTAATATAAATATAATTTTCATATCCTCACAACCACATTTTCTATTACATGATATATATATACCAAAAAGCATAAAAATTTAATACATCATTAAAAATGGTTTTTAAAATTCCTTTGATAATTTATATTAAATTCCTAATGCATATTGTTCTTTCAACATTTTTTGGTAGGCTTGATCTTGTTGGAATAGTTCAACCCTATGGAGTATGCTATTGTGTGGTCCCTATTATTTTGTTTTTGTAGCCTCGTTCTAGTCTTAGATATTGTAATTGGTATCATTACCTGACATGTTTTATTCTTCTTTAATAGTATTCTATTTACTTACACTATTCAATATAAACTATTCCTAAAAAATAGTTCATATATTAATCATAGAGGTAATTTTCAGTTCATTACATTCCTCCCCCCTAAGAAATTTCATCATTGAAATTTAACTATTACTAAAAATAAAATGTTGATATTTTTCCTTCATCATTTATTTAGGTTTCCTAATAGCTTTTTTTAATTTGTCATTTCTATAAAAGACTTTCACAACTCAGGTTATCTTGTTCCTCAACACTTATTCCCCACTATTAGTATTCCATATTGATTCCACTTGATATGGTATGTCAGCTTCTGATTCAACACCATTAATATCTAGTTGATGTGTTAATTTAGGCATATTATTTCTTAATAGATATAGTTATAATACATCATAGGCATTGGAAAAACTTGGAGAGAGTGATAATCAATAAGGAACCACTCCAACATGATAAAAAATATGAAATTATATAATGTAACATTGACTCAACTTCCTCTTATTTAAAAATATCATAACTCATTTCCACAATAGTATCTTGAGAAATACATGTTCCCTAAAATGAAATTATATGTCCTTCCTCTGGTTGTCATCATAATTTTTTTTCAACTCTGAGTAGCCTAGATGTGTTTCTGAATCACTTGTATCTTGTTTGTAGTCTCCTTTATAATGTCTTCTCCCAATAGTTTCCCTTATCCAAATTAATCCACATATATTTAATTTATATATCTTTTTTCTTTGAGATAATCAAAAGGATCCATTTTAAAACTCAAGTGGAAATTATTTTTAAAGGAGAATTCAATAAGTTAAATATGTTTGTCCTGAATCCCTTGAGAAAAAAGTGAGATTGTCATATCATATCTTCCAAAGTTTTAATTGTCCTCTTATATTACCCATTAGTTTGAGCATAATAGATTATTCTTAGTTTTACTTTTCTATTCAAAGCCTTTAAAAGGCTCCTTTAGAACATAGAAGGAAATCTTGGATCTCAGAAAGAAACAATCAATAGAAATACTCTATGTATTCTCACTATTTCTTGAATATAGAGTATATCTAGGTGATATAGGGATAAATCCCCTCTTATGGAAATTAAATGGGTATAATTTTCTAACCTATCAATAATTACCCATTAATTATTGTTTCCCTTGGATGTCTTAGGTATTCCAATGACAAAGTCCATAGTGATGTTGTCGCACTTCTATACAGGTATGGGTAGCAATTATAATACCCCTTTGGGAAGTTTTCACTTAGCCTTCACTTATTGACACACCAATAACATTGTAATGTATTCAGAAATATTCATTTTTATATTATCCCACTAATAATTATTACAAATGTCCTTATATATTTTAGTTCTTTTGGGATATATAGAGAATGTAAAGATATAACATACATCCATCACTCCCTTCTTTATCACTAGAATAGTTGGAATACATATCCTTGCACACAATTGTATTACACCTTCTTGGTCAATATATAATCCAAGAATCTTCCCATTTTTTATAGCCTATATTTTTTTTCTTCAAAGGGTCATCTCTTTGATATTTATTTATCACCTCTAGAAATGTTGGTTGACAAATCATTAGGGATAGAATTTATCATGTTTCTTCCTTTACAATTTCCATGTCAATCATTAATAGGTACTTGATCAATATATATCCTTCAAACCTCATCATTTCATGAACACCAAGATCTTTACTACTCAATTCATTTGAAACTTTTTTTTCTCTTCCTAGGTGATAATGAATTCAACAATCATATAATTTAATAATATCCAACCATCACCTTTTTCTCATGTTTGGTTACTTTTGTGTGGATATATATTTAAAACTTCATTGGTCTATTTATATATGACATTCTTACCCAAAAAGATAGTGTCTCTATATATTAATAGAAAAAATGATTACATCTAACTCTAGATCATGATTAAGAAAATTATAATCATGTGTCTTTAACAATTGAGACGTATAGGTGATCACATTTTCATTTTTCAAGAGGACGCATCCAATCCCTTTAAGAGATGCATCACTATCGATAAAACAATTTCATCAATAGAGGGTAAATTTAGAATAGGTGCACTAACGAACATATTCTTTAACTCTTTGAAACATTATTCACACTCTTTTGTCTAAATGAACTTAAATCCTTTTAACTTAGTGGATTACAAAGGTGTAATTTTTTTCACAAAATGTCTATATTATCCTGGTAGACAAAGGAACCTATTAATATTAGTTATTTTTGTAAGTTTTGAACAACACTCTATGGTATTTGTCTTTACTCAGTCCACAAAGTTTTATTCAATGGTCATGATGTGTCCCAATAATACTTATTGTTGTAACCAAAACTCACATTTACTGAATTAACCAAAAATGTTATCCTTCCTCAATGTTTGTAATATGACCATTAGATAATCCTCATAATCCTTTCATATTTTGGAATATATCTAAATATTTTCAATAAAGGCCACTACAAATTTATCAGGATAGTCATAAATAGTCTATAAATAAAATCCAAAAATATGGTAGGAGAGTATTCAAACCAGAGGGCATAATAATAAAAATATAATTCCTGTATCTTTTTTAGAAGGAAGTCTTTAAGATTGTTAATATCCAACCCACTAAGGATCATCTCAGTGGTGATAATATGAGTGTGACAACTCCTAGAAAACCTTTAATAGGCTAGGGGATGGTGACCAATGTTGAGTATGCATATCCCACATATAGGAGGCATTAGCTTAAGTACTTGTACACACACACATATCTCCAACCTTGTACAGTGATGAATATAATGTTAAATTGATACTATTTTAGTAATACATCTATAATAACAGAATAATTATATGAAAAAATCATATAAAGTGAAAAAGGGACCAAATACAAGTCCACAAAAAATTGTAATGACTCCAACCAGCTCAGAAGGAGTGGACTACAGTCGAATGAAACACCAGTAAGAACCTTGGTCTAACTAGCCTAATATTATACTCCACTTTCTACCAGACCTCCCAGGTTTCCATAAAATGGAATGTCATCTTCATAATATAGGACTTGTGTGGGAAGATCCCGTACAGGGGTGAGTATAAAAATACCAAGTATGAAACATTAAAATAAAAATACATAAAGCATAAATAGTGGTCAACTCATAAATATATAGTTATGTCAATCAAGATATGATACATAACTATAATAAAAAAGAATCCCATATATACTCATAACTGAAAACCATGTCAAGGGATCTCAACAAACACTACTAGACACATGATTCAGCTCGAGGCTTCAAGGTAACTCTCCTTCTATGATTGCTCACTCCACGAGATATGTAGTTTTTGAAAACACTAATCTAAGTGGTCGTGCTCATCTAGCCTCAATAAGAATGTAATCACTAGATCTTAAAAGATATAAAAATATATGTAGGGTATCACACCAAGGACTGTTGGGGGACACCAAAACCCCTAATGGATCAATCTTCTCAGTATGGGATCGCCACTTTGTTCATGGTGGTCATAATGATACCATTAATCCTATCAAGGACAAAGGTACAATAGAGGATCCCTCCTCAAGCCTCGTGGAGGGATACCATGTAGTCTTTCCAAAATATAACCCATAGAGGGAATCAAAATTCTATGGTAAGTATTCAATTCCATGATATACCCTCATAAGGATGGGCCAAGTAATCTCACTTAACTAAACCTATTATATACTAGATAAATGAAGGGCTTTAATCCTTCTCTAAAGTAGTACCCATAGTGTGTATAGGGTACACGGCGTGTCCTCTAATCCTAGACCTACCCATGTCCATGCCCATGTTTCTATACTTATACCCATACATACCGGGTTGTGGGAATGTAATATGGTCATTCCCCTGTACCTGGTCATGTCTGATTATAAGGTCATGCATGTGTACTCTCTCTGTACCTATGTGTATGGTTGTGTTTGTTCATGTGTATCCTTCCGGATACATGTTGAGCTTCCAGGGAATATTCACACAGTGTGTGACACATTTGACATGTAATTTGATACTTTTCTTCTTGAATAAACCCTATAACTGAATCTAGGGCCCCACACAATGTGTGTTCCTTTGGGTACATGTAATGTAATGCAGAATTTTCCAGATTCCATAAGCTCTTCATGTATTCTCTTAATTTTATCACTACCACCACCAATATCACTCAAGAAAGGTGGATTTAGGCTTGACCGTCCCAACAATCACCACTCACTATATTTCGGCTTTCAATATTCTTAAAATCTTATCTCTTATTGAGACGTACCATCACAGCATGCCCAGAAGCCACAGTGGATATCCCAAAATCTGAACAGAACAATATTACATCATTACGCATTGAAACCATATTATTAATCTCTATATTGAACCCATATATAAAATCCATTTTTCCAAATATTTATTGCTCAATGATAGTTATCTCAGTCATTGTTCATGTTTTCTAGGATTTTTTCAATTAGAATGATGAATTAAGAATAAAAAATCATTCCCTTAAATCGTAGGAAGAATAAACCCAAACTTGCAGGCACAATCAACCTGTGAATCAAACTATTAGAAAAATTGATTTGCGTTCATCATGGGATAAAGTAATTGGGATAAATTCATATAAAACAATATATAATCTTGGTTTGGATCAGTCAGTGATGAAGAATGAATCTACTTCATCATTGTTGGTGATGTCCTAAAACTCTAATGCCCAAGGAAATCCTTCCAATAATTTGTCCATCGATCCATGATCTCGTCACCTACCAAAGCTCCTCAATATCTCCTCTCAAATCCTAGGGTTATGAAGCTAACCCTGGGGATTTGGAAAATGTGTTCTTATATATAGGTTTCTAGTTCACTATCTTGAAACATAATAAAGTAATAAATTTATTTATTTATTTTATTATATGTGCTCATGGTATCTTTTTAAAAATCACCCATGGGAAAAAAATTATGTCATGAATATGGTAAATATAGTGACCCAGTATTAACATCAAAGCATATTAAATCATTTTAGATGAACATATAGCACATTACAAAAAAATACATACAAGATGACCATGATAGTTTAATGTATTTGGAAACTTGGAAACATAATCTTTTAACTTGGTGAAATATATTCAACACCTCCCTTAAAGATTTGTCCCTTTATTAATCCTACATAAAACCTATCTTTATGACCTAAGGAAATTAAACATAAGAAAGTGCTATGATCATATGCTCGGTAAGGATGAACAACGGAGATATGTAAGCATAACATGAGAAAAAGGGTATGAGAATGCGATCTAAATGTTAGAATATCATACCCTACATATTAAAGATAATAATATATATTCATGTCATAAATACTGGTAGTTCATAAGACTTGAATCATAAGGATGATAAATCATCATCAATCAATCATGAACCATAAAATCATTTCATATATGTTTGGGGCCATTATAACTATGGAAAATCATTTCATGCATCAAGGTCAACTACCAAGACAATCAACATTGTGGATCAAGACACATCGGTTTCCCCTTTTTTGATCCAGGCATAGATGTTTCCCATAGTGGATCATGATAAACAGTTTTTTCCATAGTTGATCAGGACACACCATTTCCTATTTTAGATCAGGACACACTTGTTTCTCAATTTGGATTTGGGCACACCTATTTCCCATTTTTGGATCAATACCTTCGATTTGTTTCCCATTTTTATCTCATAAGTTATAAATATTTACCCAATGCATTGGAGGGAGATATAGGTCCCACACATCACATAATAAATTCATACATATATATTCCACAAGTTAATAAATCGTTCAGCGTATTCAGACCCATAAAAATAGATGGGTATTATAAACAACATATCATAACATTTGAAATGAAATGGGTATCAAAAACATCTCATCATATCATTACCTATGGAAAATAGATAGGTCTCATAATCATTTCATCAAATCATAACCTTTGAAAATAAGTGGGTTTCAGAAGCATAAAACTCATGGAATATAAATGGTTGTCATAAACATAATTCCATAAAAACATAAACCATTAAACAAACAATATAAAGGTTATTCTTGGATTAATTCCCCAGTAAAGAATAAACTAATACAAAGTCAAACCATAGGGTTTCTTCCTTCCTTGAGAGATGGTTTCACAGTGAAGGAGGCCAAGGGGTGGAGTTGAAGGCTCATACATTGGTCATAGAGGAAGGTTGTTAGTTCATTTGGACTGCTTAGAACAAAGCTATATTTGAGGGGGCCACCTATTCCAAGCGGGCTGTGGTTACAAGGGTTAAGTGTGTGTTGATGGATCGGGTCCAACTTGGAAAAGACTGGCGGGGTGCCCCCACTATGAGGATTTTTGAAAACCATATTCAATTAGCAACCCCCATCGGAGAGGGAAAGTGGGGGAAGTGGGTTAGATGGCACCTGCATCCATTAAGACCTAAACTAAACATTGATGGCTCATTCACTATGGGAACCATGAGTAGGGGTGGCGTGATACGCGATAAAAATGGGGTAATTATGGATGCTTTTGCTACCCACTGTGGAATGGGTCATTCTCTGCACGGTGAATCCTTGGAGATTCTCTTGGGTCTCCCACTGTCCAGGTAGAGGAACTTTACCCTCAGTGTAGTGAAAACTGACTCTATTATTCTCTACAACTCTCTGTTAGGTAAGTGCCCCATCCCATGGTAAATATCCTATATCATAAAGAAATTCCTGAGTCTCTTGGATGCTAACACTGACATCTTCCATACGTGGCGTGAGGGGAACAAGGTCGCCGACTTTCTTGCCTTGTTGTCAACCCATGGGGTGAACACCCTTTGTTCCCTAGATATTGTGTCATTGTTTCTAGAGGCGGAGAACCTGGTCAGAGAGGATGATCTAGGGATCCACCATTTCAGACCTCCATAGTCCATGTTTTTCTTATTTTTCTTTCAATTTGTTTGTTTTCTTTTTGTGTTGTATAGTGTTTTAAATAAAATATATATGATTTATGGTAATAAAATATAACAAAGTATTTTATCATATATGGATAAGGATATTGAAGGATCACATGGAAATATTCTTAAGGAAAATATCCTTTCATTTAAAATCCATTTCCAAAAACTTTTTCAAAAATCATTTTATTATAAAGATATATTTGAAATTTAATTTAAAACATTTCTTAAGGAAAAATATATTTTCCACTTTAAAAATTTATATCTAAAACATAAAGTATTTTGAAAACATTTTTCTTTGAAAATGTTTTTTGAAAAATTATAAATGATACATTAAAAAAATTAGAACTCCTTTTACTTTTAAAATACTTTTTAAAATTATAAATAAATATTCAAAACATTTTAAAAACATTTTTACTTGTAAATATCTTTGAAAACATGTAAAGGAAGATTTGAAAACCATTTTAAACACTTTAAAAAATAAAACATTTCTTTAAAATAATTTTCCTTGAAAATCACCTTAATATATCATTTTTAAAAAAAATTAAATAATTTTTAGAAAACATTGTTTCTGAATAAAACATATTTCTAACTAAAGAGAAATAATATCATACTTTCTTAAAACATTTTCCTAATTATTATAAGTACAAAAGAGTGTAAAAATGGTATCAATAAATGAATATATAATTAATAATTAGAGGATAATAAAATTCATGAAATTTATTTATTGATGGATCATAATATTTCATCAACATAAGCATAAATGTAAAAAACCCCAATAAATGATGAGATTTTAGGAATAAATTGTTACCACTTTGGTAACTTTGAATCAAAACAACCATGTAAGAATTACATTACACGAAGAATAAAATGTCATGAAAATAAGGAGATTCATGATATATCATGTCAAAGTTAATTATATACCCCCATATAAAAATATAGTTTCAGAACATGGTATGTATCTCAAAGAAGAAAAATTGTGACAAAATTGCTTTAGCGATTTAGTGACTTTTGAACCAAAAAAAACCATGAAAGAAAGATCATAAAATGGATATTTAAATACCAATAAATTTAATTATATTAACTATATAATAAATTAACTGTAATTATATACACCACACAAAGGAAATGACTGGTGAAGAATGCAAAAGTCTCATATAAATAAAATTTCTATGAGAAAACCCTTACCTTAAGTCCTGGATTTCGTCATATATGTCCAAACCTCCTATTCTTTTGGTAACTCTTCTTGGTTTTCAACAAATTTATTCCTTGTGTAGAGATTCAAGCTTTACGTACATGGATATTACATTACTTTTTTGGAATACTTAATACATAGACTTACAAGGACCGTAATAGTTTAATGTCTTTGGAAACTCGGAACATAATCTTCTAATCATGGCGAAAGATCTTCAACATCTCCCATAAAGATCTTCTCATTTTTTTTCTTACCTAAAACCTTTCTTTATATATTGGGGAAAATAAAAACATAAAACATAGAAAGGGTGAGCTCAAATGCTCAGTAAGGTAAAACATGGATAACATAAAACAATCCATAAACATTAGAATGTAAAAACATGAACATAAAATTTAAACATCAAAATCTTGAGCAATGACAAAAAACATGGTAGTATGTAAGGCATGGATCTTAGAGTAACATTAACAATAAAATAATAGCATTTTAATAAAACATATAATTGTTGAAAACTAATAATCACATATTATGATTTCCATAGTAGCCAAGACATTTCTTCCACGACCATCACAGTGGACAAAGTCCATTACTGAACCGGGTTTACTTGTCGTTCCAACCCTGTATTACTGAACCGGATTTACTTTCCCTTCTATCCATATTTATCAAATGATATATAAATCTTTACCCAATTCATTATATGGATATATAGTTCCCACCCATCTCATAAGGAAATAATTCTTTCATGTACCACAAAATAAACATAAATCATTCATCATAACCCAATGAATAAAATGGGTTTCGTATACATCATATCATCATAATATAATCCAAATAAAACAATGGATATAATTTCATCATAAACAAAATAAAACCATGTAAATAATAGGGACATTATACATGAAACATATCCATATTAAATAATTTCATCTTAGATGGAAAATAGTTTTGATAAAACAATTGAAATTAATTCATGAGGAAAATATCCTTTCTTCTTTAAAATCATTTTTTTTTCTCAAAATGTCATGAAATTTTAAAAAAAATAATTTCATTGAAAATAATCATAAATATTGTAGAGTAAGATTCATGGAAATAAGGCATTATCAAACTATAAAAATCCATTCATGAGGTATAATTTAAAAAAACATTTTCCACATACTTTTACAAAAAAAGTCAAAAGGTACCTTGTATGGTAAACAAAAGAAAGATTACTTCCATAGAATGTGGTAAAAGTCAACAAAGGGTAAAAATTACTTTAAGAATACTTGTAAAAATAGTAAAAATTTTATGAAAACGTTTTTAGAAAACATTTAAATTGATGAATATTATAACCTCATTAAATACTTATGTATAAGCAATCTCAGGTAAAAATGAGATTGCAGAATTATCCCATAACATTTATAATTGGTGGAATCATACGTATCAAAAAATAAAAAAAATACATGCAGATGAAAATATAATATCCTTCATAAAAAAATCATAAAAAATTCATGGGAAACATAAACAACATACAGAATAAATAGACGGTGATTAAGGCTTATGTCTCATAGAAATAAAAGTGAGATGAAATAATCCATTACCTTAGGTTTGATTTCTTCTTTATATGTCTGAACCTCTTGTATAATGATTTAAATAATGTCATTGACTTATTCAAGAATCATATTCATTTTTATGATATCATATATTATTCACTTATGACTTTATATTACTTGTTTATTTGTTAATTCCATGTTTAAGCAACATTTTCGGTAATAATCGTTTCATTTATCGTACGTGTTTGGACTTGTTGTTCTTGATATTTTTATGTATATCATGATTTACTTACTTAAATAATGTAAAACATGATTTATATATCATATATATATTCATTATATATATATATGTATATATAATATGTAGATAAATGAAATGAAATGCACTGTTCATAGAGGCGGTAGGTCTTACGTACACATGAACGCAGTTTTCCTTTCCTCATTAACTTGAATGGAAGTAAGTAGATGATATATATATATATATATAAATAAATCCAGTAGTATTATTATGTCATATTATTATTAATTATATATACTTTATAATCATTCTTGAATGGTTAACATGGAGAATGAATCTCATCACGTCGTGGAGACGGTAATCCGAACGTACGCACGAGCGATGATATCATTCTAATATTTATTGAATGGAATTGGAGTGGATGATATAATATCTCATAATTAGTATCATGTTATAATAATTATATATTGTTATTTATTTCATTATTATACCCGTCCAAGTAGGTTGGTTATGAAAAACATATTACACCACGGTGTGGAGACGGTAGGTCGTACATACGCACGTGTGGTGATTTCATTTTTCATAGGATGGATAGAAGACGGGATATGGCTATTTCATATTCATAATAACATTTAATTATAAAATTAATACTGGATTTATTACCTAATAACGAAACAACTCATATAGAGTAAGTAGAAGAAAAACATAATTTTGAAAGAATCAGTAAAGGATATTACCTCTTCTTTGACGTGCCTCTTTTAAACCTCCTCTTAGGGCACTAAAGTTGGTATTTGAAGAAGTAAAAGACCTCTGATATGTCTCTATGGAATTTTATAAGAGAAATGGGCTGGTTTTGGATGAGTTTGAAAGCTTAAAATGGTGTGAAAAGGAGAGAGAGTAGGTTCCCTTTTATAAGAGAGGAGAGGGGCACTTTAGGAAACTCTCAAAAATATTAATTTATAATAAAATCAAACCCCACTTAAAACCCTCCAAAATGAATCAACATCTAAGATGAGATGAGATAGGTTGGTAATATCAACAACTAATAAAATTTATACATGTTTGGAATTTATTTTAAACCTTGTCATTTTGATTTATCCTTGTTTAATCCATTTGATTTTATTTGTGGTAATAATATTATAAATTTTGAATTGTAATAAATACTTAATTATGTGTTTTGAATTGTCCATAATTATATAAATAATGAAATTATTGACCATATAAGTTTCAATTTTTAATTTTTAAATGTGTTCAGTATTTCTACACAATTTAATAATATGTTATTTTTATAAAATACCAATAGTGTCAATTTTGACACTATTAAATTATTTGAATTTAAATGAAATTCATAGAGAATATATGTTCGAACCAAAATATTTAATAGATTACTAAAATGTAATATTTATCTATAAAATTCTTGGAGAACATTAATTAGTTCGTATAATATTTATCTATATATTTCTAAAACTATTTATTTGATATTTTTCTTAATAAAATAATTAATACAACATTTTTGTATAATTATTTATTATAATTATTTGTTGCGTAAAAATTAAATATAAATAATATGATTAATATAAATCTAACATATTTCATGAGAACACTTTTAGTTGAATTTATCTTCTAAAATAACCAACTTTTAAAATGTTATCTTTATTAAATTATGAAGGTGACAACTTTGACATCATTTAAAATAATTTAATATAAATGTCATAATCTGTTTTATAAGGATCCAAATGGTCCACAAGTCCACACATGGATGATTATGTTGTATATATACTCTACCAATAAGTTTCTATCATGTATTTGGGCCTTTTATGGGTATTATTATTTAAATAAAAACTATATTATTGATTTTTCACTAAATAAATAATTTTTGCATCATTAATGTATAAGATATTAACGGTAATTATATATTTCTTAAAAATTAAAAAAAATTACCATGATAAAAAATATTTTATATTTCAAATGAGTATTTATAACCTAATTTATATTCCATTTAACCTTATATTAAAAATAATTTAATTATTAAAGTTTGAGTGAGACATATTTCACTTTCCTTTAAATAAAATAAATTCATGGTCCTAATTTCATCCAAGTGGGTTCCAATAGATAACATTTCAACCCAATTATATTTTAGGACAAAATATAATCATCCAATTATATTAAGACAAGTGTTAGGGTAATTTTATAATATTATTTTTACCCTTAATTACCCAATTTACCTTTAACTATGGTAAATAAAATTTACCGTAGTTACTATTTATAATGGTCAAAAATAAAAGTAGCATATTAAAATAATTTGGACCTACATATTCAAAATATGGAATCCATTTTTCCAAATTCAAAACACAGAAGTTTCAGTAATTAATTTAAAATTAATCTCGTTGTCGAAACAGACGGGTTTTTGTTTAAAACATTTCAAAAGATTGAAATATTTTTACCTATGAATTCAATGTAAAATTGGAGATAATTACATAAATTATATTAAATGGTAAAAATATATTATGTTTATACTTTAAAACCATTAAATATTATAATTTAACCATATAAATTATCTTGATGAAAAAAATTGTTTTTAATTAAAATTTAGCTTATTTTTACAATTCATCAAAATATGAAGGTTATCAGAATAATGTCAAGATTTTATCCAAAGTAAATATTTATATCCTGATTCAATGTAATAAGTTTAATTTTCCAAGTTAAACTTATAAAATTATCAAAAACTAGATTTAAAATGGGTGTGCCATCAAAAGGCGACAAAACTGCATTTTTTGAAATATACTTCTTTTATCCGAAAAATTAATTTTCTTCCCATACCATGTTCTAGAAAATGTGAAAGATGAATTATAATGTTATGAAATTAAAAATGCAGTTAATACTAATCATAACAGCTAGTTCATAATAATATTATAATATATCATTTTTTAGTGAAACTCGGTAGTGCTTACAACACATGTTATTGAGGAAGGTCGCTTTTGCTTGCAACACAAGCCAAGAATGGTGTTTTGTATACTAAAAGATAATATGGAGTTGCATATACCGCAATCTAATCTTGGTTTATTGTACAACACAAGACATCAAATAAATTAAAAAGAATATTTCTTATAAAATTTCGGGGTGTTGCATTCTACCCCCCTTAAAATGAATTTCGCCCTCAAAATTCATCGAGGTTATGAATGGTTTACTACTTGAAAGTTTCTTTCATAGAAACCCACATCATAAAAAGGAATAATAAAACTTAATTTTAAAAACTAAAGTATAAAACATAATATTTACCCAAATTAACTCATCACTGGGTTTCCATATAGGAGAACATAGGTGAGAACATAGGTGAAAACATGGATATGGATGAGAAATCTTTCCATCAAGTTTTGATGGAGAGTGGTAGAGAACATGGATTTGAAAAATCCAAAAATCACAAAGCCATAAATTTGTGGTGATCGAAGGTACCATCTAATTCATCGGATATGAGGGTATGAGGACAATGTTTTTGGTTTTCATGATCATTTCCTTAAAGTTGATGAATTTTTGCATAAGGATAAATACTTACTTGATTTTAGTGTAATATCATCTTTGGTCATTCCATGAAAAATTTCCACTTCATCTATTATTTAAAGAAATTATGTTGAATTTTTCATTCTTGAAGTGTTAGCAGATTATGCGATAGAATGATATGTTATTCCATCTATCTTTATCACAAAAATGTTAGCACAAATTATTAAATATACATAACTCCATCTATGATGAGATTAACCATATATTATTCCAAAAAAGGATTTATACTTCATATATGTTACCGCTTAATAAAATAAAAATAATTTCTGCTAACCATGGATTTTCTATAGTCCAGTGGTAGGCGATAAAAGCATGTATCACTTCGGTTGTGGGTTCGATTCTCGCAGCCTTCTCCGACGTGACAAGTTGTCACCCATCCTGCAGGTTGTACTTTTTCTAAAACTACACCATTATAACATTATATAAATAATATTGAAAAAAGTACTATCCTTAAACAATACTATATGATGTCCAAATTAATCCTTTCCAACCTTTAGGCTTATTGAAAATACTTCTGTCCAATCTTATAGTATAAAAAATGATTACTAGAAAGGTCATCTACCGAGCATGTGAATACCATCATTTACCCACCATAAATCATAAGATATATCTTGTTGGTCACATTAAAAACATGTGAATACCTTAATCATGTATTCTCTTGAAACTGGAATCGCCATAGAATCTTAATGAAAACATTAATTCTATCAAAAGTTAACTCTTTCCACATACCAAAATCCCAAAAATCTATATACTCAAACCATGATATCACATTGTCCTTATACCAATCATGAGCTCATTAATACTATCAAACATCTCATTATCTCCTTATTCGTTCATTATGCGCATATCATCTACTTTCCAAAAATATCTGAATAACCTTCATGAGATTTTCCCATAGGGCGTTGTTTTTCATAATGCCCGTACATTCCACATTTAAAACATTTAATCATTGTTGATATCTTAGAAATACCATTATACTTGTTCATGGTGTTAACTGAACCTTTTCCTTTGCAATTACTGGATTTGTGACCTTCTTTTCCACACCCATAGAATCTTCCAGTTCCTTTGAAACATTCTCCCTGATGCCTCTTCTCACATGATTTAAATAAGGGAAATTGAACTTTCTTTCCTCTATGATCATCATTAAACTCCATATTTCTCTTATTAGATGAGTCAGGTAACTTACAAAAGTTGAGATTATTGATCATATTATGAGATTGCTTATTAGTAATAATAACAATGTTTAGACTTACAAATCCCGTTTCATTTGGTTTCTCATGAAGAATATCATTCTATTGTCCATTATATTATCTATTAACATGAATCTTACTATTTCTATCCATTTTCTAAAACCCAAAAATAATAGTGTGAGAGGCAAAAAAACTTACTAGGAAAACAACATAATCAAGGGGGAGTACATTCAATCTCTAACATATTAGGTTTAATCATAGGTTATTCATGATCATTATCATAATTCTAGTATTGTAACCTATACATTATACATAACCATATGGAAATCCCTATACATACCTTAGATATATCTATAAAGATCTCACTAAAGTTTTCGCATCCTCATTTCCAAAGGTTAACTAAACATTCCCTCTGATTCCAACTATAGAGACCCAAGCTTGACATACTTGGAAATTACATTACTTTTTCGGAATAATTAACACATAGACACCCAAGGAACATAATAGTTTAGTGTCTTTGGAAACACAAAACATAATATTTGAATCATGGTGAAAGAT
Source organism: Viscum album (assembly GCA_963277665.1). Classification (NCBI taxonomy): domain Eukaryota; kingdom Viridiplantae; phylum Streptophyta; class Magnoliopsida; order Santalales; family Viscaceae; genus Viscum; species Viscum album. Next base: position 1,254,137,041 of record OY728131.1, on the reverse strand, counting down.
CTTCAAAATCTCCCAGAAAGATCTTCCCATTTTTTTTCCTACATAAGAACTTTCTTTATATCCTGGGGAAAAGAAAAACATAAAACATTGAAAGGGTGAGATCTAATGCTTAGTAAGGGTAAACATGGAGAACATAAAACAATCCATAAACATTTGAACATAAAAACATGAACATAAAATTTAAACATCAAAATCTTGAGCAATGACTTAAACATGGCAGTATGTAAGGAATGTATCATAAAGGAACATTAACCATAAAATAATATCAATGGAATAAAACATGTAATTGTGGAAAAATAATAAGCACATATTATGATTTCCATAGTATCCAAGGCATTTTTTCCACGACCATCATAGTGGACGAACTCCACTACTGAACCAGGTTTACTTTCCATTCCAACCCTATATTACAGAACCGAAATTACTTTTCTTTCCAGCCATATTTATCTCATGGGATATAAATATTTACCCAATGCATTGGAGGGAGATATAGGTCTCACCAATCTCATAATGAAACCATTCTTTCATGTGACACAAAATAAACATAAATCATTCATCATAACCCAATAAATAAAATGAGTTTCATATACATCATCCCATCATAACATAATCCATATAAAACAATGGATATAATTTCATCATTAACAAAATAATACCATGTAAATAATAGGGACATTATAAATGAAATATATCCATATTAAAGAATTTCATCTTAGATGGAAAATAGTTTTGATAAAACACTTAAAATGAATTCTTGAGGAAAATATCCTTTCTTCTTCAAAATCATTTTCTTTTCTCAAAATGCCATGAAATTTAAAAAAATAATTTTGTTGAAACTAATAATGAAATCTTGTAGAGGAATATTCATGGAAATAAGGCTGTATTAAACTGTAAAAATTATTTCATTCCATATAAGTTAAAAAACATTATCCTCATACTTTTGCCAGAAAAGTCCAAAAGTACCTTGTATGGTAAACAAAAGAAAGATTCCTTCCATACAATGTGGTAAAAGTCAAAAAGGGTAAAAATGACTTTAAACATAAATGGAATATTAGTAAACTTTTTATGAAAAAAAATTAAAAAACATGGACATGTATGATAATTATAACCCCAGTAAATACTTACGTATAAGCAATCTCATGAAAAAATTAGATTGCAAAATTATCCCTTACCATTTATAATTAGTGGAATCATACGTGTCATAAAATAAAGAAAATTACATGCATATGTAAATATCATATCCTTCTTCATAAGGATCACAAAACATTCATGGGAAGCATAAACACCATACAAAAGAAATAGATGGTGATTAAGAAAATTGTCTCATAGAAATAAAAGTGAGACGAAGTAATCCCTTACCATAGGTCTGATTTATTCATTACATGTTCGAACCTCCTGTATAATGATTTAAATAATGTCATTGACTTATTCAATAATCCTAGTAATTTTTATGATATCATATATGATTCACTTATGACATTATATTACCCATTCATTTGTCAATTCCATGTTAAAGCAACGTTTTGGGTAATAATCATTTCATTTATTGTACCTGTTTGGACTTGTTGTTCTTGATATTATTACATATATCCTGATTTACTTACTTCCAGAATTTAAAACATGATTTATATATCATATATATATTCATTATATATATATATATATATAATAAGTAGATAAATGAAATTAAAGACACCGTTCATGGAGACGGTAGGTCGTACGTACGCATGAACGAGGTTTTCCTTTTCTTATTGACTTGAATTGAAGTAAGTAGATGATATATATATATATATATACATAACTCCAGTAGTTTCATTATGTCATATTATTATTCATTATATATACTTTATAATCATTCTTGAATGGTTAACATGGATAATGAATTTCATCACATCGTGGAGACGCTAATCCGTACATACGCACGAATGATGATATCATTCCCATATTTATTGAATAAAATTAGAGTGGATGATATAATATATAATAATTATTATCATGTTATAATAATCATATATGGTTATTTATTCCATTATTATACCCATCCAAGTAGGTTGGTTATGAAAAACAGATTACACCACAGCGTGGAGACGGTAGGCCATACGTACACACACGTGGTGATTTCATTTTTCATAGGATGGATAGAAGATGGGATATGGTTATTTCATATTCATAATAACATATCATTATAAAAGTGATACTGAATTTATTACCTCATAATTAAACAACTCATATAGAGGAAGTAGATAAAGAAATAAGTTTGAACGAATCGGTAAAGGATATTACATCTTCTTGGATATGCATCTTCTAAACCTCCTCTTAGGGTGCTAAGGGTGGTATTTTAAGAAGTCAATGACCTCTAGTATGTCTATAGAGAAGTAGATAATAGAAATCAGTAGGTTTTTTCAGAGTTTAAATGCTCAAAATGGGGTGAAGAGGAGAGGGAGGAGGTTCCCTTTTATAAGATATGAGAGGGGCACTATAGGAAACTCTCAAAAATATTAATTTATAATAAAATAAAACCCCACTTAAAAACCTCCAAAATGACTCCAAATTAAATATGAGATAATATAGTGTGGTAATATCATCAAAAAATAAAATTTATACTTGTTTGTAATTTATTTTAAACCTTATCATTTTGATTTATCCTTATTTAATCTATTTGATTTTATTTGTGGTATTAATATTCTAAATTTTAAATTGTTATAAATACTTAATTATGTGTTCTGAATTGTCTATAATTAGATAAATTATGACATTTTCTGCCATATAATTTCCAATTTGTAATTTTCAATTTTTTGTGTTTTTTAAATAATTTAATAATATGTTATTTTTATAAAATACCAATAGTGTCAATTTTGACACTATTCAATAATTTGAATTTAAATAAAATACACACAAACTATATGTTCGTTCCAAAATATTTAATAGATTCATAACATGTAATATTTATCAATAAATTCATGGATCATATTAATTAATTCATATAATTTTTATTTTAATATTTTTAAAACCATTTATTTGATATTTTTCTTAGTAAATAATTACTGCAACATTTTTGTATAATTATTTATTATACTTATTCGATGCATAAAAATTAAAACTAAAATACTATGGTTAATATCAATCTAATTTATTTCATAAAAACACTTTTAGTTGAATTTAACTTCTAAAACAACAAAATTTTAAAATTTCATCTTTATAAATTATGAAGGTGACAACTTTGACATCATTTAAAATAAAATAATATAAATGTCATAATCTATTTTATAAGGCTCCAAATGCTCCAAAAGTCGACACTTGGATGATTATAGTGTATATATTCTCTACCAGTAAGTTTTGGTCCAGTGTTTGGGCCTTTTATGGGTATTATTATTTTAATAAAAACTATATTATTCATTTTTCACTAAATAAATAATTTCTGCATCATTAATGTATAAGCTATTGAGGTAATTATGTATTTCTTAAAAATTAAAAATAAATTACCATGATAAATAAAAACATTTTATATTTCAAATGATTATTTATAATTGAATTTATATTCTTTTTAACCTTATATTAAAAATAATTTAATTATTAAGTTTGGGTGAGACATATTTCACTTTAAATAAAATAAATTAATGGTCTTAATCTCATCCAAGTGGGTTCCAATAGATAAAATTTCAACCCAAGTATATTTTAGGATTAAATATAATCATCTAATTATATTAAGACAAGTTTTATGGTAATTTAATAATATTATATTTACCCTTAATTACTCAATTTACCATCAACTATGGTAAATAAAATTTACTGTAGTTACTATTTATAATAGACAAAAATAAAAGTATACTATTAAAATAATTTGTACCTAATGATTATAAATATTGAATCCATTTTTTCAAATTCAAAACACAAAATATGCCGGAATTAATTTAAAATTAATCTCGTTGTCAGAAAAAATGGGTTTTTGTTTAAAACATTCCAAAAGATTGACATGTTTTTACATATGAATTCAATGTAAAATTAAGGATAATGACATAAATTATATTAAATGGTGAAAATATAATCTATTTATACTTTAAAACCATTCAACATTATAATTTATCCATATAAATTATCTTGATGAAAAAAGTTGTTTTTAATTTAAATTTACCATAGTTTTACTATTCATCAAAATATGAAGGTTATCAGAATAATGTCAGAAATTTATCCAATGTAAATTTTTATATCCTTATTCAAAAGAAGAAGTTTAAATTTTCAACTTTAACTTATAAACTCGTCAAAAATTATATTTAAAATGGGTGTGCCATCAAAAGGCAACAAAACTGCATTTTTTTAAAAATACTACTTTTATCCGAAAAATTAATTTTGTTTTCATACCATGTTCTAGAAAATGTGTAAGATAAATTATAATGTTATAAAATTCAAAATATAGTTAATACTATTTATAACGGCTAGTTCATAATAATATTTTAATATATCATTGTTTAGTGAAACTCGGTATTGCGTACAACACACGCTATTCAGGAAGGTCGCTCTTGCGTGCAACACAAGCCAAGAATAGTGTTGCGTATACTACAAGCTAATATGGTGTTATGTACAGTGCAATCTAATCTTGGTGTAGCGTACAACACAAGACATCAAAGAAATTAAAAATAATATTTCTCCTAAAATTTTGGGGTGTTACACCTTTGTGGTCTTTATACCCAAATGGAGGATTCAAGGATAAATGGAGGGATGTTGGGAGGATATTTGGGAAGGGGTTGGATGAGCCAAAGTGTCTTGAAAGATTTTTGGAAGTGAAGGGGTGAGTACACTATCATAATGTAGGTGGAGTGGCATTCTTATAAATATACAAAGGTAACAACTATTGAGAGGTCTAACATATATAATCAGCCTCCAATAATTTTCCATTTTCAATACAATTTGGTACTTTTTCAAAATATGTATATCCAATGGCTTTTGGATATTATCTTTGTGATACTCTTTTTTCTATATTTTTCTACTCATTATTTTCAAAATAGAAAATTGTTTTCCATTTACTTTGATAGTTAGTTCTGGTAAGTGTGTGTATGTGTTTAATTAAGTAAACTTGTTTCAAAATTTGAAGGAGTGTTTTACACTGATTTAACTGAGGACTAATCACCCTTTGAGAAACCAATTGACCAACTAAAAATTTATATCACTATTTCCTTAATTAATTGGACCATTTCAAAATTGGGGGATCTTTATCTTAAAGTTTTTAATAGAAATTTTAAGTTGGATCTCAATTAACCCCCCTCTTGAGATTCCACTCTGACCAACATTTTGTATCAGAGGGTCTAGATTTTTATAGCTACTATTTGAACTATTGTGCGAATTTTCAAATTCTCTTCAACTATGATTTTAAATTATATCTTAAAGATCTTAAAATTCTTGTCATATCTAAGTTTTTAGTTCTTTCAATTTTAAATTAACAATGGATAATGGAGTTTAGGGTGCTGCTACTAACAGACCATCTTTCTTTAATAGAAATAACTATGTGCAGTAGACATTAAAAATGAAAATGTATCTAGAGAGCATGGGTCCTGAAATCTAGGACACAATTGAAGAAAAACATGTATTACATGTTACTTCTAGGGACACGTGGTCTCAGTTGACTGAAGATACATATAACAACAACTATAAAGAAATAAATTCTTTGTACTATTCTATAGGTGATGAAGAATTCAATAGAATATCCTCGTGTAAACCTGCTTATGAAATTTTGGTATACTCTAGAAATTTTCCATGAGGTAACAACCAATGTTAAAAAATGAAATTAAATACTTATACAATTATATATGATATTTTTAAAATTAATCATGATGAACTTATATCTGAAATGTATCTAATGTTCAATGAAATAGTAAATACCATGAGTCTGTTTGGGAAACCAGTGGACAGCATGGATTAGATTATGCGGTTGCTTTTATGCCTACCAAACATATGGAGAGGAAATTTTGTTTTCATTAGAGAATCATGTGACATAGGCAAGCTACCAGTGAAGGAACTAATTAGAAAACATATGATGTACGAATAAGAGCTTAAGGTAAATCAAGAAGTAGATGAAGAACCAACAAAAAATTTTGTAGCATTCAAGACTGCTACCTTAAATAATAAGGACAAAGAAAAATTTCAAGCTCCTATAAACACTTCCACCAGTGAAGACTCAGGCTCTGATAGTGATTATGAGATGGCTCATATTGCTAGAATATTCAAGAAGTTCTTCGGGAAGAATAATTTCTTTATAAAGTCAAACTATAAAGGAAGGTATGATAATAAAGGATAGTGGAAAAAGGACAGAAAATGGAATGACAATAAAAATGAGATAGTCTGTTATGAGTTTAAATGAAAAGGCCATGTGAAAGTTGATTTCCCCAAGATAAATTTTAAGAATAATAATGAGGACAAGGGAAAGGGATATAAAAAGGCTATGAAATCGACTTGGAGTGCTTCAAAAGATATCTCCAGTGGATCTGACACTTTTGATATTGAGAAGAACAAACATGAAAATATGTATTTCATGACAGAAACATCTAAGGTAACACTCAATTCTCCTATACCTAATTCTTATTATTCTGGGAACGAAAGTGAATATAAAAATGATGAGAATATGACTATGGATGAACTATTTTAATACTATGGAATCCTTGAGGAAACCATTAATAAACATAAATATAAATATAATTTAATAAAATTACAATATTCTTTAAATGCTAATTATAAGTCTGATTTGGATATTGAGAAAGAAAAATGTGCTCACTTGTTAAAAGAAAATACTGAACTCAAATTATCAAATGGTCAATTAAAAATGGATCTTGAGAAGTTTACTATGGGTAGAGATACCATGACCCAGTTACTCGGGAAACAGATTTCTCCAAAATATACAGCTGGTCTAGAATATCAACCAGGACAGAGAAGTTTTATTAAAAATAAATTTGTTCAAAAATAGGGACAGTTCACTACTAGTTTAATATCGGGACTATATTTTGAAAAACACTTTTCTAAAGGACCTAAAAAATTCATCTCTCATAAAATATCTATTTATTATAGGAAACATGTTAGATATGTATGGGTTCCCAAAGACTTACTTTCTAACCTCTCTGGACCCAAGAAAATATGGGTACCAATGTTACCATACACATGATTTGTTTTGAAAGAAATTCTCAAGAGCTCTTATAAAACTCTATGGTACTTGGACAGTAGATGTTCAAGACATATAACAGAATACTATTCATACTTTAAGAGCCTAATTAAAGTTAATGGTGGAAATTTCATGTCTGGGGATAATGCTAAAGGGAAGATCATCGACTTAGGAAAAATTGGTAACCCAAACACTATATTAATTTCAAAAGTGATTTTTACTGATGGGTTAAAATACAATTTACTAAGTATCTTTTAGTTTTGTGATTATAGTTTTAATGTTATGTTCAAAAATGATGCAGGCAATTTTTTTAATTATAAAAATGATTTAACATTCATCTCTCTTAGAAATGAAAATGTATATGATATTGATTTAAATTCTTTAGCTAAGAAAAATGTTTCTTTTTTGAATGATTTTCCTAAGGAATCTTGTTTATGACAAAGAATATTAGGACAATGTAATGTGCACTCACTTATGAAACTAACTAGGAAAGGTTTAGTTAGATACTTACCTAAATTTAAATTCCCACATAAAAAAAGATTGTAATATTTGTTAAAAAGGAAAACAACACAAAGTTTCTTTCAAACTAAAGAAAGAATTTTCTACTTATCAACCACTTGATTTGGTTCACATGGATTTTTTGGACCATCTAGAATTTCAAGATTAAATGTGAATCACTATGTTTATGTTCTTGTAGATGATTTTTCTAGATATGCTTGGGTATACTTTCTAGAACACAAAACTGAATCTTGTTCTTACTTCATTAAATATTCCATGTATGTAGAAAATCTTAGAGGACTTAGAATTTAGACCTTGAGAAGTGATCATGACTGTGAGTTTAAAAATCAGGAATTTGAATCTTTTTTCTCACATAATGGTTATAATCACAATTTCTCTACTCCTAGAACACCTCCACAAAATTGAGTTGTAGAAAGAATAAATAGTACACTTTGAGAGATTACCCAGACTATGCTAAATGAGTATAATCTACCTATCTATTTTTAGGTTGAAGCTATAAATATAGCTTGTTATATCATCAATATAGTCTTAATTAGACTGGTTCTTAAGAAAATACCTTATGAGTTATAGAATAATAGGAAGCCTAAGGTAAATTACTTTATATTTTTTTATTGCATAATCTTTATCCTTAACACTAAAGATAACCTTGAAAAATTTTCTTCCAATGGTGATGAAGGAATTTTCTAGGGTAGTCAATATCTGGTAAAGCATATAGAGTATTAAATATGAGAACCAAATGTGTGTAAGAATTAGTTCTTGTCAAATTTTATGAGACTGATCCACATGAACCCAAAACCTCCATTTAAAATCTTGAATAAGATATGTCAATTCTGAATCTTAATGATAAAGAGAGTGAACCCTTAGTGAAAATAGCTAGTTCAAAAATTTTCTAGAATCTAGGAATGGTGAATCTGAACCTATAAACAATCATGAAGATTCTAGTTCAACACTTTCTAGAGGTATTATAACTCTTAATAATCATCCATTAGATGTTTCAATAGGTGATCTAAATAGAGGAACGCAAACTAGAGCTTATCTATGAAACCAAGTTGAACATCAAGCCTTTCTTTCACAGCTTGAACCTAAAAATATTTATGATTCTATTAATGAGGAATTTTGGGTGATAGCTATTCAAGAAGAATTAAATCTGTTTGAAAGAAACAAAGTTTAAAAATCAATAGAAAAACCTAAAGACACTTTAACTATAGGCACTAAATGAGAGTTTAGAAATAAAGTTGATGAATCTGGAAACATAGTTATAAATAAGGAAAAACTAGTTTTACAAGGATATAGTCAAGAAGAAGGAATAGACTATAAGGAAAAATTTCACATGTAGCTAGACTAGAATCCATTAGGATATTACTTGCTTATATAGCTCATCTGAATTTCAAACTTTATCAAATGGATGTCAAAAGTGAATTTAGAAATGAGCACATAGCTGAGGATGTATTTGTTGAACAACCCCCAGGATTTACAAATCCCCATTTTTTAAATCATGTCTTTAAACTTTATAAATCCTTATATGGTCTAAAACATGATCTGAGAGCTTGGTATGATAGACTTAGTTCTTTTCTTATTTCAAAATTTTTTACTAAAGGAATAGTGGATCCTAATATTTTAATTAAAGAGATTTCCAAAGATATTTTAATAGTACCAATTTATGTAGATGAAATTATTTTTGGATCCTCTAAAAAATCATTATGTACTGATTTTTGAAAAATTATGCAAGATTAATTTGAAATGAGTTTAATGGGGTAATTTAAATTTTTTCATGGATTTCAAATTTTTCAAAATAAAAATGGTATTGTTTTAAATCAAAGTAAATATACTAAGGAATTTTCAAAATGTTTTGGTTTGGACAGCAATAAAGGTAGTGATACACCTATGAGTACCACTTGTAAGTTGGATGTTGATGAAACTAGTAAACCAGTGGATCAAACCAATTATAGAGGTATGATTGGGAGTCTTCTCTATCTTACTTCTAGAAGACCTAATATTATGTTTATTTTATGCATGTGTTCTTGTTTTCAAGACAATACCAAAGAGTATCATTTAACTACTACTAAAAATATTTTTAAATATCTAAAATATACTACAAACTTAGGACTATTTTATCCAAGAGGACAATCATTTGATTTGATAAGTTATTTGAATGCTGACTTTGTTGGTTGCAAGTTAGATAGAAAGACCACTTCTAGACCATGTCACATTTTGGGCTAGTCACTAGTATCATGTTGTAGTAAGAAATATAACTCCATTGTATTATCTAATACCAAAGCTGAATATATAGATGCTGGTAGTTTTGTGCTCAAATTTTATGGATGAAACACACTTTACAAGATTATGGATATCAATTCAAACATTTCTCTATAAACAGTGATAATACAAGTGCTATTAACATCACTAAAAATACAGTATCTCATGCTTGGAAAAAGAACATTGATGTGCGACATCACTTCTTGAGAGGTCATTATCAAAGAGGTGATACCGGTCTTGAATTCATTGGAATTGAACACCAATTGGCTGATATATTCAAAAATCCTTTGAATTTTGAGAGGATAAATTACATCAAACATAAGTTAGGTGTGATAAGCTATTAATTTAGGAACCTCACTGTTGGATCTCACCATTGGAACCTCACCATTTAACCTCACCATTGGAACCTCACTGTTGAACCTCACTGTTGAACCTCACCATAGGAACCTCACAATTGAACCTCACTGTTGAACCTTACCATTAGAACCTCACCGTTGAACCTCACCATTGAACCTCACACTTTAACCTCACCATTGGAACCTCACCATTGGAAACTCACCGTTGGACCTCACCATTGGACCTCACCATTGGACCTCACCATTGGAACCTCATTTTTGGAACCTCACTGTTGGACCTCACTGTTGGAACTCATCATTGGACCCCACCATTGGAACCTCACCATTGGAATCTCACTATAAGACCTCAATGTTGGTACCTCACTGTTGGAACCTAACCGTTGGAACCTCACTATTTGAACCTCACTGTTGGCACCTTACCAATAGTAAAATTTTCCCGGACTTCACATTTTTTACCAGAATCTGAAACATTTTTAGTATTACTTATTTCTTTTTATTGATTTGTTTTTGGTTCCCTAAATTAGAAAAATAATGAACATACCACATTTCGATCCACTTCTACTCTCTCTTAAATCTCTTGCTCCCTAACCTCAGATCCCAACCTTCTCCTTCCTCAATCCTTTTTTTCATTTTAAAAATACCACTTTTGGGTGAGTGGAAACCTCACAGAGACCAGATACCTAATTTTAACATCACATACTTACACGATTCAAACCAAAATCCACATTAAAATTTAAGAATTCAAATTTTAAAATTGAAAGCCTCAAAATGAGGTCAAAACACCCCGCACGAGAAACCCTGCATCAAGGTAAGCCACATCATCGGGCCTCTATCATCACATCACCTACCTTATCATTCCATCACTGTCACTTTCGTACCATCATCAAATCACTGCCATCATCGACATCAATGGCTCTTCACCATCATCCAATCGGAATCCATCGACGTCATTGAAGAAATCCATCATCGTCATCGTCAACACACATAAACCCACCGTCATCGTCATTTTCATGGTCACCGCCCCACCAGAGATGGACTGGGAGAAGACACTTCCTCACCGACGACAATCAAAGCATCCTCACTATTAACCTCCAGGAGCAGACTGGCAGAACAAAGACCCATCCACAAAAATCATCACCCACTCCATAGGGAAAATAAACATCACGGATTCAGACAGAACCAAACAAACCACCAGATTAAACCATTGAAAAATCTATCCAGAACAAAAAATAGAAATGAAAAACTTCATCCTTTCCAGAAGCACCAAGAAAGAAAACTAGCATAACCAAAAACCATAAAATCATCGCCTTTATCACCGCACACCAAATTATTAAAAATGATAATCATTGGAAACAACAATGTCGCCTGAAGGACCTAGTCCATCACCAAACCACCAAATCAGAACCACAAACCTGAGTGAAATCATCACCTCAATGATCAAAAACCTTCAGGAGTCAAGAAATATCCCCTAACTCCACCTTCAGAACCACTCCCTAAATACCAGATCAACTAAAAGCACTCTCATACATCACGAAAAGCAATGACACCCCCAAATCACTACATTTGAAACCTACACCCTGGTCTGCATCACTTCGCCTTGAGAAAACCTATAAAAAACATCATGCAAGAGTGGGATGGAGGCCAAGTGACGATGTTGTACACCGAGGATGAAAAAGAGTCTGTGAGACACGGCCATTGGGAGAAACTACATCGCAAGAAATATGAGATAATTTTCTATGGGAATACAGGCCTACCAGGGACTGGGTAGAGGAAGGCGGCGGCGAGGGGAAACCTAGCACCACATAGCCCTTTACGGAAAGATTGAAGAGACCATTGTTCAGTGATGAAGGAGATGTGATGAATCCTAAGAGGACTCGAGCTAAGTCCATTAGTGGAAGAAATGTTGAGTAGAAGTTGATAAACCCTCATATGTCGAAGAGGGAAATCAAGGTTGAGAAAGAGCTATGTTCGGAATGGCTCCTGTAGAGTAGGTATTTAGTGCTGAAGGAAATTGAAACTCATGGTTGGGTCAAATGCTTTGCAAATAACAACGGTCCCTATTACCCAATGTTAGTGAAGGAGTTTTATGAGTTATTGAAATTTCAACAATCTGAGAATGAAAACAGAATGTCTTCTAGGGTAAATGGAGTTAGTGTGAGCTTCTCCTCTATTGAATGGACTGAGTGTTTCAGAGTACCACATGGAGGTATTTTTGACTACTACTCAGCAGTGGAACCTCCCACTAGTGATTTCTTCTATTATGAAGAAGATTTGGATGAACTTACAGGAAATGGGATCCCTAGGAAAGTCATTGCTGCTGAAATAGAATGAGGAGACAAGTTACTATTTAAGTTTTTTCAGCATGTCTTGAATCTCAAGAGAGGGGACATTGCTACATTGAAGTATCAAAACACACTTCTTTTGTATCTGTTAAATCATAGACAGAAGATAAATTTTTTTATATTGCTGATGATTCAATTAGAGGATATGAAAAAGCCCAGTTCCAAGTCCAATGCATTGTTTCGTGCCAAATTGATATCCTTGATGTTGAAGGTAAAAGTATTTTCTGTAAATAAGGAGGAAACAGTTGTATTAAGGGACACCTTCTGCATTACTAATATGATTTGCATGTTGATGAAGATAAACTAGAACCCTTGGGAAAGAAGAGGGGTGCATGATGGGTCCAAGATATATGAGGAATTCAACCCTATTACCCATCCTACTAGGCCTTGGGATAAGAGAGACCCTGGTCTAAAGCATAATAAGTGATGTTTGTATATTCAGATGAAGAAGAATAGGCTTCTGTTGTGAAAGAAAGAGAGGATTCTCCTATAGATGGTAGGAGTGATCTTGACCTTACCTCAAACCCTCATGAAAATACTGTATCATTTGGTGAGCCTATCCCACCAAAGAGATTGCCTATAAGGGGGAATGTCCCAAGGGAAAGTGATTATGAGGAAATTAGTGAAGAAAAAGGATATCAAAATGTATTAAGAGACATTAGAGAGACCTCGGAAGAGGTAGATGACATTGAATCTAGTCATGAAGACTTTGAGATGGCTGGTGGTGAAAGTGAAGAAGAATTTCTAAGTCTCAGTCCTTTGATTAGAAATACAGAAATGGTAGAAAGTGTAGATGAATAATTTTCTAATTCGGTTGAAGCTGGAATTGCTCTGGAAGTAGTTGATGATTCTGTAGAGGAAGTGGCAGTGGACTCTCTTGTTGATGTAGTTGCTCAAGGAGGTATGAAAGAGCTAAATATGGTTGATCCGAAAAATGATCCAAGTGGGAGGGAGGAGCCTATTTCCATAGGTTCAATTGTTGTTTCTCATGGAAAATAATATTGGTCAGAAGACCCTGGATTTTTGGTCTTGGGATTAGACTATAGAGATTATAATGATGACCATCCTATTATAAGTCCTCTAATTCCTTCAATTTCATAGACTACTATTGTGAATCCAGTAGTAATTTTATCTCGAGACTATATAAGGAAAGATGATTTGTTTTTATTGAATTCAGATTTGAAGAGACAATTTGATGAGAAATATACTAATATAGAGAGAATAGTAGCTCACAATAATGAACTTATGACATCGTAGTGGAAAGGCTAGTTTCTACCTCTCACTTAGTCTTGTTGCATGAAGTTAAGGACTGTCGAAATCAGGTTAAAACCCTGGAAGAATCTACGGAATCTAGGAAGTAGTATATTTCCTATTTAGAATCCTATATGGCTTCAAGGGATCAAGTGGACAGAGATCATAGATATGTTATAACTATGGTTCAGTAAATGGTCATTATGTTTGAGGACATTAAGAATTATATGAAGACGCATGTGAGTGGCTAGGATAATGATGTGAAGAGACTGATCAGTGGGCTGACAAAATCCTTTAAGGAGAAAGTGGCTTTCACTATGGCACCTCTGTGTGCACCTGCTTCCTCTTCAGCCTCCCCTCCTGTTGATCTAGAGGCTATTAGATCTGTTGTCAGAGAAGAAGTGGAGAAGTTATCTTGTACAAGTACCACAAACCCTCAGTATATGACTCAAGTCATTTCTACTACTAGAGAAATTCATAACCTTGTGGGAAATTATTTAAGGGAATCTTCTCAGGTTCAGAAGGCGATCAAAGAGAAAGTTGATTTCTATTACAAAAGAGTAAACACTAAGCATCTGATGGATGGTCTCTTTAAGCTGATTTTAGAAATCTTGAAGATTCCACCTGTCCCTCAGGCCTTTAAAGATCAGGTTAGGAGGCTTAGAGAGTTAACTCCTGCCTTAGAGAGATTTATGGAGAATAAGGATGATTTTATCTCAACTATTGAAAGAGGAGGAAGCATTATTATGGATTTCAGAAATATTCTTTTTCCAATCCTCCATGTAGACTACAATACAATCATTGTTCCTCCAGTATTATCCTCTTCCTCAGTAGCCTCAGGCTCTACCAGTGCTTCTCCTTTTATTACTCCTACATAAGACATCAGAAGCTTGACCCCTATGATTCCCCATAGATCTACTCACTACAGGTATACTGATTATTCGGTTTTAGCTCCTCCAACCCTTCTCACTACTATGCCCCGGCCTATCCCTCTATCTTTAGAACCTGACTCCTCAAATTCCAATGACTAAGATCCCTTGGACATATCTGATGTGGATTGAATGTGGGATGTCTTAGTTGATAGGGATATTTGTACAATATTTTTATCTTGTATTCTTACTTCATTAATAATAAAATACTATTTTGTTTTTTTCCTCTTATCCTTTTGTTAATCACAAAGGCAGAGAAGTTTTTAGTTTCCTGCAAGGGGAAGAATTTTTTCAGTTAACTGTAATCACTGAATATATATACTATCTACAATACACATGGTTCAATATTACTTATACACACCTCTAAATATATTAGCAATTGTTCTTAACCCTGATTAAAAAAAAAGAAACACTATTGACATAATTTATGATTATCAAAAAGGGGTAGATTGTTGGAATCACCTCTTTTGATAATCCCAAAATCATGTTTCATTTATATAAAGAATCATTTTTCTCTTACAGGATAATAATTTATGGGAAAATAATGTTTATATCAAGTAATTACTATGTACTTTTAATCTTACTGCTTTCGTGTTTAAGCTTACAGTGCAAAATTCATCTAAGAAAAGTTCATCGATGCAATGGTCACCGGTGAAAAGGTCGCTGATGAAAAGGTAACTGATGCAAAGGTCACTGATGAAAAGGCCACCAATTCAAGGTCACCGATTCAAGGTCACTGATGCAAGGTCACCGATACAAGGCCACTGATGCAAGGTCACCGATGTTGGGTCACCGATGCAAGGTCACCGATGCAAGGTCATGGATGTACGGTCACCGATGCAAGGTCACTGATGCACGGTCACCGATGTAAGGTCACCGATGCACAGTCACCGATCCAAGGTCACTGATGCATGGTCACCGATGCAAGGTCACTATTGAAGGTCACTGATGATGGTCACTGATGAAAGGTCACCGATGAAAGGTTTCTGTTGAAGGATACTGATTGAGGCCTACTGTTGATAAGGCTACCGCTACCAGTCTACCGATGCTCACACTTCTACTCCATACTTATTCTAATTCTTAAGATTATTCTAACAGTCATATTTGGTAACTTTAATGCTTGTGAAATTAATTAATGCTGATTGTAGACATATCAAGAGACCGTATCTGGGGACAGTACGAGGTACGAGGAGGACCGCACATGATTTACTTATTCCTATTGTCGGACCTCAAGTATGAAAGAGAAGCCCGAGGAAGAAACCATGAATAACTAAACAATGTGAGAAATAGAGAGAGGAATACATCAGAAAGAACTTACTCACTAGATTAAGGAAGAACCATCCATCACTTACATAGTGAACCCAAGAGCATCACGAAGATCATTTGGGATAAACTCTCATCTGCCTTCTATGCTTCATCAACCCTCTGTCCAACTAAGAAGCATAATACCTTAGTTTTTAAAAGCTAAAACCTGGAGTTGTGAACCTCTGTTTTTTAGGACAACTTCCAGAGAATGACTCGTACTATAATTTCTTCACTCCAAAGAGTCAAGAGATGAACTGAAAACAGATAGTGACTTCTAAACACAATCTTATAATATTTTCTCTACTGTGTTCTTTTATTTTAAATTTCTGAGAAGTGTGTGTTTATCTTACACACACTGTCTCCTGTGATTAAACTAAGGATACTGAAAATCCTAACATCAAACTTCACTTATACTTTGTTTCCCAGACATAACTACGAAAGAGACCATGTGTGGTCTGTATTGTATGTTTTCTCCGCATAGAATTGTGGTAGAGGGTGTGAACCCTAGACAGTTTTTCAAAACTATTGTAAAGCCCGATACAAGCTTTGTATCAAGTTTATTTTTAATATAAAGTTCTTGGTGGTAGGTGATCACCAAGTGGAGAGGATTAAGTCTCGGCTTGAGACAGAACCTCTTCTTTGACTTTTCTCTGTACTATCTTTTTTATACTCTATCTACTAATATTCAGTTGCTCGTTATTTTCATAACAGAAAATTATTTTACATTTTCTTTGATAGTTAGTTATAGTAATTATGTGTATGTGTTTAATTCAGTAAACATATTTCAAAAGTTGAAGAAGTGTTTTACATTGATTTAACTGAGGACTAATCACCCTTTGAGAAAACATTTTACCAAATAAACATTTATATATCTACGACCTTAACTAACTGGGCCATTTAAAAATTGGAAGATCTTTATCCAAAAATTTTCAACAGAAATTTTAAATTGGAACCCAATTCAACCCCTCTTGAGATTCCACTCTGACCAACACTATTTTATGAGTACAGTAATAATTATTGAATATATAATACATAAATTTTGTTTAAAACATTCATCAAAAGTGTTTTGTTTAATTTATTGAGATAAAATTGTGTTTTTATATAGAAAATAGTTTTCTTGAAAATTTAATTTCTCTATACACAAATAGTTCTTACATTCATTTTTAACTATATGATAACCAAAGTATCTGTTTTATTTATATGTGTAAATCATATTTTCACAATTTAGTTAATATTATTCATAACTTTCATTCCAATAAACTAGGTGGTAACTATAACAATATATTAATAACAATATTAATAGTATATTTTAGTTCACTGAAACTCGGCCTTGCATGTAATAAAAGCTATTGAAGGAACTCGGTATTGTGTGTAAAACAATAAAAACCTAAAATTTCTTATACCAAAATTTTATCTAAGTGTTGTTTGTATCCCAATATTAACTTGTTTTTGGGTATAATGTAAGTAAAACTTAATGATTTTATATAAAAAAGGGTATATTATGTTTTGTGTGAAATAAAAAATATAAAAAAAAATATTAAATTAATTTAAAGAATCACAAAATCTTAGGTTGTTACATTATACACCCCTTAAAATGAATTTAACCCACGAAATTCATCTGGGTTATCTAGGATTTAATACTTGAAAGTTCCTTTCATAGAAACCCACATCGTAAAAATGAATACTAAAACTTTCTTAAAAATATGAAAATTTAAAACATAACAATTACCCCAAGTAACTCATAAATAGGTCTCCATATAGGATAAAATAGGTTGGGAGTGGATATTAGACCTAGAAAAAGTGTAAATAATTATAGATAATGGTAGAGATCATTGACCAGCAGCAATTGAATGATCAATGGAAAGTTAGAGACATCAAAACCATAGATCTGTGATGATTTATAAAACCATCAGATCAGTAGAAATAAAGGTATTAGGATAAATCTTTTCTATTGTCCTTTTCATAGAGGACTTATTTTACCATCTAAGTAGATAAGGAAATATAATTACTAGATTTTTTTCATTTTCATATGCACAATATCACCCTTTTATTGTGCCTTTCTTGATTTCCACTCCATATCTTATTCTAAGAAATGAAGGTGAATTTTTCATTCCTAAAGAATTAAAGGATCATGATATCCATAAATCGAATAATAGGTCATTCCATCTATCCTTTACAAAGAAAAAAGGATAATAAAATTTATACAATATGTATAAATCCTTATATGGTGATATAATACATTAATCTCTAAAACCTCATTGGAAGATTAACATAGACCATTCCATAAATGGTTAGCCTTATAATCCATCCAAAATATAATCCACCCTTTATTCCTTAAATAAAATCTTATCTTATACCAAAAACATTTTTATTGGAAACTTGGGTTCAACCTTGCACAAATAGAATATTAAATGTGATTTTATTATTCCAAAATCCATGTATAGTGAGATAATCACATGAAACTTCACTAAAGTATGAACAATAAAATTTTCATAGGTCTTATTTATACAAAATCCAACATTAACTTCCCAACTAAGGGGGGATAGGTGTGCCCTAATTATCATGATTCACTTTATCTATTGTGATTTCATAATCTTTCCCTTTATAATTTTTCCTCTAAAGTTATTGTGGATGATCATCCATATTAGACCTAGGATTGGGGATTGATTTGTATAATTTCCAAACTCCATGAAGTTGAAATACTATATTTTCATTGGTGCAATATTTGGAATTTTCTTCCCTTACATTACATTAACTATCTCATTATTCATATTTAGATATTCAAAGATTTTATGAACTACATTTTCCAAATTTAAAGAAACTCACGGTTCCATTAAATCAATTACCTTTATGATTCTTCCAACATTCATGGCACATAGATGTCTGGTATTTCTTTCCACCATTTGAGTTTTCATAGGAATCGACCTTCCTAATCTTATAAAAATCAAAGGAATGGTGGGAATATCCAATTTCCATTTCTACTTTTAGTTTACATCGAAAAAATTCTTCATAACTATTGAATTCTCTTACAGTTAATTCCTTTTAATGAATTGGTTTTAGTCCCCCAAAGAATTTATCAATTTATCTTTCAAGGATAATGATCAAACCAAAGTTGGGCCTTGAAATTCATGTAAAATTACCTTCATAAGTACTAATAGATTCCTCATTTTTTTCTTTAACTCAAGGATTTCCTTCTCTAAACTTTTTTTATATATTATGAGGGATGTACTTACTGAAAAAATTCCCTATAAACTCTTCCCATTACATATATACAATGTTTTTATATTACCTTGTATTCTTTATAAGATTTAATCGCTGATCCGCCTCACCTTCCAAATGATAACCAGAAAAGGTGAATATTTAATGATCGGAGCACTGAAGGATGAAAAATATCTTTTCATTGGTACTGATTAATTTATTATTAACTAGGGGATTAGTAGAATCACCAAAAAAAGGTGGACATTTCCCCATGAAGGATTTAATATAACAATTTTTCTCTCATTGTTTGGAAGTTCAACATGATTCATATCCTAGGAAAGTTGTCAGAGCATATTAACAAGACTTCTCATTCTAACTCCCATATCATTTGGTTTCTATAGATTAAAATCATCACATTTTCCATTGCATTCATCATAGATATAATTACTTCGAATTCTGTCCATTGACTAAACACTAGAAAGCATTGCATGAGAATCACTTATCATAGAATAAAACCACATAATCATGAAAAAATACTTATATGATGTCTCAATCACAACACGTAATTCTTTAATAGAATATCTTTTAGGCTTATCCTTAGAGACATCCCTAAAATATCCTTATAAATATATTTATGGATCTCACCAAAGTTTTCTCAACCTAGTTTCCAAAGTTTGACTAAACCTTTCCTACAATTCCAACTATACTAACATAGGATTAACATCTATGCATATTATATCATTTTAGATGAATATTCATCACGATAAAAATATACATGACTGAGGACCATAATAGTTTAGTTTCTTTGGGAACTAGGAAATATAATCTTTTAACATGGTGAAATATCTTCAACATATACCTTAAATATCTTCCCCATAATTAATCTTACATAAAACCGTTCTTCATAACCTAGGGAATGGAAACCTAAGAAAGAGCTGAGCTCAAATTCTCAGTAAGGGTAAACATGGGAGATATGTAAGAATAAAATGAAAATAAGGGTATGATAACATGATCTAAAGGTTAGAAGATCATACCATTAATTTCAAATATTATAATCAAGATTCATGGAACAAATATTGTTAGTTCATAATACATGAATCATAAGGGTGATAAATCACCATAAATAAATCAGGAACCATAATCTCAGGTCATATAATTGTGGAACCATTATAACTATAGAAATCCATTTCATGTTTTGTGGTTAAATACCAAGACCATTAACATAGTGGATTATGGAAAGAATATTTCCCCTTTCAGAATCAGGAAAAACATGTTTCCCATAGTGGATTAGGACAGACCTATTTCCCATAGTGGATGAGGAAACACTTGTATCCCATTTTGGATTATGACACACATGTTTCCCATTTTTGGATCAATCCCATCAACTTTTTTCCCATCATTATCAAATGAGATATAAATCTTTACCCAATGAATTGGATAAAGATATAGTTCTCACCTATCACATAACAAAATCATACATTCATGTTTCATAAGATAATCAATCATTCATTATATCATGACAAATAAAAATATATGGGTTTCATAAAATTTATATAATAACCCATGAAATGAAATGGGTATCATAAAAATTTCATCATATCGTTACCTGTAAAAAAGAGATAGGTCTCAATATCATTTCATCAAAGCATAACCTGTGAAAATAAGTAGGTTTTGAAAGCATATAAAATATGTAAGAGAAACATGTTCCATAAACATCATGCCATCAAAATATAAACCATTCCATGAAGAATATGAATTTTATTTTTGGATCATATCCCTAATAAAGCATAAAATATAACAAATTGTGTTATATTAGACGGATAAGGATTTTGAAGTATCTCATGGAACATTAATTAAGTAAAATACCATTTCATTGAAAATCCATTTCATAAAAACATTTCAAAAATAATTTTCTTATAAATAAACCATTGAAATTTTATTTAAAAATTTGTCGAGGAAAGATATATTTACCTATTTGAATAATTTTATTTAAATAATAAATTATTGTAAAACATTTTTCTATTAAAATTTCTTTGAAAACTTATAAATAAATCTTGAAAACCTTTATAATACATTTTACATTGAAAATGATTTGAAAACTCTTAAATAAATATTGAAAACATTCTGAAACCCTTTTTGCTTGAATATAGCTTTGAAAACATGTAAATAAAGCTTTAAACCCCATTATAAACACTTTAAAACATAAAAAAAATTAAAATTATTTTACAAGAAAATTATATTAATATATCATTTAGAAAATTGAATTTTTTTTATAAAACATGGTTTGTGAATAAAATAAATCTCCAATCGAAGAGAAATAAGGTTGGAGTTTCTTAAAACATTTTCCCAATTATCATAAGTACCTAATAGTGGAAGAATGGTAACAATACGTGAATATATCATAAATAACTGGAGGAGAATAAAATACATGAGAGTTATTCAGAATGGATCACATGATTTCATTAAGGAAATCATGACCATAATCAATCCTAATAATTGATGATATTGTAGCAATAAATGTTTACCACTTTGGTAACTTTAAATCAAAATAACCATATAATAATAACATTACATGAAGCATGAAATATCCTAAAAATAAGTATATTAATTGTATAACATGTAAAAGGGAAGTATATAAACCCCATGTAAAAATATAGGTGTATACCCTAGCATGTATATCAAAAAAGGAAAATTGAGACAAAATTACTTTACTGATTGGGTAACTTTTGAACTATAAACACCATGAAAGAAAGATAATAAAATGGATATGTAAATATCATTAAATTTATGTATAATAACCATATAATACATTCATGGGAAGTATATAAACCAAAAAAATAAATGAGTGGTGAATAATAAATAATTCTCCTAGAAACAAAAGTGAGATGAGAAAACTCTTACCTTAAGTCCTGGATTTCTTCGTACATGTTCAAACCTCCTATTATTTGGGTAACTCATCTTGGTTTTCACCAAAGGGATCCCTTGGTTGGATTATTTCCCTAAGGTAGGATTCTATAATGAATGTATGGATTTTGTGATGAGATTTGGGAAGTGTTTTTTTGATCCAAAGTGGCTTGAGATGTGTATAGAAGTGAGGGGGTGAGTGTCCTTTTATTGTGGAGGAGTAGTGACCTTCTTATAAATATAAAAGGTAAACACTATTGAGAGGTCTCCCTTACATAATGAGCCTCTGATAATTTTCCATTTTTGATCCAAGAGGTTAATTGTTTGAAATATTTCCATATAATGTCTTTTTTACGTGTTTCTAGGTTATTTGGCCTCTTAATATTAATGTTTAACCAATAAGTAAACTAATTTTTACCTTAATCACTATAATTAGATTTAATTAATTTCACTAATATTTTTAATAAAAAATAATTTAACCTTATTATAAATTATAAAATACGATGATTAAAAATATTGAATCCATTTCACCAAATTCTAATCATACAAAAATAATAATTTAATTTAAATTTAACCCCACGGATGGGATGAGATGATAGGTTATTAAAGTGAAAATGTCAAAAGGCTTGAAATGTTTTCATATCCAATTTCAATTTGAACGTGGTTAAAATAACCAAAATTGGAATAATTATTGTAGAATTTATCTAATTACACTTTAAAACTAAATTAAAATATAATTTAACTATATAAAAAAATTAGATGAAAAGTCATTTTGAATTAAAATTCTGTATTTTTTCACTATTCATAAAAAAATTAAATATTTCAAAAAAATACCAAACATTCACCCAACGTAAATTTTGATATTATAATTTCAAAAATTATGTTTCTTTATTCAATTTAAAATTATAAATATTCCAAAAAAATTATATTTAAAATGGGTTCACCATTAAAAGCCGGTAAAGTTGCATTTTTCAAAAATGCATCTTTTTACTCATATAATTGGATTTATTCTTATCTGATACCTATAAAAAAATTATATGAGTATCAAAATATTGATTGAATATATAATATATATAAATTTTTTCAAAACGCTCACAAAAATTGGTTTGTTTAGATTATTGAGATAAAATTGTGTTTTTATATAGAAAAATTGTTTTCCTAGAAATCTAATTTCTTTGTTCTAAAATATTTATTACATTAAATTATAACTAATTAAAAACATAAGGATTCATTTTATTTATATGTTTAAACCATATTTTCACAATTTATTTATTCTTATTTGTAACTTCCATACCAATATCTAGGTGGTAACTATAATAATATTTTAATAACAATATTAATAATATACTTTAGTTTGGTGAAACTCAGCCTTGCATGTAATTAACTCTATCAAAGGAACTCATAATTATATATAATACAAGACAAACATAACATTAGTTTTACCAAAATTTAATATAAGTGTTTTGTTTTATACAAGATTAACTTGGTGTTGCATATAATGCAAGACAAACATAGTGATTTCATATATCAACAGATTTATTGAGTGTTGTGTGGAAGGAAAAATATCAAAAATATTAAATTAATTAAAAAATATCAAAAAACTTGCGATGTTATAGTAAATCCCATTTTACAGACTAATTATAATCTATAATT
This sequence comes from Viscum album, assembly GCA_963277665.1. Lineage (NCBI taxonomy): Eukaryota > Viridiplantae > Streptophyta > Magnoliopsida > Santalales > Viscaceae > Viscum > Viscum album. The sequence continues at coordinate 1,254,113,184 of OY728131.1, read as the reverse complement.
TCCTATATGAGTCCTGTTTTGGGATTTATTCCATTATTTCATGAAAAAATTTCATGTGTGGCATTAATATATTTAATTTTTTTTATAATATCAACATTTGGATCATCAAGCCTTGGAATCTCAAATCATCTCATCTCCTGGATATGAAAATATTATTATATATGTTTTAAATCTATGTACAACAAAAACAGAGAACTTACAAGGATGTATTCTTTCTTCACCCTCAACTAATGATACCCTGATCAGAGGTCAATCTTGGAGAAGAATTGATACCCACAAAGTTGTTTAAATAAATAATCAATCCACATAAGTGGGTATTTTTTCTTTATTAGGATCCAATTAATCTCTTTATAGTCAATTTATAGCTTCATCGATCCATATTTCTTTTTCACAAAGAGAACAAGTGCTCCCTAAGGATTTGAATAAAACATTTTTCCAATAGGTCTTATAATTTTATCAGTAATTCCTATAACTCCAAAAATTCGATTCTATATGGGGTCTTAGATATTGGATTGGATATAGGAATGAGTTTAATGGAAAAATCTATCTCTCTTTCTAGGGGAGGTCCAGGTAACTCTTCAGAAATACATAAATGTATTCTGAAATAATAGAAACATTTTCTATCTTTATACTATCATTTTATTCTCCCTCTTCACCTATCATCTCCATAAAGAAGGTAAAATGAGGTGTTTATATGAAAATATCAGCCTAGGATATCTCTCCTTATAAAATAACACCAGGTTTCCCATTAAGGACTACAGAAATTTCCATGCTTTTATATTTGATCTTAGCATTATACTTTGAGGTCCTATCCACCCCTGGTATAGTCTTTAATTCCACCATGGGAATAAATACTAGATTTATGATGATATATTACTTTCAAAAGTTGAAACTAGAGTTTTTATATACCTTTAATGCTTAGTTGATCCCACTAGGATTCTTAACTGATAACAATACTTCTAGCAGTTTAGGTTTTGATTCTACATTCTATAAAAACATAGATGAAATAAAGGAAGGAGTAGAACCAAAGTTAAACAATGTACTTTATATTTTAGATAACAGTATGTGTACCTACCACCACATCATTTGGAGCCTCTATTTTATCCATCATGATTAAAGAAACAAAAAATTTATCCCTTGTCCTGTATTGAGTTATATGGTGGTTACCCACTATTATCTTCTAATTTTGGTCTTTAATTTTCAAATTTTCTAATATATCAAAAATTGAAATATTTATCTTTAGGTTTTTCTTTCATCATCTTCTCTTTTTCACTTAAATTTATATATTAAGGCTTTACCTCACCTTGATAATTCCAAACTATATAGACTTTTATTTCACACTTTTAGCACTATATACTTCCTTGCAAGAAGATCCCTAAATGTTTCTTCTCATATTTTTTTCATGTGGGAAGTTATAATTTTTTTCCTTTTTTCCATTATAAAAAGTTTTCCTATAATTTGGAACCATTTATCTCATATTTCCATTAGGACTATGAGACCACTACATCTCTAAAAACTCTATTTCAGCATTAATTTATCTATAATATCTTCTCGTAGATTTAATAGACTTTATTTTTGAGATTCCCCCACAAATTTTATCTTAGTCATCCAATGAACCTATCAACATTTCCCTTAATATCCATAAAAATGTTGGAGGTGTATCAAGAAAGTATTGTGATGTTAATTTCATAGATTCACACTAATTCATTTTCCTTTTACTTCATCTCTAAAAATTCCGACTTCATTTTTGTTTTCATCTAATGTGGAAAATACTTATTTAAAAATATTCTACTGAATTCTACCATTCCATAGAATTAATCTATCCTCTATGATTTTTGTTCTAAATTATATTCCACCACTAATCTACTTCTTCTTATAAGTGGTATACTTCCATGGTGACTTTATCTATCTCTAAAAATGGGAGTACATAAAATATATTTTCAATAGTGGTAATACATTGTTTTTAAATTAATAGATAGTTGATTCATTATCCTCATGAATTTTTCCATTCCATCTTCTAACATATTAGGAAGTTCATTAATACATCATCTATTGTACTCATTATTTATAAGGCCCCAGCCTTAAACCTTACTTAATCTTGAGTTATTACAAGATTATACATTGAGGATCTTTTAAGGTTTAGAGTTTTAGAGAATTAGATCATAAAACTTTCATTACATTCCACATTTAAACAAAGTGCTTACATAAAAGATAGTATTCATTTTTCCCATCAACGGAAACATTTTTAAAATAAAACATGGATTCTTTCTTGACACTTCCTTGACACTATCATCATATCATGTACCATTCCCTTGATCTATGAAAAACATTTCAAAAACTTGGGATGATCATAAAAATCTCAGTAAGGGTTATAAAAAGTATTGAAAGGAAACATGAGTACAAATATACATAAGAATGAAATCATACTTTACCCATAAAACATAAGCACTTTAACATACCTCATAAAATCATGAATAAATCAAAAAAATAATAAGACATAAAGGTAACATGAGTCATTCATAACATTCTTACGTAGGGAGTAACCCTCTTGGTTACATTTGGAATACCCATCACAGTATATTCCCTAAATCTCTTCGGAGAAACCTTAACGTTTAACTCCTTCACGTTACCCAATGCATTGGAGAGCTATATCGGGCTCACCTGCCCTTAGTTTATCACGGAACCACCCGTCTTCATAACAATGCCCAAGAACCATAACATAATCATAGCACATAACTTAAGCATAAATGAAATATAACATTCCCACATTGCAATAACAATATAACATTTTAAGATATTGAAATAATGAATCCATTCTAAAAACCATTTTCAAAACCTTTTAAAACATTTAATAAAGAGATTTTTAAATAAAAGTGTCCCATACCACATTTAAGCTTTTAACATTTTAAACCATTAATATCCATATAAATAAATCCGTAAAACCATTTTGAAAACATGGATATTAATGAGAAATATTTATAAGATTAAATCATTAAAACATTTAAAACGATATTTTAGTTAAAGGGTTTTTAACAAAATGAGAGACACTTGAATACAATACTTGAGGAATAACATTTAATAAAAACTTTATAATATAATGATAATAAAGGGATTCATGATATAATATTCCAAATAACAATATATACACCATATAAGAGTTAATTGGTGCATAACAACAGTGAATTCTCAATGGAAATGTTAATTGAGATGAAATCCATTATAAAGATTCTATCCTTAAATTAAGGATAAATCAATCTCATAATTATGTACGACAAATATAAATACACCCAATATAAGTGGATATTAAGTGTAAAATAATCAAAGGTCATTCACATATATTCAAAGGATGACATATTCAATAACTACATGTTGAACCCAAAGAAATCGAAATTGGGTTAAGAAGTTCCCTTGACATCCTAACGGCGTCACATCAAATTTTAGAAAAAGGGTTGATGAGAGATATAAAGGGTATCTCATCACTTGGACATAAAATTTACGGCAATAAGGATATATAAGAACATATACCCAAGTAATAAGATGAAAATTAAAAGACATAACAAAATAAGTCTTTTAAAAAGAGGAGGGTGAAAGGTTCCCTTACCGATTTGGGTAACTTTCGAAACGTACTCCCCATGAAAGAAGGACTATACAACATTGTGGTAAATACTCATAAACGAAATTATGTTAGAAAAAGAGTATAATAATGGACAGTACATACACCACTCAAAAGGATATATTGGAAAATGTAGCATGAATCTCATGAAAACATAAAGTAAGATAAAAAGCCCCTTACGAAATTTCGGCAGCCTAACGGCGCCAATTAAAACTTCCCAAATGGATTGATGAGAGAAAATAGGGTCTCTCGTCATATGAACATAAAAAGTACAGTAATATTAATATAAAATAACATCCCAATCATAAGAAATATGATCTTAAAAGGAATGACATAAAAGAGTGTACTTAAAAAGAAAGAGAGGGGTAGGATCCCTTACCTTGGGTCCGACTTGACTCGATCATTCTCTAACCTCCTGAATAATAAACTTGAGTTAATTTCTACTTTATTAAGAACATTTTTCAAGTTCATTATTCCTTTTATATCACTTACTACCATTCAATGAACACTATGTAATTATTTATGTTAATAATGGTCCTTTTGTAGATCATTGCTACTTGAGTCAAAAATAAACTCTTTATAATTACAAGTTGTTCTTATGGTAAAATATATATTATATCCAGAATTATATTCATTATGTATATATCATATATATCATATATATACATTATATACATTCATTTATAATGTTACACAACATATAGAGGTAAGAAGTGAAATGCACCGTTCATGGAGACGGTAAGCCGTACGTATGCATGAATGCTACTTCCATTTATATTTCTTATTTAATGGAATTAAAACATAATGATACATAATAGTATTATAATTACAGTATGGTATCATATATAATATCATTAAATCTATATTTTATACCTACCACATATGGTATTAACGAATCAAATCACTTTGAGGGGGCGGTAGTCTGCACTTCCTAAAATGAAGATATCGTGTTTAACCATAATGGAAACCATAAAGGTATGCCATAAATGAAAAATACAGAAGCTTAAGTAAAACATAAACATATTATATATCATATATAAATATAGTTACATCTTAATGTCTACCTTTGAGGGTGTTAAAAGAATATTGAACAATCATCGTTTCGTGAGGCAGAAATTCACCATCCACAGAAACAGTATGTTCTTTAACCATTAGATGTAGGTGTGTGTAAGTGTAGCTCGAATAATTCTTATAAAAAAATCCTAGTATATTTAATATACTGTATTTGTTACAAAATAAATGAATAAAAAGAGTTTAGGGGGTTGGATAACCAAAATAAAACAAAAGAACACAAGTGAATACATTACCTTAAAATCGGGTATCTCTCTTTGATTTGAGCTCAAAGGCTTCCTTGGGAAGACTTATGCCCAAATTGAGGATTCTAGGAGTAATATAGGGATGTGGAGAGAAAAAATGAGCAGGTTTTGGCTGATTCAAAGGCTTCAGAGGTGTGGGTAAGGTGGTAGAGGTGGGGGTCTTTTATAAGAGGAGAGGAGGGGCACTCTTGGAAAGTTACAAAATGTTACTTTATGTTCAAATGAGTTTCGGATTTTAAAGGTCCCAAATTGATGTATTTCGAGTATAAGGTAGTAAGGGTTCGAAATATACTCATTAAATAGGTTTTTTACAAGTTTAAGTTATATTTTTAATATTATCTTTTCATTTTATTTAAATCCTTTATTAATGAGGTAATCGCTGCATCATCAAGATGTCATAAATAATTTAACTTATTTAATGTCTAAAAATTATAAAAAAAATATCATGATGTATTAAATATTTTTATCTTTCTAATGAATATTTATATTCAAACATATGACTTGTATAACCCTATTTAAAAATTGTTTTAGTAAAACAACTCATGCTTGCGACATTTTTATTTTAACTTTAAATAAAAAGTTATTTATGTCATTTTCCAACCAAAGTGCCTCCATGGGGTCCCCAAGATGAAACATGGATTTTATTGGACGTAAATTACACATACAATGAGGGTATGATATGTGTCTAGGTCATTTCATATTATTAAAATATTATTTTTACCTTAAATTACACTAATTACCTCTAATCTCTATTAAAAACTTAAAAGTTACTATTCACCAAAAAACTATTTTAATCCCATTGAACCACATTTTACATCCTAATGACAACCATGTATGTCAAATTTTTAAAATTCAAATCACAGCAGTGGTGAAGTTTCATTTAAATGACAAATCAGTTTTTAAACTACCACTTAGTGGTTTCACTATTCATCAAAAATTGAAGTTTTTCAGAAAAATACCAAAAATTCACCCTAAGCTATATTTGATAATCTGAATTCAAAAATGATTTCTATTCTAAAAAATTGAAAACATATAAGTTTCATTAATTAAGTTAATAATTAATTCTCGCTGCCAAAACAAATAGCGTGTTTTTAAGAAACAATATCTATTAAAAGATTGACACTAGTTTAAGTCCAATTTCAAAGTGAAATTAATTCCAATGACCAATATTGGATTAAATGGTAAAAATATATTCTAAATACACTCTAATCTAGATTAAAAATATAATCTATCCATATAAATAAATCAGATTAAAAGGAGGTTTTGAATTAAAATGCAACATTTTCAACAAAAATGATCTTTATCGGAAAAATAACAAAATATTACACAAAGTAAATTTTGATGTCCAGATTCTAAAGAAGGATTTTATTTTGTCTAATACAACATATAAAATTGTCAAAAGTATATTTAAAAAGGTTTCTCCATCAAAAGGTGGTTAATCGACCTTTTAAAGAATATTAAAAGATTTATGCTTAAAATTGGATTCATTTGCATTTTAAGCCTCCAAAATTTATTGGATAAAAGTAAAAATATTTGAAAAACATATATAATAATTTTATAGTTAATTCAATTCATTATATCCATTACAACGGCTAGGCATTAACTACCTTTTAAAATAATATTATTTTATTATTAGAGTGCAACGTAAGATTTCAAAGAAACTCATTGTTGCGTATTGGGTACGCCCTCAAGCATAGCATTCCCTTTAAAGTAATATTAATATTTTATTCAAAAATATGGATAAATATGAAAATGTCATATTCTTTATTTACCTGGGGTGTTACATTATTTATGAGATTCTACCAATTTCCCACTATTTTTATAAAATAATAAAACCATAGTGAGAAATGTGTTACTTTTTGTAATATTATAATTATAAAGGGAGTTTAAACCATAAAACAACATGATTTAAAGAATTTATTATTTAATATCCTCTAATAAAAATTGAATTTCCTATATATCCATAATAATGGTTCATAAAAAACATTTGTTTAACCAAATAATATCACCAAGGAGTGTCAAACAAGGTGTGCAGCAAGTACTCTTTTTCTTGCACCAGGTGATGATTGAGTTAATACCCAATACACCATTTTCAAGTTTATTTTCCCTAGGTATAAATGTGATATATCCATATCCACTTTTACTATCCAAAAAGGGATTCATTTCATATAAACCACTCACTTAATACTTAACCAAAAAAATTCAGGATGTTTTACTATATTTATACTAATCCTTAGGGTTCTTACTAATGTTTTCTAGTCCTAATTTCCAAAAATAACTGAAAATTCATTTGACACCAATAATTTAATCCCACCTTTTTAATATATAAACCTTTCATAATGTGGTATAGTATTTAATAACAAATAGAATCTTTTGAGGTTTATTTTCATGGAAGTTATGAATATAGTGCATGTGAAACATAAACATTATTCTAATCCACTTGAAAGGATTCCTCATGGATTCATCCTATGTTATATTTACTATATTTCATGTCATGGGGGCATACATGAAAATAATGTGGTGAGCATAAATCCCAGTAATGGAATAAAAAAGTAAATATTTAGCATATGATCATGAGGCATAAAATTTGGACATGATCATAAGAACATGAAGCAAAAAATAATAGATATATCAGAATCCATGACATGGAAATTTGGATACAACATAAAAATGGGACCTTTATAAGAATAACACTAAGGTTTATCACCAAGGTTTCATAAAATATAATTACCAGGGTTATTCACCAACGTATTATAAAACATTTAATCTTTTGAAATTAATTCTTTATCCAATGAATTTTAATACTATCAAGGTGCACCCATGATATATCTAAACATTTGTTTTCCACATAGATCATAAAATTACATTTCAATAACAACAAGTGGGAAATAATTAAATGGTTTCATTTCAAATTCATTAAATTAATAAACACTTAAAGTCATGAGCATTACATCATTTATATCCAATGAAAAGGAAATTTGTTTGTGGAAATACCAAATCAATATATTATTTTTACATCTAGATGAATAACCTTGTAAATTTAAGAGGTTTGGGGATTAAAAATATAAAATATTTCTTGTAAAGGAGAGAAATTCGTGAATTATTTTAGCAACATGATGGGTATACAATGTGGATTAAGGAAAGGGAATAATGAAAGAAAAAAAGGTATCCCATTGATAAAACACTATTTTGGAAAAACAATAGGATAATAAAATGTTATGAAAATGATTTACTTTAACATTTAAAAGACAGGACACAAAAGAGGTTTCATAATGGAAAATAAAGTAGAAGAGATTTTCCTTACATTTGGAAGTGACTTTCCAAATCTGGTTGAGGGAAACCATAAGACCATAGAGACACCATAGAGGGAATTTAGAGAGTGGTAATGAGAAAAATATTTTACTTAAGTGATTTGGAGTGGATATGAATGTGGGTTTGGGTAGATATTTATAGTAAAATAGGAGGAATTGTTTAATAATTTCTAAATATAGGTCATGAAATTATAAGTTATGAAAAATCAAAAACAATTACATTACCCATGGGTTTTTCTCATGGTTTTATAAATTTATATAGAGTTTTATAATATTTTAATGCATTGGAAATGAATTTTTTTTTAATATTACTTTGTCAATGGAAAATTAAATTATCCATAAAATATTATTTTTGAATTTTTAATTTCCATTATTGACTTTGGAAAGTCATTTATAGGTTTGAAAATTGATTTAAATCCATTTAAATAGATGATATTAATAAAATAATCTTTTTTGTGGTACAATTTTATCAAGTATTACATCATCATGACATATTTATGAATTTATAAAACATACCTAAATCAGAAAATAGTATTTTTTGTATCTGTTGAAAAATAAAGTAATTTAGAAAACTCACAAAAATTTCACTCGAGTATAATTTTGAAATGATTATTTACAATATTTTTTATTTTATACAAAAAATAACAAAATATGATAATTCATAATTTTAAATAAAAATTTCTTAATTAATAAAAAATAAAAGTCTTTTCAGCATAGTCAACTTTTTAATAAAGATAAAAATTCTCCAAGACATTATAAAATTATGTTATGATTTATGTTTTAATAAATATAATTTTATAAGACTATTTCATAAAAATTAATTTTATTCAGACTACATGAATTTATTATTAACGTTTATATATTTTTTGAAAATATAATTAAGTTTTCTTTGCATTAAAAATCCATTTATCAAATTCATTTTATGTTCATGTGTATTTTATTAAATAAAATAATACTGAAAATGGGATTTGACAAAAAATAATTATTTCATTTATACAAATAAATTACACTTTTATGATACTAAGGTCTAAATACAAAACACCTTATTACAACATCATAGGTCTTAAGGGTATGTTGTGTGAGGAGGGTAGTTTCATAGGGTAGTTTAGATAACATTTTCCATGTGGTGATCATTACTAACTTACCCAACCCTCGTAATAAATTTTGATTGAGAATTACTTATTGAAGCTACACCTAGGATAGGTCATGGGTGAACCCAAGGGATGCTACCATCCTCCCAATTTTAGATATATGTGCTTCAAAAGGCGTGGTCCTATTGGTTGAGACAATTTTTATCTATTCTACAACAATTTTCTTTTTATATTACCCTTTATAAACATTAATTCTAATTATAACATTATTACCATTGGTCATAATTCCCAATGATCATATTGAACAACTACCATGTAATAGTAATATAACAGTTATATCATAATGGTCTTTTTCTGATCAAATCATATATATATATATATATATCACTAAAATCAGCATTTACTACTTTATTACAAAGGGTTTTTATAATTCCTTTGATAAAATCTATTATATTCCGAACGTTTCTTTTTCTTCTGAAACTTTTTATGGCAGGTGTAATCTTCTTGGAAGATTTCAATATTTAAAGATTATACCATTATGTAGTCACTATTATTTGGTTTTTATAACCTTGTAATAGTCTCTATTGTAGTAATTGGTATTATTGCTTGACATGTAATATTATTTTTGGAATAGTATCCCTATGTTTTCCCATGGTGAAATATAAAATAGCCACACAAAAAGAAACTCTTTTATTAATCATAGAGGGAATTTTCAGGCTATTATAAATTAGAATCTCTCATATAGTTTATATACCATACCCCAAATGGTAAATTTCCAATTGATAAATATCAAAGCCACAATAATATATACCAAAAAATGAAACTCACATTCCAACATACCCACTCTAGGGATCAATTCATATACATCATGTAACACATTAAGATTTTCGGATGTGTTTTCTTTTAAATAAATATGATATTGAATAACTCATAAAATGAAAAACCTAAAATAAATAAAATAAAAATATAGTTAAATTCAAATGTAAAATTTTATTAAGTAAATCATAAAAACAAAATGTGAAATATCATTAAAAATTTTACAAGAGAAGTAATACCTTAAGTAAACAGAATAAGATAGTTAAAATTTATTATTTTAACTCCCTCATGTTATTATAAATTTTTTGAAGAATAATTTGATGTATTATAATACCAAATTAATTGAGTAAATTTCATGTTTAGATGATAAATTAATAAATTAAATCAACTCTGATTAAAATCATTTAATGTTAAAGAGGAAATATTTTTCAAAGAATATTTTTAAATGTATTGAATTTATATTAACTTTCTCAAACATAAAGTATTATTATAATAAAATGTTTCAATTTAGAATAAAATATATTAACACTCATTTAATTAGTAGTTGATATGAACTAGTATTACTAACTCTTAAAAGTTTGAAAATTTGTTTTCTCATAAAAATAGTTTTTATTTATATTTTATGTTTTTGTTAAAAAGTGAAATTTAAAAATTTTAGTATTTGAATTTGAAAACAAGAACATAATTTTTTAATTTTTAATTTCAAAATTATTATAGGGTGAATTTTTGGGAATTTTCTAAAAATGTTTATTTTTTTACTGAATAGTAAAAAATATTGATTTTTTATAGATTCCATAAACTTTATGACATACGAATTAATTAAAAATTTATGAAACCTTTATATCAACCAAATATGTATTTAAGGATTTAAATAATTTATTTAAAGTTAATATTTTTAATTTAGAAACCTATGATCGATATTTTTGAACCTAAGTTATATTTTATTCTAATAAACAAATTATATTAAATCTGAGGATAATGTCACAAAATATCAAAATAAACACCTCTAAATAATTTAATGAGGAATTTATAGACCATTAATAATATTTTCCTCATAAATTATAAATTTTGGATCTATTTTTATTGAATATGGAATCTCTTTTTATATTAAGAAATATATATTTACAAAAATGACACCCCTCTAACTTATAAAAGGTTCCCTTCACCACCTCACTTATCCTCTCTCCTAAAGCATCGTATTTTGAAAAAAAACGACTCTCTAACACTATTAATTAATTTATATAGGTTCTTATATCATCAAAATACCACCCTTTAAAGGATTAATCCAATTATCAAAGGAGCTATCTCAATGAGTAAGGTATGAACTTCAAATCACTCTATTCATTTATATACTTTTTATTTATCTCCCACCTCCTCCAAATATTTTCCAAAAATAATAATATAATGCAATAATTATCATAAATATGCTGAAATTTTATTATTTTTATGTAATAACAATTATATATCTTTCTTCTATTCATTCAAAAAAATAAAAAATGGTAGTCGTGTTATAGTCGTTTCACCGCCTCCATTGACGTCATATTTCATATTTCATCACTAACTTACAAGAATTATCCTAAAAAATTATTTAATGAATAAATATTATATATATATAATGATTAATATTCTTTAAAAAATTCACTATATTAATGATATTAATGAAAAATGATCATAGTGATTTTAACCACCCAAAAACAAGCATAGAAAAACATATTTTATAATTTGAATATATTTTACACAATATATTGAGATATTTTAATTTTTATCTAATATAATAATAAATAATTTCTGAATCTAAAATTATTGAGATGATTAACTCATAAACATGAAAGGATAACTGAATCAATTACACAAAAACAAAAAATAAACAACAAAAACTGTTAACACTAATGATCATTATTAACTATAAAAGAGTAATAATTATCTAATAAATTAATATAAAGGCATTAAATATAAATAAGGTTATGAAATAGATGATTAATAAGTCTTATTTTATTATAAATTAAGTTATAGCTTATACAAATAAGCATAAATCAAAAGTAAGGGTTCTTTATATTAATTAAAATTCCTTGATAAATGTTCCATATTGTGCATAATGTATTATTTTATATGGTTTCATTGCTTACCTATTTTATTCATGTATAATAAAACTATTTTACTTCATCATATTTTGATGTCTATATTATGATCTCCCTTTTAAGTTCTTTTGATTCATACAATACCAAATTTTTAATTGCTTTTCATTTCAAATTTCCTTCTTCGAGTTAGGGTTTGTAACATGCTTCTACTTTATTTTATATAGAGTAATTATATACTTACTCACATACTATATAATTATTATATTTTTATTAATTATATTTTAAATTCCATTTCATTCTTTTATTTCATGGTACTTTGATCCAAATTTTATAAAATTTGTAAGGGTTTCTTTTCTAATCTCACTTTTTTTAGATTATTCATGTCTAAGTTCCTACTCAAGTTAATTATTTGTTATTTTTATATAAAACTGATTTATTAAATTTTTATATAATTATTTAGTGTTTTTTATGCCTTCTAATCATTCCAATTCCCTTTTTTTCAAAATTCAACCAAAATTTTTCCTATAAGTGAGACTAGCCTTCTCTTTTCTTTTTAGTCAAGAATATTTCTCCTACATGTCCAAATTATTTATATTGATTCAAGAATATTATTATATATAATTAAACGATTCCTTAAGATAATTTGTTTTATATTTTAATTTTAAAAATAAGGTTTAAATGGAATCTTTTTAAAGTTTTCCAAACTTATTATTTTTTACTTTATTTACAAATTTGTAAAAAGAATCTTATTTTTAAACCTTTTCCAACTGAATTTCTTTTATCACTTTTATTTCTATTATTAATTATCAGGATTTACTTAAAGATTTTCAAATTTTTACAAAGTAAATTATATTCTCATTATTCTATGAATTTTTCATTTTATAAAATTTATAAAAATAAAAGGTTATTTCTTTTTGGTTTTTCAAAGTTATTTTGTAATGCCCTTCTAAAGGTGTCCTTCATCTTGGTCAAAATAATACATTGGTTTTTTATCTATGTTCTTAAGTATTTATGGTATAATGAAAATTAAATCTCTATAAGATAAATGATTTATCACCTCCTTTTACCTGACTAATCATCCAGTGTGCATACACATACCTTTTCTTCTAATGCCTCTCTAACATGAATACCATATATTTCATTCTTTTCATTAAATGGTGCCCACCATCAAACCTTCCTTCCTTTTAATTAATTTTTTTATCAAAATAAACCAATTTTATGGGTTTGTTAGTAACCCACCCAAAATAACCATTAAAATATTAAAACAAAACCAATTTCAAATTTAAGTAAAGACCATTTAAAAATATAACACAACAAAAAAATGAACACCCCTAATTCAATATCATTTTATAGAGAAACGGTTCTTCCCCACACACTACTAAAAACCAGAGCTGATATTCTAAAATCAATCCACTCTCTTCTTCCACACACCTATTTATCTTTAATGTAACAATATATACCATCATGTCTATAAAAAAACAATCATCAAAATCACAAACTTCTCCTTTAATTTTTGAAGGTAAATCATCATCCATAAACCTGGACACCATATGAAATGTTCTCATTGGTCACCACCTATAGCCATTTTTGGGATAAACTGATATTTAAATGATATATCTTTGATATTTAGAGTAGAATGTATGGGAAGAATACCATATATGAATCTAAATAAGAAATGGAAGATTGTAAAAAATCATCAAAACTAAATGAAGTACCATTCATATCTAACAAATATCAGTATAGATGATTGAGAATCCAAAGTTTCCTGGTTTAATATAGGCCCAAAGTGACCATCATATCATTAAACATGTCATTCACCTAAAAGGAAAACTCGGAATCACTAGGATTTTTTTCGTTGAGTTAACTATTTGAGGAATTTATAAAACTATCATACATAACCTTAATTATCTTTGATAAATGGAATGGAAGAAACACCCCTTTTACTGGCCTTTTAAAGGCCCTCCCATAATACCAATAAGGGCACAAAAATAACCTAAATAATGATCTTACAAGGCCATTGAAAATTTCATTTACTTATCAATGGGGGAAGAATGATTAGGCTTAATGGATTTCTACATCATTCACTTAGAACCCTAGTTTACCTAAAAATCTATTCACCATCATTTTATGAAGAAAGGAATAATCCTTATAACTTTTACCCTTTTTCCCTCACGGTATAATTAATATCTTCTACATAAATTTATTCTTCAAATAAACATCTCTAAAGATAATTTTTCATCACACGAATCATCTTATGAATAATTTCCAACATTCTCTTCTTAAGTCCCCACCTGATCTATCCCAATAATTGAGCCTACTATCCAATCAGACTTCTTATTCTCATTGTGTTCAACCATATGCCTTCATCCCTTTTTATTGAACTATTTTTTCAGGACCTATGATTCTAATATCTCAAAAAATATTGTGTAATTTAATTTTTTTATCTATATAATGTGTATCATCTTCTTAATTGAAGATATTTTTTCCTCCCATAACCATAGACACCATCTATACTGCCTGAAATACTTGAACTGTATCATTGAAAATAACACCAGCATAGCCTTTCCCAATGTTTGGTCCCTTCACTATATGAATATTGTTTTTTCCACTCCCAATATTTCTAGATCATTTCACTTCGTCCTTCAAACCATTTATTAGATACATACCAGTCCTTTTTTTCTTAGAATCATTTATATGAACTTGTGAGTATACCCTCATAGCATGGGAAAAGGATGAAACAATTACAGACCAACTTTTTCCAACCTCATTTGTTATTTATTGAAATTTTAAATTTATATTATTATTATCTTTTTTAGTAAATACATTTATTGAGATGTTTTTAGTCTTGATAATATCTATAGGAAAACCAATATCACCTCTCTAGAAATAAATAGACCTATCCAATTGATCATTAGTGATTCCATGTCTACCACTATTGAAATATTGGGATGAATGTCCTTATCTATGATGTATAAGGTAGAACTCATATTAAGATTCAAATATAACTTCCTATTTTTTCTAGTACTAGCCTTTGATTTTAATCAAGATGAAATTATAAGGGGGGTTCAAAGGACCATCTCAGTAAATGAAATATTAATGATTTTAAAAAACAAGGTTCTACAGACCACGCAATAATAAAATACTCAACAATATTGAATTGGATGAGGATGATCTCAAAATCTTGAAAAATTAATATAGAATGCTTCTGAATATCCCAAGCATGTTGATGGACCTTTCAGAAGCATCAGTGAGAGGATAAAAATTACCAAATCATGAAATCATATACAAGTGAATAAGGGGTGATTATTTAAATAAATTGAATAAAGAGATTGGAGGAAAGGTTATCCATTGAAAAATAGTTGAACTTATGGAATAGTGAAATAAACGGGAAGAGAATAAGGGGGAATGAGTCTAAAAATGGGATGAAGAGAGAGGATGATACTTTAAATTAAAATATTGAAGGACATCAACCCCCCCCCCCAACTAGTGGGGGGGGGGAATAATGCTGATAGCCATGTACAAACCTAGAGAGCACATGAGGAGATTCTCATACATTGATTAATTGAAGTAATTATTAACTAAATAGTATACCATTTACTTATAAGATGTAAATACCTTATTCTTTATTATCATAATTAAAGGGAATTTTTCTAAATCGTTACTTAATTATATTAGATACCAATTTAATTTCCATGGGTTTATCAGGTTATGATTATTGATGGATTTATAAACATTTTCCTTATGTTCCACACATATACAAGTGTACCAACCCCAACTCTAGTAACCAAGATCTGGTGTTTAATTTGTTACAGTAGTATAAGATATAAGGAATCTAGACATGAAGTATTAATCAGTTTAGCAATCATGACCCATCCCCCAAGGCTGGTGTTATGACTACCCCAATCCCACCTTCCATAGGCCAGGGGCTGGTGACTATCACTGGAAAGGCATATCCCAAAAAGGGAAGGTATTTACTTTAAACCTGTATACACATAGACAGGGAAAAGTTCACAAATCTAACCATGAAGGAATGAAAAGTAATACAATCACTACAAATTACCGACACTGATAGTAATGTGTGTAAACTGACAGTAAAGGGGCCAGAATACAATCCCCACTAAAAGGAAAGTATAAAAAAACAAGTACAAGCTCTAGAGTTCATTCGCCAGGGATCCTAGCTGAAGGGTAGGTAAAGCTCTCTATCAGATGCCACTGATGCAGACCATATTTATCAATCTACTTTTGAGCATTGTCTATTATTGGCTCCCCAAAGTCACAATCAAATTTTTCTGTCATTTGTACAAGACACAACAGGTGTGGGTGAAGCCCATGTAGGGGTAAGTATAACAATACTCAGTAGGGACCTTGAGACCCCCGAAGATCTCTCAGCAATCCATGAAATAAAACACCACAAAGAAAATATTGTAGAGGTGATACAACCAAGAAATATCTCAAACACATAGTACAAAGTAAAAGACATAGCTCACACTAGGTATAACTTAACTATAGAAATAAAAGTGATTAGTTGTAAAGCTAGATCATCTTATTCTGTTGAGAGACTATGTTATTGATCCAAATAGGGTATCTAGGTGCTGGCCTAAATAGAGTCTCTATGTTTTGACCCACATAGAATCACTAGATGCTCACCCAAATAGGATCTCTATGTGATAACCCACAGAGGATCGCTAGGTGTTGACCCACACAAGATCGCTATTAATTTTTCATGTCACAGCCAACCACTGGATTCCCATACATAGAACGTTTTATTCTTGGAGGATCCTATCCTCAAGCCATCATTATTACCTCAACCTCTAAAAATCCCTATTAAAGTGACCCAAAATGATCGTCTCATCATAATAGTCTCAACGCAACAGATGGCCCGTCGAACAGACGCCCAATCTGTATGATATGGGCATTTTTGTAAAAAGGGTTCAGTTGGATTCAAGTCTGATCCAACCCAAATGTATTTCAACTTCCACCAACACTCACATATTTAATCTTATAAGGAACACCATGTTGCAAGGGTCCCAACGTCACTGATGTAGTGTCAATTGGATGTATGGTTTGATAGATATGGGCATTTTAATGAACAGGGGTCAGTTGTGTCTGGACCCGGTCGGACCGACCCTACCAAACCGGCCCAAGGGTCCAACATACCCCAGTATAATTCGACCAACTCAACCTATCCTAGTTCGGGTCTGGGTCAGTCTAGTACAACATGGCCAGTGGGTCATTCCCAATGGGCCTCACTGGACTTAGCTCGGTTTGGCTGAGGATCCAACCCGCCGGGTCGCCTGGTGACCCGTTCTAGTCCGGCCGGACATGAAGGGTGCGAGTATGACCTTCCGGCATGGGTCCAAGATGCTAGGTGCGGGTTCGACCCGTTGGCTCGGGTCTGGCTCACTGGGTACGGGTCCGGCATGTTGGTTGAGGGTGCGGCCCGTAGGCCCAATGCTCGGCCGGTGCTGTGTGGGCCAATGGTGCGCTGCTTAGCCGGGATGCGAAAAGCTACCGCGTTCAACCTCTTCTAGCCCCGCAGAGGTGTGTGGACCTCCTTCCATATTCAAAAGAACGTGGGTCACTGAGCCACCCAAACGTCCCGAACGTGAGTCGTCCCTCCACACAGTACCAAGCAAGGGCTGCATCACCTCGCTGTCGTTGAGGCACACCGATGGGGCTGCCACTCCACCTGACCGCTGGAAAAACTGAAGGCCTATTGTCCCATCATCTGATATGCAGCTGGTGCCGCTGCCACTACAAGAATATTCTTCAGTGGACCACCGGACGCACTCTGGTGGTCTGTTCTTTGCTCTGCCTCCGCCTACGGCCTCCGGGGAACATCCTCTTCACTGTGAAATTCGCAAATGAACCTTGCCATCCATTCGGACAAACCATTCAAAATGAGCACACATGCAAAGGATATTGGGCCTTATTCATTTCTTCTCATGCCCTATGTGTTAGAACTTATAATCATGGGGAGGCTTGGTGATTGTGGCTCAATAAAACTAGATATAAACTAATATCGAATAATAAATCCCAAAAGAAAAGTCACCATCCCACATAAATGCATGATTTTCAGATCAACCTATTCATGGGTTGATCCACGTTCTTCATTTATAGAATAAGAATGAGGAACAACATGCATAAATTAAACCCCTACCACTTTGACATTCGTTGTCGCATCATTACGCCCATAAGGTTTCTAGATATTGTTGTTGTTCGTTGCTTCCGACTTTGTTCTATGAGGTGCGTCAAAGATGTTTGACATTCATTTCTGTTTTTCATTCTTTATTATAGAGTACATTCATCCTAGGTTCTTCAGAGAATACTCACAGTTTAATTCTCCCCTCTCTAACGTGTTTGTTTAATAAAAATAAGCATGTCACTGCATTTTTATTACGTTGTGACGTTGTATCATTACAGTGTTTCATTTATGAAACAGCATAGCGGTTACGCTTGCATAACAAGACATTAAGGGGCTTCATTAATTGTGCCTCATCATCACTTATTCACCACACCATGACGTTGATGTCCTATGCTGAACAGTGAAAAATAAAAATAAAATAACTTTTTAAAAATAATTTATTATTTTTCTGAAAAGTCCCAAAAAATAACTTTTCTATCCGACCCTTTCTAGTCAATGTTAAGTCCTTTCTAGGAGAATCCCAGTGTTCTGAGTTCAATGATTCCCTTATATTTTAGATCTGAGCACCAGTTCAAAAGTTAGAAAATCCTGCTCACGGGTTTTTTGAACATACCTAAAAAAAGTTCCAAAAATCTTTTCTAGGTTCACCAGGCCTCGTAATCACATATTTTCAAAATGTGTGGTATCAAAATAATTCCATGTAATTAAAAAAATTACACTGAAATTCCAAGACATTAAATTCTCCCCACCTTAGGTCATTACAACCCCAAAATCCAAAACAAGGGATAATCAAACAACTGGTGGTACTGAGCACAAATCTGAGTCTCTCACTCCCATGTGCTCTCCTGGAGGTTCCCATGATACCACCGAACGTGCACTAGAGGAATTGACCATCCAAGTAGGAACCTCCCCTTTCGGTCCTCTATCTCCACAAATAACTCCCCAAATGTCTCCCAATCATCAATGTCTATATTTCCCCAGTTGATGATCTATTATGAATCAGGCATGTACCTCACTAGCTATGACACATGAAAAACATCATGCACCTGGCAAATCTGTGGGGGAAGAGCTATTTGGTAAACCACCACGCCAACTCTGCTCAGTATCTGAAAAGGTTCAAGGAACCTCAGAGATATCTTGACTCCCCGGCCAAATCTCTATAATCCTCATCGAGGTGAGACCCAAAGGAATACATGATCTCCATCCTCTAACTCCAAGGGTCTTCGTCTCCTATCGGCATAAGACTTCTGCCAGCTATGGGCAGTTCTCATCTGTTCCTCGATGATCTGCACTTTCTTGGTGGTAGCTCGTACCAACTTTATATCCATGAGTATCGAATCCCTTGCATTTTTCCATCATAGGGGGTATCTGCAAGGTCATCCAAACAAGGCCTCAAAAGGTGTCATACCTATGGTGGAGTAATAGTTTTTTTTTTGTATGAAAACTTCACCAGTAGAAATTGGTCCTCCCAACCAGGACCAAAAACCAAGATACAAGCACGAAGCATGTCCTCTAAGGTCTATATGGTCCACTCTGTCTGACCATCCGTCTAGGGGTGAAAAGTTGTGCTCAAGCACAATTGAGTCCCAAACCCCTCCTTCAACCCCTTCTACAACTGAGATGTAAAGTGTGCATCACGGTCTGAGACGATCGTCGAAGGCACCCTATGAAGTGGCACTATCTCTTAGACGTAGAGGCATCACAAGCCCTCTACCGATCCCTACACTCATATGGGTAGGAAGTGAGCTGACTTGGTGTGTCGGTCAACAATCACCCAGATAAAATTGTGGCCCCTAGATGTGTGTGGTAACCCCATCATGTAGTCCATGGAGATTCCATCCCACTTCCACTCTGGTACATCAAGTGGCTGTGTAGAGCCTCTCGAGACCTAATGCTTGGACTTCACTTGCTGAAAATTAAGGTTTTATGAAACAAAATTTGCCACCACTTTCTTCATCCTTGGCCACTAATACTGATTTCAGAGGTTCTAGTACATCTTTCGCACACTAGGATGTACTAAAAATAGGGAAGTATGGAACTCCCACAACACCTCCTCTGGAAACGTCACTAGTAATAAGTTTCATCCTCTGAAAAGGATAACACGCTCCCCACCTATTGAAAATCAATTAGGAGTATGTCCTGAGCATATCTGAGCATGTCAGGCCTTACAGACAACATCCACAAGTTGTGCCTCCCTAACTCACTACAAGAGTGGGGGAGTGATAGTCATGGACTGGAGGTAATCTACTCTATCAATATCCATGAAGGATATCTATATCTCGTCTAGCTACTTTGTCTCCTCACTCGGGTAGTTGTAAACTAGACCTCATGTTGAGTGTGTCTCCAACAATGTTCCCCTTCCTAAGAGTATAGACTATCTCAAAGTCATATTCTAGGATGAACTCCAGTCATCGTCATTGTCTCAAGTTCATGTCCTTATGTGATAAGATATACTTGAGACTCTTATGGAAGGAGTAGACGGAAGACCATTCATGTAATGGCACGGACCTCCCTGGTTTATTCCTCTACGAAAATCTAGTGGTGGAGGTGTTCTAGGAGGTCAAGGTGACTTATACCTAACACTTTTCCAAATTTCGAATTTGGTGAATAGTTTCATGAGTGAGACCGCTATGAACAATTACACCAGTAGACCAATGTGAACAATTCCAATGGTAGACCGATGTGAACAGTTCCATCGGGGAGCATGATGTGAACAGTTCCATCGGTGAGGCCGATGTGAACAGTTCCTGTAATGCCCCAACCCCAGCTACCCAGAGTCGGTGCATTACTTTGTAACATTGTAATGATCACAAATGATCAAGTCTCGAAAGACCGATTATTTTAGTAGCCTTGGAAACACTAGATACATTCATAAGTCTTTCATTACATCATAAAGTAAAAAAAACTACAATAACATTGTCTTCATAGTCCACACTCATATCCCTTTCTGACTATCCCTACAGGTTATTCATAAAATACTTCTTCACATCCTGGAAAATATTAAAAAATTGAAAGGGGTGAGCTCAGATGCTCAGTAAGGATAACAATATTGCGGAAGCTTTCGAAAATAAACATTAACATTTAAGGCAATGTATAACTAAAACAAAAGCCTTTTTAAACTTTAACTTCATCATAATATGGCAAAAATAAAATTAAATAATTCCATTTACGTACTCACATGGATATTCTACTAGTCGAATAATCACATGCAATATCAATAACCACTTTCATAATGATGGAATGCATAATGCCAGACTATCATAACCACGTATCCAAGGCCTCATGCCAAGAATAAAAATAAGATTTTGTCAAGGCCTCGTGCCAAGACACTAGTTTGTCTCATGAGACCTACCGATGCATCGAGGAGCTATAGAGGGCTCCACCCGTCACTTATTAAGTCCAATTCATTCCTCATATGAACAGGTATAAACATATCATAAACCATAACATAATTGTATCACATAAAATATGCATAAAGGAAACATAAGATTCCCACACTTCAATCACAAGATATCAATACAACACATTGATGTAATAAAAACACTTTCAAAACCATTTTCAATACCAAAATTAAAGAAAATTAAAACTTTGTATTTATTTTTCATTTTAAAAAGTTATCGCTTATAAAGGAAGCTGAAACTCAAATAATGGTCACGACGGTGGAGAAGTCATTGTCGTTGCATACGTACGACAAAAACATTCCCTTTTGTCGTTTAGTAAAATGTTTCGTATAAAAAAGATTCCTTTTGTATAAACGTAAAAGTAAAAGGGGTTTACACCGTATAAAAGAAGTATGTGTATAAAACAAAATATGCCTCAATGAATGGAGATTGAAACGAAGTCCCTTAAAAAGATCATTTTTAAATAAAATATATCTCTTATGTGTATTCACTATATGTACACATAAAGAAAGTATAAATACAAGATAGGACATAATAATATCATGACATAATTTGAAAGTAGGACATTAACCCAAAGAATGGAAATTGGGTTAAGAAGTTCCATTACCTTGTGTCCTGTCCTGACTCGACCGTTCGTTAACCTCCTGAATAATAAACTAGAGTTAATTTATAATTTCTTAAGAAAATTTTTCAAGTTCATTATCCCTTTTATATCACTTATTACCATGTTATGAACATTATGAAATTATTTAAGTTAATAACGGTCATTTTGTCGATCTTAGGTACTTTAGTCAAAAATAAGATTCTTATAATTACAAGTTGTTCATGTGGTGATATATCAATTATATCCAGAATTATATTCATGATATAGATATCATATATCTCATATATATCCAGTATATACATGCATTTATAATATTCCATAACGTTTAGAGGTAAGAAATGAAATGCACCGTTCATGGAGAAGGTAAGCCGTACGTACGCATGAATGCTACTTTCATTTCTATTTTGTATTTAATGAAATCATAATGATATAAAGGTATATTATAATTCCAGTATAATATAATATATAATATCATTTACTACATCCTTTATACATCCCACATATGGTATTGACGATTCAAATCACTTTGCGGGGGCGGTAGTCCGCACTTCCTAAAATGAAAATATCGCGTTTACCCATAATGGAAACAAAAAAGGTATGCCATAAATGAAAAATACAGAACCTTAAGTAAAACATAAACATATTATATATCATTTATAAATAGAGTTACATCTTAATGGCCACCTTTGAAGGTGTTTTATGAGTGTTGAACAATCATCGTTTCATGAGGCAGAAATTCGCCATCCACAGAAACCGTATGTTATTTAACCATTAGATGTAGGTGTGTGTAAGTGTAGATCAAATAATCATTATAAAAACATTATAGTATATTGAAGATACTGGTTTTGTTACAAAAGAAAGGAATAAAAAGAGTTTAAGGGGTAAGAGAAGCAAAATAAAACAAAACAACATAAGAGAAGACATTACCTTAAAATCGGGTAACTCTTTTGATTTGAACCAAAGGCTTCTTTGGGAAGAATTATACCCAAGGTGAGGCTTCTAGGAGTAAGGGAGGGAAGTTGGGAGAGTATTTGGGTAGAGGTTGGCCGAGCCAAAAGTCTTTGAAAGTGTGAGTAAGGTGGTAGTGGTGGGGGCCTTTTATAAGTGGAGAGGAGGGGCATTCTTGGAAAGTAATAAAATGTTACTTTATTATACAATGCCTTTCGGATTCTAAAGGTCCCACACTTATATAATTCGAGGATAAGGTGATAAGGGTTCTAAATATTCTAATACAATAGGCTTTGTACAAGTGTAATGCTTAGATTTTACATTATCTTTTCATTTTATTTAAAGCATTAATTAATGAGGTAATCGTTGCATCATCATGGTGTCATAAATAATTTAATTTATTTAATGTCTAAAAATTATAAAAAATATATCATGATGTTGGAAATCTTTTTAGATTTATAATAAATATTTATAGTCAAAAATATGACTTTTATAACCCTATTTAGAAATTGTTTTAGTAAAACAACTTATGTTTGTGACATTTTTATTTTAACTTTAAATAAAAGTAATTTATGTCATTTTCCTACCAAAGTGGCTCCATGGGGTCCCCAAGTTGACCCATGGATTGTCTTAGTCGTCCATGACACATCCAATAGGGGTAGGACAAGTTTAAAGGTATTTTCATATTTTTATAATATCATTTTTACCTTAACTTTCACTAATTACCTTTAATCGCGATTAATTAAACTTAAAAGTTACTATTCACCAAAAAATTATTTTAATCCCATTGAACCACATTTTACTTCCTAATGAAAACCATGTATGTCGGATTTTTTAAAATCAAATCATAGAAGTGGTAATGTTTTATTTAAACGAAAAATCAGTTTTTTAACTACCACTTAGTGGTTTCACTATTCATCAAAAATTGAAGTTTTTCAGAACAATGCCAAAATTTCACCATAAGCTATAATTGATATTCCAAATCCAAAAATTAAGTCTATTTTACAAAATTCCAAATATATAAGTTGCATTAATTAATTTTATAATTAATTCCCGTTGTCACAACAAATAGCGTGTTTTTAAGAAACAATATATATCAAAAGATTGACAATTGTTTATGTCCAATTTCAAAGTGAAATTAATTATAATGTACACCATTGGATAAAATGGTAAAAATATATTCTAATTATACTTTAAAACCACTCAATAGTATAATTTATCACTATTAATTATATTGATTAAAAAAGTTGTTTTTAAGTAATTTTCACTATTCAAAGAAAATTGGAAGTTCTCAGAAAAATACCAAAAATTCAACATAAGATAATTTCGATATTCCAAATCCAAAAACGAAGTCCATTTGGAAAGATAAAATTTATAAAATTTCAAAAAATAGGTATTACAATTCATAACGGCTACTTTGATTGGTTGTGGTGTGTGTTAGAACTCGAAGTTGCGTACAACACACGCTACTGTATTATTCAAAGAGAAGTGTACCGTGGAAGCTCGAGGTGTTACAGTTCCATCAGTGAGGATGATGGGAATGGTTCCATCGATGAGGCCGATGTGAAAATTTTCATCTGTGAGGCCAATGTGAACAATTCCATCGGCGAGGCCAATGTGAGCAGTCCATCGGTGAGGCCGATGTGAATAGTTCCATCAGTGTGGCCGATGTGAATAGTTCTATCAGTGAGGCCGATGTGAATAGTATCATCGATTAGAAAGATGTGAAGAGTTCTATCGGTGAGGCTGATGTGAACAGTTCCATCGGTGAGGCCAATGTGAACAGTTCTATCAGTGAGGCCGATGTGAACAGTTACATCGGTGATCTAGATGTGAACAGTTCCTTTGGTGAGGCCGATGTGAATAGTTTCATTGATGATACATTATGTGAATAGTGGTTCCATAATGGTGAGGATCCAAAAGCAACCTCTATTTCCTTTTCCAAATTTCGAGTTCATGAACAGTGTTTCCAGCTTCCTATAGTTTCTCCCCTTTGACATTTCCTTTGACGTAAAATGCATTTAAAGCCTCATTTTAAAGACTATAAGGCCGATTCAAAGGGCATAACTACAACATTAATTTTCCTAAGGTTCAGGATGCTTTTACTTGGTCAAACCGCGTGGTTTAATGTGATACTCTTTTAATGGAAAATATAGCTTATCTTAAACCGATGCCCCGTTAAATCATCTAAAGAGATGAGATATCTTCCTCCCTAGTTCTTCCTCCTTGATCTCGAGTGTGAGATGCTCTAACCTTTTATTCCTTCCCATAGGAGTTGTGCGATCAAACTTTCATCCTTCGATTGGTTCCACTTGAGTTTCTTCCTTCTGCAAGTGCACCCTCTATTATTGATGCAACCAAGCAGTATCAATCAATATTTGATATAAGGTATGATTTATCGTCATTATTTTGGGTTCATCTCCTTCTATTTCTCCTTTCCCTTTTATGGAATGCTATCTCTATGTTCCTAATGGAATTTTCTTGGGTGTTGACTGGTGTGGGGGTGTCTCTACATCCTCGGGTGGATACAGTTGTCACGTGGGAGGAGATTGTAATCCATTGTGTGGATCATTATCATATAAAGAATTTCAAGAACCATTTGAGGTAGTAGATTCATTGATTCTCTATTCTTTTATGCAAAAATGTAGAGTTATCATGTTTTAGCCAATTGGATCACAATGGAGTTGACATGTTAAATATTTGAACCAGATAAATAAATTGATATTGATCATATGTTATTGCCTCTTGTTTTGATAGATAGTGTGATATCTATACTTTTTTTGTTTATATTTTATTTCTTGATGAAAATTGGTAATAAACATAAATCTAGAAATTAAATGATAATTTTTTGGCTAGAGATAAAGTGGCATGTAAGTGAATCCAATTGTTGTTGTTGTAATTTGATGCTAATTAAATTGATACAGTAATCATGTTTAATTATTTGTGATAGCTTACTATTTTGGTTTCCTATAGTTGGAACCTTAAAATAATAAATCGTTTAATTCAAGTTGGATTAAATAACTGGTTGTTTGATAAATGATAATTCCTTATAGAGTTATGAGTTACCCTCTTGCTTGTTTAAGGGCCAAGAGACCAATTGATATGATGTTTTTTTCCTCATGCTTGTGTTGTGATGTGATCCTGGAAGGATATTGTGAAATTTGGGAGAAGGTGGGCCTATTGGTTATGGCAGGAGTTGATTCCTAGAGTGGAGAGATGCATCGGATTATGCTTGTGGGTGTTGGGGAGGACATCGAGGATGATGAAATAGGTTGGATGTGAATGTTTGAATGCTTGCTGATTCTTGTTGGTTGTTTATCTTTTATACTTTTCCCAGTGCTCAAGGAAGCTGGTTTTCTTACCCTCCTTCCAAAAGGGGCAAATATGTGCAGGGTATGTCACGTGATTTCTGTGTTAAGCTTCCCGATGGAGGATGGGCCTACGCTCTTGCTATAGGTAGAAAATACTAGATAGGTAGTTCACCTATTCACCGTGTTGAGCCCCTTGTGTTTAGCAGATTAGAATATTTTTCTATAATTCTTGGGAATATGGGAAAGTAATGTAGTTAATAAATGACATAATAAATCATGTCAACCCATGGGGTTGGAGATTTCTGGGACATAATACTGAGGTTGCAATTTAAAGGAATAGTGGACTTTGGGAGTGATTCTAATGAAACATAATGTGGAAATTATTAATTGTAAATTAATGTTTAAAGAATTAATGAATGTAAAGTGAAACTGATAAAAAGGGAATAAAGGAATGTAATCAATCTCTTTAAATGGTTGTGTTCTTATAGGATACCTATTATTAGAAGTATCAGTCAGGACTCTGAGAGACGTTAGCTGGAGTTGAGTCTAAGATCGGGTTATGCCCATAGTATAGTTGTGAGCTATAGTATATTCTATACTTTTGGTGTTTCTATATGCTACTCCACCCCATCAGTTAGGTAAACTGGAAACCCGAGGATTTTGATCCCTGGGGGAGTTTTCCCCGACATTCTGGTTGGAGGATGGATGGCTGACTACCCCCTTTGGCCCTACTCTTTTCTCTTGGTAGTTACTTATGATGGTAGGCACAGCGGTTAGTTTTCCCCATATATGTGTGTAGAGGGATGTGATGTCTTGTGGTAATTCACACAATTATATTCTGGATATTTTTTTCTATGGACATCTATAGGTGTAACGTGTATAAGTTGGGATGGCATGAGTATCCTTACTTGGTGTGTGGGCGGTAATGGCTTGAGGTATAATGTCTGACATATGATACATGTTATGAAAGATGTGGTGGCTCACAGAAACTACCTGGTTACTTTGATTACATGGACATGGTGGTTTTTTTGTATGAGGTTCATGTTGTGGTGCTTCGCCTAGGTGTCTGTGAGCAAGCCTTTTTGGAGAGACATGCCTAGGACATGCGACATTAGGGCAAAGTGTCAAACCAATGGGGAAGTGGTAGCGGGGTATCCCTGATATTCTTTATTATATTATATACTCTTGTATGTGATACCTGGTGAGAGTAACCATCGTGAGGCTGAGAACTTAGTATGTATATTTAGGTGACAAGTTAGTTTCATTTATTTTTCACTGTTCTTTAGCATGCTTTCTTTACATTTTCACGAGAGGATTCGGGGAGGATCCTACTGAGTATACTGTTATTCTCACCCTATGTATATATAAACTATTTTTAGGTCACATGGATTAGGTCATAGATCATGGTGGTTTATACTAACTAGGGGTTATAGGAGCTCTTCGGGCTTGTGGTTGTTGTTGTTTTTACTTTCCTTTGGTACTTGCAGTTTTCCCCCTTCAGTTGTAGTAGTTTTTCATGACATTGCATATGTGTACTTGGGTTTTCTTTTATATTTCTATCTGAGTTGGAGTTGGTCGGTGTCTTTCTTATGTCTTTCTTTTGTATGTTTTCTCTTAGAGGGTAATGTCTCTCATTTGTGTGTTTATTATACCCTCGGTGCAAGTCGACAACCCAGGGCCTACTAGAGGAGGGACTCAGGGGGGTCATTATCTCTCTTATCTTATTGTCGGCCCAGGAGGGGTACACCTTGTGGGGAGGGGGTCATGACAGACTATTATCAAAGGCCTAGTTGAAAGATATGATGGATTTTGGTGTTAGGAACAGGTGAGGTTGCATGGGTTGGTAGGGAAACAGTGTCAGTCAAGTTTAGTAAGTGATGTAAACACTGCATACCAGCTAAGACATAGGCATTTAGAGCCCCTGTGATTTGTTGCACAGACCTTTAAGTTTACAATTGATACTAAACAAGGTGATATTAGTTGCAGGGTAGAGACCTAGGAAAGGATCATGCATCATTCTTTTTTGTGCATGTGTTTGAATGGGTAGACCTTGGGATAGGTTAACCTAAAATGAATAAAAGAAAAAAAAATTAATTTATTAATGTTGAGTCTTCTATATTCTAGGTTTAGAAGCTCTAAATATTTGTTATTTTATAGGTACAGATCCAGGTCGACATCCTCTTCAGGATCGCATAGAAGATGTCTTGTAGGCTGTGACAGTAGATCACCATAGGGTAGAGGTTGATGATGAAGACACCTGGAAAAGGACACTCTGGGAGTTTTAGCACCAGAGTCTGTATAAGTATGAGGGATCTGTTTCATATGCAGTCACGGAAGACTGGTTGGAGTAGGTTGAGATAGTATTCAGTTCAATTCATGCTTGGAAAGAGCATTGAGTGACATTGGTTGTGATGATTCTCTGTGGAACAGCGAGGCAGTGGTGGTTCTTGTTCCTCAGGGATCTCGAGGAGTCGACAATCTCATGGCAGGAGTTCCGATACAAGTTTCAAGTCCAATTTCTTTCTTCGACCATGAATGCCTCTAGTCACCAAGATCTTCTTACCCTTTGACAAAAGATCTCTAGTGTGCGAGATTTTGGAATTCATTTTAGGAACCTTTTATAATATTCTTTGAACCTATTTCTAGATGAGGAGGTCAGGGCGAAGCATTTCTAGAAGGCTTTGCGTTTAGAGATCCAGCGCCATGTCACCCCATTTATGTAGAAGACATATCTTGAGGTGCTGGTGAAGGAAGAGGTCATTGATAGGACATTGGCTAGAACAGTATTGTCATGATATTGGAGTCTTCATGATTCCTCACAAAGTAGAGTTATTGGCTGCATTTCCCGATTTTCAGGGAAGAAGAGTTTTTGTTCGGCTAGGGGTAGGTCCAATCCCTCTGCATCTTGTTTCTCTAGATGTAGCGGATCTCCGGCCTATTCCTATGAATCAGGCACTTTTTTTCAAATGGTTCTTGAGTTCATCAGCAGTGAGAGTGCCCAACCTTTAATAGCAGTCATCGTGCACCAGGTATTCCGCTCTAGGTTCCTCCATTGAGGCAGTTCCAGCTGAGGCAGCAGCTTTAGGTTTCCCCAAGTTTGGATCAGTAGAGGGTAGATGGGGTAGGCAGAGGAAAACCCAATGATTCTACCCTTACTCATAGAGCAGAGTGTGGCTGTGGTGGTGGTCGTCATCAGGGTTAGAGAGGTCCTGGAGGAGGTCGTAGTCAGCTTCTTGATTTAGCGTTTCCGGCTCCAGGCGATACAGCCATCATTCGAGGTACCCTTTTCTTGTTTTCTACATTTTTGTATTCCTTGTTTTATTTAGGAGAGACACACTCCTTCATATCACCTAACCTTGTCCATTCTTTGGGACTTAAGGTAGAGAGGCTTCTAGTACCCTTGGCGTTGACTATGCCAGTTGGAGGCCGAGCTAACTTGTTTGAAGTTTTTAGAGATTGTGAGCTAGTGTTGGGGCAGCATCTCTCTTGTGTAGATCTACTATGTTTATAGATACAAGCATATGATTCCATCATCTCTAACACCCCAAGATTTCATAGTACATTATCTCTTTAAGGTAATTCAATAGCTTGCGTTACATGCAACACCAGGTTCAGGCGCATCAGGACCTATCAAACTAGCTGTTTAAAAAGCGATTATGAATATTATTAACCATATTTTGAATTTTATATATATACTATATAATTTTAACATTCAAATTTTTTTTATTAGACACAATATAAGGAAAAATTCAATGTTTCAGATAAAAGAAGTATTTTTCAAAAAAATGTAATTTTTCTGCCTATTAATGGAGAACATTTTTAAAATACAATATTTGAAACTCTTATATATTCAATTTAATGAAGTTAAGTTCTTCTTTACATGCGGGACTTACAAATTTCATTTGGATAAATTTTTGGTACTTTTCTGATAACTTTCATATTTTGTTAAATAGTGAAAATACTAAATTTTAATTGAGAAAATTTTTTTATTCAAAATAATTTATAGCGTTAAATTATACATTTGAGTGGTTTTAAAGTATAATTGGATTATATTTTTATCATTTAATATAATTTAGTTCATTATAAGTAATTTGACATTTAAATTGGACATAAACACAAATCAATCTTTTGATAGTTTTTACTTCTCAAAAACCTGGTATCTGGTTTTGACAATGAGGATTAATATTCAATTAATTAATGAAACTTTTATGTTTTCAATTTGTTAAAATATGCATTATTTCTGAATTTGGAATATCAAAATTAGCTTAGGGTTAATATTTGGTATTTTTCTTAAAACTTTCAATTTTTGATGAATAGTGAAAAATAATGTGTTATTGTTTAAATCCAAATTTTTATTTAAATAATTATTTATTAAAATTTAAATTTATTTTAAGTCTAAATAGATACATCATACATATATAGGTTAAATTTAATTCATTGCCGTCATTTAATAATAAAATTAGATGTATAAAATTTTATTGAACTTTTTAACGTCTTTTACCCAACTTCTAGGAATATTTGAAAATTTGCATAAAACATAATTTTACTGCTTATGTGAATTGAATTTCAATAATATGAGAGACACGGTTGATATCAGTAAATAAAATTTGGTTCAATATAATGAAAATAATTTTTGGTGAATAGTAACTTTTGAATTTTATTTACCACGGTTAAAAGTAAATAGGGTAATTAAAGGTAAAAATGATATTATAATTACCCTAAAACATGTCCTAATTATATTAGATAAGGTTTTTTCGACTAAAATAAACTTTAGTAATAATATGTTATCCTCTTTGATCCACTTGGATTAGATTAGGACATTTATTATTATTTTATTTAAAGAAGAGTTTAAAGTGTTAAATTCAAATTTGAATAACTAAACCATTTTTAATATAGGGTAATACATTATATAAATTAGACTATAAATATTAATTAGAAATCTAAACATATTTTCTACATCATGGTTTTTTATTTATAATTTTTAGACATTAAAAAATTAAATTTATTTATGATACAATGATGATGTAATAATTACCTTATTAATGAATGATTAAAATAATTGATATTATAAATATCCAAATAAATTTTAATTGATACTTTTGATGCATTACACTAATTTAATAGGTTAATATGACATTTTAGTATTGATTTAATGTATTTATTTCTAAATATTCAAATTTTTTTGACATTCACAAAAACAAAATACTAAATAGTGTCAAAATTGACATAAATAAATTTTTTAAAAAATACTATATTATTAAATGATATAATATTCATAAAAATCTAAGGTTCTTCCAAAGTACTTATATAATTATATATATGTCATTAATGAACCAATTTTGGTACCCTTGGCATTTTATATTATGCTTATTAACCATTTAATATAAAATTACAAGAAGACATGGTAAAAGTTAAACTGTTAAACTAAGAGTTAAATCTAAAAGATAACGTTAATATGGTGACATAAAATTATCTAAAACCTATTGTTTGAGATTATTTCTACTCATAACCACCTTATACGTGAAAGAAATTCATTTAAATCCATTATAAATCGAAAAATATTTTATAATAAAATAATTTTTCAAGCTTTTCATAAAGTGACCCTCACCTCTCTTTTAAAAGGGTCTTACCCTTATCTCAAAATCACACCTCCAAATCCATTTGGCTCATCCAAACCCTACTCAAATATCCTACTAACTACCCTCACATCAACCTAGAGGAATTAATTTGATCATAAAGCAAACCTAAGGAGCCCTTTTGATCAAATCAAAAAGAAGAACCTGAAGAAGAGGTAATAATTCCATCACCTCTTTCAAAGTTCTTTTCTTTTTCTACTTCCTATATATTTTCTATTTCCATACCAAAATAATAACTTCAGTACCTTCTAAATACTTTTATGTTATTAATAATATTATAAAACCATATTCATTATTCAATCCATCCTATGAATGATAAAGTCACCATACGTGCGTACGTACAGCTTACCATCTCCACGTTGTGGTGTAGTTTGTTATTCAACACTACATTATTTTGATGGGTATAATAATTAGTATAATTAATATAAATAGTGAATATGACATGGTAATTATTTTTTATATTTAATATACTATCTAATTAAACACCAATTAACTGTCAATATAATGATATTATCGCTCATGCATATGTACGACTTACAGTCTCCACGACGCGATGAGATTCATCTTCATCGATCACCCTTCAAGAATTTTTATAAAATAAATATATTGATTAATTATAAGGTATATGAAATATTATTTCTACTAGAATAATATATATTTATATAGATAAATATATTTTTTTACTTACTTCCATACTATGCAATAAGAAAACGGAAACAACGTTCATACGTACATACAGAGGACCGTCTCCATGAACGCAGTTTCCATTTCATATATCTATCTATTATACATATTTATATTCTAAATATATATGATATATAAATCATGTTTATATTTTGGAAGTATGTAAATCACGATCTAAGTGATATTATCAATAATAACAAGCTAAAACACATACAATAAATAAAGCGATTATTACCCGAAATGTTACTTTAACAAGGAAATTATTATTAAATGCTTAGTTTAAAGAAATAAATGAATCCTATATGATATCATGAATATTAATATGGTTCTTATGTAGTTTAATAACATAATATGGTCATTATACAGGAGGTTAAACGAACCATCTACTAAAGGAAAGTACATGGTAAGGGTTAATTCCTCAATCTAATTATTATCTGAGATTATTTATGTGTATGTTTTTACTGGGAAATATTTATTATCCGTGTCCATGTTTTATAAAATAATTTTCAAAAGGATTCTTTTTAAGCGTCTCTTTAACTAAAACATCATTTTAAATGGCTTAAAATTTTATTCTTTTAAATTATTCTCATTAATGTCCATGTCTTCAAAATGTTTTTAAGGATTTATTTATATGAACATGAATGTTTTAAAATGTTAAATACTTTCAAAATTTTCGAAGTGGTATGAGACACTTTGATTCAAAAATTTCTTTTAAATGTATTTCTTTCTAAACTTTGTGACTTTTAAAAATATTCATGAAAACAAGATATTTCTCTCAAAGAGTTTTACTGATCATTTTCAACAATTTCAACATCCTTTACTGAATATTATTCATGATTGAGGTTTATTTATTATAATACAATGCTCTAAATTTTATTGAATGAATTATGATATATTTGACTATGGAGGTTCTATTTTTATACTATTCATGGGTTATGGTTGAGGTATTTAAATTTCATATACTAGTTTTAATACAAATGTTTATATTATGTTTTACCCTTTTCATATGAGGAATGCATTGGACTTAGTAAGTGATGTGTGGAACCCAATATATCTCCTCGATGCATCAGTAGGTCTCATGAGACAAATTACTGTCTTGGCATAAGGCCTTGAAAAAAAAATTGTATTATTGGCACGAGGCATTGCCTATGTGGTTATGATGTCCGGTATTATGCATTCCCTCATTATGAAATTAGTTATTACATGTGATTATTTTCCTAGTAGAATATCCATGTGCATGCTTATATGGTAATGTTTGATTTATTTTTTCCATATTATGTTTAATTTCATGTTTAAATGGTTGTTCTTTTTATTACACGTCTTTCCTTAGCTTCCCATAAATTATTTACCAATTATTGAGCATCTGAGATCACCCCTTTCTTATGATTTGTTTTCCCTGGATTCCATGAAGTGTATTATGATTGATATACAGGGTTAAGCTAGGGGAATACTGGAATTCTCAAAGGATTAGTTTTGTTGTGTTTTATGTTTGAATGTGTAATGTAACATTCATGTATGTAATCTATTTTTTCAATACTACTAAACTGATTGATCATTCAGGACTTGGTTCCTTGTAATCATACCAATGTATTAAAATAATGCACCGACTTTGGATAACTGGGGTTAGGGCGTTACATCCTCGGCATGGATTGGTTATATTCGGTGCTGGCTATAGTGGATTTCTTTAGGAGGCAGGTTGTGTTATTCATTGCAGATGGAGTGTCAGTGGTGTTTGTTGGTGAGCGACAAAATCAGATAGGTTATAGGCGTGTTTTGTCCTTATCATCCATGATGGATGAGTTGATGTTGAGTTCTTTAGAGGTTCAATAGTTTGCCTTTCCTAGTGTCGTAGAAGAGAACCATGATGTTTTTCTAGAAGATTTTGCATCATTACCCCCTCGATGAGAGATTGAGTTTGGGATTGAGCTATAACCCGAAGCATCTTCTATCTCTATGTATCCATATAGTATGGCACCTTCTGAGTTACAATAGATACGTATACAGCTTGATGGTCTGTTATAGTGAGGTTTTGTTCGGATGAGTGTGTCACTATGGGGGGCAACAGTTTTCTTCGTGAAGAAGGCTAATGAAATTTTGTGGTTGTGTATCAATTATCATCACTTAAACAAAGTGACAGTGAAGAATATATATCCTCTATAATGGATTTATGAGTTATTCGATCAATGAAAGGGTGCAATTTGGTTCTCAAAGATTGCCTTGCGGTCAGGATATCATCAGATGCATGTGAAGGATGAGGATATCCTGAATACTGCTTTGTATTGTCGTTATGGGAATTACGAGTTCATTTTAAAGTCATTCGGTGTGACTAATGCTCTAGTTGTGTTCATGGGATTTATGAATGTGGTGTTATGTGAGTTCCTGGATAAGTTCGTAGTGGTTTTCATTGATTACATCCATGTGTACTCCACATCTGAGGAAGAGCATGCAGAGCATCTACATGCCATTATGGAAGTTCTTTGTCAACATAAAATGTTTGGAAAGTTGTTGAAGTGTGATTTTTGGCCCTGAGAAGTCTGTTTCGTGGGGCATGTCATGTCCCAGTAGGAAGTAGTTGTGGATCCATCGAAGATAGAAATAGTTGTGTCTTGGGAAGCCCCCAAGATAGAGGTAGAGGTGAGAAGTTTCCTTGGTCTTTCAGGCTACTACAGGAGGTTCATAGATGATTTCTCTTGTCTTGTGACTCATTTTATGGAATTGGATAGGAAGGATCAGGCATTCATGTGGACTGATCAGTTTCAGGAATCTTTTGAGTTTTTTAAGGAGTAGTTATTAAGTGATCTAGTTCTTTTTCTTCTAGTAGAGGGAGTTCAGATTGATGTTTTCTGTGATACTTCACATCTGGGGTTAGGCTATGTTCTGATGCAGCAGAGATCAGTTGTTTCTTATGGTTCTCGGAAGTTTCATCCCCATCAACGTAAATATTCCACCCATAATATTGAGTTGATATCTATGGTGTTTTATATGAAGTTTTGGAGACATTACCTCATTAGAGAGCGCTTTTTGGTTTTCACCGATCATAAGAGCCTAAGGCATGTTTTCTCCCAACATGACTTGAACTTGCAACCACATCGGTGGATAGATTTATTACAGGAAAAATACTTTGAAACATCGTATACACCAGGAAAGGGGAATGTTGTAGCTGAAGCGTTGAAATGGAAGTCATGTAGTGATGCAGTGCATGAATCTGGTGATTTATGGATAGTAATAGAGGAACTTTCAGCATTACATCTCGATATGGGAGAAGTTGGGAGTAGAGGTTATATTTTTTAGATGTTGGTGCATTCATCTCTATTACAGCATATGGAAGAATCCCAATTAGGGGATCTGGAGGTGGATGTCTGGAGAGACTAAGTTTTTTGTGGAGAGGTCCCTAATGGTTGGTCTGGGGATGAACAACATTGAGTGTTGTATCACGGAAGGATATCTGTTCCTTTGGATATTCAAAAGACGTTTCTCAGAGAGTTCCATAGTTCTCATTTAGCGGTTCATCCTGGCATGAAAAAGATGTATTGAGTCCTGAGGAGTCAGTTTTTGTGGCACAGGCTGAAGTGTGCAGTTTTGAAGTTTGTGTATTGATATTTGGTCTGCCAGATGGTGAAGGTCGAATGCCATGTTCCTGGTGGTCTCCTCTTTCCATTATATGTTCCTTAGTGGAAGTGGGAGGACATCTCAATGGACTTTGTTACTAGTTTACCTTGATCCAAAGGAGTAAATGATGCTATTTGGGTGGTAGTGGATCGTTTAACAAAATCAGACCACTTCATAGCAGTCAACAAGTCAAGGTCAGTGGAATTTTTGTTGAGGCAGTATCTGGAGGAGGTGGTGAGACTTCAAGAAGTCCCAAGGATGATCATTTCTGATAAAGATCCTTGTTTTAACTTCTGTGCGTGAAGAGGCCTCCATCATGCTTTCAGTTCTAGCTATTCTTTAGCACTTCTTTTCATCAGAAGATGGATGGTCAGACAGAGCAGACTATCTAGACTCTTGAAGACATGTTACGCTCTTGTGTCCTATATTTCTTAGGTTCGTGGATGATGCACATACCCTTGGTGGAGTTCTCTTACAGCAATATTTTTTACTCCACCATCGGTATGGCACCATTTGAAGCCTCTTATGGCTGACCTTTCCATTCTCCATTATGCTGGACTGGGGTTGGAGAGTCATCAATTCTCATACCACAACTAGTGCAGAATACAATAGAGATGGTTCAAGTGATTTGTGAGAAGATATGGTTCAAGTGATTTTCAGATAAAGCGGACTATCCAGAATCTAGAATGCTTAATGTTTTCTAATTAATTGAGGGAGGAGGTGTCCTTTTATAATTGAGGTGAGGGGAACCTTTGGAATTTCTCAAAATATAAATTTATAATAAATTAAATCTCAATAAAAAGACCTCAAAATAGAAATATCTTAGAATATAATATGGGATATGGTTTTAATCACATCAACTAATAGATTTTATATAAGTTTTTTTTTATAATTTCAAACATTATCATTTTTATTAACACTTACTTAACCAATTTTAATTTTTACTATAGTAATAATTTTTTCA
Organism: Viscum album; assembly: GCA_963277665.1. Taxonomy (NCBI): domain Eukaryota; kingdom Viridiplantae; phylum Streptophyta; class Magnoliopsida; order Santalales; family Viscaceae; genus Viscum; species Viscum album. Next base: position 1,254,075,657 of record OY728131.1, on the reverse strand, counting down.
ATATTAAAAGATTGTAATTTTTACTTATAAGATGTAAATTGGATTATAAATAAAAAATTTATGATATTATAGATCATATATTATCCTATTTTTTATTATTTAATATTTTTATTATTTTTAAATAATTTAATAAAATATTTCTTTCATAAAATATCATTAGTGTTAGTTTTGACACTATTCATTACATTGACTTTAATAAAATCAATAAAAGTCTTAAAATTAAAATTTCTTATCTAACACATCCCAAAAAATGTCTTGGTAATCTATTAAATTATTTTATTAAATTAATTATGAAAAATTATAATATTTTTTATATTTTTTATATCATTTATTTTATTTTACCATTAATTAAATAATTATTGCATCAACATTGTGTATGCATTTAAAGTAATTATTTTTTCTCTAAAAACTAAAAAAATTATTATGATGAATATATATATTTTATAATTATAAATAACATTTATTTTTTGACCTTTACTATGGATAAAAACATAATAAAAATATAAATATTATAAAAAATAAGAGTTTGTAATGTTTGACTTTTAATTAAAAAAATATTATAAAGCACATAATATTATCCATGTGGCTTTAAAATGTCATAAATTCTATCCTAATATGATAATGGTTGATATTTAATTCTAATATGATATTTAGGTAAATTGTTGGTTCATCTAATAGTTCTTATCATTTTATATTTAACCTTTAATTATTAGATTTACCATTTACCATGGAAACAAAAATTACTAAGTTAATTATTCATATTGTACAAAACTAAAAGGGAAAATATTAATAAATTTGTACCTATTTATTCTAAATATGGAATCTATTTTTCAAAATCTAAATCACATAATTTAATTTAAAATTAAATCAGAAAAATAAAAAGAAAATGATTTTTTAGAAAAAATCCATTTTAAATATAAAATGTATTCATACTAAATTTAAGTATAAAATATAACAACCCTGATCTTTATTACACCTCAAGTCATGGTCAATTACATAAGATTACACATAAAACAAATTCTATGATCAATAATTTTAGTGTCTTTGGGAATTGGGTAAATTACATAAAAACTTAAAACAGGGTGTACATTGACATTATTTAAAACTTCTTCGACATGCTCATATTATTCCATTGTACAAAAAACTGCATAGGATAACCGTGAGACATACATAAGAAAGGGGTGAGATATAAATCCCAGTAAGTGATTAAACATGGTAAAACATGAAGAAATTATTACACGTTAGACAATATTCATATCAATGGGACATAAAAATGATTAGAATCATAAACATGAACAATGAGGCATGATATAGAATGATAACATAAAGGGAACATGGTAAATGTAGTAACAACTTAAAACATTGCATCAAAAATATAGGTCAAGGATAACTAAAAAACATCATGGTGTAAAAATTATTTTGATTGATTAGGTTCACTCCATAATCCCTTTCATGATGTCTCATGAGACTAAAACATTACCCAATGTGCTGTAGTGCTATAAAATTTTGGGTGCACCCGTCACTTTCATTTCATTCTTATGCATAACTGTTCCACATAGATCATAAAACATGGAATCATTTATCATCACATTTTATTCAAATATATAGTATTGTAGAATAAATTCATTTAATTCCAAAATAAAATTATAATAGGTTCATAAAGGTGAAAACCCTTGATAGGAAATAGTTATTGGTATTTACAACACAATTGTTTTCGCATGAAAAATTGTGGTAAAATTTTGGCAACAAAATAGGGATGTATAAATGTTCTTGGAAGGGATTTATGGGAGTAAAATGGGTATATAATAATTTATACATAAAACTTAAATTAATTTGGATATGGAAGAAGGTGTACCAACATTAGGAATTGGATCTAGATAGTATAATATAATAAAGATACTTCAATAAAGAGAAGAATAAAATGGTATCTTACTAAATTTCAGCATGGTAACGGGTGTACATAAAGGTTCATTATAGGGATTAATGGTATTTAAATGGGTATCTAATTATTTATATGTGAAATTTATAGTAATTATGATATTGAAGAACATATCCCAACTTTAAACAATAGAAATTAAGAGGCGTAACAAAAAAAGGTACTTAAATAAAAATGAGAGTGGGAGATCCCTTGACTTCATAGGGTGACTCCAAATGATTGGGAAGAGCTTCATAAGAGCTGTGTATAACCTTGAGAGGACTCTAGAGAGGGTAGGTAAAATTAATGGTGTTCTACAAGATTTATTAGTGAAGATAAATGGGATCTTGGTTGGGTTTATACAGGAAATGAGTGGGGAATTCTTTATTATTTCTCAAACTTAGGTTTTGGACTCTATATAAAACGTTAATCAAAAAAACAAACCTTGACATGGTTTTTTCCAATGGTTTATGTAAAAAGATATTGTTTTATATTATTTTATTATTCCAAGGGCCTAAATTATTAAAATATTACCCTTGGTGATGTGGAAGTGAGTCATGTCCTTAAAGAAATGATTTTAAAACATTAAAATATATTATAGGTTTGGAGGATTCATAAAGGCTTTATAAAATTATTAAAATAAAATTAAAATCACATTATTTTAAAGGTTAAAAATATATTTTTCCTTTTCCCCCTTTTAGTGTGTATTATATCATTTTTGGGTTATTATGATGCCATAATAGACTCTATATATTAACATAATATTTAAATTTTACCCAAAAAAATCAACTGTGTAAGAAAATAACAAAAGAAATCACCGTTGGATAATATTGAAATTATAATTATAAATACAATATTAATTTTATATAAATGATTTTCTATAAAATTGAATTTTAACTTTTAAAATATGAATCGACGTTTATTGATAAATACTAGGTTTTTTGACAATAATAGTTTTCAAGCCCTTATAAAAATTATATTTAAATTCATAAAAATTATATGATAATTTATATTTAATAAAAAATATTTAATAATAATATTTTATTAAAATATTTTTTATTTAAAAAATCATTAATTCATCAAAATAAATTCATTAATTGAATTTTAATGTTACCTGAAAATACAAATTATGTTTAATTGTTTCAAAATCAAAATAATTTACAAAGTAAAAATAATAAGATCAAAATATATTAATTTATCCTATAAAATATAAATATTAATACTATTAGGGTCCTCATACATATCCCTTTATTACACTGGAAAACTCTCTAAGGGTAATGTGTGAGATGGTGAGACTTTCATGTGATGGTTTGGCGTACCTAGTTTGGGTCATGGTCTCGATGAGCTTGAACATCTCCCATAAATGGTTTCTCTCATGCTTAATTTATTGGATCATATATTGATATTGATCAAGGTAAAATCCCATTGATTCTACCTCTCCTATAATCTTTGATAAATGGGATTCATAGGGTGCGATCCTACTGGTTGAGGCCACCACTTACTTTATCAGTGTCAATTGGATTTTTCAAAAACCTATATTTATAATAACTATATGATCACTATTAAATGGATATATTCTAAATATTTAAGATGATTAATAGTATTTTAAATATAATATGTTATAATAAAACCAATGACTTTAATGTGTTTACATAATAAAACATTTAATTCAACCATAAAGGTAATTTTATTTATAAAAGTTCACGTCATTGCACTATTCACCCCTTCCAAAATTTTCCCCCTGAAATATTCATTTCACACACTAAAAAATTTGAGGGTAACTTTTTTTCATCACCTCATTTGGTCCCCACATCACTTATTCAAACTTTTGGTTTCTCTATAGCATTTTGACCAGGTGAATTCTCTTATTTCTTAGAACTATGTCTCACTGATATAAGATCTTCACTTGTTTCTTCTTATAGGAAAGATAATTCTCCAATGGTACCACCTATGGATTGAGTATATGTGAAAGTTCTAGTATTTAATTTCTCATAAGTGATATATGGAACACATCATGTACATGAGATAGGTTAGGTAAAAGTTTTAGTCGATAGGCCCCTGCTCCGATGCGATCAAGGATTTGGAAGGGATCGATATACCTTGGGCTATGTTTTCCCTTCTTCCAAAATCGCATGACTTTATTTCATATAGATATATATAGGAATACCTTATACATAACCTAAAACTATATGTCTCATCTATAATTTTCAACATAGCTCTTCGGTTGACTCTAAGAATCCATGATGTTCTTTTGAATGGAATTTACATTTTCCATCATTACCTCGACCATTTCAGGGCCTAGTACCTTGTGTTCTCCTACGTCATCCCAACATGTTGGTGTTTTAAATATATTCCCATAAATATCTTCATAGGGGGGAATTTGGATGCTTAAGTGGAAACAATTATTGTATGAGAAATCGTCCAGAGGAATATATTGATTCCATCCTCCTTTGAAGTAAATTGACCATGCTCTCAACATGTCCTCGAGTGTCTATATAATCTGCTTCGATTGGCCATCAGTTTGAGGATGATAAGTTGTTCTAAAGTTTAAATTATTTTTTATATCATGTTAAAGACTCTTCAAAAACATAGTGGTAAATCTTGAATATCGATCAGATACAATCGATAGTGGTGTCTCATGCAGCCTCATCAGTTCTCTAATGAATATCCTTGCAAGTTCATCGACTGAGAAGTCCTATCTAATTTAAATTAAGTGAGAAGTCTTTGTAAGACAATCCACCACAACCCATATAGTATTATTTCCTCTTGATCTCTTTTTAAGATGTATGAAAATGTACATGGTTATTCTATACCATTTCCATATAGGTATGGGTAATGTTTTCATCATCCCCTTGGATTTTTCCACTTCCACCTTCACTTACAGACATACAAGACATATTGATTTGTATTCCATGATATCCTTTTTCATATTATCCCACCAATAGTGGTCTCATATATATCAATACATCTTTGTTCTTCTTGGATGTATAGATAATGTTGAGTTATGTGCCTCATCCAACATCACCTTCTTTAACTAAAAAATTGATGGTGCACATAGTTTTGACCCAAATCTTACAACTCCTTCTTCATTAACATTGAACTTCAAGGATTCCCATATGAATTACACTTATAGAAGCTTCCACAGGAGATAGAATCATTGGGATTTTTCAAGATCAAGCCGAATATAAGACGCAATAACTGATGAATGAGTGAAAATATTTATAGAAGAATATCAAGCACATCAAGGTCATAGCCCAAACCATGTATGTCGAACCACACAATAATAGTATCATCATTACATTCCTTACCCTTAGGGAAATTTATGGTTTCATAAAGGTATATGTATCAGGTCACTAATAATATGAATATGTATAATTTATAGAATAAATGAATATATTTTCATATTATAATTATAACTTTGTAAATGATTTGGAATTTAATACAATAAAACACAAATTTTATTTTTGGGTAATATTTAAATTCAATTAAGGAATTTTTTTTGATGAATTAATAGATTTTTAAAATAAATAATATTTCAATAAAATATTATTATTAAATAATGTTTATTAAATATAAATGATCATATTATTTTTATGAAGTCAAATTTAATTTTTATAAGGGTCTGAAAACTGTTACTGTCAAAAAACACAGTGTTTTATAATATATGTTGATTATTATTTTAAAATATAAAATTAGAATATTTAGATAATTATTTAGATAAAATTAATATTATTTTTTTAATCATAGATTCAACATTATCCAATGGTAATTTTTTCATAATTTTTAAAGAGTTGAATTTTTATGTAAAATTTAAATATAGAATAAACAGACGGTGTGTATTTTGACATCATCATAACCCAAAATTGTTGTAATAAATACTAAAAATGGTATACACAACCAAATATATGTTAAAACTTTAAAATAATGTGATTTTAATTTTATTTTATTAATTTTATAAATATTTTCTGAATCCTCCAAATCCTATAATATATTTTAAGGATTTAAAATCATTTCTTTAAGAACATGACTCACTTCAACATCATCAAGGGTGAAATTTTAATAATTTAGGAACTTGTACTAATAAAATAATGAAAAAAATACCCTTTGTAGCAATCCAAGAAAAATAAACATGGGTTATTTTGTGATTTTGATTACATTATTATATAGAGTCCAAAACCTAAGTTTGGGAAGTAATAAATAATTACCCACTAATTTCTTATATAAACCCACACAATCTCCAAATTCTCTTTACTAATGTACCATAGAGTACATAATTACTCTTCCATACCCTCTATATAGTCCTCCCAAGGTGCGCCCAAGTTCTCAATAAGCTCCTCACAAGCATTTGGAATCACCCTCTTGTGGTAAGGTAACATGTCCTTCTCCTGTTTATTCAGGTATCTTCATTATCTTATGCCTTTTATCTCCATTTTTTAATGTTGGGATATATTATACCATATTCCCCTTACTTAACATATAATTTCTAAATAATTATATACCTCTTTCACTCTCATTAATCCCTTTTATAAACTTTTACAAGCCCCTGTAATGCTACCAAAATTTCACCATGATTTTCCATACTAAAAAAAGTGTAGTGAATAATAATAAACATTTTCTATCAAATGTGTTCACATTTATGAACCTATAATTATTTTATTGGGGACTTAAATGTATGTATTAAACACTCCCTTGTGGAATTTTATGATAAATAATTCAATGTTTTATGATCTATGTGGCACACTTATGCATGTGAAAGAAATGAAAGTGGTGGGTGAACCCAAAATTATATAGAACTCTAATTAATTGGGTAATGTTTTAGTCTCAGGATACATCATTCAAGGTATTAGGGATTAAACCTAATCCACCATGGGAATTTTTCCATCATGATTTATTGGCAGTTATCCTTGGTGAATGTTTATGATGTCATGTTTTAAGTTGTTTCCACATTTCCCAAGTTATCTTTATATTATCATGTTATATCATGACTCATTATTCATGTTTATTATTCTCACCCCTTTTATGTCCCATAAATATTTCTATTGTCTAATATGTAATGATTTCTTCTTGTTATTCCATGTTTATTCCCTTATTGGGATTTATATCTCACTTGTTTCTTATGTATGTCCCCAGGTTATCTCATGCAGTTTTAAAAAGCTATGGAATTTTATAAGAATGTTAAGGAAGTTTACAATAATTTTGTTTTATCACATGTTCAAGATGTTATAAAATTTACTCAATTCCCAAATAAACTTTACTTCTTAGACTTCTAGCTTTTATTATGTGCAATCTTATGTAATAAATCATGAATTAATGTGTAATAAAGAGAAGGGTTGTCATAAAATTTATATTCAATAAAGGAATTTATTTTTGGGAATTAATAGATTTTGTAAATAAATAATATTTCAATAAAATATTATTATTTCATAATTTTTATTAAATATAAATGATCTTATAATTTTTATTAACTCAAAAGTAATTTTTATAAGGGTTCAAAAATTGTTGTTGATAAAGAAAACCCATTATTTATCAGTAAATGTAGATTCCATTTTAAAAATATAAATTCATATATTTATAAAATTATTCGGTTAAAATAAATAATATTTTTTGAATCATAAATTCAAAATTTTATAATAGGTAATTTTTCATAATTTTCTAAGATAGTATAATTTTTTGGTAAAAAATAAATAAAGTAGAAATATATGTTGTGTATTATGACATCATAATGACCCAAAAATGTTGTAATAGATGCTATAAAGGGTATCCAAGACCAAATATATTTTTTCAATTCAAAATAATATAATATTAAGTTTATTGGATTTGTTTTTTAAAGCCTTTATGACTCCTCTAAAACCTATAATATATATTAAGGCTTTAAAATAATTTCTTAAAGGACATGACTCACTTCCACATCACCATGGGTAATATTTTAATAATTTTGGACCTTTTCCTTTTAAAATAATGAAATCCATCCATATTTGGAAGAAACTATGGGCTAAACGCATGGGAAGGTTTTTGTTTTTTATTACTTTATTATATAGAGTCCAAAACTTAAGTTTGAGAAAAAATAATGAATTCTTCTCACTTTCCATCATGAACCCACCAAAAATTCCATTTATCTTCACTAAAAAACCTTAGAGAACATTTTTACTCCTTCCTCATCTCTCTATAGTCCTCCCAAGGTTCCCCTAATCTCTAAAGAAGCTCTTCCTAAGCTTTTGGAATCACACTCTCATAGTAACAGATCCTCTCCTTCTCATATTTATTCTAGTATCTTCATTATCTTATATAATTGATCTCTAAAACCTAATGTTGGGATATGTTCTTAAATATCTCCATTACAATTCATTTTATGTCTAAATTATGATATACCTATTTCACTCTCAATAATCCCTTCCATGAACATTTATATTCCCTCATTATGCGGCAAAAAATTCATCATGATTTTTCAAGCCAAAACTATTATGTAGTTAACACCAATATGCATTTCCCATCAAGGGTGTTCACAATTATACACTTAAAATTATTTTATTAGTGACATATATGTATTTTTTACACACTCCTTGGTTGTGGAATAAAATTCTATAATAAATGATTCCATTTTTATGATCTATGTGGCACACTTATGCATGAGAATGAAATGAAAGTGATGGGTGGGCCCAGAATTATATAGTGCTCCAACTCATTGGGTAATGTTTTACTCTAATGAGACATCATTCATGGGATTAGGTTGCAAACCTAATCCATCATGAGACTTTATATATCATGATGTATTGGTGTATATCCTTGACCTATGTTTATGTTTTAATGTTTTAAGTTGTTTCCACATTTCCCATATTGCCTTTAATTTATCATGTTATATCATGCCTCATTGTTCATTTTTATGATTCTAAAACCTTTTATGTCTCATTGATATGCATATCTTATAATGTTATTCCATTTTTATTCACTTACTGGAATTTATAGTTCACCCCTTTCTTTTGTATCTCCCCAAGTTATCCCATGCAGTTTTATGATTGAAGGAATAATATGAGCATGTTAAGGAAGTTTTAAATAAAGATAATGTATTCTCTATTTTAATTTGTTATCTAATATACCTAATTATCAAATACACTATACTTCTCGATCTTCTGGGTTTTATTATTTGTGATCTTATATAATAAATCATGAATTAATTTATAATAATGAACAAGGTTGTCATAGTTGATATCAAACGGAGGTTTAGATATTTTTGGTATTAGTATTAGAAAAACTCTACAAAAATACTTAGGGATAAGACTAAAAATAATTAAACATCCCTAAATTTTTTTCAAGTATAGAGATTTTGGTTCCAATAAAATACATCTCTCTAGAGATACTACAAGTGGATGTGGCTCTATCATAGATGTATGTGGCTATATCATAGATGTATATAGTGGTAAAGCCTAAGGAAGAGATCGAAGTGATTGTATAGAAGGTGTTACTGAATATGTTTTTCGATAAATATTTTCCTCTAACTCTTTATATTAAAATGTAAAGGGATTTTTTTACCTCAACCAAAAATACATTGAATCTATCAGGGAGTAAAATTAAAACTATACAAGACTTTCATGATACACCTTTAACTTTGTCATTACCCCCAAATGCAAGGTTCACAACTTCTTTGATGGGATAAAAACTAGTCTATGAAAATCCTTAGATATCTAAGACTACAATATCTACAAAAAAATTATTTGATGTTCCCTCAAATTCAAAATGATGATTGAAGAATATCAAGCGTGTCATGGGGATACAAATCCAAAATTGGAGTTTAATTTTGGTGGTCTGATGGAGAAATCTAAAAGTGATAATAAATTTCAACATCACACTTGTCAATAGTGTAGAAAGAAGTACACTAGAAATTTTCTTAGGGGATGATAAAATGATTTAGGTGTGGGAAGGTAAGACATCTTTCTAGCTATTGATTATGGGAGAATAAAACTAATGAGATGGAGGAAATGAATAATCATTCAATCCTCATCACATTGTTCATTTTTTCAACTACAAGGAACCAGGATACTTTGAAAACTAATTCACTAATAAAAGGAGCATATCCCCCATTCCACTTTCCAAAAAATGTACAAGCACTATGAGTACATAGTAATTACATTTAGACTCCCTAATTCTATAGCAGTCTTCATGGAATTTGTGAATATAGTCTTTATATATTACCTCAAAAAATGTTTAGAAATATTTATATATGATATTATAATACAATAAAAAATAAAGGAGGATCATGAGAAAAATCTGAGCACTTTTCAAAAAACCATACGAAATGAAAATCTTTTTGAAAAGTACAAAAAATGTGAGTTATCATTGAAGTAAGTCTCAATATTGGATAATATTATAGAATGAAATGGGATATATGTGGACCTTTTAAAGACATAAGTAATTTAACAATATATAATGCCAGAATATTTGAAACCAACCCCTAGTGTCCCTAGATTGGCTAGGTACTATCATGAATTTGTGAGAAATTATTTTCAATTTACAAACCTGCGAAACAAGATAACTCAAAAGGGAGTTAAGTTTTTTGGAAAAATTAAAGTGAATAGAGATTCAACGAGTTTAAATAGAGTCTTATCACTACACCTACACTAACACTACCCTCAAGTGGGGAAATATTTATGGTATACCATGGTTCTTCAAAAAAGGTTTTGGGTTGTATGTTAATGTAGAATGAAAAAGTGATAGCATATGCTTTAATGCAATTGAAAGCTCACAAATAGAACCACCCAACATATGGTCTAGAGTTAGATATAGTGATGTTATATTTGAAAATATGGTTGTGTTATCTCACTGGGGAGACGTATGAAATAAATACAAATCATAAGATTCTTAAGTATATATTGAAATATAAAGAGCTGAATATACAACACTAAAGATAGTTAGAGGTGGTTAAGGACTATAAATTCTTAATCCATTTCCATAAATTAAAATAATATAAATTATAAATTATCTAAGTATAAAGGATCCAACATTTTTATCATTGATGATAATTGAGAAGGATATGATCTTCTTAGAATTGAAAAGGATGGACATGAGAATAATAAATGAACATCATCATTCCTTTCACAAATAATTGATCAGAAGTACCTTCTAGAGAGGATAAAGGATGCTCAAAATAATTAAATTGGGGTTCAAAATAAAGTTTAAGCTATAAAAAAGATAAATCCCCAATGTTTGATGTTAATGAGTAAAGAGTTGTGAGATTTTGGTCACGACTATTTGTAACATCAAATCATGAGTTAAAGAAGGAGTTGTTGGATGATTCTCATTGCTCGACCTTCTCCATCCATCCAAGAAGTACAAAGATGTATTGAGATTTATAAGAGCACTATTGGTGGGAAAATAAGAAGAAGTAGATTGTAGAATATACTTCACGACATCTTGTATGTTAGCAAGTAAAGAATTCAAGGCAAAAAATTCAAGGGGATGATGCAACCATTACCCATACCTATATGGAAATGGGAAAAAATAACCATGTACTCTGTCATTAGGATTCCAAATACATCTATAGGAAATAATAGTATATGGGTTTTAAGGGATCATCTCTCCAAGATTCCTCATTTAATTGAAATTTGAGAGAAATTCTCACTTCATAAACTTTCAAGGATATATATTAGAGAAGTGGTGAGGATTTATGGAATAAAACTATCTATTTTATCTATTTGAAATAAAATATTTACCTCTAAGTTATACAATAATCTCCAATATTATCTAAGGAATTATTGGAACTTCATCAGGACTTATTAGCCTCAAATTGATGGACAATATGATCAAACAATCCATACACTCGATTAAATATTAAGATCACGCTCAATTAACTTCAAAGGAGGATGGGATCAACATCTTTCTCTGTTTGAGTTCTCATAAAATAATAGTTTCCACACAAGAATTTAATTAGATCACTATGAATCCATTTATGGTAATATTTTTAAAACACCATCATGATGGGATGAAGTTGGGGAACACAAAGTGTTATATCCTAAAATGGTTGAGGAAATAGTGGAAAAGTTCAAGACCATTCATAATAACATCAAGGATACCCAGAGTCGACATAAGATCTATGATGAAAATCATTGATGATAAATAGAGATTGAGGTAGGGGGTATGGTATTCTTCCATATATATCCAAAGAATAAATTCATGAGATTTGGGAATAAGGGAAAGATTATTCCAAGATACATCAGTCCATTTGAGATCCTTGATCACAACGGAGTGGTGGCCTATCAACTAAAACTCCCACCTAAACTATCTAAAGTATATGGTGTATTCTATGTATCCCTCTTGAGTAAGTATATACTAGACCACTCAGATATACTCAATCCATAGGTGGTGCTATTATAGAATGATATTTCAAATGAGGAGATTTTGGAGATAAACATAGATAATAGAGACAAAGTTCTATGGAATAAGACAATTCACTTAGAAAAAGTGATGTGGAGAAACCACAAGTTTGAAAAAGTGACATGAGAACCAAAGGAAGTGATGAAACAGAATTACCCTTATCTATTCTAGTGCATGAAATAAAAATTTCAAGGGTGAAATTTATAAAGTTTGGGAGAATATAACGAACAGTACTTTTATAAATAAAATTCCCCTTATGAGAGAGTTAATTATCTTATTATGTATTATGGTTATATAAAACAAATTCAATTCCTTAGTTTTATCCTATCATATTTAAACTACCATTAATCATCATAAATATTGATAATATATCCATTGAACATTAATCATGTGACTTGTATAAATATAGGTTTTAATAAATCTAATTGACATAGTCAAAGGAAGTTATGGCCTCAATTAGAAGGATTGTACCCTATGATTCCAATTTATAAAAGATTTCTAGGTATATAGCATCCTTGGGATTTTCCGATAACCAACCTCGAGATGAGGTCAAATAACTTAATCATAAAAAAATTGTTTATGGGATAATTTCAAGATCATCGAGATCACAACACAAACCATTTATGCCAAACCACCCCATGAAAGTATCACCATCACACAACCTACCCTTTAGGAATTTGCTGATGTAATAAAGGTATATGCATCGAGTCCCTAATAATATGAATATGTATACTTTATATAATAGTGAATACATTTTCATCTTATTATTGTTACTATAAAAATGATTTTGATATAATAAAACACAAATTGTATTTTTGTGTAATATTCAAATTTATTTAAGGAATTTATTTTAATGAATTAATGGATATTTTAATAAATAATATTTTATTAAAATATTATTATTAAAAAATGTGCATTAAATACAAATGATCATATAAGTTTTATGAGTCAAATATAATTTTTATAAGAGTTCAAAAACTATTATTTTCAAAAAAAACCCACATTTCTCAAAAAATTTAGATTATATTTTAGAAAATTAAAATTAAAATATTGAGAAAATTATTTGTTTAAAATAAATATTATTTTTAAAATAATAATGTAAAAATTATCCCAGGGTGAATTTTTCAAAATTTATGAGAAGGTAGAATTTTCAGGTAAAAATTAAATACGGTATAAATATATGGTGGGTATTATGACATCATAAATACCCAAAAATTATGTAATAAATAATATAAAGGGTATCCATAACCAAATATATGTTATCCCTTTAAAATAATTTAATATTAAGTTTATTTTATTAATTATATAAATCCATTATGAATCCTGTAAAACCTATAATATATTTTAAGGTTTTAAAATCATTTCTTAAAGGAAATGACTCACTTCCACATCATCATGGGTAATATTTTAATAATTTCATCCCTTTCCATTTTCAAAAAACGAAAAAAGCCCCCTTTTTCTGAAACCATGGACAAAAACAATCAGATGATTATTGGTTTTGACTACTTTATTATATAGAGTCTAAAACCTAAATTTGAGAAATAATAAAGAATTGTTCTACTTTTTCCTATATAAACCACCCCAAAATATCATTTATCATCACCCAAAAACCTGGTATCACATCCTTAATCTAACCTACACAATATAGAGTCCTCATAATTTTCACCCAAGATCTCAAGAATCCCCTCCCAGTCATTTGGAATCACATTATCAAGGTAAGGGATGCTCTCCTTCTCTTCTTTATCCAAGAATCTTCATTATCTTATGTCTTTCATATACAATTAAAAATTTCAGGATATATTATTACATATACCTATTAATTTAAATTTTATGTTTCAATGATGATATACCACTTTCACTCTCATTAATCCCTTCCATGAACATTCATATGCACCCGCTATATTGCCAAAACTCAACCTCGCTTTTCATGCCAAAACAATTCTGTAGGGAATACCCACACCCATTTCCTATAAATGGTATTCACTATTATGAATTTATACTTTTTTTATTGGGTAATTACATGTATCTATTCCAAAATCCTTGATCATGCAACAAAATGTGATGATAAATGATTTTTGTGTTTTATAATCTATGTGGCACACTTATGCAAGATAATGAAATGAAAGTGATAGGTGCGTGTGGAATTATATAGATCTATAGTACATTGGGTAATGTTTTAGTCTCATGATAAAACATTAAAGGGATTAGGGTGTGGACTTAATCTATAATAGGACTTTTCCCATTAGGATATCCCAGAAGTTATCATTGACCTTTGTTAATGATGGAATCTTTTAAGTTATTTCCACATTTATCATATTGCCTTTAAGTTATTAGGTTATATCATGCCTCATTATTCATGTTTATGATTCTCATGAATTTTATGAGTCATTGATATGACTGTTTTATAACATGTATTACATTCCTCATTTTATTCCATGTTTATTTACTTAATTGGATTTATTTCTCAACACTTTCTTATGTATGTCCCCATGTTATCCCATGCATTTTTTAGTACAAAAAAATAATATGGGAATGTTAAGGAAATTTTCAATAAAGATAATGAATTCCCTATTCTAAGTTTTTATTTAATGTAACTAATTCCAAAATACATTATAAATATTAATCTTTTGGGTTGTATTATGTGTTATCTTATATAATAAATCATGATTTAATGTGTAATAAAGATCAAGGATATCATAGTTTATTATAACGACCCGAAATTTTAAAAATAAAATTTTCGTTGTGCTTGATTTTAATGTCTTATAATTTGTTATGGTTATAGAAAAAAAATCATTTATTTATTTTTATTATATCCTATCATATTTAAAATACTATTATGCATCATGAAATTTTTAGATATAGTCATTGAATAGTGATCATATGATTAGTATAAATATATGGTTTTAACAAATCCAATTGAGATAGAATAAGGAAGTGATGGCCTAAACCCATAGGGTCATACCCTATGAAGCTCATTTATCAGATCTCCCAAGAGAGATATAATCACTAGGATTTTCCCTTTACCATGACTAATATGAGATCCAATAACTTAATCATGAGAGAAACTGTTTATATAAGAAGTTCAAGCTCATCAAGATCACAGTCCAAACCATGTACGCAAAACCACCCCCATGAAAGTCTCACCATCGCACACCTTACCCTTAGGGAATCCTCTGATGTAATAAAGGGATTTGTATAAAAACCATAAATATATGAATATGATTATTGTATATAATAATGAACATATTTTCATATTATTGTTACTTTAAAAATTATTTTTGTACAATAAAAAATATGTCTTATTTTTGGGTAATATTCACATTCAATTAAGGAATTTATTTTGATGATTTATAAATTTTTGAAAAAAATTATATTTAATTAAAATATTATTATTAAAAAAATTATTAATATAAATGATCATATAATTTTTATGAATTAAAATGTAATTTTTACTAGTGTTCAAAAACTATTATTTTCTAAAAACCCATCTTTTCTAAATAAATGTTGATTCTAGTTTAAAAGTAAAAATTCATATATTTAGAAATTTATTTTTATAAAATGAATTTTATTTTTGGAATCAGTTCATTGAAATTATCCTACGGTGAACTTTTCATAATTTTCTGACATAGTCAAATTTTTGGGTAAAATTTAAATATGGTATAAATATACAGTATGTATTATGACATCATAATGAACCACAAATTATATAATAAATACTTTAAAGGGTATATATGACCAAATATATTTTTATTTTTTAAAATAATGTTATTTTAAGTTTATTTTATTAATTTTAAAAGTCTTTTATCAATCCTCCAAAACCTATACTATAATTCACGGTTTTAAAATCATTTATTTAAGGAAATGACTCACTTCCACATAATATATTAATAATTTTAGACCTTGTACTTATAAAATACTTGAAAATACCCCTATTTGGAATAAACCATAGGAAAAATTATGGTAAGGTTTTTGGTTTTTACTACATTATTATTGAGTCCAAAACCTAATTTTTGAGAAATAATAAAGAATTCCCCACTCATTTCCCATATAAACCCACCCAAACTATAATTTCTCTTGACTAAAAAACTTGAATAATATTCATAATCTTTTATACCCTATCTAAATTCCTACTAAGGTTCCCACAATATCTCAATAATCTTATCCCATGTATTTGGAATCCCCCTCTCAAGGTAAGGTATCCTCTCTTTCTCCTCTTTATTGAAGCATCTTCATTATCTTTTTCCTTTTCTCTTCATTCCCTAATGTTGGGTTATATTATACCATATACCACTTACTGAACAAATAATTCATAAATGATGAGATACCCCTATAAATCTCATTAATCACTCTCATGAACATTTATATGCCCTCATAATATTACTGAATTTTCATCGCGATTTTCCATGACAAAACAATAATGTACTGAATATACGTACCCATTTCCTATCAAGGGTGTTCAAATTTTTTTTCAAGTAATTATTTTATTTGGGAATTAAATTTATTTATTCCACACTTCCTGATCATGTAATAAAATTCTATGATAATTTATTCCATGTTTTATAATCTATACGGCACACTTATGCCTGTGAATGAAATGAAAGTGACAGGTGTTCCTAGAATTATATAGCTCACCAATGCATTGGGTAATGTTTTAGTATTATAAGATGTCATGAAAGGGATTATGGAGTGAACCAAATCCATCATGGGACTTTTTCCATCATTATTTCATACAATTTAGCCTTTAACAAAGTTTTTTATTCCATGTTTTAAGTTTTTTCCACATTCCCCATGTTGTATTTATGTTATCATGATATATTGTGCCTCATTATTCATGTTTATAACTCCCACCACTTTAATGTCTCATTTATAAGCCTATTTTATAATATTTATTACTTTCTTCATGTTGTTTATTCTTTTATTGGTCTTTATATCTCACCCCTTTCTTATGTTTCTTCCCAATTTATGTCATGCAGTTTTAAGTACCAAGGAATAACATGAGAATGTTAAGTCTATTTTCAATAAATATGGTGTATTCCCTATTTTAATTTTTTATTTAATGTACCTAACTTCTAAAGATAGTAGACTTCTCAATCTTCTAGGTTTTATTATGTGAAATATTATGTAATAAATCATAAATTAATGTGTAATAAGAATTGGGGATATCATAGGTGATATCAAAGGAATGTTTAGTTATTTTTGGAATTAGGATTATGAAATTAAAGCAAAAGCCTCAAGGATAAGACTAAACATAGGAATAAATCCCAAAATTTTGTTAAAGTATATATTAAGTGGTTTCCAAGAAAATACATCATTTTTTAAATACTACAAGTTGATGTGGCTCTAGCACAGATATATGTAGGGGTAAAACCTAAAAACACCAAATTAAGATATACTTGATCAGAAACTGATGCCTGATAACAGGCCTAGATGCACACCTATTTTGACACTCCTAGGGGAAATTCTTGTTAAATTCACAAGATCATTATGAACCATTATTAAGGGAAAATTACCATAGGAGTATGTGTTAGGAAATAGATCATGGATAAAAAAAATTGAAGCCAATAAATTCATAAGCTAAAGACTAAATGTAATTTAAAATTTATACCATTAATTTTATTAGATTACTATTTGTGTGTTTATTAGTTTGAAAATTATCATTAGTATTTCTAGTTTGGATGAAGTAAATAGTTAGTACCAGAATCAAAAAGTGAAAGGTAGGGTTATCATCAATAGTTCTATGCATTCCTTCATATCATGAATGTTTAGTAGTACTATTAAAACACCACCAAAAAGCATAGAAGTGGAGCTTTTGGTGAAAATGTAAAATGGGAAAATTATTACATCCTTAGTATATAACTCCCCCTACCAAAATTTGTGGGTTTAACATCCAAGATAACTTTTGATACTCCCTTCAGTGGAATTTGATGCAATTATGGGTATGAATTAAATTTGGATATATATAGAAAATATAAATTTCCATGAGGAGGAAATCACTCTACATATCCGGAATCGTCCTTTGGTTCTATACAAATTCAAGGATATTGATGAATTTTCTTTAGAACCAACATCTCCAGCACAGATATTATTATCCTATGAGCCAGTGTATCTAGCTCAAATGATCAATTATAAGGAAAATATCATTCTCAAATACATGGCCATTGTGAAGTATTACACTAATGTGTTTCCCAAATAACTTCCTGATATTCCTTCTAGACGAGAGGTCAAATTTTCAATAGATCTTATGCCTGGGGTGTTTCCATTATCAAAGACTCCATATATAATTTCTATTTTGTAACTCGACAATCTGCAAAAACAATTATTGGAGAATATGGATAAAGGTTTCATATGCCCAAGGGCTTCACCTTGAGGTGCACCAATCCTCTTGATCAAGAAAAAGGACGGCTCAATGTGCCTTTGCATTGATTATTGTGAATGAAAAATGATCACAATAAAGAAAAAGTGTCCTCTACCATGGATTGATGACTTTTTCGATCAACTACATGGACCACAACACTTATATAAGGTGGATCATTGGTCACGATATTATCAATTAAGGGCGAAGAAGGAGGATATCCCCAAGAACACTTTCTGTGCAAGGTACGGGCACTATGATTTCATAGAAATACCATTAAAACTTGCTAATGTTTCAATAGTATTCATGGACTTGATGTATAGAGACTTTAGAGATAACCTTGTAAAATTTTTGGTAGTCTTTATAGATGATATTCTAATATGCTCCAAAATAAAGGAGGAGTATGAGGAGCATCTAAGTGCTATGCTAAAAACCTTATAAAAGTATAACCTTTATGAAAATTATAACAAATGTGAGTTCTATTGGAATGATTTCACATTCTTGGGGAATATTATCCCAATCCATGGTAAATCTATAGATCCTTCAAGGACATAATCAATTTAAAGATTCCTAAGTCTAGTATATGTGATAGAAATATATAGTTAGATTCGATTAGCTGGGTACTATTGTCGATTTCTGAGAAATTTATTGTGATTTTCAAACCCTCAAACTGAGCTAACTCAGAAGGGAGTAAAGTTTTTTTGGAACAATGAATATGAAGATATATTCAAAGAGTTAAAAAATATTCTTATCACTACACCTTTACTTATACTACGAAAAAGTGGATAACTTTTTGTGGTCTACCATAATGGTTTGAAGAAGGGATTGGGTTGTTTGTTGATGTAGATTGATGAAGTGATAGTATATGCTTTAATGAAAGTAAATGTTGATGGACATAAATACTCAAAACATGATCTAGAGTTGTATTCAGTGATCATCACATTGAAAATCAGGAGAAATTATCTCTTTGGGGAGAAGTGTAAAATATATATGGATAATAAGAGACTCAATAATATATATACACAAAATGAACTGAATATGCACCAGTGAAGATGGTTGTAGATGATTAACTATAATGATTTCTCAATCCACGACCATCATGGGAAGAAAAAAAAGTGGTAAATGCTCTAAGTAGAAAGTATCCTGCAATTTTATCATTGATGAAATTTGATAATGATATTATCCTCTTATACTTGAAAAGGATAGACATATTAATCATAAAGGAAAGAACATTATCAATCCTTACTGAACAGTCCCTTTTGGAGAGGATAAAGGATGCTCAATCAAATGATGTGGGAATTTAGAATAAATTTGAAGTTATAAGAAAAGGGAAATCCTTGGAGTTCAATGTTAATAAAGAATAATACATGAGATTTGGTTCACGACTATATGTGACATCAAATATTAAATTAAAGAAGGATATATTGGATGATTCACATATCTCGAACTTCTCTACCCATCTATAGGGAACAAAGATGTATCAAGATATATAAGAGCAGTATTGGTTAAACAATATTAATAAATAGATCACATAATATACATCAATATGTCCTATATGTTATAAATTGAATGTGGGAAAAAATACAAGGGGATAATGCAACCATTTCCCATACTTACATGTAAATGGGAAAAATGACCATGGAATTTTTCACTGGTCTATTGAAGACGTTAAGTTGAAATAATGCTATATGGGTTGTGGTGGATCAACTTTAAAAGACTGCTCACTTTATTAAAATTTGAGATGACTTATCCTTGACCAACTTTAAAGGATATAAATTAGAAAAGTGGTGAGGTTTTGTGGAACACCATGATCGATTGTATCTGATTGAGATCTAATATTTACCTGAAAGTTCTGGAAGAGTCATCAACATTCTCTAAATACTAAGTTAAACTTCAACACAACTTATCACACTCAAACTGATGGCCAATTGGAGAATACTGTCTAGATACTCAAGGAAATGTTGAGATTATACTAAATTGACATAAAAGGACAATGGGATAAACATCTTCCTCTAGTTGAGTTCTCATACAATAATAATTTCCAAAAAAGAATCCAAATAGATCCCAATGTACCCTTCATGGGAAGAGGTGCATAACATCTGTATAACAAGTTGGGGAAAGAAAAATGATAGGTCCTGAAATGGTTAAGAAAATGGTGGAATAGGTCAAGACCATTCAGTAGTATAACAAGGCTTCTCGGAGTCAATAGAAGAGCTATGCTAAGAATCATTGATAATACCTAGACTTTGAGGTTTGAGACAAGGTATTCCTCTACATATCCCCATAGAATAATGTCATGAAATTTGGTAATAATAGAAACCTTGGTCCAAGATATTCAGTCCATTTGAGATACTTGATCACATTAGAGTAGTTTCCTATTAAATATAACTCTCATATAACCAATCCCAAGTACATGATGTGTTCCATGTATCAATATTAAGGAAGTACATACTAAAAACATCACATGTGTTGAATTCATATGAGGTACCATTGGAGAATGAACTTTCCTATTAGGAGAAACCGATGAAGATCTCAGATTGTAGAGAAAAAATTCTATGGAATAAGATAATGTACCTGGTCAAAGTGTTGTTGAGAAACCACAATATTGAAGAGGTGATAAAGGAACTAGAGTAATTGATGTAATATAATTACCCTCATCTATTTCAATATATGAAATGAAAATTTTGAGGTTGATATTTTTTAATGGGGAAGATTTTAATGACCCAAACTTTTATAAATAAAATTATCTTTGTGGTTAAATTAAATGTCTTATTATGTTTTATGGTTATAGAAAACAAATGAATTTATTTTATTTTATTATATCCTATCATATTTAAAACATTGTTAAGAATCAAAATCATTGATAATATTTCCATTGAAAAGTGATCGTGTGATTAGTATAAATATAGGGTTTTAAAAAATCCAATTAACACAGACAAATGAAGTGATGGCTTCAACCAGTAGGTTTATACCCTATGAATCCCATTTATTAGAGCTTACAAGGGAGATAGAATCACTTGGATTTTTCCTTGACCAATTCCAAGATGAGATCCAACAACTTAAGCATGATCGAAACCATTTATGGGAGAAGTTCAGACTCACTGAGATCACAGCCCAAACATTGCATGAGGAACAACCCCTTGAAGGTATCACCAGTCTACACCTGACCCTTAAGGTGTTTTCCAGTGTAATTAAGGGATATATATCGAGACACTTATAATATAAATATTTATATTTTATAGAATAATGAATATATTTTTATCTTATTGTTACTTTAAAAATTACTTTGATATAATAAAACACAAATTGTATTTTTGGGAAATATTCAAATTCAATCATGGAATTCATTTTGATGAATTAATGGATTTTTTAAATATATAATATTTTATTAAAATTTTATTATTAAATAATTTTTGTAGATATAAATTATCTTATAATTTTGATGAAGTGAAATGTGATTTTTATAAGGGTTCAGAAACTGCTATTATAAAAAAAAAATACATCATTTCTCAACAAATGACTACTCTATTTTAAAAGTAAAAAATCCCTTAATTTAGAAGAAAAAAATTGATAAAATTAATTTTATTTTTGGAATCATCACATTGAAATTATCCTATGGTTAATTTTTCATAATTTTCTGAGATTTCGAATTTTCAAGTAAAAAATTAAATACGGTATAAGTAAAGAGTGTGTATCTTGACATCATAATGACCCAAAATAATCTAAAAAAACTAAAAAGGGTATAAAGTACCAAATATATGTTTTCCCTTTATAATAAAGTTACTACAATTTTATTTTATAGATTTAATAAATCCTTTATGAAACCTCCAAAACCTATATTATATTTTGAGGTTTTAAAATCATTTCTTTAAGGACATGACTCACTTCCACATCTGTAAGGGTAATATTTTAATAATTTCTGACCTTTTCCTTATAAAATAATTAAAATCATCCCTATTTGGTAGGAAAAATGGGGAAAACCATGATAAGGTTTGTATTTTTTATTACTTTATTACATAGTGTCTGGAGCCTATGTTTGAGAAATAATAAAGAATTCCCCACTCATTTCCTATATAAACTCATCCAAGATCCAATTTATATTCACAAAAAACTCTTTGAGAACATACTTACTCCACCCTAACCTCTATAAATTCTCAACATGGTGGACTCAAGCTCTAAATAAGCTCCTCTAAATCATTTGGAATCGCCCTCTCAATGTAAGGGACCCTCTTCTTGTCCACATTATTCAAGAATCGACATTGTCTTATGCCATTTATCTCTATTTCCTAATATTGGGATATGTTCTAAAATATCCCCCTTCTCATATAATCCCTAAATGATTAGATACGCCTTTCACTATCATTAATCCATACGACGAACAATTACACTCCCCCATTATGCTGCTGAAATTTCACTGCAATTTTCCATGCCAAAACAATTGTGTAGTGAATACCCATACCCGTTTCCTATCAAGGGTGTTCACCTTTATACAATTATAATTAATTAATTGGGTACTTACATGTATGTATTATATGATCCTTGATCATGGAGTAAAATGTGATGATAAAGGATTCTCTATTTTGTTCCACAATCAAGGAGTGTAGAATACATACAATTAAGTCCCTAATAAAAGAATTATAGGTGTATAAAGGAGAACACCCTTGATAAGCAATGGGTATAGTTATTCACTACGCAATGTTTTTGTCAAGAAAAATTGAGTTGAAATTTAGGCAGCATAATGGGGGCGTATAAACATCCATGGAAGGGCTTAATGATATTGAATGGGGTTTCTCGTTATTTGGATATAGAATGGACAGTAAGGGGGTATGGAAGAACATATCCCAACATTAGGAATTGGAGATAAAAGTCATAAGATAATAATGATAATTTAATAAAGAAGAGAATAAAAGATTCTCTAAATAAAATTTATCATGGTAAGGGGTTCACATGAAGGATAATGAGATGGATTAATGTTAGTGAAAGGGGTCTCTTATCATTTAGGAATTTGTTGAGAAATACTGAGTTTTTAGACCACAATAGTTTTTGAACCCTTAAAGTATTACATTGGACTTTATTAAAATTATATGATAAATTATATTTAACAAAAATTATTTAATAATAAGTTTTTATTAAAATATGATTTATTTAAAAAATCCAATAATTCATCAAAATAAACGCCTTCATTGAATTTTAATATTACCAAAAAATACAATTTATGTGTTACTGTATCAAAATTAAAATTATTCACGAAGTAACAATAATAAGATGAAAATATATCCATTTATTATATATTATATACCTATTCATATTATTAGTGTCTTGATACATATACCTTTATTTCATCGGTAGACACCCTAAGGGTAAGGTGTGAAATAGTGAGACATTTGTGGGGTGGTTCGGCACACATGGTTTGTTCTATGATCTCGATGATCTTGAACTTCTCCCATAAATGATTTTTCTTATGCCTAATTTGTTGTATATCATCTAGGGATTAATCAAGGGGAAATATCAATGATTTTATCTACATTGGAAGCTCTGATAAATGGGCTTCATAGGGTATGATCCAACTGGTTGAGGCTGTCACACCCTTTGTCTTTGTGAATTAGATTTTTCAAAACATTATATTTGTAATAATCATATGATCACTATAAAATAATTATACAGTCAATGGTTAAGATGATTAATTATATTTTAAATCTGATATGATAAAATAAAACCAAGGAATTTCATGTGTTTACATGATAAGACATTTAATTCAACCACAAAGTTAATTTTTTTTAATAAACGTTTGGATTATTACATAAAATCCATTTTTAAAATAATAATTGAAATATTTTAAATAAAAAGAAACTGATTAGATTTTAATAATTACCAAAATATAATTTTACTTTTTAAATACTTTAAAAATATATATAGTTTTCAATAAAAATCTTATTGTTCACTATTAATTAAAAGATAAATATTTTTAAAAATTTCTAAAAAAAATCATCCTAAGATAATTTTGACATTATAAGTTTAGAAATGAAATTAATTTTTTCAAATAAAATAATTAAACTTTCAAAAATTAATTATAATATTCACTCACAACAAAACCCATTTTTTGAGAGAACGTATTTATGAAGAATAATATTAATTTTCTATAAATTGAATGATTATTTTCTAAACGTTTATCAATACATTTATATTGAGTAGGAAATATATATATATATATATTATAATTATTTAATCGTATTCATACCCCAAAAATTAATAACTATATTATACTTTTCACATTCAATAATAAAATTTTAATAGTGTATCATGGTTTGTTTAAACTTGATGTTGCACATAATGAAATTAATAAAAGTAATAAAATTATTTAAAAAGAAATATTTTCCAAAATCTTGGGGTTTTACATTCTCCACACCCCCTTAAAAAATTGTGTAAAACATCAAATTACTAAGTTTCATGTACTCCTCGACCCACCTTTTGATATTTATTTGGTTGAATCTTTTTTAGGGGTGCTTCGGGTAGAATTTGGAAAACAATTGAAAGTTTATGGGTTGTGCATGATTGGCACATGGTTTTTCCAAACCGTGCATCCACCTAGTGAAGACCATACAAAATTGGACAGTGAGGGTTTTCATTGTTAGAACATGGTTTAACCAACCATGCACCCACCTATTAAAAACGGTGTACCCTAGTGGAGGAGCACATGGTTAGGCCACATAGTTTGTCTAACCTTGCAGCCCTACCCAACTAACTGTGTAAGCGGTAAATTGTAATTATGAAAATTATTTTAAAATTTTATAAACTCATTTTTAATCCCCCACTTGACTCTAACTCTAACTAAGCTTATTTATTAGGACTTGGAGGCTTTTAGTAACCCTTTTTGGCTCCTCCAAACCCATTCCTTTGTGGACTTAATCATAGGGAATGTCATTTGATCCCTTAAGTGTTCACCTCTAGTGTGTCTTCTCCCTCTCTCTCTCTCTTTATTTATTCCTTATAGAGCATTATATCACCATGTTGTTGTGCAATCTAAACTCCATTTATTTGTATCTCGAATCTAGGGTTGATATATTGATCGTTATTTCCATCGATCTTCATGGGAAAATCCCATTACGGGTGTTGTGTGTTGTGATTCTATGACTAAAGGTAAGTGGATTCATTATAGTTGCACCATATAATTAAAATTTTATTTTTTATTTTATTTAAATTACTTTTAATTGATTTATGAAAACCCAATTTGAGATGAATTTTAGTTTGGATGTGAATTGTCATAAATGTTTTTGGAAAACCCCCAATTATAATTGAATTTAAATTTGGGTTGTATTTTGAAATTGATGGAATTTATGAAATAATTTTATAATTGATTTTAGAAAATAGATGAAATTGAATTTATAAAAACCAATGATTGGTTTTTTTAAGACGTGGATTGAGGAAAAAATCCATGTTTTGGTTTTTAAAGTGAATTGGAATTTTGAAAAGGAAAAGTAGGCAATTGAATTGTGAATAATTATTGAGAAATGAAATGATTTCCCCTTTTTCAATTTATTGATTGACTGAGCACAGGTAAGCCTGGGTAGTTAGTGGATTATTTGGGATAATCATGCTAGGATGATTATTCCCTATAAACAGATTTACGATAACAACTCCAACAAAAACCTAGTCAAGTAGATCTTAGTCATAATGGGATCTTGATGAGTCTTATTCATCTTGAGCTTGAGGGACAAGTGTACATATATTTCCATGATCACTGATATTAGAGTGTGAGGATCCTATAACAAGAAACTTTCATATCATTGGGTGTATGACCATGGTGCTTGTTGTGATTATTTTTATATACATATTCCATTAATTATGAAACTTTTTTTATTATAACAGATGATTTATATAAGCTATTTTATATAAAAAAATATTAAACCATGTCTAAAAAGTTTTCCATCATTTTGAAATGAAATCTTGTTTTCTTTTAAATATTAAAATTTACAAACATTCCCTATTAATTTAAAATTTAAAGCTTGATTTGTTTTATTATTATGGAATCTATTATGGGACAATTGGTGAGAGCCTAGTAGGTTTTTTAGCTCACACCCAACAATTTCCTTCAATAATTTGTAGATTTCTCTCCACCAGGTCTGACCAAAGGGAAAGAACCTCTTGGAGGAGGTGGATTTTATTGATCCTTTAGTCATGGTGTGATTTCTCCTTTGGGATGCCTAAGTTTATCATGCCAGTTGTTGAGTATTTTTATGATTTAATATTTTTTGTTTTTATTATACCTATTTTTTTTCCCATACTATCTCTCTTTGTAGTTGTTATCATAATAATATATATCTTTATTTTCCATAATTTTTGTGGAAAATCCATTCCCTATTTTATCTTATGTGATGCTAGGTGCTAATCTCTAACCCATGGGGATTGGTAAATCCCTTCGAGCTATGTCAGTTTTCGATCGGGTATCAGAGTACCAGGGTATGTAGCTAGTTCATGAAAAATACTATCAAAGTTTTAGTTTAAGAATCTTTCTTTGATGTCAGTATGTAGTTTGGAGAATCTTATCGGAACTTAGGTGGTGATTATGAGAAAGTTTCAATCCATCTCTCATCGTAATGAGCCTTAAGTTACCATGGGTGGTTTGAGAATGGATTATTAATGAATATTTCTCTCCTTTCACCTACATTTTATTTGGATAGGTTTAAATCCTTATCTTGATATATTATGTGATAGGATTAAATTTTATATTTCACTTATATGAGTTGTTGATCTGAGTAAAATTATGATGTCTTCAATGTTGTTTGCTAATGTTTTATAGAAGCATGCCTTTGAGAAGATGTGTGAATAGGATCTAGGAGAAATATTATGATCAACCACAGTGATCAAATCCTCTCATAGACCATAATCTCATTGATATTATTATGTGTGTGGCCCGATCTCTAGAACAGAAACCTACAAACATTTCTATTTAGGATCCTACTATGGAACCTCATAGGGATGAATCCCATAATCATGCTTCGGAGTTTTTTTTCAGAAGCCACCAATGTTACAAGGTTATAATGATCCTTAAGTATCTAATGATTGGTTTAGAAATATAGAGAATATATTTATGTTCTTTTAGACTCCTTATTCGACTAAGGTTAAATGTTTCATCTTCAAGCTATAGAGACCTAACATGAGACAGAGAGACCTGATGGTGATAGAAAAGAATCAAGAGGGAATAGAGTAGAAAAATTTTAAAGTTATTTTCACCAACCAATTCTATCAAGATTCTATGGTACTATACAATGCTATAGATTTTTTCAAAATCAAGCAAGATGATAGAATCATGACAGAATATGTGAACCAATTAAACAAGATTGATTAGTTTTCACTTGATATTATATCAAATGAGAAGATGAAGAATCAAAAAATCGATATGGGAATTTGATATAATATAATTTATCAAATTTTTTATCTAATATCTATTATTATTCTAACATTCTTGATAGGGTGTCGATGGTTTAACTTGATCTGGATTGTAAGTTACGGTTTATGGGAGTTCCTTGTTCTCTCAGTGGAAGTTCTATGAGTTCATTTAAATAAAAGAGATATCATTATGAGTCTCATAGTGGTTATTGATATTAGGTTTCTTATATACCTCCTAAATTTACTAGGAGAGACCCTTTGAATTTTTTACAATGTAGAAATCCTAGGCATTCAAAATGGGTTTTCACTGAGGCACCCAAGATCTACAGCTCTTGTGGAAATTCAGGACACTTGCAAAAATTATGTTATGTTTCCTCTACTCCATGTAGTGGAATGGTCTCATCGACACCAAAAATTATTATGGTGTATTTATATGCTTCAATATCTAAGGGGTTACTACCATAGGAATCTAGAATAAAGCCTCTTAACATAGTGGAAGAGTCTCCAGAGGAAGAAGATACAGGTCTAGTGACTGTGATAGGTACTATCACTATTGCTTCATCTTTAGTGACTACTTTATTTGATATATGTGCATCTCATTTGTTAATATCAACTTTTATTGTGTATTTGATAAATCTTACTATGTATATTCTATCTTATGTGATGGATATTACTATGCCTATCAGGATAAATAGACAAAAGGGTCTTTGTTTTCTTACTTGTGTTTTCTCTTTATCAAAATTTAATATTACTTGGGATTTACTAGTTATCAACATGGAATCATTTGATTCCATTGTTTGGATGGATTGGATTATTTCTAATATGGATCAAATTGAGTATTACCTTTGATCGGCCTCCTTTACTACACCTAATGTGGTGAGTCATGTATTTCAGGGAGAATGGGACCTAAGGTCAAGTAAAGTTGTAACTTCTTATCTAAAGTTGGAGAAAGTAATATTATTGTTTTACTTTTACCTAGAGTGAGAATATTTGAGTAATGATATCCATCCAATTGTTGTTAAATTTTCTGATCTTTTCCTTCTGAATTATCAATTTTGACTCCTATAAGGGATGTAGATTTGTCTATTAATTTAGTGTCTGGTACTCAACCAATATTTATACCTTTTTACCATTTCAAACCAAATGAAATGAAATATTTGAAAACTTATTTATAAATTCTTTATATTACTGAGTGTTTTACCTTGGGTAGTACCTATTCTCTTTCATAAGAAATATAAAGGAAAGCTTCACCTATGTGTTTATTACTAGAAACTCAACTGAGCTATGGTAAAGAACAAGTATTTGTTACCATGGATTGATGATCTATTGGACCATTTCAAAGTGTAGAATTTGTTTTAAATGATTGATCATTGATCTAGTTATCACTAGTTGAGAATAAGAGAATCTAAAATTCATAAAACCACCTTCCAAAGAACATATAAACATTATGAGTCTCTTGTCATGCCATTTGGTCTAACCAATTCTATGGTAGTATTTATGGAATTGATGAATATAAATTTAAATTAGTATCTGGATAAGTTCATGTTGGTCATTGCATATGAAATCATGGGTTACTATCAGTCTAGGTAGGATCATGTGCATCGTCTAAGAGAAGTTCTAAAATTGTTGAGAAATCATCAACTTTATACTAAGATATCAAAATGTGATTTTTGGATTCATGAAGTGAAGTTATTGGTACATGTGGTCTTGGAACATGGTATATTATTTTATCCTTATAAGTTGAATGTTGTTATGACATGGGAGAAACCATGTAATATTTTTAAGATTCAAATATTCATGGGTATAGCATGGTATTATCATTGGTTTGAAAAGTATTTCTCAAAGTTAGATTCTCTGATGACTACTCTCACTCAAAAGGGAGTAAAGTTTGTTAGGGATGAGAAATGTTAGAGTTATTTTGTTGAGAAAATATTTCTTTTGACTTTTTTGATAGATCATACTCTTCTAGAGGCTGAGTGGGGCTATGTTGTCTTATTTGATGCTTCAGGTTTAGGTTTGGGCTACGTTATTATGCATGGGGATTGGTTCATTTTCTATGGCTCTCAGTAGCTTAGTCCACACGAGAATAATCATCCAACCCATGACCTTGAACTCATAACCATGATTCATGAGTATAAGAGTTGGACGCATTAATTTTTCAGAGAATGTTTTACCATGTATTCTGACCACAATACCTTGAGTTATATATTCTCTCAAAAATATTTGAATCTTTGTCAGAGGAATTGGATGGAGTGAATGCGGTATTTTGATTTTGACATTGCATATACCTTGGGGAAATGTAATTTCATTGTATATGCTTTGACTAGGAAACTTCTAACCCATGCCATGAAAGAATCATCAGAATAGTGGAAATTGATGGCTCTTTTTGCACTGTTGTATATAAGAGTTTGGGAAACATGATATGAGGTTATCTTGGCTAGTGTTCAGTTGAACTCTTATATTCTTCATATGATTATTCAAGAACAATAGATTGATGAAAATTTATATATCATTAGCACATCTCTTTATAGTGGGTGGTTGTTGCTGATTTGTTGTTATCTATAGAGGGTATTCTATATTTTCAGAATTAGTTCATTAACCCTTTACCTAGAGTAAATATGTGATGGTTTATTTCCATAATTCTTAATGGGTTGTGCACCCAGAAACCCCAAAGATGTTCTATGACATGCAGTGATGATTCTGGTGACCAGGTATGATAAGATACATCACTAACTTTGTTTCGCACTGCTATACTTTCTAACAGGTCAAGGCCTAGAATTAGTGACCTTAATATTTACTTCAACCACTTCTAGTATTGACTTGGAAGTGATATTGAATCTCTATGTACTTTTTGGTTGGGTTTTCATATACCCATAGAAAGAAGAATATGATATGGGTTGTGATTGATCGGCTGACCAAATTGGCTCACTTTATAACAATTCAAATTAAAACCAAGTTGGGGAGTTGGGAGATCTCTATATGAAATATATTTTTGGTTTTCATGGAGTTCCATATACTAAATTTTCTAATAAGGATCCCTGTTTTACTTCACACTTTTGAAGAGCCCTCCAGAATGCACTAGAACCTTAGGTTCATTTGAGAACAGCATACCATCCATATATGGATGGATAGACATAGAGGGATATATTATTCTTAAGTACATACATCATGCCTTCTTCCAACATTTCTTTAGAGCTTTTGATAACCATTTGGGACTGTTTTAGTTTTATTATAACAATAGTTACTAGTTTTTTTGTCAGAATGGATCCATGTGTGGCCTTGTATGTTAGGTCATTTAAATCTCTATATTGTTATCTAGATATTGGTGAAAGTTCTTTGGTTGGATCAAGTTTGGTTCAAGAGACATCAGTAAAGATTTATTTGATTATTTAGAGAATATTGATGGAATAGAGTTGATATAAATTTTATGATGGTCATCATCATAGAATGGTGGAGTTTTCAGTTGGTGAACAGGTATTC
The DNA here is from genome assembly GCA_963277665.1 of Viscum album. Lineage (NCBI taxonomy): Eukaryota > Viridiplantae > Streptophyta > Magnoliopsida > Santalales > Viscaceae > Viscum > Viscum album. The sequence continues at coordinate 1,254,044,158 of OY728131.1, read as the reverse complement.
TTGAAAGTTTCACCTCATTGAGGTCATCAATGTCTTGGGATGCAATGGATATTTCCCCTATTTTTTGGGAATTTTTATGGTTTTGGAGAAGGTGGGGGAAGTTTCTTACAATTTATCACTTAGACCAAAGTTTACGTTGATACATAATGTGTTTCATATATCTAAACTATGGAAATATATTTAAAATGCATCTCATATTTTGAGATGGAGTGGCCTTGATGTTGAACCTGGTCTGTTCATGAATGAGCATCCAGTCCGGATTGATAGTTCTGAGATACAGGAACTTTTTGGGAGGACACTAACTTTATACTATGTTCAATGGAAGTATGGTAATAATTCACATGAGACTAGGGATCATGATTCACTGATGAAAGAGTAGTGGACTCATCTTTTTGATATGGAAGCTTCTTAATAAGCTTTATAGAGACATATAGTTTCTATAATTGGTAGGTTGTAACATCCTATTATTGGTTTTCAGGTACTCCTCAACCCTCATTTTGATCATGCTTTATTTGGATCTTGTTTAGTGGTTCTTTGGGTGGAATTTGGAAAAAAATGGATGTTTCTAGGCTATGCACAATTGGACCAGGGTTTTCCCAAACTGTACGCCCACCTAGTAAAAATTGTGCAACCCATGAGTGTGATGGTTCCAATGGATAGTTCATTGTTTGAAAAACCATGCACCCACCTAGTAGAAACTGTTCACCCTAGTGGAGGGCCACCCAATTAGGCTATATGGTTTGTCTAACTGCATGGCCCTGCCTATCTAATTGTGCACATAATAAATTTTAATTTTGAAAATTATTTTAAAATTTTCAGAACCCCTATTTAAACCCCTACTCAACCCTATATTTACCTAAGTCAATTTCCTAGGTCTTGGAGGCTATAAAGAACGCTTTTATTCTCTTCCAAACCCATTCCTTAGTGGATCAAAGTGTGGAGGATCTCTCTTGATCCTTCTCTAGTGAGTTTTTATCCTCCTGTGTATCTTCTCCTTTTCTCTTTTCCATTCCTCCTTACAGAATGTTAGATATCCATGTTATTGAGGGATCTAAATTCTATTTATTTTGATCTTAAATATAATTTGTATTTCTTGATCTTTATTACCATCATTCTTCATAGGAAAATCCCATTGTGGGTGTTGTACATTGTGATTTTGGGATTAAAGGTGGGTGGTTCTGTTTGATTTGTGCCACATAATTAAACCTTGATTTTCTTGATTTAATTTAAATTGATTTATTATAACCCAATTAGTGATGAATCGGAACTGTTATTTTAATTGGCATAGAATTTTAGGGGAAACCCCCAGTTCTAATGGAATTGGGATTTGTGGTGTTTTTTAAAATTGTTAGAAATTGTGAATTTATTTTAGAATTGATTTTCAAAAATATATTAAATTGAATTAATAAAAACCTTTGATTGATTTTTTTAAAAAAATAATGAATTAATGAAAAAACACATCTTTTGGTTTTGAAAGTGAATTTTCATTTTAGGAAAAGTGAGCAATTGAATTGTGAATTATGATTGAGAAATGAAATTATTTTCCCAATTTCAATTGATTGATTGACTGAGAACATACAATACTAGGAAGTTTGTGGGTTATTTGGGACAATCATGCTAGGATGATTATTCTCTAGCAATATATTTATGATGAAAACTCTAACAAAAATTTAGTGAGGCTGATATTTTACCCGATGATATGCTGATGGGTCCTATTTAGGCTAAGACTGGGGGATGTGTGAAAACATATTACCATGATCACTAATATGAGAGTGAGAGGATCCTATTACTAAAAACTATCATACTATAAGGTAGATGACCATGGTCCTTTTTTTGATTATTTATATATATATATGTCATTGATTATGAAATTTTTGTACTCATGCTAGTAAATTTATATAAAGTGCTTTACATAAAATATTTATTAATCCATGTTTGGAATATTTTCCATCATTTTGAAATGAAAGAATGTTTTATTTTAAATATATAAATGTACTACCACACAATATTTTATTAAAATTGAAAGTATGATTTGGTTTATTATTATATCATCTGTTATGGAACACGTGGTGAGATCCTACTAGGATTTTTAGCTCACACCCTATCTTTTCCTTTGGGTGTTTGTAGATTTCCTTATTCCATGTCCAAGCAAAGGGAAAGTGCATCTTGGGGGGGTTGGATGTTCTTGATCCTTTGGTCTTGGAGTTGTTTCTCTTTTTAGATGTTTGAGTTTATCTTGATATTTTTTGATTTCTTTAATGATGTACTATTTTGGGTTTTTGTTATACATATTTGGTTTCTAGTACAATATCCCTTTAGAGTTTTGAGCATATTGATATATATATTTATCTTATGTTGTTTTGTGGAAAATTTATTCACTCTTTTATCATGTATGATGTTAGGATCTAGTATCTAACCCATGATCATCTGGAACATCATTCGAGATATTTCATTGTAAGATTGGGTATTAGATTACCAAGGTATCAGATCAGGTTCATGAAATTGTTTCCTCAAAATTTGAACTTGGTCTTAGTAGATAAGGTTTGACTTTTCAAAATACCTTTGTTGAAAACAAACATTGTAAGAAGGCTCAATAAATATTCTTATTTAAACCAAAGAGAAAGGGGGTAAGAATATCATATGGGATTACACTTACTAGGTTTACCTATAGTAAAAAATTTGTGGGAAGTGAAGATATAGAAATGGGAAAAAATTAATTTTCAGAGATCAATGATCACAAGAAATTAAATTATCTTGAGAAAGTTATAAATCATGAAACTATAAACCATATATGTGGAAAAGACTATCAATTCATCAAAATTAAAGGTTATAGGATAACATTTTTTTAAGATTCTTTTCCTTGAGTTGAGTCATTCATTTACCATATATAATAGTAATATAAGTAAATATCCTTAATTGATAAGTATAATTTTATCCTCTAATAAATGTCCACTATAATATCGTCTTTTTCTGAAAATGATGAGTATGTAAGATGAATTTTTCATGATTAAAGCATTAAAATAATCATCTAATGGATCATATAACCCAGAAAATAATATCCATATATTCCACCAATCTTTATGCATTAAAAAACCAAAATGGTTGTCCCATGATAGGATGATTCCCAAATAATTATAAACCTTCATGTGATAAAACACTACTATAAAATATGTGTTTAATAGTGCTGACATTTATCAGTGCTAGAAAAAATTATCTAATAAAGTCCATCTTTATCAGCGCTAAAATAAGTGCTGCTAGAGGAAGCCAATTATCATCACTTTTTTGTTTAGTACTGATAAACGATAACCTTTATTAGCACTTTATTTTAGCACTAATAAAGGAAAATTTTATCAGTGCTTTATTTGTAGCACAAATAATATATGTCCTTTGTTAGTTATTTTTATCACTGATAAAATTTTCACTTTATTAATTCTTTTGTATCACTTATAAAGGTCAAGAATAAAATTAAAAATAAATAAAATAAAAAACAAATTAATAATTTATGAAAAATATTAAACATTTTATTAATTAAATAATTATTGATAAAAATGAATAAATTTAATATACATATATATAGATTATAAATATTAATAAATATTATATATTAAATATAGATATATAAAATTGATAAGTATAATATATATATAACCTTAATTAAAAACATATTAATGTCATATTCATTTTTTATGTTGTTTGATTTTTCAATTTAACCTATATTAAACATTGTGTGTTGCATTTATTTCATGTAAATATGTAATGTGTGTGTGTATTAATGTATTTGAATATAAATGCACACAAAAATATATTTACTCAATATATAGAAACACATACACCTAATATTTATGTAATTTAATCAGATTTTAAAATATTTTAGAATTTCATTATAACATTATACATTTAAAATATATTATGTTTTTAATCGGTCAATTTTATTTAGTTGTTTTCAATACTACACTTTCATTTTTAACATTTTTTTATTTTATTTTTGAATTTGATCATTTTCTATTATTTATTTATATTTATTTATTTAATATGTTTTAGTATTCTCAATATGTATTCATCCACCTCAATATATATATATATCCATATTTTTTTAATAACGTATATTTAATTAATAAAAATGTCCATTTTAATATTTTTAAAGTGTACTCATTTTTAATTATTCAATTTCACTCATTTTTAAAAATCATTTATATAAGATTATATATCCAATAATAATGTTAAAAATATATTTGTAAATAAGTATTAATAAATAAATATATCCAAACATTTATATTTACTATAATTATAATTATTCTAAATAAGTATTTATATAATTATAAATAAATAATTATATATATTTAAATAATTATAATTTTATAATAAAATTATTTAAATAATTATAAAATTATAATAAAGTTATTTAAATAATTATAATTATAAACCATTTATCAGTGCTTTTTTAGTGCTAATAAAGATCAATCTTTATCAGCACTAAAATTTTAGCACTAATAAATACTCATTTTATCAACGCTTATAAATTTAGCACAGATAAGAGAGATATTTATCAGTTATCTTCTAAAAGCACTCTTAAAAGTGTCTATAATCTATTTAAAAAAACCCTAACCACAACATAGTTTCTCGTGATTCTCAAGCTATCGCAGAACCCCTCTACTACCAGCATGACTCCTCTATATTCCCCTTGATTAATCAAGGCTAGAATCTAATGTATATTATTTTTTACTCTTCCTCTATCATTGTTTGATGCTTTGGCTTCCCAATTTTTCATTTTTACATTGTTCTTAAATATGTATCACTTAACATCTATTATGGTCACTACTTAAATACAATGAGTGTGGTTCTATTTATTCTTATCCTTTCAAATTTATTTGAGTGTCTAGCCCATTTTTCCTTAGAGACACGCATAGATGGTCTACTCTACTCTTGACATTAACAAGTAGACCACTCATTCCCCATTGGGTTTCTATTCATTTGAATAATATAGGGTTCCAAAATCTAGGTAGTTTCTAAAATTTAGTTCATCTTATATACTATATTATAGAATCTAAAGGCTTAGTTATGAGGGTTTTTAAGTATTATGTGATACCAAGTTGTGACCATCATTTATGGGTAATATACATATAGAGACCAAGGTAAGTGTAAAAATCATTAAAACATGTTTCGTAGATTTTTTAGAACATAATTTTCTCACCAAAGAGTGATGGGGAATTTCTTTGGTGAGAAAAGTATGTTCAATAAATTTTATAGAAATTTACTAGATTGGATAGAGTTGGTAAATCCTTGGTAAATAAACTTACAAATAGACAACAATGTATAAAGGGTGTATTTCCCAAAAGTGGGTGAGTTATCCATGGTTGGATATTTGATCAAGAAAACTATGAGATGTGATTTATTAATATATTTACAAATCAAAATAGATAGATAATTAATTTATAAGTTAAAAAATAATTTCAAAATACATCTAACATGGTGAGTGACTATAGAGAGAACAAAAATGATTAAAGTATACTTTTTATAGTTTGGATCTTTATATCCTATAAGTTATGTAATTTTTTATCCTTGTCAAAAATACACAAAATAGAGATATGATCCCCCTATTTTAATTAAACCTTTGTTTCTTTCCATATCCAAACCTCTCTACTTATTTGATAATTGTTTATCAATAGGTTAAGGTGCTATAACTCCTTCAGTGATCTAGGGTTCTCAAGAATATTTATGTGATCAGAGGCTAGTGTAATATCTTCAAAGGATAGAATACTTTGTTTGCTGCTTCAATATCATAAATCAAACATATTTTATTTAAGATTAAATATGGATTCCAATGATACTATATTACAAGTATGCCATAGGTGTTTTTTTCATTCACATTTATCCTTGAGATAAATCTTCCCTTGTTTAGGTTTTTTATCCAACTAATTAAAACTCTTAAGTGGTATTAGAGACTTTTTCATTAAGGAAACAATGTATTAATCTATTAGTTTTTTGAATGAATAAATTTTATATTATATTATAACAATATCATAAATTATGATATAAAGGATTTCATTGTTCATTCCTAGCATATGCCTATTATATATCATATGGTATAATATATAGAATATCTAATGATTTGAACTACGTTTTATCATATAATTTATGATAACATAAAATATGACTCTATCCATGGTTTTTGTGAAAATATAGGATCAAATCACAAATACAATATCACCTCAATTTTTAAATATGATAAAATAAATATGATATCTCCTATCATATTTGGTGATACTATTCATGGAATATTATTAAAGTTTCATCATAGAATATGACTGAGTTATGGGGATACCTCCCTCCAATATTATATTTTACAACCGATAGTATTATTATCTCTCTTAAAGTATGACATTACTAGAGGTAATTGTAGATCTACTTCAAGTTATGTGGTATAATTTTCAATTATGGGATGTATCTATGGTTCCTCTAAGATTTTGTGGAAGATATCATAATACTAAATTTATGATTGCATTGAATAGGTTCATTTAATTTATAAGAGTAAATGAATTATAGATCAATACTGATCATAAGTTGAAAAATTAACCCTTTAAATGGATGTGTGTTATTGGAGGTGTCTTATGGTATTAAAAAAATATCCAAAATTGGAAGGTGAGGAATCCTTGAGTAGACAGAAGTGATGTCCAATGTAGGTTGTGTGATATTAATTCCTTTAATACCATTATAGTGGAGTTATTCTATCTCCTCTTTAATTGAGGAGACTTTTTTAGTGATTCAATTAGTGTAGGTACCTTAGACACCTTAATCCTTATATGCTTTATTTTCTTCTATCTCTTAATGATGGATTGGACTCTCTATTTCAAACTATACTTCCTCCCATTATCAATATATGGAAGGAAATCAAGAATATGAGGATGGATTAATTAAAGGTAGTGAAGTTTAGTCATATTTTAGTATTGATGTATTATATCTCTGTTCAATATAGTAACAAATTTCATGAAATATGGATACAGTTATAGAATTTTATACATGGAGTGTATTGCATTATTGTTATTCAAGAGAAACTAAATGATTGACTACTCATGTAGAAAATATCTTCTAAAAATTATGATGTTTCCAATCCCGAGCAAGAACAGACTATTGATTATGAAAATATATAATTATTAGGGGATCAATAACATGTTGATGAAAAAAAATGAAAAAAAAACAAGAATGATGCAGCATCACAGTTTTGAATAAAATTATCAAGGCAAGAAGTCATGGTATAAATTTTGAGGTTTGTTAGAATCAATATTGCCAACCTATTGACCCCAAGAAGTCAACATTCACTAGTTTTCTTATAGTAACAATGATGATGAATGTGATGATTGATATTGACTCATGGCACTGCGTCCAACCTGTAAGGAAATCCATTGGAAAGATAAAACAGTAATGTTACAATATACTTTCTCAGTTTTACTAAAAAATTATATAATGAAATATTGATTTAGTTTTCTTTATCTTATATATACTATATTTATTTTAGAATATTTCTATAAGAAATTTTTTATAATGGCTGCTGGAAAATCCCACAGAGGATTCCAGACTCTTCTAACGAAGTTATATCTTAGGGATACTGAGGGGAAAATAAATCCCCACCCACCACTTTGTTATGAACACATTATACAACCGAAAACATGGATTTATTTCTACAATAATCAAAATTATAAATCATTTAAGGTTCATTGTGGTTAGTAATATATTATTTGAAATTTTTTATTTTATCCGAATTGATTCAAAATTGTTAATTTACGAAATAGTAAAAGAGTACAGAAAATAAAAACGTGCCTCAAAACCAGTATACCCCTATCACAGAGGATGGGGTACGCTTCATTACAGAATAAATTGGTATGAATTTTAAATCAATAATAAAAGTTTAATTATGAGATATAAAGTAACATATGTTCCTTTCTCTATATGCAGATTGATGGATCAAAATCTGAAGCCACTTTCATCCCATGACATTTGATATGGAAGGAGACTCGTGTAAATAAGGATAGTATATTAGTTGATTAAAAAAACAGTATGAGAATCATGTGTAAGTATGACATAGTTGGAATTAATTATGATTTATGAAAATATTACATAAAAATAAATATTTTCATATTTTTTATATGGTTTAGACACAATAATTGAAAATGGTTGTACTAGAATAAAATAGACATTCAGTAGCTTTAAAGTGGCATGAACAATATGTTTTCATTAGAAAGTTAGGTTTTTGGATTTTCTACTCAAACATATTTTGAGAAGATAAATCCACATGAAGATACATATAATATAATGAGTTGAATGCAGATACAGATAGAATCACTGCAATATATTATTTTGTAGTTAGGTTTGGTAGACCAATGTATAATAAAAGGTCAAAGTGAAACGATGATGGATCAAAGATCCACACATGAAACAAATTATCTCACTATCTTTGAGGCTAGTCATTCCCACCAAACCTTACCTGGGGTAATCAATTTTTCATTACTCTTTCTCCTAAATTTAAATCAAACAAATTTCTATAACTTTATATTACTAAAATTATGTAGGGTACAATTGTATGTGATTTTTATCTATCAACACCCATGTACCACTATTTTGTGATGGATACAGTGTATAATATCCTAGGAGACCAGACACACAATCAACCCCTCCCAAAAAATATAATGAGAATTGGGATTGAGATACCTTATTGGTCGACTACTGAGTTTCATGTTGCACTTGATGATCTGGATATTACAATGGTCGAAGCTGCTATCGGAGATTTCCTAGCATGGTCATCTAATCTTATAATGATACATGAGGTATGTCTTTAACAAATTTTTTCACATAAAAAAAGTAACAATTGAAGATAATGGTCTGAATTGAGGTATGATATTATAAATGGATAAATTGGTAAATAAATGAAAGGTTAAATCAAAAAATCAAGTAAATCGGCCAAGAAAAAAAATGAAATTCTAAGAGTACCTTCTCTCTGCCATTTCCAAAGATACATTTATTATAATTCAATATTCATTTAGATACCATATTTAAGGATAAATCTATTTCATACATATATTATGAAGAAGAAATATATAGAGCTTTCTTGATAGATAGAATTGGTCTTGATACTCTAAATGAGATTCTAAAACATGAATGGTTGGGCATCTCAGTTGTGAATACATACATTAGGTACATTTTAATCATACTTCTATCCAAATAGTGACGTAAATATGTTTATTATAGTTAATAACTATTCATATTTTGTACAGGAATTTATATTACAGTTATACAAAGAGAATATCATGTGAAGCTTGATTTCTATTCATTAATCCCTATATCATTTCTATTATATAAATTACTTTGAATGAGGAATAAATTAATAAGAAAAAAATATGATATACTCAAAGTGTTTAATAAAAAATCTTCAGACAATATACTCTTTTTTATGCCTATATTTCAAGGGTAAAACTCTATGATCTAATAAAATAAAATATATTTTTAATTTTTTCATTACATAATTGTTTTTATTTTTTTAGGAAGCACTATATGATGATAACAGTCAGAAGAGACACCCTGAATATTTATTTTTTGGATTAAATGCATGGATTTCTAACCAACAGACCACACATGATGTGTATTTTGAATACATAATACACTACAATCAAAATTTTATAGATAAACATGGAATTATATATTAATTTTGTGTTTTAATGAGAATTATTTTATGATATGGTGATCACTAAAAACATGTTACATCATGGCATGAAGTGTATTTCTAAAAAGATAAAGCATGTGGATTAATAAAAATAGAAAAAAAATTAAGGTATATATAGAAATATTTAACTATCAAAACATTTCAAAACAGTTTACTTATTTTAGTCAATGTTATTGCAGTTTCTGAAACAAGATAATGCAATCCATTGTAGATATTATGTTTGAAAATTTATGAGAGAAATCAAAAGTCATGAAAAGACCAGAATCCCCCAATAAATATTTTTTAAGGTAATTAAATTTTCATTAAATATATTTAATAATAATTAATTTTTTTATATTTTCTCAATACTATAAATATTGTCGACAAAAGAGTTACTCAAATGAAGAAATAAATTATCTTAGAGACAAGTGGGAAACGTAATTTTTTTTAGAATGTATGCTAATAATAAATTTAGGTGATTACATGCTATGTTTGTGATCTAGTATGAGTTATGACCTTAAAAAGATATTTGGGTTGTGAAGCATTAGTGTTAGAATGCTTATATATTTTTTATCTCTTTCTCAAGGAAACGCGTAATGGAGGAAATCAATTTGTTTAGAATCACTAAAATCCAAAAAATAAAAGTGTTAGGAAAATTCAGAGGTGGAGGTGGAGCCAGAGTTAAAGGCAAAGACGGAGGCAGAGGTGAACGCGGAGGAATGGTTAGAGTTAGAGACTAATGTGTAGAAGTAGGAAGAGGTGAAGACTGAGGTGGAGACCAAGGAAGAGGAGGATAAGAACTGTTGGATTACAAATAATAAAAATTTTGGAAATTAAGTAGAATAAGGATCATGCCATTATTGTGTTTGATAATAATTGTTTAAAAGTGCACACAACACTTGTCACTTAAGATGATATCCATTGTGTGTCTTTCTAGTTTAAAATTACATTTTAGTAAAAAAAACATGTGGTGTACTCAAAACTGAGAAAATGAATTTGGATTTTTTTAGTACTTTAATACAACAATACATACATCATTTTTGACATGAATGGATCATCTATACCATAATTTTATGCACAATGTGACTGGTATGGCTCAAAGTGTGTGTTTCTAGTTTAAAATGACATTTTAGTAAAAAAACAAGCGGTGTAATCAAAACCAAGGAACTGCATTCTGATTGCTTTTATACTTTAGTAAAATGACCCAATAGTCATTTGGGACGTGTATCATTTATTCTTTCCTCAATCTAATGCATGGTGTGACTGGTATGACTCTAATCCTGTCTTTTCTATTCAAAATTGACATTAATTTTAGTAAAAAAACAACTAACATACTCAAAAATGATAAAAAACATTTGGATTGTTTTGGGACTTTAGTAAAATGATCCATACATCATTTATGACATGTAGGGATCATCTTCACCTCCATTTGATGCATAGTGTGACCATTATGACACCAAGTATGTCTATTTATTCAAAACTGATATTAATTTTAATCAAAAAAACAACTGACATACTCAAAACCAAGTGAATGCATTTTTATTGTTTTGATACATTAAGAAAATGATCCATGAGTCATTTGGTATGTGTAGGGATCATCCATAGCTCAATCCAATGTATGGTGCGACCTGTATGACTCCAAGTGTCCGTTATAAGTTTAAAATTGACATTTTAATACAAAAAAGTGTCACTCATTGAGAAAAAAGAAATTTAACTCAGATTGTATTGATAATTTGGTACAATGATTAATAATTAATTTTTGACATGTATGAATTAGTCTCATGTAAAACCCACACAAGATGCCACCAGTATGTCTCAAAGTGCGTGTTTCCACTTTAAAATGACACTCTAGTAAAAACACATGTGGCATACTCAAAATCAAGGAAACACATTCATATTGTTTTAATACTTTAGTAGAATTATCCATGAGTCATTTGGGATTTGTAGCATTCAATCATGCCTCAATATGATTCATGGTGTGATCGATATGACCTAATGTATTATTAAAATTGACATTAATTTTAGTAAAAAAACAACTGACATACTCAAAACTGAGAAAACACATTCTAATTGTTTTGGTACTTTAATAAAATAACCCATATAACATTTTTGAAATTTAGGGATCATTATAACCTCAATATGATGCATGGTTTGATTGTTGTAACTCAAAGAGCATCTTTTTATTCAAAATTGACTTGTATTTTAATCAAAAAAACAATTGACATACTCAAAACCGAAAAAACATATTCCGATTGTTTTTTACTTTAGAAAAATGATCAAGAAGTCATTTGTGACATCTAGGAATCAGTTACACCTCAATTTTACTCACGGTGTGACATTATGACTCAGTGTGCATCTTTTTATTCAAAATTTACCATAATTTTAGTAAAAAAACAACTCACATACTCTATAATAGTTTTTTCTTTCTCTTGTATTTGTGTTAGTAATTTTACTTTATTTAAATTCAGTATTTTTATCATATTTTGGTAATTTTTGTTGTTTTTTCTATTGATGAAATATGTTGTTACAGCACACTACACTTTTTTCTAGTGATGTAGTGTGCTGCAACATCACACAGTTGTTTTCACCTTTATTATCACTACGAAATGCACTGATATAGTCTATCTTTATCAGAACATTAAAAATCATTGATAAATCATATTTTTATCAGTAAAAATAAAAGTGTTAATAAATTATACCTTTATAATTGTAAATAAAAGTGCTAATAAATCATATTTTTATTAGTACTGATAAAAGACACCATTTATCAGCGTTTTTAAATGAATTGATAAAAGTACTATTTATATTTTCTAAATAAAATCACAAATGAATGGGGCCTTTTATCAATTATTTTATTTTCACTGATAAATCTACCATTTATCACTACTTTTTTACCACTGATAAAATCCATGGACTTTTAATTACGCTAAGTTCATCGGAACTTTTCTAGCGCTGATAAAGGTCAATTATAGCACTATTAAAAGTGTGTTTTGTAGTAGTGAAATCTAATTTAATATGAAAAATTCAACAATAATATCCAATGTTCAACTTAATTTTTAATAAATAACTACCCTTAAAATTCATCAAAATAATTTAGACTAAGAATAAAATTAAAAAATTAGAAGTATTTGATCACCTATTCTTCTAATATAAATTTAAAATTTATCTCCCAAAATACACATTCCCTAAATGTATAATCTCTAAGATACACTAAAAATTTCTATATATAATCTAATCCACAATAAAATCATATATTCCCCCAAAAGAAAATTTAACCTTTATTCCTCAAATAAAATTCCATAATATTCTATTTACCTTAATCATATAGGGTTCCCAAAATATTGAATGTCTTCTAATATAATATCAATCACTTAACACCAAAGAAATTTCTAATCTCACAATTATCTATATGATAAAACATATGTTCCTAGAATGAGCTTAACTTTTATCTATAAGATATTTTTAATTAAAAAATGTCATACTAACCAAGAAATCATGTAGTCCATTGGTATTCATTGCACCCTTTTTCCCCTTTGGTTGTGTGTTCAATCCCCATAGCCTATCCGAATGTGACCAGCTCCCACCCAGCCTACGGGTTTTCCTTTTTCCTAAAACTGTTATTCTTACAAAATTCATATAAATGTTAGAAATATCCTCAAAATAACCACAATATATTCAACACTGGATAAATGTTTTAATATCAAAGGATATCTCATACAATTCATTTTTCATCCCATAATGTAATAACCCATAACAACCTTAAAAACTTATCCAAAAATATCATTAGATACCTTAAAATTTCATAACCTAAAACCTAAAAATGGGTGAATAGGACTCTAAAATTAGGGTATTATATACCCATGATGGTATCCAAAACTCTTAAGATAAATTATCATGAAAACATAATAATCTATAAATTTATCTAAACCTTGCTCTGATAACAATTGTAATAGCCTAAAACCCACACTTCCAGATCCAGTGCTAAAAATATAAACTTTACATTTCTGAATTTTAACCTAATAAATGTGACTCAATTTTTCTATCAAATTCTTACAACATCAAATGTAAATATTGCATCACTTGTATACCCAAAGAAATTTTATATTTAGAGTTTTAAAAAATTATCAAAAACTCTTGCATATCTTTGAAAATTAAACAAATGGTTCGTAAAAATTTATATCATTTCCCAAAATTTATTCACATCTAGAACCCTTATTATACATATCATAATTAATAACTTTATTTATATCCTTAGGAAAGGAAACATAATAAAAGGGAGAGCTCAGATTCTCAATAAGGGTAAACATTCTAGATATCAATTGATAATTATATAAATACATAAGATAAGAATAAGGAAATGAGATCTTGACCATAACATACAAAGTTTGTTCCCATTATGACAAATATCCTAATCATGATTTATGGAATAAAACATTAGAATTTCAAAAGATATCAACCATAGTAATGTGACTTCATCATAACTCAATAATGAACCATAATTTCATGTTATAAATGTGGGTGGCACTATCATAAGGTATAGAAACCATTTCATATGTCAAGGTTAAATAGCAAGACCATCAGATCATGCATCAACACTTGTTTCCCAAAACAAATCAAAAACATTGACTTGTTTCCTATAACCGATCAATCATATCAAATTGTTTCCTATAACATATCAATCACATCAATTTGTTTCCCATAATGGATCAAGTCCATTGGCTTTCCTCCAAAAATAGATCAAGTACATTGACTTTTTTTCTATAAATGATCAAGAATATCGACTTGTTTCCCTTAACTATCTCATGATATATAATTCATTACCTAAGAAATTAGAGGGAGATATTGGTCTCACCTATAACATATTTAAAACTACACATATGTGTTCCACAGGATCATAAATCATTCATCATATCTGAACATATAAAAATAAATAGGTTTCATAAACATTTCATCATAACATAACTCTTGGGAAAGAAAAAGAATTTATAAGCATCATGACATCATTAAAATAAACCATTAAAATGAATAATAAGGACGGTATCCTAGGATTATATCCTCATTAAATCATAAGTAACAACAATTAATGTTATCTTAGATGGAAAATTATTTTTTAAAATAACTTAAAATAATTATTGAGGAAAATATCCTTTCTATTTAGATATCATTTTTTTAATCCCTGAAATTATAAAGGAAAATATTTTATTTGAAAATAACCTTGGAATATTATAAAGGAATATTCAAAGGATTAAGGTGTAATGATTGTGATAAAATATTATCATTCTTTATAAGTTTAAAAACATTCTTTTTTTATTTTTATTAGAAAAAGTCACAAACTACCATGTTTGGAAAATGATAGGAATATTGCTTTAAAAACATTTTCTATAAATTAAAAAATGGTTAATAATGAATTTAAACAGTTGTAAAATAATAATAAAAATTTAAAAAACATTTTAAAAACATGGAAATATAAGATAAATATTTCTCAGTGGAGACTTAAATATAAATAATCCTAAATAATGAATAGATTATGAAATAAACCCTTACTTATTTGGTAAAGTTTGTATCATAAGCCCCATGAAAAAATAAATTGAAAAGAAAAATTAAATATCATGAATATAAGGAATTTTATGATATTAAATTTTAAATTTAATTATATACACCGCACAAAACAAATGAGTTGTGAATATGGCATAAACTCCCATAAATGAAAATGAGACTAAAAATCTCTTACCTCAAGTATCTCCTTTCTTTTTCGCATTCAATTAACTTATATAATAAATATGGATTTATTATACATTTATTAAATAAAAATATATATATATAATACCATGTATGATTTATTTATGACATCTTATCACATATTGTTTAATAATTTATTATTAAAATCATTGTTTTGGGTAATAACTGCTTCGTTTTCCAAGCATGTTTTGGTTCAGCAGTCCTAGTATTTATACTTTGATCATGTCCCATAATTTACATAATTTTAATAATGGTATAAAAATAATATGTATTCATTTTATTCATATTTATTATTATTCATAAAAATTATAGATAGAAAAATGAAATACATCGTTCATTGAGATGGTAGGTCGTACATATGCACAAACATTTTTTCTATTTTTTTACTAATGGAATAAAATAAAGGTAAATAATAATTTACCATTATAGGAATATTAATATATAATATATATATATATATATATTATATATCATATATAGTAATAAAATTAATCCTTATTACCATCCATGTGTAATATAAATGAAAACAAATAACATTACATCCTGGAGATAGTAGTCCATACGTATGCACGAGCGACGTTATTATTTACCAAAAGATTGGATAAAAATAATTTAAACATGATATTATAATTCCAGAAGTACAATTATGTCATAAATATAATATAAAAATATTAATCCCATCATAATACCCATCCATAAAATATGGTGATGAAAAGTGAATTGTATCGCTACTGGAGATGGTATGTCGTATATTTGAAAAAGCGATACTTTCAATTTTTATTTGATAGGAAAGAGGGTGTATAAAAAAGATTCCTTTAGATCTCCTATATAGGGCTCCAGGATTGGTCTTTTGGGAAGAAAATAACCTTTATAATGTGTGTATGGAAGTTTAGAAGAGAATTTTGTTGAGTATGTTCAAGATAGAATGATATATTTTGTGTAATTAAGTGATAGGTGAGGTTTCATTTTATAATTGATGTGAGGGGCACCATTGGAATTTCAAAAAATATTAATTTATAATAAATTCAATATCAATAAAAATACCATAAGATTTAAATTTATTAGAATATAAGGTACTATAAGGTTTTAATTACATTAAAATTTGATTTTATAAATTTTTTGGTGTAATTTTAAACCTTATCACTTTGATTAACCCTTATTTAACCTATTTTAATTTTAACTACAACAACTTATTCAATGTTAAAAAGTTGTAATTTTTAATTATAAGGTATAAATTGTATCAGAAATGGAAAATTTATGATATTTTATACCATAAATTATCCATTTTTTCCTAATTTTTTTTTATTTCTAAATAATTTAATAAATTATTATTTTCACAAAATATCATTAGTGTCAATTTGGACATTATTCGTTACTTTTGACATTAATAAAATCAATAAAACGCTTATAATTAGAAATACTTATTTAAAACATCCCCAAAATATCATGCTAATATATAAAATTATTTTATGATCTTAATTATATAAAATTATAATACTTTTAATATTTTTAATATCATTTATTTTATTTTTCATTAATTTAATAATTAATTCATAAGAGTTCTGTAAGCATTTAATGTAATTTTTTATTCACTAAAATATAAAAATAATTTAACATAATTAATTTAAGTCTTTTAGAATAAAAAATTACTTTTATATTTGAGCATATCCTTTTAATAAACACATATAAAAATATTACTCATTAAAAATAAGAGTGTGACATGTTAGACTTTTCATTAAATAAAATATTATAAAAGTTATAATCATATCCAAGTAGATCTAAAATGTAAAAAAAATAGATAATTTAATGATACTTTTCTATATAGAATTATAAAATATTATTTAGATAAGTTTTTGGGTCTTTTAATAGTTCTTATCAATTTATTTTTATGCTTTAATTAACTGATTTACACTTTACTGTGGTAACAAAAATTACTAAGTTAACTATTTATAGGGTCCAAAAATAAGAGAGACATATTTATTAAATTTAAACCCCATAGTTACAAATATTTAATTCATTTTTCAAAATTCAATTCACATTTTTTTTAATTTAATTTAAAATTAAACTGGAAAAACACAATGAAAAACAGTTTTCTGAAAAAATTTAATTTTAAAATATAAAATGTTTTTATAAAAATATCATTTATAAAATCCATTTCAAAAACCATAATTGAATTATTTTAAATAAAAATAACTAATAAAATTTTAATTCTAACAAAAATATAATTTTACTTTGTAAATACTTCAAAATAAAAATACAGTTTTCAATAAAAATCAGTATTTTCACTATTCATTGAAAAATAAATATTTTTAGAGGATTCTCAAAAAAATTATCCTAATATAATTTTGAAATTAATAATTCACAAAATAAATTAATTTTTTTCAAATATATTTTCTAAAAATTTTAGACATTTATTATAATATTCAATCACAATAAATCCAATTTTTTTAGAAAATGTATTTTTGAAGAATAAAATGACTTTACTAAAAATTGAATGATTATTTACTAAATATTAATAACTAATTTTATATTTAGGAGGAAATTTATATATATTAATCATAAAATAGTTAATCATATTCATACCTACCAAATTAATAACTATGTTATAAATATCATATTAAATAATAATATTTTAATAGTGTATAATGGTTTGTTTAAACTTGATGTTTCGTGTAATGCGAAACATGGAAGAGATAATATTATTTAAAGAAAAATATTTTCTAAAATATTGGGGTGTTACATGGTTTCTCTATTTGGGTAAGGTTATTAATCATAACTTGATAAAATTTCCCTAATATATTAGAAATATTTTCAACTACAACACTAGCCATATAGACTTACTAAAGAAGTTGATCTCTACATTGACCATGGGTTCGGATATGATTTCCCTTCTTTCTACTATGCATCATCTCTAAAAAGTGGCACACAGATAATTATCTCACAGAATCATGAATATTGATCCAGGGAATAAAAATACCTATAAAGGAAAATGTTCTCAAATATTCTAAGGGGTTTATCATCATGTTAAAACTATCTATGTTCTTTTAAAATAAAGTTCTTAAGGGTCCTACTTAACTTTATTTGACACTAAATATAAAAAACTCAACTCTAATAACCTGAAGTTAATGTTTTATTTATTAAATTGTTATATGATACAAGGTATCATGCCACAAAGGATCAATCAATTTAGAATACTTGGAAAACTAGATACAAACATGATTTATATATTATATAAAAAGATAAAAAAAGCACAAAAAAATTTATTTCTTCAAGGAAAATTATTCAAATATGAATTCTTAAATCTTGGGGAAAAAATAAAGGTTGATCTCAGATGCTCACTAAGGGTATCATACAGTGGAAGCTATCATGAATAATGTGGTATAATCAATATCTTGTGGTGGATAACAAAACAAATTCAATCAAATTAAAAAACTTGAGCTCAAAAAACATTCATGGATAAAATAAAAATAGTAATCACCTGGATAATAATAATAAAATTTTTTATGAAAGAAATTCATAATGTCATACATTCATGATCTTTCTATTAAGTCTTAGTTGCTAGACAACTTGAATCGTACCATCAAGGCCTTATGCAAAGAAATCTTACGTAAAATCAAGGACATAGTCCTTGACATTATCATTGTATGAGCTAGAATACACAGAGAAATACCCATTGTTTTTTGTATCAGGAGACCAATCGATGAATATAGGGGATATCTATAATAAGTTCCCACCTATCACATACATTTGTCCAATGTATTTCTCATATATTGAATAAATAATAATCAATATTCCTTATCAATCAATAAATATCAATATTTAATAAAAAAATATATAATATCAATATTTCCCTCAAAAATGAAATAACTTTATTAGTAACCTTAAATCATTTCATATCGTATTTAATAATGATATAGAATATATCTTCATTTAATAGATATTGTTCCTTATAAGAAAATTAAGGAATAACCCATAAATCTACAAAGGATGTTATAATAATGTCAATTCATCATAAATGAATATTTCAAGTTAAGGAGATTATTTTGAGAATTAGATATAAAAATAGAATCTAAAATTAATAAAAAAATACCTTAAATCTTTAGTAACATTGTTGTAAAAACAAATTTATAAATTATTTCCAAAATTCTCTTTAGAATTTTAAGAAATAAGGAATTTTTATTTTAATATGAAACTAAAAAATCAAAAAATAATGGGAGAATTATTTTATTTGAAAAAATATGAAAAAAATTGGAGTAATCTAAATATAAAATAAAGGTTTTGGAAGTGGGAAAATATAATCACATCATATATATTAATAAGAACATTCATTTTATACTTTTGTAAAAATTAAAAAAAATGACTTATTTGAAAAACATTTAAAATTTTATTTTAAAAATTTTAGAAATAAATAAAAGGTATTATAAAAAAACCTTTACCAATAATTTAATATTAGACAAAAAATCATGAAACAGATTAAAAAATATAGATATGGAAGAAAAATATTCCCGGCCCAAAGGAAGAAATAAGGTCCATTTTTCTTAAAATAATTCTTCAAGTCATTAAGTTAAAAAGTGTGTAAAAGTTGGAATAACATATATAAATCCCTAAAATAACCATAAGAGAATAAAATTTTTGAGTTTTAAGAAGAAAAATATCATTCAATTTTCTTAACATAAATTTAAACATTAATAATCTCAAATAAGAGTGAGATAGTAAAAAACTCTTTTCAGCTTTAATTACCTTTGAATAAAAAACCATTAAAAGAGAAAATTTTAATTATAACTTTAAATAAACTGAATAAGAATTAATTAATTATATAATATTTAAAATTTTTATTATATATACTATATAAAATAATTTAGTTGAATAATACAAAATAAGTCTCAATAGAGTGAAATTGAGATGAAAACCCCTTACCTTGGATTCCTACTTAGTTCAATGAATTATCACCTCATTAATAATAAATTTAAATTTATTAAATACATTATTAAGAACCTTATTCATCTAGTTTTTATATTTTAAGGTCCTTTTATAATCATTTTTCATTCATTCATTGTATAGGTCTTATTTACACCTACCACTTAATGTTGTCTGGTCAATTTTTTCAAAACTACTTCACAATATTGATCGTGGTCAAAGGTGTAATAAAATGGTTCCATAATAAATAGAATATTAATATTGTTTTTAATGTAATTTTTATTCATTATATACTATTTTATAATTGTTCATTCAATGTGTTAATAGAAAAAAAATACACTATTCATGGAGGCAGTAGTCTGCACATACATGTGATAAAGTTTTCATTTTCTTAATGGTTGGAAAGGAAAGAAAGTATAAAATGAAGAATATTTCAAAAATAACATTTATATCATAAATATCATAAATATTACTTTAATATATCCTTATAATCATCCATGTAAAGGGGAAATGAAAAAATGAATCACATCACTTTGTGGAGGTAGTAGCAACAAGTACACACTATCGACGTTATTATTTTCTAACAGATGTAAAGGTAATAAGGTATATAAAATTTTAAATTTAAAATTCATAATAATTTTATATAAATACATTTAATCTATCTTTATTACTATCCATGTAATTTAGAGATTAAAAATGATGCACACTACTTCATGGAGATGATTGCCTGTATGTACGCATGAGCGATACTTTCATTTATAATTGGATAGAAAATGAGATAAAAATTATTATAAAATAATAAATTAAAACTCATAAATATATTTCAGATATTTATTTTATTATATAATAATAGTTATTATAGTTTTTAAATAGATAAAATAATAAATAAACATTAAAGAACTTGGTTATGAGTTATACCTCTTATTTGGAAAAACCTCTTTTGGCTTACAACTTAATCCTTTTAGGCTGGTCTTCTAGTGTGAAATGGATATTAATAACATGGTTTAAAAAGTAGATAAGTTATTTTCTCATGTTTTGGCATAGATATAGTGCTCAAAGTTTTTTAATAAGTAAGAAGAGGGGGTGCCATTTTATAAAGAGGGTGGGTGGAAAACTTGTAAATACATGAAAGTCAATTATATAATATATGTCTAACTCAAGTTAAGTAGCTCCAAATTTTCATATTTTATAATATTATAATTTTAAGATAAAATTAAAAAATATATATATTGATCAGTTTTTTTTTTGTTATCTTAAATCCTTATCCCTTTATTTTAACCATTTTAACCCATTTTACCATAAACTATGGTGACAAATTTTAAGAATGGTTACTATTCATTATAATCAAATATTCAGTTAAAATAATTAACTAATATTAATTATGTTGATTAAAATTTTATAATTAATTTTAAATGAATTAATTTCTAGGATTTTTAAAAAATAATTTTAACATAATTTCACAAAACACAATGAAAACTAGTTTTAGAAAAATGCCTTTTTTAATCATAAAAAATATTTTATACCAAAATCAAGTAAAATGTTAATTATCATGGAATTAATTTTATTATTTAAAATAATAAGAGATTTATTTTAATTTCCAAACAAACTAAAACCAAAATTGACCATGTAAATTATTGATTAAAAGAGAAAACCAGAAATAGTTTTTATTTGAAAAAAAAATATTACCTAGATTTCCAAATTATCTAGCATATATTTATAAGTAAATTTTATATTTTTAAATGAATTATATTAATTATTAAATATATATTTAGACTATAATTAAGCTTTCATGAACATTTAGTTCATTATTATATCCTCATAATGTCATAAAAATGATTGTATTTGTAAAATAGAGGTGTTTCAAAATTCACCCAAAAATCAACAGTTTATGAAAATTTACATGAATTCAACATAATATAATTTTTGATATTATAAAACCAATAATGAAAACATTTTTATGAAATTAAATTTATATAATTAAAATTGTATCTTTTAAATTAAAATAAAAATTATACAACAAAACAACTTTTATAAAAATATAACGTTTTTAAACATTGATTATTTTTAACCATATGTGATTCATAATTGTTATTCAAAATTATGTATATATTTCAAAATAATTAATATATATTTTTATTAATAAAAAAAAATTTATATATTTAATAATATGTTTAGTCCTATTCATACCCGACAATCTAACGGTAAGGTTATAACGATAAAATTTAAATAATAATATTTCTATAGTATATTAGGATTTGATTAAGCTCAGTGTTTTGTATATCACAAAATATTTCCCATATTACTCATAAACAAAAATCACGGGGTGTTAAAAAAATTGCATATTATTATGTGACTGGTGGACCCAAAATTATATATCCCTCTATTGAATTGGGTAATGTTTTATATCTCATGATATGATATATAATGGACTGATGAGTAAACCCAATCCATTATGGGGATTTGTCCACTATGTTATCTTTTATTAGTATTCATCCTTGAATTATGATTATGATGTCTTTATTTCTGTTGCATCCACATTCTTATGAAACAATTATCCTTTGATATTTACTTTTGTTATTCTAAAATCCTTTTATTTTGATTCATGACTAAATATCTATATTGTACAGGGTATAAATCTTTTATGTTATGTTATTTTAAATTGATTATATTATCAAATCCACATGTTTATCTTATTCTCATTTATTTTCATAGATTTTGATCGATTAGTTTTACCCTTACTAATAATTTAATCTCACCCCATCTTATTTTTCCATTTCCCTAGGATATAAAAAAGATTATAACATAAGATATATCTAATTGGGTATCATTAGTGGTGGACTTTGTGTGAGATTTTGAAGTATTGTTATAAAATAATAAATCCTTGGTTTAGTGGGAAAAATGTTCATTTGATGATAAATATGTGGGTTTTTTAGTTAGAGGTTTTTCCTAATTCTCTAAAACTATAAACCTAAAAGTTATTGGGTATATAAGTGACTCGATATTTTTTACTAGTATTTTAATTATAAATTATTAACAGGTTAGGTTATTATCATATGGGGAAAATTTTAAATAAATTAAGAGGTTATAATAAATATCATATGAGGATAATTTAAGAGTTATAGATTCCATAATCGGAAGATCATATGTTTAAAGGCATAAATACCCCTTTTGGGGTTTTATGTGATTGGATTTTAAGGTGATTAATGATATTTTGGGAGATGTTTAGTTGGTTTTAATCTAGAAGGTATCAATTCAATTTGTAAAGGATATATGTTTCTAGCACCACATCTGATATTATGGTTCTAGGGAATTTCAATTTGTATCAAATCAGGGTTTACACAGTGCAAGAGGTCAATATTTTATCATATAAAGATAATTTAAGAGTTGTGGATACCATCATGGGTTAATAATTTTAAGAAAGATCATAAGTTCAAAGGCAAATATACCCTTTTTTATTTATTATATGATTATATTTTAAGTTGATTAATGATATTTTTGGAGTTTTTTATTGGTTTTTATGAAGTATATGTGATTAAGGTATAGTTATCCCTTAAGGATGGTATACAATTTAATGAAAATGAAATTATGGTTTTTTTGGGAATAGATTAATATTTTTTGGGAGTATATATGATTAAGGTATATATTGATTTAAATGAAATTTTATATTTTTTGGGATTAAAGGGTAAGTTTCTTTTTAGGAGTATAGGTTTCCATAAATTTTGGGTTTGGAAAATATTAAGAAATATCTTGATAAATTTAGGTCGATTTATTGTTAGAAATTAGGACTATAATAAATTGGTGGAAACTCTAAGGACAAATCTAGATATAGGAAAACATTTTAATATTTTGGTAAATAGTGTTGAGTTTATTATAAATGAGATCCTTTCCTAGATACTACTAGTGGTTTTAGGCTCTTGATTTGATACACCTAGGGGTAATAACCCCAAAAAAATATTACTCAGGTATTAACTAGATCTTTACTCAGTGCTAGTTTAAAACTCCATGTGGATATGATTTAGATGTTCTATAAGCTATTTAAAAACCATTATAAAGGATTTATATATATTATTATTATGATTCATGATTATACTAATAATACGCTCATATGTTTTCAACAGTGAGGGAAATTAAAACTGTAAGGACACAATTTATTTAGGGGGTGGAATGTAAAACCCAAAGATTTTAGTATGTGTTTTCCTTTAAATAATAATATATTTAATAACTTTTATCACTCACAAAACCATAATAAATTAAATAAAAATATATTTGAAATAAGATGAGAAATTTCATTAATAAAATCATGAGAAAAAATATGAAATAAAATTAAGAAAATTATGAGAACAAAATGTGAAATATCCTTAAGAAAATTACAAGAGTAAAACCTCAAGTAGATAAAAAGATGATTAAAATTAATTATTTTAATTCCTTACATGTAATTATAATTGCATTAAGTAATAATTTTAGGTATTATAATACCAAAACAATTGAATAAATTTAATGGTTGGAACATAAAAAATTAAATCTAATGGGTTGTAATTAAAATCCTTTCATGTTAAAAATGAAATTTTTTCAAAGTACTATTTTTTAAGGGTTGTGAATTATAGTTAAATTGATTGATTTTAAAGTATTATTATAATATAATGATTCAATATACAAATGATTAGAATAAAACTCA
Source organism: Viscum album (assembly GCA_963277665.1). Taxonomy (NCBI): domain Eukaryota; kingdom Viridiplantae; phylum Streptophyta; class Magnoliopsida; order Santalales; family Viscaceae; genus Viscum; species Viscum album. The sequence continues at coordinate 1,254,019,136 of OY728131.1, read as the reverse complement.
TTTAATAGTTAATTGATATGAAATAATATTAAGAACTGTTAAAGTTTTAAAAGTCATTTTCTATTAAAAATAGTTTTTCAATATATTTTATGTTTTTGTTTATAATCTAATTTTCCAAAATTTAGAATTTAAATTTTACAAAATTAGCCTTATTTTTTTGATTTTCCATGTCAAAATTGGATTTGTTTTAATTTTTGGGATTTTTTGAAAAAGTTTTATTTTTTTAGTGAATGGTAAAAATAAAGTTTTTTTATATATAAGATAGGTTTTATGAATTAATAATGATATATATGTATGACTTAAACATTTATAAAACCATTTTATTGATAAGATATGTATTTAAGGAGTTAAATAATTCATTTAAAAATAATATATTAAAATTTTAAACCTATGATTGTCATTTTGAAACGTTAGTTATATTTTATTCTAATAAAAAACTATTTTTGATATTTTTCTTTTAATTTGGTATTCACAAAATGTCATTCGGTTTTGGAATTTTTTAAAAATTAAATAACCCAAATTTTATTAATTATAAACTAATAAAATCAATACCATTTATAATCTTGTTCCTAAATAAGTATAAATTCATTTTTATGCTTAAAATACATTTTTTTAAATCATCTTTTCCAAGTTATGCATTTTATATTAAAGTTATTTTTTATAAATTTTAGAAATTCAATAAAATAAAATTTATTTTATATTTAGTCACATACATGACTTATTTTAAAGTTAATTTCCATTTAATTTCCATTCATACATTGTTTTGAGGGTTTCTCAAGCATTTATGGAGGAATGGGTGAGTTTTTATGAATTGGGCCAAACTGTGAGCCCAATTCCAGATTTAAAAATAAATTTTGATTCCTTTATAACATCTTCATTTTTCAACATTTTTCATCCATTCCAATTCCTAATTGTCATCCCCTAACATATTAATACCACCATATTTATTTGGACCATTTATAAATCCATAATCATGGTGGATATGGGTTTTTATTTAATGAATTGGGCCTGCCCGAAAGCCCATTTTCTACATTAAAAATAAATATTAATTCTTTAATATCTCATTTAATATTTGTGTTTTTTCGGTGATTCCAACTCTCACCCGAGCCCACATACCTAAGGCGCGACCCCATGCCCTACTCCCACAATTTGAAGCTTGATAGAATCGCTAAAATAGACGAAACTACTCTGCATTTCAGAAATCGTCCAGATTTTGGAGCAGTAAATTGATCCTTTCATAACTTCTTCTATTCTTAATCTTTTCCCCCAATTCCAATTCCTACATGACCTTATCATTATTTTTCGAATATCCATTAAATTTTTATCTGTTTTAAAATTCAGATTCTGGTCGATTTTGGTTCGTTTTATTCAGGATGTTTCATGTGTTTCTTTCCTTGATTTCCTCCCCTTCCTAAGGGTTTCTTTCACCCTTTCAATAAGTTCATCATGTCCAGAAATTGAGGTTCTAAATTAGGGTTTGATTTGGTGTCTTTGTGGTCAAATATTTTGGTCTAGGGCTTGATTTATATTCCTTGTGGTGTCGGGTTGGTGTGGTTGATGTTTCGCACCATGTTTTGAGGGTTTCGTCATAAAAGGTAGGTGATTTCATGTGTAAACATTTCTAGATGAGTTAGTTTTCTTGAATTACCTATTATTAATGTTCCTAATATGCTTTGTGTGGTGCGTGAACTATTTATGTTGGATTTAGTAAAGCATTTGTTTTTATAGTTTCATTCTAGCTTAAAATTTGGTGTTTTCATTTGCAACTCTTTGGGTATTGTTTGGGATTGTTTTATAACATATGAATTTTGTTTAATAAATCTTGTTAGGGATGAAAATTCTGATTTGGTGGGGTATTGGTGTGCCACTAGGTCTTAAAGATTTTTTGTAAGGGTTTAAGGTGTAAAACTTTATTGTACTTCTTGAAAGTGATTTTGAAAACGTGTGCGTTTCATGTGGATCTTTTGTACTATTGGTTGAGGTGTTTGTATAACACATGGGAGTTGTTTAATAAATGTGTTTGGGGATTTCAATTCTGTTTTGAATTTGTATTGGTGTGATTTTGGCCTTGAAATATGGTTTTGAAATGGGTTTTATTTGAAAAGCTTTGGTGCACTATTTATAATTGTTTTATGAAAGTTTTGAGTGGTTTAATGATTTATGTAAGAGGTGAAACCATATTGGAAAACTGTTTTGGATTGTTCATACTTTCAAATGAACCATTTGAAATGTGAATAGTTCTGTTATGTTATGTTTATCATATTTTTAGGGACTTCATAAAATTGTTAAAGGATGTGTTGGATTGTGGATGTTATGAAAAAAAGTGTTGTGGGCTATTTTGGTGTGAGTTTGATTTCAAAATGAATTTGAATGAAAAGTTAAATTTGTGACTTGTGTGATGTGCACGGGGCTGTTTGGATAATGTGTGATGTGGAAGTGATATTTTCATGTGAAAAGTATATTTCTTGGCTTGTTGAACTTGTTTGAGCACAAAGGGAAAACCCGGGTATCTAGGTGGGTGGACGTGTACTAGTATGCTAGTGAATCCGTGGGGTTTGGCCTCAGTTTTACTTAGCATGATTGAGGATTACAACTCTAACTAAACTATGATGATAATGATTGGGGACCACTAGGTTATGGGTATGTTTCCTACTAGTGGCTCGTGCACGAGAACGGATAATTTTTGTGGTTACTCTCACCGAGATACGAGGTACATGGGACCCACAGCTAGCTAGTGCCTAGGGGTTATTTCCTATTGCTTGTGCTTATTAGATCCTTTATACTCACCGTCGGTATACGGTATATTTGTCTAGAAAATTCAGTAGCTTTTGAATTTATTTTAAAAGTGTTGATTCTTTAAATTAGCCCACTTGAAAACTGTTTTTTTAAGTTGCATCTTTTAGAAATTGTAACTAGGAATTACATGTTTTTGAAAACTTGCATGCTTTTCATCTTTGAATGTTTATCACAGGGAATCTCTTAGTGGTGGTATCCTACTGGGAATTTTCTCACACCCAACTTACACCCTTGGGTGTAAGTAGACTTGGTTATTTTTGTTGTCGCAGGTTTGGGTATAACATTTGTCCCAACAGTTCGGATTTTCACCGGTCATTCATAATGCGGTGTTGTGGAGATGGCTTTAGGGAAATTCCTCTTGCCATGTTGAGGTTCTTGGTCTATTATTTCATGATTTGTACCTTTGTAATGGTCTTCAAACCTTGTTTAAAATTGTGTAATTTTGTTCTGAATTTTTTAAAAGGTGGTTTCAGTTGAAAAATCCAGATTCATTTTATTGAGTTTGTTTGTTGTTTAATGTTTATAGACTTGGGTAAATCATTCCCAAACATCATTTTATGATACCCGGGCACTTGTGCCAGCCCGTGGGGATCGGGAACGCCCTTCGGGACTTAGCACGGGCCGGGTTTGTTGCTGGTTTGATGGTGACCAGATCCGGTTCGTGACAAAATGGTATCAGAGGAGGTTCTCTCTCTTTGGGTCATGTTATTTAGGGAAGAGTCAGGATAATATGGATATCAGATTCTAGGGACTTGGTATTCTAGTTATGGGTAGTGTGCCTGATCACCACACCTCATGGCAGGATTCAAGTTTCCAGGGGAAGTTGGGACCTTTTAGAGTCCTTTGGTTTTCTTGGTTTAACAATGATTAGGGGAAATGAAAAGAGAGTTGGGTTAATAGTCTGAGTAAGATCGCAGGGCCTGGAAAGCCATGTGGAGCTAGGGATATTCCCTAGAACACTCTCTGTGACAGTGAAGTGATTGGAATATGGCCACCAAGCATATGTCCAAGTCACCCACTGAAACTAGTTTCCTCTCGCATTGTCTTGTGTTCTTTAGTTTTGAAATCTTGGAACTTTGGTTTTAAACAGACTTGGTTTTAAGAAGTGTAAAGTTTTTGTGAAATGATTTTCAAATAAATTTGGAATGTTTTGATTTATGAAATGGTGGAACTGAATTTTCATAATTGTTTTGAAATGGAAAATAGTATTCTTACACCTCTTTTGAAAGTCGTAACCATATTGAATTTGGTTTTCAAAAGTGTTTCCAATATATTTTTCTAAACAATTAAAGGGTGTTTTAATGGGATGAGATGTTTTTAAATTGATGTATATGATTTGAAAGTGATTATTCATTTGAATTATTGGTTTTTTGGTTAGTGGTTTTGAGAAAAAGGAAGTATTTGTTGACCGTTTTGGTTTTGAAAAGTGGAAAGAATCTTTGTTTTAACCTTTGGTATTTCTGTGAGTGACCACATGCATGGGGTTATATGGGATAATGGATGGTTGATGGCATGAATGGATGAGTTCTGGGATGGATATGAGGAGGGTGCCCGGTGTGGCACAAAAACATTCATGTGTGAGGCCCATGGGGTACCATTGGTGGATACGCTTACTACTAAACCGTTTGTTTTAAAAGAATTGGTTTTAGAGAAAAACATGATGTCTTGATGAATAGTTTGGTATGGTTTGTATTATGGATTTTTGAATATGTTGATATTGTGGGATGTTTTGAGTTCAAGAACCCCTTCTGTTTGAACTATGTTTTGGGTTTGTGTTTGGTTGGTAAGCTGTGTTGTAAGGACGGTTAGTGGTCTCTTTTGAAAAATGTTTTGGGATGCCTTTACGGTGGTTCCCTTCTTGTGTTTGGATCTGGTTTGAGGCATGTTTTGACTAATGGACCAGCTTGGTTGGGTCCTTGGGTTCTATCATTGGATAAGGTACACCCCCATTATGGGTTAGGGCACACTTGAAGTGCAACCCAGATTGTTTCGCCGTTGGAAAATTCTCCAGTTGATCAATGTAAGGAATCTTTTCTTGAGCTTTGTAGAATGAGTCTAAACTATTTACATTCTTGGTTTTTTCGGATCCTCTTGTTGCGGAAGAGCGCTCATGGATGGTTTAAAGAGACCTTAGTTTCTTAAGCTACCTGATTCTTTGAAGGTAGAAGTTTTCTAGGGTTTTCAATATGGATAGCAACTAAGAGGGTCTCTGAGTCCTTCATAGTCTCTTAGAAGAAGGGGTTTATGTTAAACCACCTATGTGGGAAATCTAGCCACGAGAGGCTGTTATGGACAGTTTACGGAATGCTGTCATGTTTGGGGATGTTGTATAAGTCCGCCTACTTGTATTATTTCTATCAGTCGCTTTGGTCATGTTCGTTAACGCGTTGTGATGTTGCGTGCTCGTTTGATTGTAAAGGTGAAATTGTACAATATTTTGTGATTATATTTTTTTAGCAGTGTTTCTCCTTTCAAGAGATCTTGACATCCTCTCTTTTAGAGGAAGGTGTTTATATGTGTCCTTTATTTCTGTTGTTTCTCACCTGAAGAAACAAGGTGTGATGTGAGTTCATCCTCTAAACCCTTATTTCAGTGAAATACCAAGTAAGGGGAAAGTGAGTTCTGGGGTGTGTTATGTCTTGGTGAACCCATCTAGGATTGCATGTAGTTTTTTGTATCATCGGAAGAAGAAATTCTATTTGGGGGTTTCCAAATCCTAACTGCGAGGCCAAAGATGCTTCAATCATTCCAGCTCCAGCCATAGGTCCCGGAGAGAAGCTGGTGCGTAGTCAGGGGAAACTCCAGTGTCGTTTAAACCCTTGTACAAAGTCCTATCCTCAGTATGAAAGATAGGAAGAGTTTAAACCTATGGTGTCATCATATTTATTCTATTGTTCCCATTCAGTGGAAATAGGTGGAGGGTCTTGTACCCATGTCATCACAAAATGTTATTCCCTCCCCCTTTGGTTTCCATTGGGTCTTTGGAGAATGGTTGGAAATTTTTCTAGACAAGTTGAGCACACAGTTTTCACATGGTTAGTTCTAACCATGAATAAAAAAAACCATGCAGATATAAGGATTCACATAGTTATTGCACAATTTCCCCAAACTGTGCAAACTAACCGTGCGACCGTCCCAACTCTTTAATTTTGGGGTCTTTTCGTGTCAGCCCACGCCAATCGGTTAAGATGGTTGGTTCTTATGGTGGGGAGACACACTACGAGTCGTATATAAGTTCTTTTGTAAATTTCTGATGGAAGTATACCCTTTGTACTGGGGATTCCATTCAGGCCTCCCCCTTTTAGTGTCCTGATTCTTTCTCAAGGAAAAAAAATATAGGTTGTCTCTTATGGTGAGGAGTTAATTTTTGTTCCCCCATACCAGTAACTCAGACTTATCCATGGTCGTGGATTGGCGGTATGTAGTCTCATTCAGAGATATCAAGATACCTTCATCTTCATTTAGTAAACATTAGGATTGTGGAGTACCCAATGGTCTAGTTAAAGTAAGGTAAATGTAACCTTCTTCGATGTTGTAGTTCATTTGGGTGAATTTCTTGAGTCTTATTCCGATAGTGTTTAATGAGTTTTATTTTGGGATAATGTATAAATGTGATTGATCATTTCAGAAAAGTGGTGTATATTTGGGTTATGAGATTAATCATTCCTTAATTGATCACTGGAGATGTTTTGGCCTTTGGGGGTGAAACCTGGCAAAGGAGTACCTCTTGGTTTCTTAGTTGGGTTTGGTTGTTGCTTTGTCCTTGATGTCACTTTCCGGGGCGGAAAGCATTAATGGTGGGAATAATTGTCACATAAATGACTTATTTTAAAGTTAATTTCCATTTAATTTCCATTCATGCTTTGTTTTGAGGGATTCCCAAGCATTTATGGAGGAATGGGTGATTTTTTATGAATTGGGCCAAACCGTGAGCCCAATTCCAGATTTAAAAATAAATTTTGATTCCTTTATAACTTCTTAATTTTTCAACATTTTTCATCCATTCCAATTCTTAATTGTCATCCCCTAACATATTAATACCACCATATTTATTTGGACCATTTATAAATCCATAATCATGGTGGATATGGGTTTTTATTTAATGAATTGGGCCTGCCCGAAAGCCCATTTTCTGCATTAAAAATAAATTGTAATTATTTAATATCTCATTTAATATTTGAGTTTTGTCAGTGATTCGAACTCTCAACCGAGCCCACATACCTAAGGCGCGACCCCATTCCCTCCTCCCACAATTTGGAGCTTGATAGAATCGCGAAAATAGTCGAAACCTCTCTGGATTTTAGAAATCGTCCAGATTTTGGAGAGGTAAATTGATCCTTTCATAACTTCTTCTATTATTAATCTTTTTCCCCAATTCCAATTCCTAAATTACCTTATCATTCTTGTTTGAATATCCATTAAATTTTTATCTGTTTTAAAATTCAGATTATGGTCGACTATGGTTCGTTATATTCAGGATGTTTCAAGTAAGTGTTTATTTCCTTGATTTCCTCCCCTTCCTAAGGGTTTCTTTCACCCTTTCAATAAGTTCATCATGTCCAGAAATTGAGGTTCTAAACTAGGGTTTGATTTGGTGTCTTTGTGGTCAAATATTTTGGTCTAGGTATGGATTTATATTCCTTGTGGTGCCGGGTTGGTGCGATTGATGTTTTGCACCATGTTTTGAGGGTTTCGTCATAAAAGGTAGGTGATTCCATGTGTAAACATTTATAGATGAGTTAGTTTGCTTGAATTACTTATTATTAATGTTCCTAATATGATTTATGTGGTGCATGAACTGTTTATGTTGGATTTAGTAAAGAATTTGTTTTTATAGTTTCATTCTAGCTTAAAATTTGGTGTTTTCATTTGCAACCCTTTGGGTATTGTTTGGGATTGTTTTATAACATATGAATTTTGTTTAATAAACCTTGTTAGAGATGAAAATTATGATTTGGTGGGGTATTGGTGTTCCACTAGGTCTTAAATATTTTTTTTTAAGGGTTTAAGGTGTAAAACTTTATTGTACTTCTTGAAAGTGATTTTGAAAATGTGTGCGTTTCATGTGGATCTTTTGTACTATTGGTTGAGGTGTTTGTATAACACATGGGAGTTGTTTAATAAATGTTTTTGGGGATTTCAATTCTGTTTTGAATTTTTATTGGTGTGATTTTGGCCTTGAAATATGGTTTTGAAATGGGTTTTATTTGAAAATCTTCGGTGCACTATTTATAATTGTTTTATGAAAGTTTTGAGTGGTTTAATGATTTATGTAAGAGGTGAAACCATATTGGAAAACTGTTTTGGATTGTTCATACTTTCAAATGAACCATTTTAAATGTTAATAGTTCTGTTATGTTATGTTTATCATATTTTTAGGGACTTCATAAAATTGTTAAAGGATGTGTTGGATTGTGGATGTTATGAAAAAAAAGTGTTGTGGGCTATTTTGGTGTGAGTTTGATTTCAAAATGAATTTGAATGAAAAGTTAAATTTGTGACTTGTGTGATGTGCATGGGGATGTTTTTATAATGTGTGATGTGGAAGTGATATTTGCATGTGAAAAGTATATTTCTTGGCTTGTTGAACTTGTTTGAGCACAAGGGGAAAACCCGGGTATCTAGGTGGGTGGACGTGTACTAGTATGCTAGTGAATCCGTGGGGTATGGCCTCAGTTTCACTTAGCATGATTGATGCTTACAACTCTAACTAAACTATGATGATGATGATTGGGGACCACTATTTTATGGGTATGTTCCCTACTAGTGGCTCGTGCACGAGAACGGATAATTTTTGTGGTTACTCTCACTGAGATACGAGGTACCTGGGACCCACAGCTAGCTAGTGCCTAGGGGTTATTTCCTATTGCTTGTGCTCATTAGATCCTTTATACTCACCATCGGTATATGGTATATTTGGCTGTAAAATTCAGTATCTTTTGAATTTATTTTAAAAGTGTTGATTCTTTAAATTAGCCCACTTGAAAACTGTTTTTTTAAGTTGCATCTTTTAGAAATTGTAACTAGGAATTACATGTTTTTGAAAACTTGCATGCTTTTCATCTTTGAATGTTTATCACAGGGAATATCTTAGTGGTGGTATACTACTGGTCATTGGCTCACACCCTACTTACACCCTTGGGTGTAAGTAGACTTGGTTATTTTTGTTGTCGCAGGTTTGGGTATAACATTTGTCCCAACAGTCTGGATTTTCACCGGTCATTCATAATGCGGTGTTGTGGAGATGGCCTTAGGGAAATTCCTCTTGCCATGTTGAGGTTCTTGGGCTATTATTTCATGATTTATACCTTTGTAATGGTCTTCAAAACTTGTTTAAAATTGTGTAATTCTGTTCTGAATTTTGTAAATGGTGGTTTCAGTTGAAAAATCCAGATTCATTTTATTGAGTTTGTTTGTTGTTTAATGTTTATAGACTTGGGTAAATCGTTCCCAAACATCATTTTATGATACCCGGGCACTTGTGCCAGCCCGTGGGGATCGGGAATGCCCTTTGGTACTTAGCACGGGCCGGGTTTGGTGCTGGTTTGATGCTGACCAGATCTGGTTCGTGACATATTTGGAATAATATTTTTAAATTTTTTAAATATAGTCAATTTAAATTTAGAACAAAAAAATAAGTTACCAAGATACAAATTAGTCACCACAGTAAAGGTTAAAATGAGGTAATAATGTTAAATCAAAAAATAAAGTCAAAAAATATCTCAAAACTCATATATAAATCAGAGGATGTAGGATTTATCAAACTTAAAATATCTTATACTCACTAATTATAAGTTTTCTATCCACTTTCGTTGAATATGACATCTATTTTTTAGATTAGGAAATTAATATTTACAAAAAAATCTTCCCCACTCACATATAAAAAGACCCCTTCACCACACCCACTTCTCTCCACACCTAAATCCTATTATTTAGAATAAAATATACCATAAAATATATATAAAAATCTTATAAATTTTTTATATGTTTTTTTATCATCAAAATAACACCCTTCAAAGGTTTAATTCGATCAGCAAAGAAGTCTCCCCAAGGAGTAAGGTAAGAACTTCAAATAACTCTTTTTTATTTATATTAAATTTTTTCTCACTATACATCATCCAAATATATTCTTAATATCCTAATATAATTTAATTATTACCATAAATATACTTAAATGTTATTATGTTGATATAATAAACATTATCTTCCTTCCTCTCATTAATTCAACAAATAAAAATTTTGCTCATGTTATGGTCGGTTCACCACCTCGATGGACGACATATTTTATTCTTCATCACCACATTACATGGATTTTTCTAAAAAAAAATTAATTGAATAAATATTATATTTATGATATTATTTATATTATTTAAGATTAATTTTTCATTATATTAATTTTATTTACAATAAACGATCATAGTTATTTTAACTACCCAAAAAAGGAAATTCTTAGACAAATTTTAAAATTTGATTAAATTGTAAAACAATTATTGAATTGTGTAACTTTTTTGATGATGTAATAACAAATACTTTATAATTATATAATTTTTTAGATTTTTTACTCATAAACATGGAATTATAACTCATACCATTACACCAAAACAGAAAAAAAATGGTTAAAACGATTAACATCGATGATCATATAGTGAACCATGTTTTATTTTATATGGTGTAACTACTACCATGATGTCTTAATGTAGAATAAAAAAATCTTTTATTTTATGGGATTTAAAAATAAATACCATGATCACTATTTCATTTTCTTTTTATTCATATAATATCAAATCCGTAAGTGTTTTCCGTCTCAAATTTCCTTCTTTAGGACATGTTTTGTAATATGAACCTACATTTCTAAGGTGTGTATATAGCCTCATTAAAATAAAACATAATTATTATCTCTTTATTATTGATATTTTAAGTTCCATTTTTTATATTTTCTTTCATTTTCCATTGATTAAAATGTTATAAAATCCGTTAGGATTTCCTTTCCAATCTCACTTTTTTCAAGATTTTTATGTCAAAGTTCCTAATCAAGAAAATTGTGTGTTATTTTTATATAAACCCCATTTATTTAATTATTATATATTTATTTATTAGTTTTACAGTCCTTATTATCATTACCCTTCCCTTTGGTTCACAATTCAACCAAAATTCTACTCTTAAATGAAACTGGATATGTCATTTCATTTCATTCAGGAATCATTCTCATCCATGTATCTATTCTTTATATTGATTGAGGAATATTATTATTTCTATTTAAATAATTTATTAAGGTCATTTTTTGACATTACATTTATTTACTAATGTTAAAAATAAATATTTTTAATGTTTTCCACCCTAGTCATTTTTTACTTTCTTTATAAATGTGTGAAAAATATTCTTTTTTAACATTTTCTGTATAAACTCATTTGCAACTTTTGTGTATATTATTCCTAATCAAGATTTATTTACAAGTTTCAGGGTTTTATATCTTATTCCTCGATGATCTTTCAATATCCTTGATATGGGAGTGAATCAGGGGTAACTGACTTTTACTGTTTAAGTTCATCGTAAACTTTTTCTTCCTTTAAGTGTATTGTACCACTATCATCAGTTAGGATATATGGATATTTGATATATACCCCAAACACTCACTCCATTATGAAGTATGTATAAAGTAATGGAAATAACACAGAGATATTTTTATAAGGTTTTTACCCAGTGCAAAACCTACTCATTTCTACTCTTAGGATTTTCAAGTTATAGAATATTCAGTTTTTTGTAATTGTTACCATAGCCAATGAGCCCGTACCCAAGTGGTAAGGGCTCCTTCATGGCATCCAAGAGACCCAGGTTCAAAACTGGGTGGAGGCGAATTTCAGGGGGCACTGTAGCAGTACTGTAGCAGTATTGTAGCAGTACTGTAGCAAGCACTGTAGCAGTACTGTAGCAGGAACAATAGTAGATACTGTAGCTAGCACTATTCGGTACTGTAGCAGCCAGACTATTCACCTGATTTGGGCTTTCGGGCCACCTGTTTGGGCCTACGGGTCTCAGGGACTTCGTGCCATCAAAGGCCTTCGAGCCACAGTGCCTTCGGCCCATTGAAGACTATAAAGTATCCCAGTTCACACAGAGCAGGCCCCAGATGAGGATCAGAGCACCAGTAGCAGTCACCAGAAGCAGAGCTAATCGGATTGGAAGAATGAGAGGGTATGGCAACCTCCATAGGGACCAGGAACCGTGCAGCTTTGTACGGGGAAATGCTAGCTGACCAGCAATGTAGGTGAGGAGCTAAAGGCATTCAATGATGCAGAAGCTAGGGAGGGGCAGTTCTAGTGGGCTGGGCCTACGGGTCATGTATTGGGCATGGTATGCCTCTAGGCCTTCAGGTCATGTATTACGGGTCATGTCTGGCCTTGGGCCTTGGGCCTACGGGTCATGTTCGGGTTCCCCTTCAACCCATAAAAGTGGTATTATCTATAATAAAATAAAAAAGAAGGCCTTCAGGCCATTCGGGCTATAATTGTTACCATAGGCCAAGAAATTATCCTTTAACATAAGAGTATGATTAAACCTAAAATATAAAAACACAATATAACAGTTGTAGTTGTGATGTATCTTGGAAAGATCATTTTACCTCCCAATAGGAATGTAGAATTTTTTATACTATAACCACCAGTCCTCAAAGGTTATCCTCAAAATTACTCATTGATGGAACTTTGATTGCTAGCTAAACTTTTCTTTAATTATCATACACATCATCATATCCTTCTTCTGGTAGAATAATCATCTAGGTATCTCACTGGATCGAACTATAGAGTCCATAACTTACAAATATTGTCTCTTAATGTTGGTTTGACTTACCTTCTTCTAGTCTTCTGAATCCTGAGGACTCACTTAATACATCAGAACTTCATGTTTCGGTGTTCTCAATACTTAAAACCATCTGATCTTCTATAGTGTACTTCATCTATTTTTTACACTCATTTTATGCTTCTTAGTAATTTTAGTAGATAAATCTTAGTATATCATTAATTATACTCAAATTATGTTCTCCCTTTATATATCCAAACATCCATCAATAAATTTTAGGAACACATGGGATTCAATTTGAAATTCCTAACTTATCAACTCTTGAATTTATTACCTATAATATCTTCTAAATATATTAGGATATGAATTCATTAAATCCTATAAAAAATAAGTTTCATTAATCTTCAACTAGTCTAAAAATATCATCTTGAATCACGAGCTTTCCTTTGTTAATATCGAAACTTTGAATGACCATCCCATCATCCTCATAAAGGTTGTGACTTCGTAATGTTTATGTGAAGTCACTTAGAATATTTTATTGAATGTAAATCTATATATTTCACTATGATCTTCTTCCAGTTCTACATCCACTTCATCATTTCTCAAACTTCTATATCCTTCAGTAATTCAAACATCCTCCAAAATAATTATTGTTCTTCTAGTGGTCTTCATCTGTCACTCCTTCAAACTATTAAAACTTTATCTTATAACATATGATACTTTTAAAATATACTTATCTGGACTCAAATCAACTTTTTAAATCATCCTCTAGTTCTTCCTTATAGATATCTAAAATTCTAATGATTCTTCATTTGGTATTTACTCAGGATTGATCCTCTAATCAATCATTATACTAAGATTCATGTAGTCTTTTTCTTAGAAAATTATAAAACCTTGTTTTAGTGAACTTACAAAGTTTTATCTAGATATCTAAAATTTTAGTGCTTTCATGATTATTCATCAATATCTTGATATAATTTACTTCATTATTTTCATCCACCTCATTATCTTTTGGTGTTTTATAAACTCTTATATCAATACTCTATCTTTTAGTAATTTATCTTTTGAATAACATAGTCTTTCTTCACTAAATGAAATCAGATGGTTCATCTATCAGTGCACTCTTCTTCTAGTTTCTTAATAGCTTCACATCATTTATACTCTTATTTCTCCATTAGTACATTGTATAAATTCTAGTCAAATCATCTTTAACCTAGATATTCAATATCTCCAATTAGGTCTCTAATCTCCCCATCTGTCAGCTTCACCATTCAATGGGATACATACAATATCCCATTGAACAGGTATTCCGAGTTCTTATTGTATACATTTCTTCTTCAACACTCCAAAAGTTTGTTCTCTTAAGTAACAGTTCAATAATCATCATATTTATATATGCTAATTTTGGTAACTTAAATGAATGCTCCACCAATCTTTAGAAGAATTTACTTCTGTCTCTTCTTCCTTAATTTTGGTGACATGAGCCTTACATCATCCCGTTTTAGATCTTGCAACAAACATGTTCCTAACTCTAATGGTTTCACCATCCAAAATATGAAAATACTTTGAAATTAATTCTGAAACATCCATAGGAAACATCACCAACTACTTATATAATGTCTTTTCCAGAAAATATTAACAAGAAATAAAATATATCATCATCATCATCATCCAATGGGTACTTCAATATCCCACTTTATATTTTTTTAATGCCAATTTACCCTTAAATTCAATTTTTTTATCTACCCATTATTAGAAAATAAATTCAAAGTATTCTATGTGAGGGACAAATTTTCTCTCACCCTTAAAGATTTAAATTTGAATCCCCATATATGGCATCTTGGGGTGAGGTTGGATATTTCTTAAAACATTTTTTTCTCATTCCCTTTCCTTATATTTAATTTAATCTTAACCTAAAATTCTTAATGTAAATTTTGAATCACTTATCTTAAATAAATGATCCATAAATCAACTAACTCTAAGTCTATGTGAACAATGCTTAGTGTAGACAACATGAGTGATTAACATAGATGTTAGATCTATCCATAAAATGTTAACCAAGTGATACCACTGACCACAACTTTTTATAAGGGTAAACTCAAGGGATTTTCATACAACTTAATTCTTAAAACCATATAAACAAATGGATTAAAAATATTCAATCAAAAAATGGCAGGTTTCTTACCTTTTATAAGATAATTCATACTTTTTCATCAAATAAAATTTTCCCTTTGTATTTACACTTATGTATTCCATATGATAATGGGAAAGTACAGAAAACATACCATTTTAATTATAGTATCTTTAATTCTCTATATTTACATAATTTGGAACTTCATTATCATCAACTATAGTTTCAGCCTTTGAGTACTCGGTATCTACTTTATCGAATCTTTACAATCAAATTTTTAAAACTATGTTTTTTCAAAGTTTAACACATCATTTCAAATTCATTAAATATATGGATTCACCATTCCACTATATTACATCAACATAAATTATTATTTTTTATTTAACCTTGTCAATACTAATCATGTAATAAGGTGGATCGTCCTTTTATTATTAGTTAGAGAAACAGGGTTGAGAAATTTGTCTCACCCTAGAAACTCCCTTCACTTTAGCTTTGCTTTTATTTGTGTTTTCACCCTATAATTTACAACAATTATTCATCTTGGTTTGTATGGATTCCTTCTTCTTTTATTATTCATAATTTAAATTGTGGGGATGTTTCTTATTAAGTTCTATTACTAATGAGAAAACAGTATTATTTTCTTCTACTTCTAACCTCCTTTATTCCTCTAACTATTCTATCCATACAACCGTGAAAACTTTCAGAATATATTTAATTTTATTCTATTGATATTTTTATTTCACAACAACCTTAATATCTTCTGAAGCTTACTTCTTTATATTTATCAGTTTCTATTATTCAGGTAACAATTACATGCATTTTTCAGGAGAGTGGAAAAATTACTTACACCTTAAACACATCTTATTAACCTATGTAAATTATTCCTTCTATGGTAATTTTTTGTTTAACTTCATATTATTCATAATATATTTCTTCCACCATTCCAATATACTTGTGTATTTATGGATAAACTCACTATATTGTTTGATATTTATTCTATTACCTTGAACATTCATAGTGAGTTTACATTTATCCATGAAGTGTTCTATTCTCCCATAGAGGTAGAAAAATTTTTAATCATTAAATCTATCATGAATTTCCTCTTGGGTGAAACCTTCTTTGTATCTACCTTTTCTTTACTTCTTAGGGTAGACTTATATCCTATCTTCTATTTACCATTCTTTAGTTGTTGTGGCCTTCTTTCATTATTTTTAGTTGTATTGTACTTGGTGGATGTAAACAAAAATTCATTTTCACCATGACCACTTCATCCACAATTTCCATAGAATATTTCTAGATATTAAAACCTATTAGATGTTATAAATTTCTTATTCTTCTATAAACATTGTTTGTACTCAGTTGAGTTTCTACTAACTTATTTTTTGATCCCCCTTAGTGTAGGTATTCTATAATTTTTAAACCTTGGAATATTCTTCCTATAATATACAACCATGTGTTCATTATTTCCACAACACCAAGAGTAGATGATAAGTCTTATATTCTTCTATTGTGATAAATTTTGGATATTGAATGGAACTTCGTAATTCCAAAATTTGAAATAATTATTCTAGATACCTTGTGGGGAAATATCTTCAGTTTTCTTATTTTTTTTATACCATTATTGAAGTGGTAGTTTTCCCAATTTTCTCCACCCAACTTTGTTCAGAAGCACAACCTTCACTATTAATTACATTAGAATTAGTGAAAACATATTCATAAGATCATAGGATTACTATCTCAATCAGTCTATCAGAAGGTGTAATTTATAATTATTTCACATTCTTCTTATCTATAGAATAAATCTTTTGAAAGGTAATACTTTCCATAAGAGTTATGGGAGTTTCACTTTTGTTATCTTTATGTGAAGTTTGAAATTGATTAGCTTCCATGTTTTTCAATTTCACCACTAGCATATGGTGTTTTAAAATTTAAATGTTCTTTTGATCTTTAGAACACGTCACTTTATCTTTACTTTCAACTTCTAACTTTTGTATCTTTTCTTCATGTAACTTAGTCACCTATTTCAAGGAATAATCAAGTTCATTCACTTTTTTCCTTGATATCCAATTGAGTATTTTTAATATAAAAAATTGATTTGTGATTATCCTCTAGTGCATGGAACTTTTCTATAACCACTTATGTTATCACATTTTCCCATAAACACCTCTTTAAAGATTTTTCTTTAGGAGTAAAATTTTATTCACATGGTGTCCTCAATTGATCCTTAGCCTCAATGAGATTTTTTAAGGTGTCATGCTTATGCACCTTTCAAAATTTTTCTTCATGAATTTTAATCAAATACTATAGTGTTCTTTCAATATCTTTTATTCTTATAGAATAAACTTCTTACTAAAAGTTCTATAAATAAATAGTAGTTATTAATGCATGAAAAACATTCAGAAAAATTCCTAATATAAATTATTATCATATAGTCTTCTTTGTAATTATTCTACTTCTGGGAGAATCTTTCATTATAGATTTGGATAGACTGTTCTTTTTATTCTAAAATCTCTATGAGGAATTCTAATTTCTATAAATTATTTTCCAAAAAAACTTCCATCTCATCAAGATCCAATTAATTATGTGATTTTTTCTCCTATAGTCCCTTGATATATGAAAGTATATATGTAACAAATTAAATAGGGAAATTCTACATGTTGCCCTTAATTTCAGAGTAAAAAACATCAATAGTATGAATGGATTCATACTCACCATATCTTGAGTATAATTATTCTTCTTGATGATTATTTTGGATTCATTTATCAATACATCTCTCTTTTACCTCAATTTATGATGGTGGTGGATCCTACTTCCACTTATTTTAAGAGGTTTAATTTAATAAATTCTAATCTTTCTTCTTTTTTTGGTTCTTCAATGTTTTGGTCGAAACCATCATGTTGTAATAACTAGGGATAATTTTTATTTCCTTCAACTTGGGCTAGAATTAAGTATATTTTAAATGAAATATTTCCTCAACTTCAAAAAAGATACACTTAATGTAAAATAGTTAAACATAGTAGATAATATATACATATATTTGAACATAGGAAAGCTTGTTTTGATGCCTCTTATTAGTCTTAGATGATCGTACAATCACCCTAAGAGGGGGGATAAATCATGGGTGACCAAATTTTACCACTTAAGTTCAAAATAACTTTTTCTTCCTTTAATTTGATCAAAACACTATCATCAGTTAGGATGTGTGGATCTTTGATATAGTCACTCAACATTTACTCCCTTATATAGTGTAGATAAAGTGAAGGAAATAGTATATAGGGATTTTTACAAGGTTCAGTCCTCATTTGAGAAACCTAATCCTTTATGTTCGTAGGATTTTCAAGTCATAGATTCTTAAATTTCTCATAATTGTTGTAATGGGGAAATAAATTATCTTTTAACTTAAGATTAGGATTCAACCTAAACTCTAAAACCACAATATTACACATATAGTTTAGCTATCTCCTGAAAAGCTCCTCTAACCTCCTAATTTGATTGTGGTGTTATTTATATTGGAACCACCAATATTAAAAGGCCCTCCTCAAGCTTACTCATGTATGGAACTTTGATAACTAGTTAAACTTCTAGTGTATTATGCATGTATGTTTGCCTATCTTGATTTTGGTGTAATTTTCATTCGGAGATATCATTGGCTGAAACTATACCCTCTATAGATTTTATAGATTGACACTTGAAATCAGTTTAGATTACCTACTTCGGGAATTCTGAAACTGGAGGACTCACTTAATACATCGGAACTTCAAGTTTCAGTATTCTCACAACTTATACCCTTATGGTCTTCTGGAGTGTGTTTGGTTAGCTATTACCTATACTTTAATGCTTCTCGATATTGTTATCATCTCTCTCTCTATTTTTTAACTTTTTCTCAAATGATTTTACTCATTTATATATCCAATAATAATTTTATAAATTTGAGGAACTCATATTATTAAATTTTAAATTCCCACCATCTCAACTCTTGAGTTTATCACCTTCAATATCTTCAAAAGATAACAAGATTTGGATTCACTAGATCCTCCATTAAACTTAGCATCAATAATTTTCAACTCATCTGAAAAACTCATCTTGAATCATCATCTTTTATTCATGAATATAAAAACTTTGAGTGAACATCTTATACTCATTTTAAAGGTTTTAAATTCATAATGTTAATGTTAAGTCACTCAACATATTCCAGTGAATATACTTCTATATATTTCAATGGGATCTTCATTCGGATCTGGCTCTGCTTCATCTTCTCTCAATCTTTTACAAACTTCAGTACTTTGAACATCCTTTATCATGATTCTTGTGCTTTAGTTGGTCTCTATCCATTTCTCCTTCATACAGTTAAAACTTTAGTTTACAGATTCATATTATCTAAAAATCCACTTATCTTAACTAAAATAAACATCTTACATAAACATGTGGTTCCTCCTTCTAGATATCTCAACTTCTTATGATTATTCATTTTTCATTTACTCAGGATTAATATTTTGATCAATCTTTGTACTGATATTGTATGGAAACTCATAAAATCTTCTTTTAGTAAATTTATAATGATTTTTCAAGATATCTCAAATTTTGGTACTTCAACTCATGATTGGTCCTCTAACTCCTAATCAAAAATCCTTCATTATTTTCACCCACCTACTCATATTGTATTTCTTTATCAACTATTATATAAATACTTTATATTTTGATAAACTACCTCCTGAACATCCTAGTTTTTCTTCACTGTGTGGCTTCTGATGTATCATATACCAATGTACTATTATTTTTTATTCACTATATCATCATATCAATGATACATTTATTACTCTATAAGTACATGGTGTCACTTCTATTCAAATCATTTCATCCAACTTTAACTCATATCTTCAATCTCTTCAATTCGGTCTTTAATCTCCCCATTTGTCAACTTCATTATTCAATGTACTATATGAAATATCCCATTGAACATTCATTCCAAGTTCCTATTGTAGACATTGCTTCTTCAATATTCATCACATTGTATTTCTCTTGAGTAATAGTTCAGTAATAATCAAATGTATATATTGTTATTATGATATCTTTAGTGAATGTATCTCTCACTATTAGTAGTGTTTGGTTCCATATTTTCCTCCTTACTTCTAGTGATACGAGCCCTACATATTTTGATAGTATATCAAGCATCTATGATGTTCTTTCTTAGAATTTTTACCCCATTTGGAATATAATAATTTGAAGGACTTAATTCTAGAATATCTGTAAGAAAGTTTACCTTCAAATTACTCATTATATTATCCCAAAACTATTGATAAAAAATAAAAAATATCATCAGCATTATTCTATGGGTACTTCAGTACAAAATGAATTATATTCCCATTATTCTATTATTTTTTTCATTTTATAAAATATATCAAAATAAAATGTATTTTCTTCTTATTTTTTAAAGTGATTTTTAATTTTGTTCTAATGATGTTTTTCAAACATGTCAATATATTCCTTAGGTTATTTATACATATTATTAAATATGTGTTGTGTGATGGAAATGAAATATATATAAGAGAAATGATACATCACTACCTTTGTATTTATTATTCATCCATTGTGCATAAACACAACTTTTCTTCCAAATCCTATATTTCATTATCTTGATTAAAGGGTGTTCACCTAGATACCCATACATTAATTGATAGGGGAAATTATTGATCAAATTGTATACCCTTTTCCTATATGGTGTAAGTAAATTATACTTTATTATCTTAATTGATTTTTATTTACCTATAGAGTTACCTAATTTCATTGAATACCAATTTAATTTCCATAGGTTTATCATGATATTATTATTGATAGATTTATTATTTTTTCCTTATATGGAACACATATTCATGTACATATTATAATGTGATGGGTGGGGTTAGAATTATATATCCCTCCAATGCATTGGGTAATGTTTTATATCTCATGGTATGATATTTATAAGTGACTAGGGAGTAAACCCAATCCACTATGGGACTATATTCACTATATTAGGTTGTCCTAGAAGTGAGCCTTGACTTATACTCAGGATGTCATGATTTTGTTTGTTTCTAAAATATTATGGCTCTATAATAATATGATACATACTTTCAAAAGCCTTATGTAATGATTTATGACTTATGATCTATGTTATACTGGGTATGATTCTTTTATATTATGTCATTGTGCCTGACTATGTTCTCATACACACATTTTTATCTTATGCTTACTTATGATCTTCAATTTTTATCAATATTTATTACTCTTACTGAGTGTTTGAGCTCACCCATTATTATATATCCACTTACTTAGGTTATGAAGAAGATTATAACATATAATATGTTTGGATATATATCATGTGTAGATGATTTTTTAGGAGATATTTAAGACTTATTGAAAAATTTAAAAAAAAACTTTTGTTTAGTGGGACAAATGTCTATTTTGATGGAAAATATGTAAGTTTTGTTCGTTATAGGTTTTTCTTGACTCTCTAAAACTTTAAACCTAAAAGTTATTGGTTATATAAGTGAATAAATATCTATTATTAATATTTTATTTATATATGGTTATGTTTTAGTCACCATAGTAGGTATCATGCCAGTTTGTAATGAATATATTTTTAGAACCATTTCTAGGAGTGTGGGTCTGGGGCATCTCACATCAAGGATCACATACCTACACCAAACTACAAACTCTAGGGTAATAATCCTCTACATGATTCTACATACCAAACTAACCCCTTGAGTATCAAGTTCACATCCATTTTAAAATATGTGAAATATCCCTATGATGATCTATATCATGAAAAACATAACCATCTGGTTCAGCTAAGTATAATTCCACCAATAAGTTATTTATGTAAACACAAAATAAATTATTATTGAAATTTTAAATAACCAAACATCTTTAATTTCTATAAATATATATCACAATCACATACAAGAAAGAACATTGTTGTGCATGGATGCTTTGAGAACAGTTTTCATCTTTGTCTTGGAAAATATAGAATGAGAGGTTCTAAAAGTGCATAACAAAACTGGATGGTAATGGTGATGTGATAGTGAAAAATTCTAAAATTCTAGAAGTAGATATAAATGAAAATATAATTGAAAACCTAATTCTAGAAGGTGGAATCTACATCCGATATTCAAAAAAATGTAATAGTAACCAAAAATATTAAAAGGAAGAATAAAATTAATCTCATGATATATGTAAGATTAATATGGCATGGAGAGATCAGAATTGGTATTGTTAACCTGAATAAAGAGTTAATTTTTTGTTTTCCTTTGAGAAATTTAAGTTTCTCTCATAAAGATTAAATCTAAGAGATATTATCTCCATGGAGATCATAAGGTGGTAAAAACCGAATGACTGGATGGATAATGTGATGTTTTCCCAAAAATACATAGGCAATTATAACTTTTTGACTAAGAATTTTCATGATTTTAATCATATTCTATTCATTAATAGACATATTTTTAGTGTTCCCCCATAGAGTAGGACAAATTACAAACTACAAAAAAATCATTTATGTAAATTTTTTTCCTTTTTCTTTTTTAATTATCATTTAAAATTTATTTTCTGGTGTAAAATGGAGTTTTTTTGCATGTCTTAGGTGTAGTGTCTTCTCAGTTCCAAATACATCATACACATGGGTTCATCTGAATTAAAATTTATAAAACTTTGGTCTATACTTTTGATCTACATAGGGTGCTTCCATCCATGAGGTTTTTAACCTAACAAGTGGTATCATATCTTACTTACATAGTTTAGTAAAACTATACCTCAAACAAAGTGTTTCAATGCTTGATTTAGTGGGATAATTCTGTTAACCAATTTCTAATACCTCTTAAGTTATTCCAGATTTGGTTAGAGTAAATTGATTTGTTTCAAAAATATAGTATTGGATGAGGGAAAGTTCAGATTGAGAAGTTTGATGAGATGTATTTCAGATTTTGGAAGATATAGATAATGGATTATCTACTATAAAAGGATCATGATTTTCAATTTATGGATTTCAAACCAGAAGTGATAAAAAATGATAAATGGAATAGAATAGATAAAAAATCATTGGGATTGAATTAGAAGTCACTAACCTGAATGTTTCCTATAATATCTATGAATTTAATACAAATTTAGAACTTATGAATACATTTTATGATATGTATTATAATTAAAATATAATAAACAAAGTGTTTCTATTGAGGAGGCAATTCAGTATAAAAAATTTAGATGAAAATATATCGGACGATCATGTCAACAACTTCAATATGATTCAAAGTCACTTCAAATCGGTAATGATAATGTTTATAGATCCATAGTTTTCATTGTTGTTACTTTAATCCCTCCTAGAATCATGGGATATTTTGGATATTATGTTAAGAAACTCAAGTAGTAATATAAACTTAATTTTTAATGAATTTTGGGATATAATCTTGAATGAAAATATTTACAGGAATGTTATCCATAATTATATTAGAAATTACAATAGTATAGAAGTTATAGGAAATTTCATTTCCTAGAATAGATATAAGAAAGGTAAAGGAAAAATAAGTATAAGTTAGAATAGTTTGGGTAAAGGCAGTGTCATATATTGGCATTATGAGAAGAAGGATTATATGAAGAAAGATTGCAGTGAGTAAATATTAAATTATATAAGATTTACTTATGGAAGTGCATCTAAAAATACCATTTTAGAATATATGAGTGTTATTTTATAGAGTGTCACAAATGCACTTGAGTCTTGAATTATAAACTCTGGATCTTTTTTTCTAGCTGCATTTGTGAGAAGAGGTGTAAGGAATTATACTTTTGGAATGTTCATAAAGGTTCATATTGCAGATAAAGAAACTCTTAGATAATTAAAAGGTTTTGTTTTATTCGAGAATTGAAATGATATTATTTTAAAACTATAAAGAGTGAGTAACATATCAAGATTAAAGAAGGATTTTATTTTAGTATGATAGTTTGATGATGCATTTTTATGTACTACATTTGTGGGTGGAGCATTGAAAATGTTACATTATTCCATGAGGGTGTATAAAGGATTGATGGGTGGAAAATTATACCAGATAAGGTTTTGTAATGAAAAGTTCAAGATTAGAAAACAACTTTTAGATCCATAAATTTTTTGTATAATAATTTTTGTCACTTAAGTGAGAAAGAGATGAAAGTCCTATATTTAAAGTCATACTAAAACTCAAAATCATAAAGTATGGAACATGTGAAGAGTATACACCTGGGAATAAGTGAAAGGTGTCTTTCAAAATACAAAAAAAAATATCCCAAATATCTAACATTAGAGCATGTTCATATGGAATTTTGGAGGATTTATCTTCTTTTTTCACATGAGGGGTCACTAAACTATGTTACCTCCATCGAATATGTGATAAGGAAGGCATGGGTATTATTTCTCAAGAATGATTCCAATGTTTTTAAACCTTTATTTAAGGGAGATACATAATGGAAAAGTTAATATAAGTAAATTTAATTGTTTGAGGTCTAAGAACCATGAAGAATATAGAATCATGTAATTTTGAAGGATCAAATAATGTAAATGAATACAGTTTGAGAAGACCAAATCAAGAACTATAAAATAAAATGGATTCATGGAGGGTATGAATCAAAAATCAATGGAAAAGAAATAATCCTAAAGATACATGCTGGTTTTACCAAATATTTTTTAGGAAAATTCCTTGGTGAATAGAATTTATAATTATCTATTAGGGAAGGGACATCAAAAATAAAATTTGTCTAGAAAGAAAATTAATATTTCCCATATAAAATTATTTGGTCCACTCACCTATATTCATGTTGATTCTAGTTAAGGTGAAAATTTAGATGATAAGTCCCAAGAATGTTTCTTTGTAGAGTATAGTGATGAATACTTTGGATTTAATCTTTTGGGAAATTAATTATAGAATATTGTTAGAAACAAAAATGTTCTATTTTTTTAGAATATCTTGTGGAAAGATAAAAACCAAGTGGAAGCTATATATGATATCAATGAATCACCAAAAAATGAGGTTTATCAAAATAGAAGTCCAGTAGTTTAGATAGTTTAGGGATTATAATAGTTCTAGAAACACTAGACCACCTGAAATAATTTGTTGGTGGAATTTAATTTGTGATGGTGTTTCCAATACTAAAATTACAAGAAATATCCAGGATTTAAAAAGATCAGGGGAGATATATGAAGGGGGATGTTTTTTAAGTAGTGCTTCTGGAAGGATTTGAACTGTAAAGTCAATTTCATAGATCTCCCAAGATTCAGAACCAAGTGAAGAGATATGGAATTGATTTTCACTATTTTCTCCTCATAGATGATAGAGAACCTGAATTTATAGAAGTGGTTACTAGTTTGAATGACTTGAGATAGTGGTAGTTAACCATGAGAGATGTAATAGATTTATTACATGTTGCTACAACATCAAAGATAAAGGAATGACCTACTAGGTGGAAAATTATTCATAACAAATAGGTTTGTCAGCTAAAGGAATAGGTGGATAGTAGAAAATGGAATAAGGAAAATATTTTAATAAATGGATGTTAGGCCATGGAGATGTCCACTTATAGGACTGAAATTGGGCTGGTGATGTACTTGGTTTCCCAAGATTCCCAAATCTAGAGATGAAATTTAAGTAGGTCAGTTGTTATCCCTCTTTCATCCATGCGATCTTGAACCCCAATCAAAAAATTATTTTTAATGATATTATAATGGACAATGTAGTAATTTTTGTGCATTCATGGGTAATGCATTAGACATTTTTCTTCTAAGGAATATAGACATACCTGGATATCATCTCATGATAATGATGTGTGGGGTGACCTCCTCTGGTGTAAATCCATTTCAACCAAATTCAATTTCCTGGTTTAGAAGATCTGTAACCATGCACTTTCCACTTATATAGTCAATAAGGGCAAGGGTGACTGATTAGATTCTAAGTGCTCCTATTATTGAATTTATAAAGAAGAATATATCATGCAACTATTTGGTCAAAGTGAATGGGATATCACTATATGAATAACTCTAGGAAAATTTATAGGATTCTCAACACCTGTAGACACTTTGGAGGAATTTATACATCTTTGGTTCAGTGGTGTTCATGACAACAAGCCTAGGCGAGAGGTGAGATCTCTCCTTCTGGTGGTAGGTTTTTGGTGTATCTGGGAGGTGAAAAACAAGTCTCTCTACAATGTTAATCCCTCTTATAGCACTATTTTTGTGTTTAGGGCCAAGTTCCTTATTGTTTATCTCTTGAACCTCTAAAATAACTATGATGATGCTCCCTCTCTAAGGAAATTTCTATCCAAGAGATATGTTCCTTCCATACATACTTCTCTAAGTCATTGGGTGTGCTGGATTACCCCTTATAATATTCTTAAACTCAATATTGATGGATCCTTTGTTCACGGGTGTAAGCATGGGTGTGGTGTGGTTCGTTACTCCCAAGTTTTGGTGGTTTTTTCCTACACCTTGTTTTGTGGTATAGGTAATTCTATCCGAGCTGAGGATAATTCAATTCTAATGGGCCTAGAACTATGTAAATATCATGGCCTTGCATTGACATTAGGGGAGACTTATTTGAAGACTATTTATACTAATTTAAACAGAATTGTTTCTACTCCTAGTAAAATCTTGTATTTGATTTGAAAATGTATGCACTTTATTAACAATGATATGGATATCCTCCACAGGTGGTGTGAAGGTAACCATGCAGAAAATTTTCTGGCTACCAAAGATTATTAGGAGACCCATCTCATGATTTTTCATAGCATTGTCTCCCTCCCCCTAGGATTCATGGACATTGTGATTTGGGATTTCCTTAACCTTCACTTTTATAGGCCACCTAACTGTTTGATTTTTCATGTTCCCTATACTTTTAATAAAAAATTTGTTTCTGGAAAAATATTTTCGCTAGTTTTTAATAATATAATAATTCAAATAATACTTGAAATATGTCACGACTTGTCCTCGGGGCTCGTTCTGTGACTACCCCAAGCCCGCCTTCCATAGGCCAGGGGCTAGAGACTAGCACCAAAGGATTAAATCCCTAAGCTGGGAAGGCATTTCCTTTATAATAGTAAACAAACTCAAAAGAGTACGCAACAAGAAGTAAACAGTAAGTAAAACTGAGTAAAAAAAGAGTGTGCTGGAAAGTAAATGGGCAGTATACAAACCCAACTGAATAACAAGTACAAGTGAAAAGGGAAAAACAGCTGAAAGTAAATAGTGGCTCCTGGATCATCCTATGGGAATTCCTTCCTGGAGGGTAGGTACAGATGACCACCTCAGAACTCACATCCATCAGTATCCTCTGTGTGTCGACTCGTCGCAAAGTCCACCTCTGGGTACCGCCCAGTCGTGGCGCTCTCGGCCTCTGTCAGCTTTGTCCATCGTCGGCATCTAACACAACGAGGTGCGGGCATAGCCCGTGCAGGGTTGAGTATAACGAAACTCACTAGGGACCCCGAGACCCAAAAGGTCTCACAATATCCACTAATGATAAACAAAAGAAGAAACATACAACCATGAAGAATCAACCAACCCTACTTAGGTATATGCCCACACATATACCTGAGTTACCAATCTCAGTCCAGCTCCAACTCCCGAGCCCAAGCACAAACCAATTCCACAAAGGAAGAAAATTCAATCACCACAATGATAATGGTTGAAAGATATGACTCAGCTCACACAGGTATGCCATAATAGTAGAGAGATATAGATGATCAAATGTAGCCATTGGATCATCTAATCTGTTGGACCCACGCAGGATATAGGACCAGCTAAGCTGTCAGACCCACACAGGATACATGACCAGCTATCTCTTCTAAGTTGTCGGACCCACACAGGATACAGGACCAGCTATAATTCATATGAGCTGTCGGACCCACACAGGATACAGGACCATCTATTTTGTCGGACCCACACAGGATACAGGAACAGAAGTCAGAACTGTCAAACCCACATAGTATTCTGGTACAGTAGTCATCATCATCTAACCCATGGAGGATTCTAGTATAGTAGTCGTCGCAGTCACAGCCAGCTCTAGGGTTCCCACACACAACACGCTCGATTCCGGGAGGGTCCGCTCCTCGAGAAAAGGGGTTGATACATCAACTATCACAAAGTCCTAAGTTGATGTATCCCAAAGTTTTGTCTCATCATAAGAAACCCAATGCGGTAGATGGCACGTCAATCGGATGTCAGGTCTGAGAGTTATTGGATTGTCAGTTCCAGGGGCCCGGTTGGATTTACACTAGATCCAAACTATCCATTTTAAAAATTCTTCCAAAACTCACTAAGAGTATCTCAAAAGGACCGCCTTGTCACAAGGGTGCTAGTTCCACAGACGGCGCATCGATCGGATGTGCGGTCTAGAAGTTATTCACGTTTAAGGGAAACGGGCCCGGGCTGTCAAGTCCAGTGGGCTAGCGGGTGGGCCCAACCTGATTCGGTCGGTCCGACCCGGCTGGGAGTTAGCCCAGCTCGGTTTTTCAGGTCTGACCTGGCTGGGGGGTCGGCCTGCCCCGGTGGGGCATGGCCCACCTGCGGACCAGGCTCGCGGAGCGGGCCTGTCCGGTTCACTCGGCGATGTCGAGCGGTGCCGCCTCTCCCAGCCCGGCCGGCCAAAGCCGGACAGTTCTATTCAGTGTGAGCGGCCCTCATGGCAGGCTTTTGTTCTTCCCACGCAGCACCAAGTGGCTCCATAGTTTCCTTTAGCTCGGCTGGCAGGAGGCCGGCCGGTTCGCCGCCGAGCAGCCCGTGGTTGCGGGGGGTAGTTCCCCCGCCGTGCGGCGCTTACGGGCGTTGTGATTCTTCTACTCGGCTGGCCGTAGCTGGTCGGTTTGTCCAGAAAGTGGCCCATGGTTTCGGGCCATGATTCCCTCCATGTGGCACCTTCTGGTGCCACGGTTCCCAGCGAGCGGGCCGGATTGGCCGGTCGGTCGTCCCGCAGACCGGGCGGCCCGAGCGGCCGCCGGTCTCTTCACGCAGCCATCGCTGCCTCCGGTTGCCACTGAATTCGGTCTTCGTCGCCTCTTCCAACACCACCTCCATCACAAATACAATCAAGAATCAATGGAGGTTCGTCAAGCCATGTTTGTTCAGCCCTCTCCCTCCGCGTTTGGTGATAACAAAAGGCCAAAGACGAACCAAAGCATACATAAAGAATGATGGTATGATTTTATTCATTTAAAATTATACAAAACCCCCTGCCTCGATTCAAAGTTTGTTCTTTGATGACGGCGTTGATTCGTTGACATCGGGGTGCGTCTGAGGAGGAAGCGTCATTGTTGGCGATGTACTTCGCAAGCGGCGTCTTTTCGCTTGACGCGGAGGAAGAGGAAGGATGACGAGCGTTCGTCGTGGGCGTCGCCTCACGTTCTTGACCTGGTTGAAGAATGTAGAAGGTGTTTCTTCACGTTCCTCTAGACTTGGAGCGTTCTTCGTTGAGAGAATAATATTCCACAAAGAGTTTCTCCCAAATCCTTCTCAAAGTTCCACCACCCAACTAAAATAATAGGCTCTCATATTATTTTATTTTTGACAAGATTTTCAAAATTTAAAACTTAGAATTA
This sequence comes from Viscum album, assembly GCA_963277665.1. Lineage (NCBI taxonomy): Eukaryota > Viridiplantae > Streptophyta > Magnoliopsida > Santalales > Viscaceae > Viscum > Viscum album. The sequence goes on along the minus strand of OY728131.1, from coordinate 1,253,989,834 downwards.
ATTTAATTGAATAATTTCAATTCGTTAATTAGTTGGTCGGAATACTAAATGAGAGGGGGAAGGTGGATAGTTCACCCTAAATAAATGAAGGCTAGTGGCCTCATTAATTCAAAGGGGAGTCCAAGATTTTAATGGGGGTTCAAGGAGTTAAAGGGGGTTAGGTGATCGTGTGGGCCTCACCACAAAATATCCTCCCATGGGAGGTTATGTGCGGGGTGGGCCCCACCTTCAGCTCCCCTTTGGAGAAAATAACCACCACTTAAAAATTATGTCACACATAATTTTTAATTTATTATCAAACCCCAAAAACTAACTTCTCCTCCCTATAAAAAAAACAACTATGGTAAAGGTCCCATTAAGCGAATACCGACGCTACGAGTTCATCGGTGTCCTCAGATTTCAATTCTGAGCATTGGTTCACAATATAGAAAAACATGCACGTACATTTACTGAACGTACCTAAGCAAAACTTTATAAAATTATTTCGGGCCCACCGGGCCTCAGAATCAGGTGTCGTCAGAAATTGTGGACTCATAAAATTCCAAAGAATTTAAGAAAAAAAATTCAGTGAAATTTCCATGTCTTTACATTACCCCCACCTCAGGGCTTTATGTCCTCGTAAAGCTACAACAAACACTAGGGAATAAAAGGGGGTAATGAGCATGCATCTGAGCCTCCCGCTCCCATGTGATCTCTTGGAGGTTTCTGTGCTGCCAACGAGCGCACACAAGAGAATCGACCATCCACGCAGGACCCGCTTCTGTCGATCCTCAATATCCACTGGAACCTCCATGAAAGTCGCCCGGTCATCGATGTCTAGCTCCCCATAGTTGATGATGTGGGATGGGTCGTGCACGTATCTCCTCAGCTGAGATACATGGAATACGTCGTGCACTCGGTGAAAGTGAGGTGGAAGGGTCAGGCGGTAAGCCACCTCGTCTACTCTGTTGAGGACCTGGAACGGCCAAATAAATCACAGAGACAATTTTTCACCTCGGCCAAATCTCTATAGACCTCATCAAGGTGAGACCCGTAGGAAGACATGGTCGCCATCCTCGAACTCCAGTGGTTTCCGTCTCCTATCAGCATAAGACTTTTGTCTGCTATGTGCAGTCTTCATCCACTCCTGGATGATTTGCACCTTCTCTATCGTAGCCTACACCATCTCTAGTCCTACAAGTGCTGACTCCCCTGGGTCAGTCCAGCATAGAGGTGATCTACAAGGTCTGTCGTATGGTGCCTCGTAAGGTGCCATTCCGATGGTGGAGTGCTAGCTACTGTTGTACGCAATCTCCACCAAGGGTAAGTGATCCTCCCAGCTATGACCAAAGTCGAGGACACATGCACGGAGCATGTCCTCGAGAGTCTGAATGGTTATCTCAGTATGACCATCTGTTTGAAGATGGAAGGCAGTGCTTAAGTGATGTTGCATCCCAAAAGCCTCTTGTAACCCCTTATATAGCCGGGAAGTGAAACGAGCATCTCAATCAGAGATGATAGTCAATGTCACACCATGAAGCCATACGATCTCTTGATCGCAGAGGTGTCCTAGGCTCTCTACTGATCCCTACTCTCTAATCGGTAGGAAGTGGGCCGACTTGGTGAGTCATTCTACGATCACCCAGATAGAGTCGTGTCCTCTGGATGTACGTGGAAGTCCCGTCACAAAATCCATGGATATCCCGTCTCACTTCCACTCTGGAACCTCTAAGGGCCGAACCAAGCCTGCTGGAACCTGGTGCTCTACCTTCACATGCTAAAAAGTGAGGCATCAAATATAACACCCCAAGCTTCTATGGTACGTTTCCCTTCGAATAATGCGATAGCGTGTGTTGTACGCAACCTCGAGTTCTAACACACACCACAACTAATTAAACTAGCCGTTGTGAATAGTAATACCTACTTTTTGAAATCATATATATTCAATATTTCAAAATGGACTTCATTTTTAGATTCGGAATATCAAAATTAGCCTAGGGTGAAATTTTGGTACATTTCGGATAACTTTCATATTTTGATGAATAGTGAAAATTTCTAAATTTTAATTAAAAACAACTTTTTTAATCAAAATAATTAATAGTGATAAATTGTGATTTTGAGTGGTTTTAAAGTATATTTAGAATATATTTTTACCATTTAATATAATGTTGGTCATTGGACATAATTTTACAATTAAACCGAACATAAACAAGTGTCAATCTTTTGATAGTTATTACCTCTTAAAAACACGCTTTTTGTTTTGACAGCGGGAATTAATTTTAAATTAATTTCTGCCACTTCTGTGTTTTGAATTTAGGAAAATGGATTCCATATTTGGAATCAGGATGTCCAAATTATGTAAATAGGTAACTTTTATTTTTACACATTTTGAATAATTACTGCGGTAAATATTATATTTACCATGGTTAAAGGGTAAATCCGGTAAATAAGGGTTAAAAAAATAATATTATAATAATACAAAGTTACCCTAAAACGTGTCCTAACATTATTGGTGGACACATACCCGACCATGAGCATCCTTGGGTCAATTTGGGGACCCCTTGGAGCCACTTGTATGTGGTAGGGACACATTATATTAATAAAGTTAAAATAAAAATAAAAATGGCATAAGCTTACATCTTTTAGAAGAACAATTTTTACATAGGGTTATACATGTTGGATTTTCGATTATAAATATTCATTAGAAAGCTAAAAAGATTTCCTACATGATGATATTTTATTTATAATTTTTAGACATCAAATAAGTTAAATTATTAATGACACAATAATGATGCAATGTTTACCTCATTAATAAATCATTTAAATAAATAAGATTATAATGATTAAAATATTATCTAAAACCTGTCCAATTCTTATTGGTTGATGTTATTTAGAATATGATTCATCTTATCTTCGACCTCAATGATTTTTGGACCATTATAAACCGAATATAATTATATTATAAAGTAATACTTTCACTCTTTCCTAAAGAGCCCCTCCTCTCCCTTATAAAAGGAGACCACTTCTACTCATTCTTCACACCTCTCAAGCCACTTGGCTCGTCCAAACTCTGCCCAACTAAGCTCCCCACATCCCTCTCCTCCTCCTTGAAGCTTCCCCTTAGGCAGAAAGCATTTCAACAAGTCCTTTGGTTCCAACCAAAGTGAGTTACCTAAATTAAAGGTAACGATTTCTCTTAAATTATTTTCATTTATTTTGCTTCTTCAACTCCCAAACTCTTTTTATTTCCTTTCTTTTGTAACAACACCAGTATCCTCAATATACTAGGATGTTGTTATAAGAAGGATTCAAACTACACATACACACAACTCCATCTAATGGATGATGAACATAATGTTTCTGTGGATGGCAAACTAACGCCTCACGAAACGATGATTGTTCAAATACATCTTACCACCTCTCATGGTGGCCATTATGATGGAACTGTAATTAAATATGATATTAATGATATATATTTTATATATAAGCTTCTGTAATTCCATTTTATTTCATACCATTATTCGTTTCATGTTTTATATACATACGATAATTTCATTTGAGGAAGTGCGGACTACCGCCCCCTTAAAATGATATGACTCGTTCATACCACACATGGAACGTATAAAGGATGGTGTTAATGAACTTAAGTAACATATATAAAATATTATATTATACTGGAATAGTAATATACCTATGTATCATTTGGATTCGATTCTTTTAAAATAAAAATTAAATGGAAGTAGCGTTCGTGCGTACGTACGGACTACCGTCTCCACGAACGCGATGAGATTCATTCTCCATCGTATCCATTCAAGTATAATTATCATTTAATGATTTAAAAATGATGTTTAAGGACTTGATATCATTCTGGATATGAATAAGATACAACAAACATGACTTATGTAACAAAACATATAAAAGAAAATGAGTAAGTTAACACCCGAAACGGCGATAATACTAAGATATTATTATCAAATCAATATTAAAAGATCATATATGATATCATATTAATGTATATGATTCTTGTATAATTTAATAACAATTATTTCACTATTATACAGGAGGTTAACCTACCCCAACCAATGAAAAGTACAAGGTAAGGGTTATTTCACAATCTCTTCATTATCTGAGGTTGTTTATACATAATTATCTACTGGGACCTCGTTATCATCCACGTCCATGTTCCTTCAAAATGTATTTAAAAACATTGTTAACATTTAAAAGAATATGGGTTAAATTCATTTATGCCCTTGTTTGACTTTTTATAAGAGGTTTATAAGGGAATCTTTCCGTCGTTTTCCAAACAAGGTGCTTTTTTTAACCTTTTCGACAGAATTAAGATAAGAATGTTTTTTTTAACTTATACGGCGGGTGCGGTTATTTTCCGCCGTTATAAAATCGTCAAAGCTTCCCTTACAAGATTATAAGAATATTTTCAAGAAAATTTTTTATTTTATATGGCTCTTAAATGATTTCAAAAATAGAAAGAGATATTTCTCTAAAAAGTGTTTTGATTTCATCTATGTCAACATCCTTCGACGGATTTTACGCTTAATTGAAGTTGATTTATTATGATACAAAACTTCTATATTGTATTGAAGGTTTTGTGATATGTTTGACTGTGGATGTGCTATTTTTATACCATTCATAGTTTATGGTGAAATTATTGACATTTCGTATGCTAGTTTTAATACGAATGTTTATGTTATGTTTAAACCTTTTCATATGGGAATGCATTGGACTTAATATGTGACGGGTGGAGCCCGCTATAGCTCCTCGATGCATCGGTAGGTCTCATGAGACAAACTAGTGTCTTGGCACAAGGCCTTGAAAAAATCTTATTTGTAGTCTTGGCACGAGGCCTTGGCTATGTGGTTATGATAGTCTGGCATTATGTATTCCAACATTATGAAAGTGGTTATTGATTTTTACATGTGATTATTCGATTAGTAGAATATCAATGTGAATAAGTAAATGGCATTATTTCATTTTATTTATGCCATACCATGTTGAAAGTTCATGTTTGAAAGGCTTTTGTCTTAGTTATACATTGCCTTAAATGTTTATTCTTATTTATGAAAGTTTCCACTATATTGTTATCCTTACTGGGCATTTGAGCTCACCCCTTTTCTATGTTTTATTTTTCCCAGGAAGTGAAGAAGTAAATTATGAATGACCTGCAGGGATATTATGTGGGGATATGAGTGTGAATTATGGAGGCATTATGTTGTTGTAGTAGTTTTTCATTTTATGATGTAATGTAAAACTTATGAATATATCTAGTGTTTCCAAGGCTACTAAACCAATCGGTCTTTCGAGATTTGATCTTCTTGTGATCATGCCAATGTTATGTAATAATGCACCGACTCTGGGTAGCTGGGGTCGGGGCGTTACATCAAGAGACAAACTCTGCTACTGCTTTCTTCATATCGGGCCACTAGTGTTGTCGTCTGAGGTCCTGATACATCTTCGCCACTCCTAGATGTACCGCTATAGGGGAATTGTGGAACTCTCTCAACACCTCCTCCGGTAGTGCAACTAGTACCATGGTACGTCTTCTGAAGAGGATGACGTGCTCCCCACCTTCAGAAAACCCATCAGCTGCTTGCCCTGAGGATATCTGAGCACGTCGTGCCTCATAGTCAACGTCCCCAAGCTGTGCCACTCTAACTCGTTGAAGAAGTGGACAAGTGATAGTGAGAGACTGCATAAAGGCTTCTCCATCTCTATCCACAAAGGATATCTGTAATGCGGTTAGCTGCTCTATCGCCTCTCCTAGCAGCTGAATGCCTAATCTTCTGCTGAGATCATCTGCTACAATGTTCTCCTTCCGAGGAGTATATACTATCTCGAAGTAATAGTACTGGAGGTACTCAAGCCATCACCATTGTCTTAGGTTCAGGTCCTTATGCGAGAAGATATACTTGAGACTCTGGTGGTCAAAGTAGACTGTAAAACACTCACCCATCAGATAGTGTTGCCACATCTTCAAGGTGAAGACCACTGCTGCTAACTCCAGGTCATGTGTAGCATAGTTATGCTCGTGCTGTCTCAACTACTATGAACCATACGTGATCACTACTCGCTCCTGCATCAGGACACACCTATGTTCGGTCCTTGATGCATCATAGTAAACTATGTACCCTACTCCCTCTTCCGGTAGCCTCAAGATGGGCGCATTGTTAAACCTCTACCTCAGCTCCTGAAATCTCTACTGGAATCTATCTAACCACATGAAGTGTTTCACATTCTTCGTCAATGCTGAAAGTGGGGCTTCAACTCTGGAGAAGTCTGGCACAAAAATCTGATAGTACCCAGCTAGTCCCAGGAAACTCCGCACCTCCGTCACACTCCTGGGTGGCTCCCAAGCAAGTACTGCCTCGATCTTCGCTGGATCCACTAAAACTCCAGCCTCCGAGATGACATGTCCCAAGAAGTGAACCTCTCAATTCTAGAACATGCACTTTGAGAGTTTACCATAAAGCTGGTGCTCTCGGAGTGTATCCAGTACCACCTACAAATGGTAGGCGGCTCCTCCTCAGTAGTCGAGTAAATCTGTATGTCATCGATGAAGACTATGACAAAGAGATTGAGGTAAGGCTGCAAGATCTTGTTCATGAGACTCATGAAAACTGCTGGTTTGTTGGTTACACTGAAGGTCATAACCAAGAATTCATAGTGGCCATACCGACACTTGAAGGTCGTCTTCTTCACATCCTCATCTTGAACTCTGAGCTGGTGATAGACTGGCCTAAGGTCTATCTTCAAGAACCATCGTGCTCCCTTGTGATGATCAAAGAGGTCGTAAATCCTCGGGAGTGGATACTTGTTCTTCATGGTCACCTAATTCAGGCGACGGTAGTAGACACACAATCGCAAGCTCCCATCTGCCTTCTTGGCAAACAAAATTAGTGATGCCTAGGGTGAAACACTGGGTCGGATAAATCCCTTCCCCTGCAAGTACTCCAGCTATACTCGTAACTCATGAAGCTCGGCGGTAGCCATCTGATATGATGGAGTAGATGTCGGTGTGGTCCCGGGGTATAGGTCATTGTAGAAGTACAACTCTCTGTGAGGAGCTAGTCCTAGAACATCGTCAGGAAAAATATCCGTGTAATAATCCACCACAACAGGAAAACTCGGAATCTGAACATCAACCGCTATGAGGATGAGACTAGCCAACTGATGTGTGATCGGCTTCCCCCTCCTCTGCGTAAGTCCATCCTACACTGCAAAGGCTCCCTTCTCACCGGTAAAGGTGAACCTAGTCCCATATGTGCGGATACACCACACTTTACACCTAATACAGTCGATCTGAGCATGGAATGTAGATTACCAGTCCATACCCATGATGACGTCGTAAGGCCTCGACGCCGCCACAAGAAGATCTCAGCCGAAGCTATCACCTCCTAGAGTAATCTCACACTGCCGGAACCAGTTCGTAATCATCGAGTCTGCTCCCGTAGGAGTCTCTACCCATAAGGATCAAGCCAACGGCTCTGTCGGAATCTCCAAGCTCCGAACAAGTGCAGCGACAGTGAAACAATGACTCACACCTGTGTCTATAAGTACTGCAGCAGGGGTGGAGTAGACATATATAAAACCTCGAATCATCTCAGGTGCACCGTGTTCGTAGGTCTCGACTGCCTGGAGCTGACCATGCCTCTGTTCGCTAGCTCCCTGTGGTCGGGGTGGACCTCCTGGTGGTGGTGGTGGTAGAGCCTCGAAACGTAGTCCGCCACCCGTTGCTCGGCCAGCTCCTTTGCCACGTCCGCCTACTCCTAGCAGACCACCACAGTCGAACATCTGCCTTTGCCTGGGAGGTCCCTCTAGTGTCTGCTGCTCAACTACATGGTGGGTCGAGCAATCACGAGCCATGTGGCCCTGCCCGCCGCATGCATAGCACTGCCTACTCCTCGTATAGCTGACTCTGTCTTGTGTGCCCCACACAACTGAACCTGAATCCTGGGGTCTCCCACCTGATGGTCGGGTTCGCTTGGAACTTTGTGTCATCTATCTACTATCGGCTACAGAATACTCTGCTACATGGCGCCCTGTGGTGGTTCTCGCTACAGGTGACTGCTCAGTGAGAAAACTCTCTACTAGAAGGGCTTGCTCTAGCACCCTCCCCAACATCAGAATACTGAGGGGAATTGTGGAAGCCCTGATCTCATTCCTGAGTCCCTGCTCAAAGGCCCGAGCCCTGAAGAATGGGTATCGTACCATATCCTTGGAGTATCATGAGAGGTCGGTGAACCTCGCTGAGTACTGAGATACTGTCATGCTGCCCTGCTGCAGATGAAGTAACTCCTGAATCCACACCGCACGAAGGGTGGTTGGAACAAACTCCACCCGGAATAGGCTCTCGAAGTCCGCCCAGAGTAGTGATGCCTCGTCATGCATCTGAAGCATCAGGCTCCACCATCTACCTGTTACTACATGCAGGAGACTCACGGCAAGGATCACTATAAGGTCGGCTGGTGTCCCTACCAATCTGAAAACTCTCACGACAGCCTCCATCCAATCCTCAGCTGCTTGTGGGTTAATCTCTCCTCAGAACCTAGGTGGACTCTGTTGATGGAACTCGTGAAACGCACTCGGTGGCATGCACTCTCTGTTATTGGATCTACTGGTATCGGTGGCCCAACAGGTAGTGGTACCACTCGTACCTCCCCTGTGATGGGGCCCTGCACCGAGGCCTTGTCGCTCAGTGGGCTACCATTTCGTACGTAACTCGGAACCCTGGTTGGCTGCCTTTATGGGGAAATCCTGAAAATAAAGAGGTGGTCCACGGTAAAAATAGTATACCTGGTGAGCTGACACAAAGCAATCACAAATAAAACTTTTTCGAAGATATACACACACGCAATCAGTGTTTTCGTGCACTGAGTCGGAGATCATAAGTTAGAGTCCTAGTGTATAGATACGTTGGTTGTCACACCATCACCGGTTTCCCTAAACTGATAACCACACCCAAAACACATAACACGATTTCTGTTAAAAGAATCAGAGTCTAAGTTCTGCAGTAGAACTGACTCCTCTGATACCAATTTGTCACGACCCATCCTTGGGGTCTGTGTCGTCACTACCCCAAGCCCACCTTCCATAGGCCAGGAGCTGGCGACCAGCACCAAACGCATAAATCCCTAAGCTGGGAAGTCATTGCCTTTATAATAGTAAAAAATCAACAGAGTATGCAACAAGAAGTAAACAATAATTAAAACTGAGTACCAAAGAGTGTGTTGGAAAGTAAATGGGCCAGTATACAAACCCAACTGAACAACAAGTAGAAGTGAAAAGGTACAAACAGCTGAAATTAAAGAGAAACTCCTGGATCGTCCTCCAGGAATTCATTCCTGATGGGTAGGTACAGATGGCCACCTCAGCACTCACGTCCGTCAGTTTCCTCCATGTTCCGACTCATCGCAAGGTCCACCTATAGGTACAGCCCAGTCGTGGCGCTCTCGGCCTCCGTCAGCATTGTTCGTCGTCTATATCCAGCACAACAAGGTGCGGGCATAGGCCATGCAGGTTTGAGTATAACGATACTCATTAGGGACCGCGAGACCCGCAAGGTCTCACAATATCCACTAAGGATAAACAAAAGAAGAAAGATACAATCACGAAGAATCAACCAACCCTACTTAGGTATATTCCCATATATATACCTAAGTTACCAATATCAGTTCGGCTCCAACTCCCGAGACCAAGAACAAAACAATTCTACAAAGTAAGAAAATTCAATCACCATGATGATAATAGATGAAATACACGACTCATCTCACACAGTTATGCCACAATAGTAGAGAGATATGGATGATCAGATTAGCCACTGGATCATATAAGTTGTCGGACACACACGGGATACAGGACCAGCTAAGTTGTTGGACCCACACAGGATACAGGACCAGTTATTCTGTCGTACCCACATAGGATAGAAGAACAGAAGTTAGAACTGTCGAACCCATAGAGGATTCCGATACAGTATTCATTGTCGTCGAACCCATGGTGGATTCCAGTACAGTAGTCATCGCAGTCACAGCCAGCTCTAGGGTTCTCGCACACAGCACGCTCGATTCCGGGAGAGTTTACTCCTCGATCAAAGGGTTCAATACATCAACAATCACAAAGTCCTGAGTTTATGTATCCCAAAGTTCCATCTCATCATAAGAAACCCAACGTGATAGACGACACGTCAATTGGACGCCCGGTCTGAGAGTTATTGGTTTTTCCGTTCCAGGGGCCCGGTTAGATTTACGCTCGATCCAAACCCATCCACTTTCCAAATTCATCCATAACTCACTAAACATATCTCAAAATGATCGCCTCTTTTTAAGGGTCCCAGTGCTGCAGACGGCGCATCGATCAGACGCGCGGTCTAGAAGTTAATCACGTTTAAGCGAAACAGGTCCGGCCCGTCAACCCCGGTGGGCTGGTGGGTTGGCCCAACCTGATTCGACGGGTCCGACCTGGCTGGGGGTTGGCCCGGCTGGGTTTGGTGTGTCCGACCCGGCTGGGGGGTCAGCCCGGCCTGGTGGGGGGGTGGCCCACCTACGGACCCGGCCCGATCGTCATTCCGGTTCGCCCGGCAGCGCCGTCTCTCCCTGCCCGGCCGGACGAAGCCAGTTGGTTCTGTTTGGCATGAGCGGCCCGCACAGCAGGCTGTTGTTCTTCCCAGGTGGCGCCAAGCGGGGTCACGGTTTCCTTCAGCACGGCCGACAAGCGGTCGGCCGGTTCGCCAGCGAGCAGCCCGCGGTTGCGGGCCGCGTTTCCCCGACCGCGCGGGGCCTGCGGGCACTGCGATTCTTCTGCCCAGCCAGCCATAGCTGGATGGTTCTTCCAACAAGCGTCCCATGTTTGTGGGACATGGTTCCCTCCACGCGGCACCTGCGGGTGCCGCGGTTCCCAGCGGGCCGACCGGATTGGCTGGTCGGTCATCCCGCGGACCGGGTGGCCCGAGCGGCCGCCGGTCTCTTCACGCGGCCGGCGCACGACCGCCGCTACCTCCAGTTGCTGCTGACTTCTGTCATCCTCACCTCTTCCAACACCACCTCTGTCGCCAATATAATCATGAATCAACGGAGGGTCGTCGGGCCGTGTTTGTTCAGCCCACGCCCTCCGTGTTAGGCGATAACAAAAGGCCAAAGACAAACCAAAGAATACATCAAGAACGAGGGTATAATTTAATGCATTTAAAATTATACAAAATCCCCTACCTTGATTCGAAGTTCGTTCGTTGACGACGGCGTCGATTCATTGATGTCGGGGTGCGTCTGAGGAGGAAGCGTCGTTGTTGGCGACATATTTCACTGGTGGCATCTTCTCCCTTGACGTGGAGGAAGAGGAAGGATGACGGGCGTTCCTCGTGGGCGTCACCTCACATTCTTGCCCCTGTTGAAGAAGGTAGAAGGGGTTGCTTCACGTTCCTAGAGACGTGGAGCGTTCTTCATCGAGAGAATAATATTCCACCCATAGTTTCTCCCAAATCCTTCTCGAAGTTCCACCACCCAACTAAAATAATAGGCTCTCCTATTATTTTATTGTTGAAAAAAATTTCAAAATTCAAAAGTTAGAATTAATTTAATTGAATAAGTTCAATTTATTAATTAGTTGGTTGGCATACTAAATGAGAGGGGGAAGGTGGAGAGTTCCCCCTAAATATATTAAGGGTGGTGGCCTCATTAATTCAAAGGGGGGTCCAAGAGTTTAATGGGGGTTCAAGGTTTTAAAGGGGGTTAGGTGCTTGTGTGGGCCCCACCACGCAATATCCTCCCATGGGAGGTTATATGCCGGGTGGGCCGCACCTCTAACTCCCCTTTGGAGAAAATAACCACCACTTAAAAATTATGTCACACATAATTTTTAATTTATTAACAAACCCCAAAAATTAACTTCACCTCCCGATAAAACGCAACTGCGGTAAAGGTCCCCTTAAGAGAATACTGACGTTGCGAGTTCATCGGTGTCCTCGAATTTCAATTCCAAACATCAGTTCAAAAGATAAAAAACCCGCACGTACGTTTACTGAACTTACCTGAAAAAAACTTTAGAAAATGATGTTGGGAACACCGGGCCTCAGAATCAGGTGCCATCAAAAACTGCATACTCTTAAAATTCCAAATAATTTAAGAAAAAAACTTTCCTTGAAATTTATGGGTCTTTGCATTACCCCCACCTCAGGGCTTTATGTCCCTGTAAAGATACAACACACACTAGGGAAACAAAAGGGGGTACTGAGCATGCATCTGAGCCTCCCGCTCCCATGTGCTCTCCTGGAGGTTCCCGTGCTGCCAGCGAACGCGCACCATAGGAATCGACCATCCACGCAGGACTCACTCCTGTCGATCCTCAATATCCATTGGAACCTCCATGAAAGTTTCCTCATCATCGATTTCCATCTCCCCGTGGTCGATGATGTGGGACGGGTCATGCACGTATCTCCTCAGCTGAGATACGTCGAAGACACCGTGCACCCGGTGCAACTGAGGTGGAAGGGTTAGGCGGTAAGACACCTCGTCTACTCTGCTGAGGACCTGGAACGGCCCGATAAATCGTGGAGAAATTTTTTCGCCTCGTCAAGGTGAGACCCGTAGGAAGACATGGTCGCCATCCTCGAACTCCAGTGGTCTTCATCTCCTATCAGCATAGAACTTCTATTTGCTCTGTTTAGTCTTCATCCGCTCCTGGATGATCTACACCTTCTCCGTTGTATCCTGAACCATCTATAGTCCTACAAGTGCTGACTCCCCTGGGTCAGTCCAGCACAGAGGCGATCTTCAAGGTTGGTTGTAAGGTACCTCGTAAGGGGCCATCCTGATTGTGAAGTGGTAGCTATTGTTGTGCGCAATATCCAACAAGGGTAAGTGATCCTCCCAACTGTGACCAAAGTAGAGGACAAATGCACGGAGCATGTCCTCGAGAGTTTGAATGGTCCTCTCAGTCTGACCATCCTTTTGAGGATGGAAGGTGGTGCTCAAGTGATGTTTCGTCCCAAAAGCCTCCTGTAACCCCTTCCGTAGTCAGGAAGTGAAACTGGCATCTCGATCAGAGACGAAAGTCGATGGCACACCATTAAGTCGTATGATCTCCTGAACATATAGTCATCCCAAACTCTCTATTTAGATCTGCTCTCTGATCGGTAGGAAGCAGGCCGACTTGGTGAGTCGATCTACGATCACCCAGATATAGTCGTGTCCTCTGGATGTATGTGGAAGTCCTGTCACGAAATCCATGGATATCCTGTCCCACTTCCACTCTAGAACCTCTAAGGGTTGAACCAAGCCTGCTGGAACCTAGTGCTCCACCTTCACTTGCTGACAAGTGAGGCATCGAGAGATAAACTCCGCTACTGCTTTCTTCATACCTGGCTACCAGTTCTGTCGTCTAAGGTCCTGATACATCTTCGCCACTCCTGGATGTACCGCTAGAGGGGAATTGTGGAACTCTCTCAACACCACCTCCTGTAGTGAAATTGGTACAATGGTACATCCCCTGAAGAGGATGACATGATCCCCACCTTCAAAAAACCCTTCATATGCCCACCCTGAGGATATCTGAGCATGTCGTGCCTCACAGTTAGTGTCTCCATGCGGCGCCTCTCTAACTCTCTGAAGAAGTGGAGGAGTGACTGTGAGAGACTACAGAAAGGCTGCTCCATCTCTATCCACAAAGGATATCTGCAATGCTGCTAGCTTCTCTATCACCTCTCCTAGCAGATGAATGCCTGATCTCCTGCTGAGAGCATATTCTATAATGTTCCCCTTCCCAAGAGTATATACTATCTCGAAGTCATAGTCCTGGAGGAACTCAAGACATCGTCGATGTCTCAAGTTCAGGTCCTTCTGCGAGAAGATATAACTAAGACTCTGGTGGTCAGAGTAGACTGTAAAATGCTATCCCATCAGATAGTACCACCACATCTTCAAGGTGAAGACCACTGCTGCTAGATCCAGGTCATGGGTAGCTTAGTTCTACTTGTGATGTATCAACTGCTGTGAACCATACACAATTACTACTCGCTCCTTCATGATGACACACCTGTGTCCGGTCCTTGATGCGTTGTAGTAAACTGCGTACCCTACTCCCTCCTCTGGTAGCCTTAAGATGGGATCACTGGTCAACCTCTGCCTCATCTCCTGAAAGCTCTGTTGGCATAACTCTGACCACATGAAGGGTTTCCCCTTACTCCTCAATGCTGAAAGTGGTGATGCAACTCTGGAGAAGTCTGGCACAAATCTCTGATAGTACCCAGCCAGTCCCAGGAAACTCCGCACCTCCGTCAGACTCCTGGGTGGCTCACAGGCAAGTACTGCCTCGATCAATGCTGGATCCACTGCAACTCCAGCCTCCGAGATGACGTGTCCCAAGAAGTGAACCTCTCGAATCCAGTACTGGCACTTCGAGAGTTTACCATAAAGCTGGTGCTCTCGGAGTGTATCCAGTACCACCTGCAAATGGTAGGCATGCTCCTCCTCAGTAGTCGAGTAAATCAGTATGTCATCGATGAAGACTATGACAAAGCGATCGAGGTAAGGCTGGAAGATCCTATTAATGAGACTCATGAACACTGCTGGTGCGTTTGTTACACCGAAGGGCATAACCAAGAATTCATAGTGGCCATACCGACACCTGAAGGTTGTCTTCTGCACATCATCGTCTCAAACTCTGAGCTGGTGATAGTCTGACCTAAGTTCTATCTTTGAGAACCATCATGCTCCCTTGTGCTGATCAAAGAGGTTGTAAATTCTAGGGAGTGGATACTTATTCTTCATGGTCACTTGATTCAGGCGACAGTAGTCGACACACAGTCGCAAGCTCCCATCTTCCTTCTTGGTGAACAAAATCGGTGATGCCCAGGGTGAAACACTAGGTCGGATAAATCCCTTCCCCTGAAAGTCCTCCAGTTGTACCCATAACTCACGAAGCTCAGCGGGAGCCATCCGATATGCTGGAGTAGATATCGGTGTGGTCCCGGGGTACAGGTTAATGTAGAATTCCACCTCTCTGTGAGGAGTTAGTCCTGGAACATCATCAGGAAAAACATTTACGTACTGATCCACCACAACAGGAAAACTCAGACTCCGCACATCAACCGCTCCGAGGATGAGACTAGCCAACTGATGTGTGATCATCTACCCCCTCCTCTGCGTAAGCCCATCCTGTGCTACAAAGGCTCCCTTCTCACTGGTGAAGGTGAACCTGGTCCCATCCGTGCTGATACACAGCACTTTGCGCCTAATACAGTCGATCTGAGCAAGGACTCTAGATAACCAGTCCATACCCAAGATGACGTCGTAAGGCCTCGACGCCGTTACAAGAAGATCCCAGTCGAAGATCTCGCCTCCTAGAGTAAGGTCACACTGCTGGCACCAGTGCGTAATCGTTGAGTCTACTCCCATAGGAGTCTCTATCCGTAAGGATCAACCCAACGACTCCATCAGAATCTCCGAGCTCCGAACAAGGGCAGTGGAAATGAAATAATGACTCGCACCTGTGTCTATATGTATTGCAGTAAGGGTGGAGTAGACATAGATAGTACCTCAAATAATATCAAGTGCATCATGGTCGTAGGTCTCAACTGCCTGGAGCTGAGCCCGCCTCTTTCCTCCAACTCCCTGTGGTCGGGGTGGACCTCCTGGTGGTGGTGGGGATAGAGCATCGAAACGTCATCCACCACCCGTTGCTCGGCCATCTCCTCTTCCACGTCCTCCTACACCTGGAGGACCATCACGGTCAAACCTATGCCTTTTCCTAGGATGTCCCTCTATTGTCTGCTGCTAAACAGCATGGCGTTTCGGGCAGTCAAGAGCCATGTGGCCCTACCCGCCGCATGCATAGCACTGCCTGCTCCTCGTATAGCTGACTCAGTCTCGTGTGCCCCGCACAACTGAACCTGAATCCTGGGGTCTCCCACCTAATTTACTGGTCCGCTTGGACCTTTGTGTCATTTGTCTATTGTCGGTTTCATAAGACTCTTGTACGTGTCTCCCTGTGGTGGGTCTTGCTACTGGTGACTGCTCAGTGAGAAAACTCTTCACTAGAAGGGATCGCTCCAGCACCCTCGCCTGCATTAGAATGCTGAGGGGAATCGTTGAAGCCCTGATCTCATGCCTGAGTCCCTACTCAAAGGCTCGGGCCCTGAAGAATGGGTATCGTACCATATCCGTGGAGTACCGTGAGAGGTTAGTGAACCTCGCTGAGTACTGGGCTATTATCATGCTACCCTACTGCAGATGAAGTAACTCCTGAATCTGCACCGCACGAAGGGTGGCTGGAAAAAACTCCGCTCGGAATAGGCTCTCGAAGTCCGCCCAGAGTAGTGATGCCTCGTCATGCACCTGGAGAATCAGGATCCACCATCTACCTGTTGCTGCGTGTAGGAGACTCATGGTAAAGATCACCATAAGGTCGGCCGGTGTCCCTACCAATCTGAAAACTCTCACGACAGCCTCCATCCAATCCTCAGCTGCCTGTGGGTCCATCTCCCCCCGGAACCTAGGTGGCCTCTGTCGATCGAACTCGTGCAATGCACTCAGGCGGCATGCACTCTCTACTGTTGGGGATGGTGGTATCGGTGGTCCAACGGGTAGTGGTAGCACTGGTACCTCTGCTGTGATGGGGCTCTACACCGAGGCCTTGTCGCTCGGTGGGCTACCATCTTGTACGTAACTCAGAACCCTAGCTGGATACCTTTGTGGGGCCATCCTGAAAATAAACAGGTGTGACATGGTCAAAATAGTATACCTGCTGAGCTGACACAAATTAATCACAAAGAAAACTTTTTCGAAGATATACACAGATGTAATCAGTGTTTTCATGCACTGAGTCGGAGATCAGAAGTTAGAGTCCTAGTGTATGGATATGTCGGTCGTCGCACCACCATCGGTTTCCCTAAACTGATAACCACACCCAAAAAACTTAACACTATTGCCGTTAAACGAATCAGAGTCTAAGTTATGTGGCAGAACCGACTCCTCTGATACAAATTTGTCACGACCCGTCCTTGGGGCCCGTGCCGTGACTACCCCAAGCCTGCCTTCCATAGGCCAGGGGTTGGCGACTAGCACTAAAGGCGTAAATCCCTAAGTCAGGAAGGCATTTCCTTTATAATAGTAAAAAAACTCAATAGAGTACGCTATAATAAGTAAACAATAAGTAAAACTGAGTACGAAAGAGTGTGCTGGAAAGTAAATGGGCCAGTATACAAACCCAACTGAACCAAAAGTACAAGTGAAAAGGTACAAACAACTTAAATTAAAGAGCGGCTCCTGGATCGTCCTCCGAGAATTCCTACCTGAAGGGTAGGTACAGATGGCCACCTCAACACTCACGTCTATCAGTCTCCTCCGTGTGACGACTCGTTGTAAGGTCCACCTCCGGGTACCGCCTAGTCGTGGCACTCTCGGCCTCCGTCAGCGTTGTCTGTCATCTGTATCCAATACAATGAGGTGCGGGCATAGCCCATGTAGGGGTGAGTATAACAATACTCTATAGGGACCCTGGGACCCGCAAGGTATCACAATATCCACTAAGGATAAACAAAAGAAGAAAGATACAATCACGAACAATCAACCAACCCTACTTAGTTATATGCCCATACATATCCCGAAGTTACCAATCTTAGTCTGGCCCCTACTCCCGAGCCCAAGCACAAACCAATTCCACAAAGGAAGAAAAGTCAATCACCAAGATGATAATGGTTGAAATACATGACTCAGCTCACACAGGTATGACACAATAGTAGAGAGATATAGATGATCAGATATAGCCACTAGATCATCTAAGATGTCGGACACACACAGGATACAGGACCAGCTAAGTTGTCGGACCCACACAAGATACAGGGCCAGCTATCTCGTCTAAGCTGTCAGACCCACACAGGATACAGGACCACCTATAATTCATCTGAGCTGTCGGACCCACACAGGATACGGGACTAGCTATTCTGTTAGAACCACACAGGATATAGGAACAGAAGTCAGAACTGTCAAACCCACATGGGATTCCGGTATAGTAGTCGTCATCATCGAACCCACGGTGGATTCCAGTACAGCAGTCATCGCAGTCGTAGCCAGCTCTAGGGTTCCCGCACACAGCACGCTCTATTCCGAGAGGGTCTGCTCCTCGAGAAAAGGGTTTGATACATAAACTATCACAAATTACTTATTTTATGTATCCTAAAGTCTCATCTCATCATAAGAAACCCAACGCGACAAACAGCACGTCAATCGGATGCTCGGTCTGAGAGTTATTGGATTTTCTGTTCCAGGGGCCCAGTTGGATTTACGCTCAATCCAAACCCATCCATTTTCCAAAGTCTTAAAAAACTCACTAAGAGTATCGCAAAAGGATCGACTCATTTCAAGGGTCCCAATACTACAGAAGGCACGTCGATCGGACGCGCGGTCTAGAAGTTATTCACGTTTAAGCGAAACGGGCCCGGCCTATCAATCCCAGTGGGCTGGCGGATCAGCCCGACCTGATTCGACGGGTCCGACCCAGATGGGGGTCATCCTGGCCGAGTTTGGCGGGTCCGACCCGGCTAGGGGTCAGCCCGACCTGGTGGGGTGCGGCCCACCTGCGGACCCGGCCCGCGGAGCGGGCTGGTCCGGTTCACCCGGTGGCGTTGAGCGGCGCCGCCTCTCCCTACCCGGCCGGATGCACAGCGAGCCATTGTTCTTCCCACGTGGCGTCGTGGTTTCCTTCAGCCCGGCCAGCTGGCGGCCGACCAGTTCGCCGGCGAACGGCCCGTGGTTGTGGGCTGTTGTTCCCCCACCACACGGCGCCTGCGGGCACCGCGATTCTTCTTCCCGACCAGCCGTAGCTGGACAGTTCATCCAGCAAGCGGCCCGTGGTTTCGGGCCTAGGTTCCCTCCACGCGGCACCTGCGGGTGCCGCGGTTCCCAAAGGGCCAGCCGGATTGGCCGGCCGGTCGTCCCACAGACCAGGTGCCCCGAGCGGCCACCGGTCTCTTCACACGGCCAATGCGCAGCCACCGCTGCCTCTAGTTGCCGCCGACTTCGGTCGTCATCGCCTCTTCCAACACCGCCTTTGTCACCAATACAATCAAGAATCAATGGAGGATCATCAGGCCATGTTTTTTCAGCCCGCACCCTCCGCGTTAGGCGATAACAAAAGGCCAAAGACGAACCAAAGCATACATCAAGAATTAGGGTATAATTTTATTCATTTAAAATTATATAAAATCCCCTGCCTCGATTCAAAGTTCATTCATTGACGACAGCATCGATTCATTGATGTCGGGGTGTGTCTGAGGAGGAAGCGTTGTTATTGGTGACATACTTCGCAGGCGGAATCTTCTCCCTTGATGTGGAGGAAGAGGAAGGATGACAGGCGTTCCCCGTGGGTGTCTCCTCACATTCTTGCCCCGGTTAAAGAAGTTATAAGGGGTTTCTTCACATTCCTCGAGACCTGGAGCATTCTTCGTCGAGAGAATAATATTCCACCAAGAGTTTCTTCCAAATCCTTCTCAAAGTTCCACCACCCAACTAAAATAATAGGCTCTCCTATTATATTATTGTTGACAAGATTTTCAAAATTCAAAAGCTGGAATAAATTTAATTGAATAAGTTCAATTCATTAATTAGTTGGTTGGCATACTAAATGAGAGTGGGAAGGTGGATAGTTCCTCCTAAATAAATGAAGGGTGGTGGCCTCATTAATTCAAAGGGGAGTCCAAGAGTTTAATGGGGGTTCAAGGAATTAAAGGGGGTTAGGTGATCGTGTGGGCCCCACCACACAATATCCTCCCATGAGAGGTTAGGTGGGGGTGGACCCCACCTCCATCTCCCCTATGGATAAAATAACCACCACTTAAAAATTATGTCACACATAATTTTTAATTTATTAACAAACCCCAAAAATTAACTTCTCCTCCCGATAAAATGCAACTGTGGTAGAGTTCCCCTTAAGTGAATACTGACGCTGCAAGTTCATCGGTGTCCTCAGATTTCAATTCCAAGCATCGGTTCAAAAGATAAAAAAAAATTCATGTATGTTTACTGAATATACCTGAGAAAAACTTCAGAAAATGATTCTGGGAACACCGGGCCTCGGAATCAGGTGTCGTTAGAAACTGCAGACTGGTAAAATTCCAAAGAATTTAAGAAAAAAATATTCCTTGAAATTTATGGGTCTTTACAAAATATATTCCATGGAAGGGTTACATGTGTAACTGTTATATATTAAAACCTCATTTCTTTTTAGATATTTAGAAAAAGAAATTTACATGGAGAATTCAAAGGGTTTTGTAGAGAAATGGAATGAGTATCTATTGTGTTGACTCAAATAGAGTTTGCATGGATTGAAATAGGAACCCATGAATTGGAATTAAAAATTCAATTCTTTTATAATAGAATGGAAATTCATACTCAACAATTAATAATATTTCTATTGCTAAAAGGTTTTTGATTATGGGTGTTTCATCATCCTTTTTCTCTATGTCGATGAATTGTTTTTAGCTAGGCTCGTAAAGGAAAATCTTAAAGAGATAAATATTTAATTATCTATAAGTTTCAAGATAAAATATCTTGGTTAAAAAATGATTTTTGGGGATTCATATTTACGGGAATTAAAGTTCAAAACAATTTATTGACTTGGTATAGGTAGATTCAAAAGTTAGTGGGATATTTTATAATGAGTGTAGAAAACACTATAACCACTCATATTTCTATAGACATCAAGAAAATAAAATTAAAGGAACCAAGAATTGAAGAAGAGGTAGAGTAAATAGTGAATGTTCTATTTTCATCGGTCATTGGAAGATTAATGTACCCCATGGTTTGTTCATGATCTTACATTTTTCATGAATTGGGATTTTTGCATATATTTATGTTTAATATTGTAAGAGAACACTAGGAAGTAGTATACTGGATACTCCAGTATCTCAAAGGTTCCAAAATATTGTCACTCTATTTCAGAATAGATGAACCATTATAAGTTTTTTTTATTTATACTTTGTAAGAGATACAGACACTTCAAGGAGAACCATTGGCTATGTGATCACTTAAGGAGGCACAACTGTGAGTTGGATATTGAAGATTCAACCCATAGTTAATATTTCAACAATGGAGATATAGTATGTTAACATTATAAAATATAGGCAGGATTTGATTTGTATGAAGGGGTTTTTAGGGTATCTCAGAAGAATAAAGGAGGGTGGGATATTATTTTTTGATTCAAAAAATTAGATACACTTAAAAAAAATCTAATGTTTCACTCCGAGATGAAGTGTATTTAGTGGGAATATCAATTCATATGGAATTTTTGGTGGATAAGTTTCTATAGATATAGAATCTAGATATAGATAAGAATATATATGAAATTTTGGAAAAATTTATAGTCTGGTATATGTTGAGAAGTGTTATTTCTTAGTAAGGCTAGGATAACCAAAAAAATGTTGAGAGAACTATACACCTAAAAAATAATATTGAGAGCATAAAGGATTTGTTGATACTAATAGAGGATTTTGTTTTTTCTATATAATGATAATTATTATCAAGTTTCGTATTTTTAGGCTTGGATTGTGTGAGAACCATTTTTGGATAAATCCTAGAATATCTAGAAAGAGAAATTCTGAAAGTCTATAATAGAACCGAATGAAAATAGTGATGCGATAGTGATAAAATTTAGAAGTTCAAAAGTAGAGTGGAATAAAAACAACATCCAAAACCTGGTTCTAAAAGGTGTAAGATATTTCATAGTAATTCAAATCTTTTATAAGAGTAATTATGATGATTCAAAGGAGGTACAAGATTAATCTGATGAGCCATGTAATATTAACACTGAAAGAAGTAGTTAAGTCAGTGGTTTCCTTTGACAAAGTGAAGCGATGTCCATGAAGATTGGATCTAAAGTTAATTCTCTCAATGAAGATAAAAATTTTGTGGAAACCAGTTGAATAAATGGTTATTTTTGTGTTTTCCTATAAATACATAATCACTAGTCACATTTTGATTAAGAATTTTCTTGATTATAATCATATTTCATTCCTTAATAAAAGTATTTGAATAATTCCCCTCATAGAGTATGACTAATTTCAAACCATATAAAATACTTTATATTGTTATTTAATTTGTTTTATAATCCTTTTATTTTTAAATTTATTTTCATGTGTACAGTGATGTTGTGGTCCATGGTTGGGATGAAGTGTCTTCTCAGTCCCAAATACATTGTGTACACGAGTTTTTTTTAATCGAATGATCTAGAACTTCTTTATATATTTTTAATATCTAAAGAGTGCTTACATTCATGTGATTATAGACCCAACACACACATTTCATGTGAACCTATATGAAAAATATGATGCATGAACACCAAATGTCATTCCACCTCAGTCCAAGCATAAAAAACATAAAACATAAATCATAAAGAAAACATCTTATTTGACAAAAAAAATATAACATTGAAAACAAAGAGTAAAATATCAATTCATGGACACATAGACTTAATATCATGTAGATTATGTTTTGGCATTAACACATCATCTATCCCATGTTCTGACTAGTCTTAACTTATTTCTATAATATCTCAAATAGTAATACAAATAAAAAAAGTCCCTAAAACCACTTTATAATGACATTTCTTGGATCACTCAGTTAGTAACTAAACTGAGGAACTACATAAACTAAGGCACACCTCCCTATTTTTCAATGGTCTCCAATTAGTAATGAGATTATATGGTGATATCATGGGGAGACTATACCCTCTGGTACAAACAACTATAAAGCACAGAATAAGTAATTATAATCAGACATCCCAATATATAAGAGAAAAAAAAAAGAAACCATCATAGGTAAGTATCCAAACAATAGTAAATATCATACAAACAGATGTAACAGAATGATTTATCTAAATTTCATATGATTCATGAAGTTACTAAAAAGATCTCTCATGGGAAAATCATATATAAAACATCCCAAAATAAACAAAACTGAAAATAACCACCACCTGGAACCGAGTATCGATGTGGTCCCATATTGTAACTCTATCCAAGCTATCAAGCTCAGTCATTCAACATTATACCTCTAACATATCTATGCATGTGATCATTAGTACTTCTATGGTAACAAAGTACCACAGTACCCAAGAAGAGTGTGAATAAAAATTAGTAGGTTACCACCAATAGTGTCCCTAATATATCCAATATATTTTGTCTATGATTAATGTGATATGATCATATTTAATAAATAGTCAACTATAAAAATAATATATATCCTGATCATGGGGTCTTCCCAATCCATACAATAGTAACCATATACACGTTGTGTATTCTCAAGTATATGCCAGGTACTTTTCCTTCTATTTTTGTTAAAATGGGATGTAGCCTCATGTTCTTCACAAAAACATAACCATCACCAAAGATTTCTTGAACAGTAGTTCCAGAGGGAGATTTGGCTCTCAATCTATCATCTGAACTCCAATTTGAACACTGTAAGATGCATTGGAATCCCATTGGTGAGTTCTCTATTCCTTTGGAGCAATTATTCATGTTTTATTATCTATACCTAGTTATTAAGGGTTGAGAATTTATGCTCGTTTTGTAGGTCTACTCTGTTCTATGTCAAATTAGAGGCTAACATTGGATGAATAGAGTTATACGAGTATGAGGTAGGTGTTCTCATTCCTTTTACTAATTGTCAAGTTGATTATATGTGTCGGAGTGTCACACACCCATCTTTAGGGTGTCGCCTTGAATAAAGTTTTCCTATTTTCATTGCCTATTATTGTTTAGTAAATTGATTGTGTGTTTGGAATCATGTTTAGGGTTTTTTACCTTGATTAAGGGCCACCCCATGGGTGTGTTTCCCTTAGATGATTGTTTATGGCCTTTTGGCCTAGGATTCCTATGAGGCATCCCTTTTTTCCATTCTTGGGTTTTTTAAAATGAAATTGGTTAAAGGAACAATTTTCCCATATGATATAATTAATGCTTAAGCCTTGTGATGGTTTAAAGTACATAATAGGCTTGTTATATGAATTTCCCGTGTGAGTTATTATTGTTAAAGTCGTGTAATAATTTAATTTACATGTGTTGATTCCTATAAAAAATCTGCCCATGTGAGTTATTAATGTTAAATCTATGTAACAGTTGGATTTATATAATAGGATTTTTATATGATATGTTACCATATGAGATGATTAATGTTAAACCATGTAATAGTTTAATTAACATGTGTTTCTTATTATGAGAATTTTTTCCATGTGATTAATTGAAAGGCCAAGCCTTATGAAGTTGGTCCTTTCTTGAGATTGTATTGGATGACTTTGGTTTTGACCCTTTTCATGCCTAATGAAATATTAATTGAACTTATTATGAATAAAAAGGTAAATAGTGATGGGTGAACCATGGATTCAGATATAATTCCATGGATGGTTTTATGTGACTATTGTACCTTATGCCTTAGGTGAATCATGGATCCATTGAGGGATGCCACGGAAAAACTCAAAGAGGGTATTGTTACATTAAGTCATGAGTGAGCCATGGATATAGTGGTTAGGCCCATGGAGACTATGTTTAAAGGTTGAATGATTAATGGAATGAGTGATACCATATATAGGTTCTATTTTCAATGTTTATATGTCTTGGGAGATACTTGGGTCTTATTTATAGGATCCAAGGATAGTCCAGTTCACATATAATCACACCATGCCTAAAGTGAGACTAAGTTCCTGAGAGGATTGTACAGATGGGATCGTAGGATGTAGGTTGTTTTACACCAAGAGTAATAATTGAATTTAAACTTAGTAATTTCAAGGAAAGACTCGGATTATAATTTTAATGTTGAAATGTATTGACTTATGATGCATCTTCCAAGCCAAAGAACAAGCTTGGATTTGGTCTTCACTTTACTTACATAGATATCCATATGAGGTATCTGATGCTCTTCCTCTTACACAGTGGTTTATAGGCTTAGGATGGATCTCGAGACTTATATAATTCTATGTAATTTAACTCTTAAAGAACATGAAATGATTGTAAATGGAAACTAATGCTGGTAGGACTGTTTACTTTTGAGTACTTCCTAAAATACTGATTTCACTATTGTACACTACCTATTATATATATTCATTGGAAGATTGTCTTAGATATTGGGTGATTTCCTACTAATATTTAGTCTCACACCTTATTTGGGTCATTCTTTTGGGTCCAAACATATTATATTGTTATAGCTGTCAATAAGGGAAATTTCCCTTCTATAGGTACATGATATGCTGCTTCAGAGCAGGAGAGCATGGGACCAAGCCAAGGATTGCGCTGCTTCTGAGTTTTTTTTATTGTTGGTACTAATATCATGTATTACTATAGGATAACCTCTTTTGGATGTTTTCCTAGATCATTTGTCATGCATCATCATCCTTTTTATTCTATGACATCTAGTTGTTATATTGTCAGTCTTCTACTATTTACTTCTATTGCATGGTATTACTACTTTCATTTTTTTATTGTTATTGTTTCCACTTTTTACACTCTACTAATGCGGGAATAGTTTCCCTACTATTACACCTAGTACCTTTATTCTAGTCGGAAACATCTGGTGTTTGGGGAAATGTGCTTGAGGCCATGTGGCCAGCTGGGTACGGGGCACCTTTGAGTGAAACCCAGATCCGGGATGTTACAAAGTGGTCTTAGAGGACTTTTTTTCTGGTTTTTCTTACTATTTGGTTACATTAGAGATGTATAGGAAGGAAATTTATTTGGTAATAAAATGTTCCTGGGAGTAGCTACATCACGTATAGAGAAAATCCAAATTGCCTCAAATTGAATTGTGATTTTTGGATTTTGATTTATTACAGTTGATTTGATTTCACCATTGGGTGACACACTTGTATTTTGATGCTATTATCCATATCATTGTGCTTATATTTGTTAAAACCCAATAATATGAGGGTATGCCTTCTCATGCATCATATAGGCACTTTTTAGAAATCACATGCCATACATTATTGTCTTTCCATTTAGGGAGCATTACTGATTGCATGTTGTTGTGATAAATGTTGTGCTAGATATACATGTTGTTGTGATAGGGACCATGATGAATATGTCTACTTTTTTTATATGTGTATTGGTATGTGTTATAGTTTGAAATGGATGGATTCCAAGCTTTATTCCTTGAGGTGTATGGTCCCACTAGGATCGGGATTTGGTGGATCATTTTTGGACCTTAAATTGAATTGTGTTACGATATAATGTATTTGGATTCCAATATTTTATTATCAGGGAGTATAGGACCCCAAGGATCATAATTTGGCATACCATGGGTTTACTTTTCAATAAACAGTGTTTATGAGGAAGTTTCAATAACTTTCTATTCGGAAATCCAGGAAACACGGCATCTGGTTCTATGAACACACACCATGCGTTCCTATGTTTAGGAAGAAAACTTTTCTTAAGTACATGTTGTGTATTATGTATACACGCCATGTGGTAAATGACCATATGTATAGCCATGTGAGAGAAAACCCAAAATGTTGGTCTTGGAAAAGTACATGATCGTGTACTTTTGGTACACACCGTGTGGTTTTACACGGCCAGACCCCAGGTAGGTAGCATGCCTTGTATACATACATGGAGTAACCAGGTAAATGGATAAGCCAATTAAGGGACACATGCATGTACCCTATGTTGGGTACATGTCATGTAGCCTCCTTACATGTCGTATACCTGGGGTGTTTACATGCCCAGGCAGGCGGAAGTACACACCTATGGAAGAGATTTAGGGTACACACCGTGTATAGTGTATACATGTCATGTACTCCTATTCTCATGATTTTTTAGGGTTTTCTTATCTTGTTTAGTTATTGTGATCTTGAACTGTGAACCTTGATAATGACTTTAAACTAAGGTGTGGGCTTGACCATATAGAGTAATTCCACCACCACAACCTCTAGTTGTACACCAATAGAGTGATGATGATCATACCCCAGAGGAGGTAAGCCATGGACTGCCAGTGGATCCTCTAGTTGTTCTAGTTGTGGAACCAGCTGTTATATCATATGTAGGTGTTGATGCATAATTTAGTGAAGGCTTTATGAGGTTCATGCAGACCTTTTAAGGAGCTCTATACCCTCCCACATCTATGGAAGAGCTGACACGAGTATTCCAATAGCAGCATCTGCCCCTTTTTTCAGGGGATGGTAGACCACAGGCTGCATAGTCATGGCTAGAGTCCATGATTTTGATCTTTGATAACCTAGATATACCTCCTAAGAAGAGGGTAAATCTCATTATATATATGTTGTGTGATTTTTTCAAGAGATTGTGGGCTGTTATCACTCATTTGGAGCATCCTCGGGATATGGTATAGGGATATTTTCATACAGTATTCTTTGATTACAATTTTCTAGAGATGTTGAGGGTTGATCGAGCCTAGGATTTCATGCATATGGAGTAGGGAACACTTTTAGTTATGGATTATTTTGTCTGTTTTACTGAGCTCCAGTGATTCTCACCTATTATGATGGGTGAAGATATAGTGAAGGATAGGAAATTCAAGGATGGTCTCAGTTATGACGTCTAATCAGAGGTAAATGTCTTCAAGTTGACTATTGAATCTGCCATAGTGAATCAAGAATTGATTACCGAGTGTAATCTGAGGGAATATGGTGGTGAAATCTAGGGTGTTTCGGCACAAAGATTTGGTACTATCTCAACTAGTAGAAAGAAGCATCATTTGTAGATTTCTCACGGTGACAGTAGCAGCCAGAAATTATCTTTAGGTAAACAACTGAGGTGCTAACAGTGTGTTTGGTCATGGAATAAGAGGCCAAAGTGTTCTTATGACCCAGTCAGGTGTCGATATTGCAGCAAGATGGGTCATCTTTATCCCTCCATCATGACGTTTCCATAAGTGGCTAGTGAGAGAGGGTTTGCACCGACTCCACATTCAGAAGCAGGGTCAGCATCTTCTCACCAATCAGGGAACTGGAATGCATCGTGTTGTTCAAGCCGAGGTGGTGGTCATGGTCATGGTATCCAGGCCCCAGGATCTCAGAGACATTATGGTGGATCAGCTCAAGGTATCTAGGCAGTTTCAAAGGGTTGCGGTACAGGTCAGACTTATGCAGTGCAACAAACTCAGAGGGAGAAGGATCTCCGACCTTCTACTATCATAGGTACTATTCTAGTCACCTCTATTTTAGCTTCTACACTTTTGATACAGGGGATTAACATAGTTTCATATTTTTTCCCATTGTGGATATCCTTGAGATTTGTGCTTTTAATTATAATGATGTTATGACTCTAGAAACTCTGTTAGGGATTAGAACAGTAGGTGTGAGTCAATGTAAGGAGTTCCCCATTGAGGTTGGTGGGAGTAACTTCTTATGGGACCCCTATGTTCTCAAGATGATAGACATTGATGTCATTATCAGACTGGACTGGTTACTTCTCTTACGAGCCTCTTTTTATTGCTATCACAGTAGGGTATATTTTACAACACTATAGGGCAGACAGTTTCTACACAAAGATGAATGTGGTGTCCAGAAAATTAGGCTAGAACCGAGCATTGTGGTTTGGGAGGGATGATATCCTAGATTGAAATTTTATATCTGTATGACCAGTGAACATGTCATATGTATTTCCCTCCAGTGGTTATGGTTTTAGGGATGTCTTCCCGGATAAATTTGTAGGTTTACCTTCAATGGGAGAGGTAGATTTATCTATCGAGCTAATATCAGGAGCTATATCGGTATCTATTCATAATTACAGGATGGATGTGATGAAGTTGAAAGAGCTCAAGAGGTAGCTAGAGGATTTTTAAGGTAAGGTTTTCATCTGACCCAGTACTTCTGCTTGGGGTTTACCAGTACTTTTTTCAAAAAAAAAGTTAGATGGTACCCTCAGTATATGCATGGATTATCGAAAATTGAACCATTTTACGGTTAAGAACCGGTATACTCTTCCATAAATAGATGATCTATTCGATCATATTTGAGGATCTTGAGTTTTCTCTAAGATTTATTTGAGATCCGGTTATTATTAGTTTGATGTTAGATCATCATACATACCTCTCACATCCTTTTGGATCAGGTATGGTCTGTATGAGTATTTAGTCATATTAATCAGAATCATGAATACGTTAGTGGTTTTCATGGAATTAATGAACCATGTGTTATGTCTTTATCTTTACTTGTTATTTTTGTTTTTTATAGATGATATCTTGGTGTATTATCATAATCGACACACCCATGACACAAATCATGAGATCATTTTGAGTACACAAAGAGAGCATCATTTATATGTTAATCTCACAAAGTGTCACTTTTAGAAGTATAGGATTCACTTCCTAGGTCACATCATCTCAAAGAAGGGAGTATTAGTGGACCCAGAGAAGGTGAAAGCAGTAGTTTCCTAGGATAATCCCAAGATCATATTTGATGTGTGGAGTTTTCTAGGGTTTGATAGTTACCATAGTACTTTCATACTAGACTTCTCACGTTTAGTAGCGCCATTCAGAAGCCTGATTAAAAAGGGTGTGAAGTATGTGTGGACAGATTCCTATGATACGGCCTTTCAGGAGATGAAATAGAGATTTAATTCAGCATTGATACTAATTTTTCTAGAGTCAGGAAGGATTTACACTGTGTAGTGTGACACATCAAGTATCAGGTTAGGAGTAGTTATTAACCAATGGGATCGATTTGTTGCTTACGGGTCTCCACATTTGAGTCCACATGAGAGGAATTACCTGATGCATGATCTTGAGTTAGCTGTGGTTGTTCATGATTTAAGTTATTGAAGATATTACTTACTAGCAGAGTATTTTGTGGTGTACACGAACCCCAAAATCCTCAAATAAATTTTCACTCAGTGTGATCTAAATTTGAGATAGTGAAGGTGGTTGTAATACCTTTAGTCTCTTTACTTTAAGCATTCCTACATGCCTGGTAAAGGAAATGAAGTGGCTAATTCACTAAGAAGGAGGACTTAGATACAGGCAGTGAGGTGGTCTAGTAGCGAGTGGAAGGTTATGGATTTGTTCTTTGAGATGCGTTTGTAGCTACATGAAAGTTAGGGGTAGACTTTTCTTTCATCCTTAGTTCTTACATACACCCTACTATAAAGAGTAAGTATTAGGTAGTTATCATATTTTTAAGGCCTTGTTCTATGAGAGAGTGTGGCAGGTGAGGAACCTCCTCCTAGTTAGACCATAGGTGAGGATGAAGTTCAACATTTACATGGTCATGTATGGGTTTCAGAAGACATGTGTAAGGAGATGATATGGGTTTTTCATGCCTTTGTATGGGCAGTTCATCCTGGTGTTAACAAGATGTATGTGAATTTACATCATCAGTATTGGTGGATAGGTATGAAAAGAGATTTATCTGGTTTTTTTATGAGGTGCTCCACCTATGATCAGGTGAAGGTAGAACACCAACGACCAGATAGACTTATACAGTGAATACCCATTCCTCAGTGGAAATGTAATGATGTCATGATGGATTTTGTGATAGGATTACCAAGGTCACCTTGAGGTAATGATATTGTATGGGTTGTTGTTGACAGGCTCACAAAGGTTTTACATTTACTTTTGATCAAGGAAACCTTCAGTGTTGATGAGCATTGGAGGTTGTACATCAATGAGGTTGTATGACTACATGGGGTCTCTCATTCTACCATTTCATATAGGGATGCCCATTTAACTTCTATTTTATGGAAAGGGCTATAGAGGTAAATGGGTATACAGGTTATTTTGAGCACAGCTTACCACCCCTATATAGATGGCCAATTAGAGTGCATGATTCATGTGTTGGAGGACATGCTTTGAGCATGCATCCTGGATTTTGGGGGTTCTTTGAAAAAATAAATACCTTTGGTTGATTTTGCATATAAAAATAGATTTGAGGATAATATTTAGATGTCACCATATAAGGCTTTGTACAGTAGACCATTCTAATAAACCCTATGTTATTTGGAGGCAGGATAAGAAACTATGTTGGTACCTCATCTTGTCTAGGAGACCAATGAGCAGGTGAAGTTGATTTGGAAGTATATGGCTATTGTGCAGTCTTGTCAGAAATCATACACTGATCGTCACAGATGACCTTTAGAGTTCAAGGGCAGGGATCAGGTTTTCCTATGTGTTACTCTGAGGTTGGTACATAAGAGGATTAGGAGATTGGGTAAGCTTTCACTAAGTTATGTTGGGCCATTTGAGATTCTAGAAATAGTCGGACTGGTTTCCAATTGGTTGTAGTTACCACAGAGGTATTGTGCTATGTAAGACATCTTCCAAGTTTATCAGTTGTGAAATTACTTTTCAGGCCTATATCATGCTTTTCAAATCTATGAGGTTGAGTTATAGGTATATGCATCCGTTTAGGAGTATATTATCTGAATTTTGGATCATATCTTGAAGTTTCTCCATGGTTGTTCTGTTTATTTAGTATGGGTTCAATGGTAGCATGGTTGAGTACAGGATGAGACCTTAGAGAGGGAGGTCAATGTACAATCGTAGTGGATAGAGTTTTTCTTAGATGCTTTTTCACCACCCTTGGAAGGAAAATTCAGGGACGAATTTCTATAAGGGGAAGTTTATAAGAACCCGGTTCTTCCTTTTAGGTATAAATATTTTCTTTTCAGGTTTTATTTAATAAAAAGGAGGAAAACATGCTGATTTCTAGCTAAAGTACTATTACTCAATGTGGCTGGGGGTTACACACCATGTAATCCTAGTACATGTCATGTATGGATGTCAGCAGGGACTTTTTATGACGTGTAAGGCATGTTGGAAAAAGAATGGAAAACTATCATACACATGGAATGTATTCTCAAGTACACATTGTGTACTTTTCTTTTCTTTTTTTAAAATGGGAAGTAGCCTCATCTTTTTCACATGGACAAAACCCTGACCCAAGTTTTCTCTAACAGCATCTTTGGATGGAGATTTGGCTCCCAATTTTTCATCTGAACTCTGATTCAAACACTGTCATATGTGTTGGAATCCCATCAGTGAGTTATCGATTGCTCTTGAGCCATTATTCATGATTTATTATCTCAACCTAGTTATAAAGGGTTGAGAACTTATGCACGTTTTGTAAATTAAAGGCTAATGTTGGACGAGGAGAGTCTTACGAGTATGAGGTAGGTGGTTTAGTGCCTTTCTCTAATTTTCAAGTTGATTATATGTTCCGGAGTGTCGCACATCCATTTTTTGGGTGTCACCTTAAATTAATTTTGCCTATTTTTATTGCCTATTGTTGTTTAGATAATTGATTATGTGTTTTGAAGCATTTTTAGGGTTTTTTACCTTGATTAAGGGCTACCCCATGGGTGTGTTTCCCTTGGATGACCATTTATAGTTTTTCGGCCTAGGCTGCCTATGAGGCATGCCTTTTTTTCCACTCATGGGGTGTTTAAAATAAAATTGGTTAAATGAATGATTTTCCCATGTTAGATAATTAATTTCTAAGCCTTGTGATAGTTTAAACTACATAATAGGATTATTATATGAATTTTTCACATGAGTTATTATTGTTAAATCCATGTAATAATTTAATTTACATGTGTTTCTTCCATGGAAAAATGTCCCCATATTATTTATTAATGCTAAATTTGTGTTCTAGTTTAATTTGCATAACAGGATTGTTATATGAGATGTGCCCACATGAGATGATTAAAGTTAAACCATGTAATAGTTTAATTTATATGTGTTTCTTATTATGAGAATTGTGACCATGTGAGTAATTGAAAGTCCAAGCCTTATGAGGTTGGTCCTTACTTGAGATTGTATTGGATGCTATTGGTTTTATCCCTTCGTATTCCAAATAAAATGTTAATTGAACTTATTATGATTAATAAGGTAAATAGAAATGGGTGAACCATGGATTCAGATTAGGATTCCATGGACAGGTTCATGTGACTATTGTACCTTATTCCTTGGGTGAATCATGGATCCATTGAGGGATTCCATGGATGGACTCAAAGAGGGTATTGTTATGTTAAGTCATGAGCGAGCCATGGATGTAGTGGTTAGGCTCATGGTGACTATTTTTAATGTTCGAACGATTCATGGAATGAGGTATACCATGGACGAGTTCTATTGGAAATTTTTATATGTCTTGGGAGATACTTGGGTCTTATTTTTAGGATCCTAGGATGCCCCATTTGACATATACTCACACCACACCTAGAGTGAGACCGAGTTCTTGAGAGGATCGTACAGATGGGATCATAAGATGTAGGTGGTTTTATACTAAGATTAATACTTGAATTACAACTTAGGAATGTCAAGGAAATACTCAGATTATAATTTGAATATTCAAATGAAATGACTTATGATGAATCAACCAAGCTAAAGAACAAGCTTGGATTTGGTCTTCACTTTACTTATTTAGATAGCCTTCTGAGGTATTTCTTGTGATTACTTCTACATAGGGGTTTATGGGTATAGGAAAAATCCTGATACTTATGTAATTCAATGTAATTGAACTCTTAAAGAACACAAAATTATTGTAAATGGAAACTAGTGCTTGTATGGATGATTACTTTTGAGTACTTCCTAGCTTACTACTTTCACTATTGTACACTGCCTGTTATATATATTCACTAGAATATTGGTACATATCTTAGGTAGTTTCCTAATGGAATTTACCCTCACACCCTGTTTGGGTCATTATTTTGGGTCCAAATAGATTATATTGTTATAGGTGTCGATAAGGACAAGTTATCTTTTACAGGTACTTGATATGCTGCTTAGGAGTAGGACAGCATGGGACCAAGCTGAGGCTTGTGATGATTCTAAGTTTATTTTGTCTTTTTTATACTATTGGTACTTATATCATGTATTCATGTAGTGTAACCTATTTTGGTTGTTTTACTAGAACATGTGACATGCAGCATAATCCTTTGTATGCTATGACATTTGGCTATTATATTGTCAGTATTCTACTATATATTTTTGTTCCATGGTATTAGTGCTTCCATTGTCATATTGTTATTATTTATACTACATTACACTCTATCAATGAAGTAATATTTTCCCCACTCTCACACATAGGCCCTCGCTACTAGTTGGAAGCCTCTGACATTTGGGGAAATGCGCTTGAGACCATGTGGACAACCGAGTACGGGGCACCTTGAGTGGCACCTGAATCCGAGATGTTACAGGTACCCACTATGGTCCACCAGGTCATATCATGTTTGGGTTACCCCTTGGTGGGAATATAATCTCTCAAATGAAACCACACTCACATTATAATATAAAAATGGATTAAATATCATAAACTAGGAAGTTCAAATAAAGGGTGGCATAACATCCATCACACTCCCAAAGTTCATCTAAATCGGTCTTCCCTTTTCCCGCCTATAAATAAGTCTATTCCATTATATACCTATAAGGATACACACATACCATTGGAGGAGTAACACTCACCCCCACACATATATCAACTAGACAAGAGTCTATAAGATAACTCAATGTTCCATATGGACTACCCCAAAGTCATTAATTCATAATCAATTGCATCCCCTACACTAAGGAGACCAAGAGTACTGATCCATGGTCCATTATGCTTTAATTTAATGAGTTCATAGCCCTCCTAGGTTCACATAGCACCTTCCCCACATTTTTTAAGCCAAAATCATGACCATCAATGGTTGATACTTTAAGGATTAGGGATAAATGGTCCTTTATAAACCTAAATATTACCATTCTATCCATATAGGTCAAATGAAAAAAATCATTTTAATTTATGGTCAATATCATATAAGTAGAGAGACCTCATATCACATATCACATGAAAACTTTCAAATACCATAGAAAGATTTTTAGGAACAACTTATCTTAAGCAAGGGATTCATTCTCTTATTAAATCCCAATCACCACCATCGACCAAACTTGGTCGGCAACCATCTATAAATATCCACACTAATCAATATACACACTAATTAACTATAAACCCCATATGATTAATTTAAACACTAAACCGATATTAATTTCACAAGGAATAACCAAATAACAACTCATTAGATAGCTTTCCATTGCCTGAACCTTATAAAATGGGGTGTAAATCACTCCTAAAACATGCCCGACATTACCTTCTTAGTGAGACACCTCACACCAGTCGCCACCTACTACACTAAATTCCACCAAGCCACACCAACTTGAGGTAGTGCTTACAGCAATCCAGGTTCACAATAAATCAGGTACTACCCTCCTATTATGAAACCTAGCCTTCTCCACCTTCACCTGATCATATAACCCAACCATGTCAGCTTCCCCCTCAGGTTCTGTCACAAAACCACACCATATCCACTTCCATCACCATAATAGCTCACAACCAACCTTCCCTAAATTCCATCACCAACCTAGAAAATCTTCAACTTTTTCCTCTCTTTACACTAAACTAAGCTAAATTCCCCCATGAAAATCAGATTATAAGGCCTTAATTCATAGTAGTTTCTTCCCCTTATCCTATAGTACATTAAAAACTAGCTCTAGCTACTTTTCTAACATGATTTTAGTATATAGTTCATCATTTATGGTACAAAAATGATAGTTCATGTGGTGATAATATGATAAGTATCTAGTGGTAAGAATTAATTGAGTTCTATAATGTGAGTTTCATTGCATATGTGTTTCATGTGAGACATCGGTGCAGGATATGATTTTCTTTATGTTTTGGAGATCGATGATTAGAGAGATTCTTCAGGATGAGGGTGGTCAAAACCGTACAATCATCATTATAGTAACACAGTTATATTTTTCATGATTTTTTATATTTATTACCATGTATATTTTTTTATCATGATGTTAGGATAATTTTTCTATTCTAGGATGTTAACTAAGGAAATATTGTAACACATACCAAACTTTTAACACTTCTATGATTAATTTCCAAATAAATTTGTTTTATAAGGATCATTATTTTTCTCAAATTATATTTTTGATGGTTTTATTTTTGAAATCAAAATTTTCCAGTTTGATTATTAATTGATTAAGCGATACTAAGTAGGTTGTCTTTTAAAATAAATGTAGTGAAAATATATGATATAATTTTGGGAGAAACAGGTCATTTCATTTCACCAAATAATTCAAAAGTAAATTATTTCTTATAATTTTTTTTATAATACTAGGGAATGGGAATTTAAATAATTTAGAAGAAAAAATAATCTTCTAACTAAATCTTATGAATTTATAATTGGTGATAATTGAGAAATATAATTATTTAATTATGTAAACAAATATTTTGATAGCCAACACAATAGTTTCCTTACAATATTATCATCACAAACACATCTGGTTGATTGAATCCCTTATTCATTGTTAAATCTCATTGTTTTTAGTATTATTAGTTTCCTCAATTTAAAGTTTGATTAAAAAAAATATATAAAAAAAATTACCTTGTAGATCGACTGCCAAAACATTGTCTTGAGATACTTATTTTGGTGAACTAGACCTCATGTTCCTTGTGGGTAGGCCTTAATTTATACTTATTTAGCATCTAGTAGGTTTTAAATTTCTAAATTTAGAACACTGCAATAGCACGTAAAAAACTTTTGACACCGTCATTAGGGAGAACAAGCCAGGCATTCATTAGATAAGTCTAGACTAAACATTTCTTTCAGAATTATTTACCTATATGGTGACCACTAATAATTAATTTTAGTCTAAAAATAAACCATAACTTGATCCAAAACTAGAACATTAAATAAAATGGAAAGTACAAATTGTTATCTCTTCCAAAAATCAAATTAATTCATGGAAAAAAGAATCAAGACCCATATTCTGATGATTCCTATTGTACAAGTACATCCCTTATTCCGGAACTACCTCAATGATCATTGAAATAGGTCTAAAATGATCTAATAATTGAGATCCAACATATTAAGTGTAAGAAAAGTCATTAAAAGGCCATGTATCTAGGTGACACTATTTGAACTAAATCTTTCGATGATCAAATTGTCACAAAAACATGCTCAATTACATGTCTTGGTAAATAAAGACCATTATATATATGAAAACTTATTTTTTGAAGTCTAAAACACATTAAAATATAAATAGGTGGATGATTATGTGATGATCTTGAGACTCCTTCTATATTCATTATAAGGAAAATCTAAATACCTGTTAGAGAGTTTGGACCCAGACACTGTCTTCACCTAGGAAGTGTTGAGAATAAAATTTATAAATCATTATTGTACAACATCATTGTAGAGACCCAAATTTTTTCCTTTTAATACTTTGAAATATTTTTAAATATATTTGCAGAGCTAAATTCCAAGATGGTGTGTGATTATTAGGTCTCGTGTGAACGAAATTAATTTTATGAAAATATGAAATATATTTTATTCTGAACGCACATATTTTCTTAAAGAAAATGAGATAAATCTTAAAAGAAAGATCAAATCATAAAAATGATACCATGATTGAGTTTGTAATGCAATGTTTACCCAAGGCATAACATAAAATAGTTCATCATATGAATTTTAGATATATCATCCATTGGTGGTCTGTTCAGTTGGTTAATTAGTTAAATTAATTTATTTAATTGATTATTTTAACCTAACTAAAATGTTTGTAAATTCACTACTATATATAATTCTCTAGGGTTATCTGCATAAACCTTAGGAGGATTCTAGATCATTATTCCTCCTTTTTTTGGTGAATCACATTTTATGAAAATGAATCTCTTGATCAAAGCATATCATAGTGTAGCAAACGCAAAAACTTCTTATTTTTGTTGCAAAGAACCTTATTCAACAATAAAGTATCTAATATCTAATTAAGACTCATAAAATTTTGGATTATGCCATATTTTATTAATTTTATTAATCAGGATCATCTATTCTATGATATGCGCCTTTTTTTAAACCTTTCATGTTCCCACATATGGAAATTTAATTGGTTATTCTTGTTTTAAACCCAAATCTCAAAATTGTGTTTTTTGGATAATAAAATTTTCCAATGATTGATAAATCTTTTTTGATTATGAATTTATCCCATAAATTCTTCATTTTCTTCACCAATTGGACCCCATGATCCCCATTCGACATTGTGGGGTGGTACCGAGCCCAATCAGACACCCGGATTTGTGGAAAATTCACATATGAGAGACCGATCAACAAAATAGGGATGATTTTGGATAGATTTTGGGTTTTGGGTGTTCATTTTGATAACTGATAACCAAAAATTCAATAAAGGAAGAATCTGAGGTCCGTGGTGTGTACGATGAACCCCCACAGGTCGATAGAACTGATTTTCAGTCATCAGATAACCAAAAACGATGGATCGGGACTAAATCCACTGATTTCAGGTGATATAGAGGCTCGATTTAAAACATAAAATTTAGATATGGAGTTTTAAACACCGATTTGTATTTCTATGAAAAACTTGACTACACGTCGTGTATCATGATAAACACATGGGTTGTAGCTTCTATGCTATGGTGGCTAGGGTTTTGGAAATTTATAAGGATATAATGGCATGTAGCCCACCTACACATCATGTAACCCTTTACCTAGATGGTATAACCATGTGGAAACCCACACAGATAGGTTTCCATGTGGGAAGTATACACTCAAAAACATGGTCATGTATCAAAATACATGGACACATCCAAGGTGCACGGGTAGGGACCCTAAGTGCTAGGAAATGTCATGTATACACCCTACACTCAATTTAGTTCTATATAGTTAGTGATTTATTTACCTACAATGATAAAATCAGGTGATGTAGTGGGACCACACATCATGTGGGTCCCCTCACATTTTGTGTACCCCTTAGTTCCCTTATAGGAAACTTCAATCTCTCATATCTCCTTCATTTGAACTAAGATTTTGGCCCGCGAGTAACCTATCCAAAGTTTGTTTCCACGTATAAGACAATGGTGGCCTATGTTGTGGATTTTGAGATATGATACATGATTTTCTAGTCTTGGTTATTATTTAATAAACATTCGATGAAAATAGTGATCATGTAGGATCACCAGAGGAATCTTGAGTAAAACCCTATAGCTGGGCTAGGCACGGGTCCTCTATGACTAGAGTGGAATCCTCCAGTCAAGATAAGAATTTTTTATCTATATAATCAGAGTGTGGAATCCTTATATGAAATTAGGGTATATATCCTCTAGCATTATAGAGTTGAACCCTCTTTTGTATTCAATGTATGGGTCCTTTAGCAGCAAAGTGAAACCCTCCTGCTAAATCAGGGTATGGGTCCTCTAGAACCAATGTTGAAACCCTCATGTTGGGTTGGGAATGGGTCCTCTATTACTTATTTGAGTGAATCCTTCCAAATGGGTAGGGTATGGATACTTTATCTATCCACTGATTGGAACCCTCCTACTATACCAGGGAATGGGTCCTCTACCTAGAGATTGTGGACCCTCAACTATACGACACGATGGAAATGTGAGGTTTGACTTGGATTTTTTTATGAGGAATACGTGTGAGATTTTGGGCATTGTTGATAGACTTTTGTGACTATTTGAAACTCTTTTATATGGTTGATCTTCGAGATGCAGATCCCCTTTGTCTCTCGTTTGGTCTTCTTTTACTAAGCATGTATATATGTTTGTTTCAATGTTTTTCGATTCAGTCACTCTCCTTCCATGGGTTTCAAAGACATATGGGGTATGCCACATGATTTTTTTGTTTATATTATCTTGTTAAAATGAGGTTACCCCATTTTTATGTGTGTAAAATACTCAACATGTAGTCCATCTACACACTGTGTTGAGCCCCTCTTGCTTGGATGAGGTTACTCTTCTCTTTCTTTGGGTTGAGCCGCATCCGGTTTACTATCTAATGTATTCATATTCCTTTGTGTCTCTTATTAATCCCTCCTTTTAGATTTCAAACCTTCCTAAAAGGTGTGTATATACTCACCATTGGATGGGATTTTCCCACATATGTATTGTCTTATACAGATGATGGACAGGTTGATGGTGACTTAAGAGGATCTTAGGTATACTTTGTTCTTTCAACCATGTACATTGGTCATATATTAGAGATTGGGATTTGGGTTCTCTCAATAGTTTACTTTCCAATTTTTTTTAGGTTGGTACATATTTGTGGTTGGGCATGTATTTTTTCCTTTTATATTTCA
Source organism: Viscum album (assembly GCA_963277665.1). Classification (NCBI taxonomy): domain Eukaryota; kingdom Viridiplantae; phylum Streptophyta; class Magnoliopsida; order Santalales; family Viscaceae; genus Viscum; species Viscum album. The sequence goes on along the minus strand of OY728131.1, from coordinate 1,253,949,782 downwards.
CTTTTCACTATTTTACTCTTGTATTCCATATATATTTTGCATGCTTGGTTTATTTTAGTATTTTCATATTTTTATTATTATTCCTATGAACTTTTGAATTGATTTGGTTGTGTGTGTCCATTCAGGTACTTAGTCAAAGGCCTCCCCTTATTTTTTTAAGCCTTCAACACTGGTCTCCAGCCCCTAGCCTATGGAGGTGGGATTGGGGTAGTTGCAGCTCAAACCCCAGTTAGGCTCAGGTTATGATAGACTGGTATCAGAGGTGGTTCAATCCTTGGGGTGGTATTTAGAGTAATCCCATTATGAGAATTTGTTTGGGATTAGGGAAATAATTTCATTGTTTTTTAGTGTGTCTCTTGGTTTAGGGAATCCAGTGATGGTACGGGCAACTGATGTATCTATTCACTAGGACCTTAACTACCTTATTGTCGACTCAACATACCAATACATTGGTTGTAGGGATCAATGGTTCATGCATCATATAGGTTTGAGTATTTGACTATCCTTATTGAGTCATCACCCCATTTATATATATATATATATATATATATTCTCATCTAACCTTGGTACATCTTGATTAAACTTTCAGGATGCCTCCATGATGGCAATCATCCAGGACACCAGTTCTGGATTGTGATGATGATATGATGAGCGATAAAGCCTAAGTTCAGGGTCTATCCTACATGATTATTCCTCTAGGTAGGTATACAATATCACCACCACCTGTCGATCAGTTGATCAACCCAGAAGAGAAATATGAGGATCCTCGCATACTAAGAACACTTCAAGAGATCCAATACCATAGGCCATTGAGGATCAATGGTGATCCAAATACCCAAGCGGGGGAGGATTGGATAGATTTGGTTGTCTATGTTTTTAGGATCATACAAAAATAGATATATCAAGTGGTTTCTTGGCAGTTATCATTTTCCACAGAGTAGTTGGGCACTGGTGTAGTCTTGTTACCTAGATACATAATGAGTTGACACTATTATAGCTTGGACTCCAGTAGTTGTTTCATGAGGAGTACCACCCCTCCTATTTGCACTCAGTTTGAATTTAGGAGCTTCTAGATCTGTAGTAGGTAGGGATGATAGTGGATGAGTACAATTTTATGTTTATAGACCTTACATTATACTCCCTTGACATGATCCAAGATTTCTACTTTCGAGCATGGAAGTTTGAGCAGGGGCTCCATTGAGAGATATGTGCCATTGTTATACCCTTGTGAATTCCCACCTATGATGGGGTTTAGAGTGGGAACTAGTGATAGAGAGATTCATGTCAGAGGGATTCCAGGAAGATGGAGTGGTTGTGGGAATCAAATATTTGAGTCATTTGCAATAGCTAGCATGTTCCTATCAGAAGGATCTCAGCATGGGAGATCCTATCATGATCATACTCAGACATGTGTTCATGTGGAACAAGGAATTCATAGAGGACTAGGGAATACTATAGAAGGTCGATTATTTTCTTGTGATAGGAAAGGTCTCATAGTGGATGATTTTCAAACTATTCGTGTTAGGGAGCATATGCAGATAGCTGAGAGACCGCCACGGCAAAGGCAGCACCATGATCAAGGATCACCCATGTGATGGAAAGGTGGGGCCAAGGAAGAGAAGATATTAGAGGAGAAATAGGGGATATGGTAGGTGTATAGAACTATGATTTCCTACCACCACTATAACTAGGTGTCCCACATCAGGCTCAAGGACCTAGTGGTCAGGTCTACGGATAGCTGTAGACTTTGGAGTATTATGACCCCGCAGCACATGAGATGATTCGAGGAATGATCTGTGTATTTTATAATCTTTTTTAATTATTATTAGAAATATATTCCAATAATTCATTCATCTATATACTCCCGGTGCGATATATGGAGCTCCCAGTAGAGGATTTAGCCCAATAGTTTCGTCTTGATGTTTCTACAAAGAACGCTTCTTATGTATCTTTTATCGTCTAGCAATGCTAGTTATATCTTGATGGAGATAGTTTCATGTGGTACCTTTTGTTAATCATAATATAACCCTATAAATTCATATTGGGTATAGATTTGTTTTCCATGGTTCGGGCCCAGATTGACTATCACTGCAGACAATTCAGATGCCTATGCACTGATGGGACAAGATTCTTATTTGTGGGTGAGAGAGATATTATAGAGGTATGAGTGATTTCTATGAGTAGGAGGTTGTATCCCATAATCCATCAGTTTCAAAGTATATACCTTGGTATAATAGGCTCTTCGGGAATCTAGATTCTTTCAATCGTGGAGGATTATATGGATGTCTTCCCCGAAGATGTTCTAGGACTAACTCTAAGGTGGGAGATTGATTTTTTTATTGACTTTTATCCATGTAAAACTCTAATATATTTTTTCAACATATCATATGGTCCCTATAGATATCTAGGATCTATGGTTGTAGTTGGAGGACCATTGATAGAAGGTTTTTATGATACCCAGTCTGTCCCACTGGGTAGCTCCAGTATTGTTCATAAAGAAGGTAGACTGGATCTTGCAACTTTTCATGGATTATCATCACCTAAATAAGGCCATGATAAAGAAAAATTACCCCTTACCAAGGATTAATGACCTCTTTGACAAGATACGAGGTGTGAGATAGTTTTCAAAGATCGATCTTCAGTTTGGCTACCACCAGTTAAGGGTTTTCAATGCTGATGTTCTAAAGCTTGTATCATGAAGTTTATACAGAAACTATGAGTTCGTGGTGATGAAGTTTAGTGTGAAAAATTCCCCTATTGTGTTTATGACTTTGAAGAAATAGATCTTTCATCCATACTTGGACCAATTTGTGGTTTTCTTCATCAAAGACATACTCATCTACTCTGTGATGGAGGAGGAACATGCATATCACTTGAGGATGGTCCTAGATTTTCTTTGAGAGCACCATCTTTATGAAAATATCTTGAAGTGATAGTTCTGTAATTTTTAGGTTTACTTATTGGGTAATGTCATTTATAAGAATGTTTCAGTCATGGACCCAGTGAATATCGATGTAGTGCTTTCTTTTGATCCACCAAAGAGTGTGTTAGAGGTGTGGAGTTTTCTTGTCTTGGTGGGGTATTATAGAAGGTTTGTGGAAGACTTCTCGAGGATTTCATCCCAATTAACCACCATGATGTTAAAAGGGAATCCTTTTACCTAGAATGAATAATTCTATTGAGCCTTCGAGGAGATGCGACTAAGGCTGACAAGTGATATTGTGTTTAGACTCTAGAGGAGGGTGTGAAGTACTTAGTGTATTATGTTACCTTAGGAGCTGGGCTTGGTTGCCTGTTGATGCAGTGGTAGACTGTTATCATATACTGGTCAAGGTAGTTGATATCCCACTAGTAGAACTATACTTCTCACAACCTAGAGCCGACAGTAGTATTATTAACCTTGAGGATGTGGAGGCATAATCTTTTGGGAGAGCACTTTTTGGTTTACCAAGACCATCAGAGAATCAAGTATGTCTTCACACAGAGAGACTTGAACTGAAGATAGAGATACTGGTTAGAGTTCCTATAGGACTATGAATTTGAAATATTATATACTATAGGGAAGGGAAATGTGGTAGAATTTTCCCTTTGTAGAAAGTACCAAACTCTCTTGGTGCCAGAGGCTTCTGAACAGTTACCTTCCTTGCAGCTGACCCTAGTATAGTAGGAGGGTGCATATTTTCTATAGTTGGTGGTGTTTACTCCTCTGGTTCTCGAATGTTTGAGATATTCCAAGATGGGATACATCATCTATGAGTCCTTGAGTGGCTAGATATCCATTGGGTATTTAATAGATGTATATTCTGAAGAAGGGAATCACATCATCTTTTTTCATGTGCGTATGATGGTTCTAGTCACGATATGAGAGGATGTGATGTGGAGTTCAACACTTCTCCTTTGAATATACATACCAGTGTGGGGAAGTTGTATAGGGACCTTCAGTTTTAGTTTTAGGGGTTTTACATGAGATAGAGTGTTTTCAAATTCATCTATCAGTGCCTCACCGGTCAGCAGGTGTAGACTGAGCACCAGGTTCCGGTAGGTTTTTTGTAGCCCCTTGAGATCCCAGAGTGTAAGTGTGATAGAATATCTATGTAAATTGTAAGAGGAATTACTCACATAGAAAAGGGCCTTGATTCCATCTAGGTGATAGCTGACCAACTCACAAAGTCATCACACTTTCTTTCTATTAGGGACTTGAGTTTGCTGGATATTTTGGGGTAGATATACGAATGAGAGATTTTTTGCCTTCATGGGTTCCCTCGATGATTGTTTTTTACCATGATGAATGGAACACATCATTGTTTTGGAAAATCCTACATGAGGAATTTGAGACCAAAATGAGGATGAGTATAGCCTTTCACCCCCAAACTAATGGGAATATCGAGCACACTATCCAAGTGTTGGAAGATATTCTAAGGGCTTGTGTATGATTATTTGGATAGAGCTTGAAGGATCACATGTCCTTGGAAGACTTTGTGTATAGAAACATCTACCAATATAATATCAAAATTTCACCTTTTTAGTCCCTATATGGGAGACCTTGTAGGTAACCCTTGTGCTAGATAGAGATTGGAGAGACATATCTTGTGGGACCATAATTTGTGAAGGGGATAATAGAGAAGGTATAGGTCATCTGTGAGTAGATGAGGATGGTCCAGAGCAGACAAAAATCTTATGCAGATCAACTTTGTAGGCCCTCATAGTTCAATCTAGGAGACCACATTTTTCTAAGAGTCTCCTAGTGACAAGGATTATGGAGGTTTTTCCAGGGAGGCAAGTTATCCCCGATGTTCATCAGGCCATTTGAGATCGTGTGGACGGTTGGTGAGTTTGCTTACCGTCTCTCCCTACCCCCATAATCAGACCAAGTGCACAACTTCTTCTACATGTTTCAACTAAGAAGATGTGTGCATGACCCCACACATGTCATCGACTAGGGATATCTAGACATCGAGGATGGATCCACTTTTTCAGAGCACCCAATAGTGATCGAGGTTCGATAGGAGAGGACTCTTTGTGGATATACCATCCCCTTGTTTCATGTGTTGTAGTAGTATAAGAATATGCAGGAGATTTCATGGGAGTGGGAGATCCAGATGCGGTCTTAGTATCTCGTGTTGTTTGTTTAGTTTTTATTTTTAAGGATGGAAATATTTTAAAGAGGGAATGATGTAGAAATTCATATTTTTTTCTTTTAAGCCTTTAAAATATTTGTATATATATTTTCAGAGCTAAATGTTAAGACAAAATGTGATTTCGAAGCCGAGTTTGCCCGAAATTAATTTTATAAAAATATTTAATATATATTATATTGTGTGAGTGAAGTTTTCTAAAAAAATGGGATAACTCTTAAAAGGAATATTAGATCAGAAATATAAGACCACAGTTAAGTCTAGAATTCAATTTTTACCCTAGGTGTAACCTAAAGTAAGCTGATGTGAGGCATTCATATATCTCTACCATTTGTGATTCATTTAGTTGGTTAATTAATTAAAATAATTTACTTAATTGGTTATTTTAACATGACTAAAATTTTTGTAAATTCACCACTATATAGAATCCTCTAAGGTTAGCTGCATAAACCCTGTGAGTATTCCAGAGCATTCTTCCTCCTTTCGTTGGCGAATCACATGTAATGACGATTGATCTCTGGATCAGAGTAGATAGGAGCATAGTAAATGCAATGAATTTTTCCATTAGTTGGAGATCAGGTCCTCTGACAAAGAACAATCCAATATCTAGGTAAGATACATAAAATTATGGATTACATACTTTATATTAAATTATTTGAGTAGGATCATCCCTTATATTATTTGTGCCTTTTTTTAAACCTTACATGAGTCTATGTATTCAAATTCAATTGGTTATTCTTATTTTCTAATCTGAATCTTTCAATTGTGTTCATTGTATAATAATGTTTGACTAATGATTGATAAACCTTTGTTTATTTTTCCTTTCTCCCATAAGTATTTTGTGTTCTAAATTGATTATATCTTGTTTTCCCAGTTTGACATTGTCGATTAGTACTAAGCCTGATTGGACCCCCATATTCAGGAAAGATTCATATAAAAGAGACATATCGATAAACTAGGGATGATTTTAGATAGATTTTGGGTTGTGGGTGATCATTTTGATGACCAGAAACCAAATCATTAAGAGTAAAAGAACTCGAGACATGTGGTGCATATGGGGAACCCCCAAAGTTTGAAAGAACTGATTTATAGACACTAGATGGATAGAAATGATGAATAATAACTATATCCATTGATTTCGGGTGATAGTGAGGCTTGATTGAAATTGGTGAAGTCAGATATGGAGTGTGGAATGTGTATTTGAATTTTTGTGAAAAACTTGACTACATGTCATGTACCATAATAAACACATATCATGTGGCCCCTATGCTGTGGTGGTTGGGGTTTTAGAAATTTATAAGGATGGAATAGTGTGTATCCATCCTATATGTCATGTACCCCTTTCCCTGGGTGGTCGATCCATGTAGCAGAGCACATGGGCTGGACCATGTAATGACCCGAATTGTAATGAATAAAATTTCCCTTTTGATTTAATTAAATGTCTTATTATGTAATATGGTTATAGAAAAAACAAGAACTTATTTGGTTTTATTATATCATATTAGATTTAAATAACCTTTTTGAATCTTTACCATTGATAAAATATCCCTTGAACAGTGATAGTATGATTAGTTTAAATATAAGGTTTTAACCAATCCAATTGACATAAAAAAGGAAGTGATGGCCTCAACTAGTAAAATTGTACCCTATAAAGCCCATTTATCAGAGATTCCAAGGAAGATTGAATCTATGGTATTTTCCCTTAAACAATCCAAATATAACATCCAACAACTTAAGCATGATCTAATTTTTTTATGGGAGAAGTTCAATCTCATCAAGATCACAGCCCAAACAATGTACGTCGAACCACCCCATAAAATTGTCACGATCATGCAACTTACTCTTAGGGTGTTTGTTTGTATATTATAGGGATATTTTTAAATACCCTATCATTATGACTATGTACATTATTTTTTATATAATAATGAATATATTTTCATCCTATTATTGATACTTTATAATGGATTTTTATTTTTATACAATAAAACACAAATTGAATTTTTAACTAGTATTCAATTTCAATTAAGAAATTTATTTTGAGGAACTAATGTATTTTTTAAATAAATAATATTGTAATAAAATATTATTCTTAAATATCTTTTAGTAAATATAAATTATCATATAATTTTTATGAAGTAAAATGTAATTTTTATAAGGGTTTGAAAGCTATTTTTGTCATAAAAAACTAGCATTTCTCAATAAATTTCGATTCATATTATAAAAGAAAAAATACAAATATTTAAAAAAATATTTAGATAAAATGAATTTTTTTAATCAAAATATTAAAATTTTTCAATGGTAACTTTTTCATAATTTTTTGAGATAATCGAATTTTTTGGGAAAAATTAAATACCATATAAATATATATTGTGTATTATGACATCATAATAACCCAAAAGTGATGTAATAAATACTATAAATGGGTTACACGACCAAATATATGTTTTCCCATTAAAATAATTTGATTTTATGATTATTTTTTTAATTTTATAAAGCCTTTATGTATCCTCCAAACCCATTAATATATTTTATGGTTTTTAAATAATTTATTTAAGAGTTTGACTCACTTATACATAAATAATGGTATTATGTCATTAAGTTAGGAAATTGTCCTAATAAAATAATTAAAATAAATCCCATTTTTCAGAAACCATGGGAAAAAAGGAAATTTTGTGGTTTTGGTTATTTTATTTTATAGAGTCCAAAACATAAGTTTGAGAAATATTAAAGGAATACCCACTCATTTCCTATACCAAATTTCTATTCACTAAAAATAATTTTATCAGGTAATTAATCTTATATACCCTCTCTAAAGTCATCCAAAGATACCCCCAAGCTCTCTAGAATCCCCTCCCAAGCATTTGGAGTCACACACTCAAGTAAGGGATCCTCATCTTCTTTTCTTTATTCATGTTTCTTTATTATCGTATACCTTATATTTCCAATTTATATTGTTTTGATATGTCTATCCATATCTTTATTACTATCCATTTTATTTTAAAATGATGAAACACACATTTACCTCTCATTATGCATTTTATTAATTTTTATGTGACTCTTCTATACTGCCGAAATTTCACTGTGGTTTCCCATTCAAAAAAAATTGTGTAGTGAATGCCATACCCATTTCCTATCAAGGGTGTTCACCTTTATATACTTATAATTATTTTACTTAGGACTTAAATTTATATATTCCATGATCCTAAATCATGTATTAAAATATTATGATGAATGAATTCATGTTTCATGATTAATGTGGCACACTTAAGAATGATAATGAAATGAATGTGATGGGTGTGCCCATAATTGTATAGCACTTCAATGGATTGGGAAATGTTTAGTCTCATGAGACATCATATTGGGATAGGGATTGATCCTAATTCCTTTTTGGGAATTTTTCCATCATGATGTCTTGGAATTTATCCTTGAATTATGTTCATGATGTAGTGTTTTAAGTTGTTGCCACATTACCCATGTTGCCTTTATGATTATCATGATATATAATGTCTCTTTGTTCATGTTTATGATTTCTACTCATTTTATGCCCCATTGAGATTCCTATTGTCTAACATTTATTATTCTGTTATTCCATTTTTATACCCTTACTTGTCTTTATATCTCACCCCTTTTTTATGTATGTCCTCAGGTTTTCCCATGGAGTTTTAAAAGCCATGGAATTTTAGAAGCATGTTAAGGAAGTTTTCAATAATGTTATTGTATCCCATGTTAAAGATGTTATTCTATATACTAAATTCTCAAATACACTAAAATTATATATTTTTGGGTTGTATTATGTTTATTTTTATGTAATAAATCATGAATCAATGTTTAATAAAGAATATGGTTTTTATAGTTGGTATCAGAGGAAAAGCTTGGTTTTTTGGGGGATTAGTATTAGAAAACTCTATGGAAAGCCTTAAGAATAAGACTAATTATAAGAAAATAGCCATAAATTTTTATAAGTATAGAATAAGTGGTTTGTAAAGAAAATGAATACCTATCTATATACTACAAGTTTTCATGGTTCTAGTATAGATATACCTATGGCAATAACTCCAATTTGGAGTGTCTGTCATGAATCAACATAACCTGGTACATGACAATGGGCTTTACTCTGCACCTAGTTTAACACTATCGATGGATATTCTTTGATAAATTCATAATATCGTTATGAACTATTATTAAGGTAATAAAAAATACCCATAAGAATATATTTTAGGAAATATATCATGGATAACATATATTGAAGCCTTGAAATTCCTAATTTATAAAATAAATGTAATTTATAAGTTATCTCTTTAATGTCATTAGATTCCCCATTTATGTGTTTAACATTATAAAAAATCCCATCCCTAATTTTCCTTTAATTTTATCCCATGCTTAGAACAAGAAGGAATTGGGTAAACAACCAATGTGAAGGGCAGTGTGATAACTACCGAAATGAGATGCCCAACCCAATGGGAGAAGGAATCATGAACTTTGTGATGATACTCTCTCAGTTGACTTTGGTTATAAATGGAAACCTGGATAATTTGGAGTTTCCAAATCCCCTTAATAAAGAACAAGTTTTAATTGAGGCCTTTATGTGAAAAATTCCTCCAACTTTCAATTGATCATTTGATCCCTTAATCATAGAATAATGGATCAACTCTATTGAGAATATCTTCTCCATCCATCAATGTTCCAAATAAGAGAGGGTTATACTATCTATTTATCATATGGAGGGATAATTTAATTAATGGTGGACATTGATCAAGAATATGAAGACTGAGGAAGATATGGAAGTGATGGGGTGGGTGGAATTTTAGAAATATTTTCAATAAATATTTGCCCCGCACTCTCTGACTTAAAAAGGAAAGGTATTTATGTTCCATCATGAAAAAAAGATTATGAATCCATTATATAGTATGAGTAAAACTTCAAAAAAAATCATGATATTCCAATGGATTTTTCATTACCCCTAAATTCAAGGTTGACCACTTCTTTGGTGGGATAAAACCAAATCTATGAAAAGCCCTGGTAATTCATTACTTTGATAACTATGACGAAATTGTCTGATGTGACCTCAAAGTCAAAATTAAAACCGGTGAATCTCAAGGGTATCATGGGGATAAGAAGAAAAAAGTGGATTTTAATTAGGTCCATCAGATGGATAAATCTAACAGTGCTAAGAAATTTCAACATCTTGCTTATAAAAGGTACAGAAAGAAGCACCTTCGAAATTGTCTAAGGGGACGAGGAAATTCTTTAGGTGTGGGAAAGAATGGAACCTTGATATTAATTACTAACAGGATAAATCCGCTAATGCGATGGATAAAGGAGTTATCCACTCAACCCTCAGAACATTTTTAATTACTCTAACTATAAGAAACCAGGGCAATTTTCAAACCAATGTACTAAGCTAAGGGTTTCCCAATATAACCAACAACCTCCAAGGCAGAAAGTGAGAGCTTTTTCTATCACAAATGATGAGGTGGATCCCAACAATGAAGTGGTGATAGGTATATTAGTTTTTCATTCAATAATAGTGCACCTACTTTTTTATTCATGTTTTATGCATTCCTTCATATTATTAAATTTTATTAGAACTATTACAACACCACCACAAATCATGAAGGAAGAGTTTTCAGTGAAAACAAAAAATGGGGAATTTATTACATCACAAGTATATAACTCCTCCTATGTCAAAATTTGTGGGCTAAACATTCCAGAGAACCTATTTATACTTCCTTTGGTGTAATTTGATGTAATTATTGTTATGTATTGGCCTTCCATATAAAGATCCAAAATTAATTTCCATGAGAAGGAAAGCACTCTTTGTATTGTGAATTGAACCCTAATTATATACAAGTGCCATAAGGTGGATGAATCTTCTTTATAACCAACATCACAAGCATGGATATTATTACCCTATGAGTAATAATATCTAGATCAAATTATTGTTTCAGAGTAAATAATCATCCTTGAATACATGCCTATTGTGAGGGAATACGCTGATGTATTTCTTGAGGAATTGTCTGATCTTCCTCCTAGATGAGAGGTAGAATTTTTAATCGAGCTTATACCTAGGTCATTACCATTATCCAAGACTCAGTATAGAATTCCTACCGTAGAACTTGAGGAGGTAAAGAAACAACTATAAGATAATATGGATAAAGGGTTCATACACCCAAGTGCTTCACCATTGGGTGCACTAGTCCTATTCATCAAGAATAAGGATGGCTTAATGTGACTTTTCATCGATTATCATGAACTCAAAAAGATCACGATAAAGAAAAAAAGTATCCTCTACCACAGATTAATGACTTGTTAAATCTGCTATGTAGATAATGATACTTATCTAAGGTGGATCTATGGTGGGTATATAACCAAGTTTTGGTGAAGAAGTATGATATCCCCAACACTGCTTTTCATACGAGGTACAAGCACTGTGAGATCATAGTGATTCCTTTCAGACTCACTAATTCACTAGAAATTGTTGTGGAGGTGATGAATAGAGTCTTTAGGGATTACCTAGACAAATTTATGGTAGTATTTATAGATGATATTTTAATATAATATAAAACCAAGGAGGAGCATGATGAGCATCAAAGCTCTGTGCTAAAGACCTTATGAAAGGAGAATCTTTATTACAAGTACAGTAAATGTGAGTTCTGGTTGAAGGAATTCTAATTCTTGGGGCATATCATCATAATAAAATGGATATATATATATACCCTTAAAAGATAGAATAAATTAAAGGATGGATGAGGCTAAAATTTATGACAAATATTCATATTTTACTTGGATCATCTTTGTGTTATCGTCAATTTGTAATAAATTTATCATGATTGTCAAACCCTCTAACCAAGATGACTCATAAGGGAGTCAATTTTTCTTTGAATGGTGAATGTGAAGAGAGATTCAAGGAGGTGAAAATAAGGATTATCGTTGCACTTGTACTTACAATACCCACAAGTGGATAACTTTTGATAGTATTCAGTGATGCTTTGAAGAATGGATTGGGTTATATATTAAGGAAAATGAAAATGTGGAAGCATATGATTCAAGGTAGTTGAAAGTTCACAAAAAGAACTACCCAACGCATGATTTTGAGTTATCTTCAGTGATCTTCACTTTAAAAATATGGTGGCATTATTTCTTTGGGTAGAACTATTAAATATATATGTATCACAAAATCCTCAAATATATATTCAAATAGATATAGCTAAATATGAACCAATGAATATGGTTAGATCTGATTAAAGACTATGATTGCTCAATTCACTAGTATCTAGGGAAAATGAATGGAGTGGAGGATTATTTAAGTAGAAATGATATATAAATTCTATCATTAATGAGAATTGATAGGGATCCAATCTTATTATATTTGAAAAGAATGGACATGGGAATCCTAAAGGAAGGAACATCATCAACCCTTTTACAAATGATTTCTCAACCTTCCCTTACAGAAAAGATAAAGGATCCTCAGCAAAATGATATGGGAATTCAGAAGAAAGTGGAAGATATAAGAAAAAGGTAAATCCTCAGAGTTCAATGCTAAAGAAGAAGGTGTTGTAAGATTTGGGTCAAGACTATGTGCACCATAAAATATTGAGTTAAATAATGAGTTGTTGGATGATTCACATAGTTAAACCTTCTCCATCCACCTAGTAAACAAAAATATGTATCAAAATCTCCAAGAAAAATATTTGTGGGACAATATGAAGAAGTAGATCCTGGAATATACATCAAGATGTCTTATATTTCATCAAGTGAAAGAGGGAAGGAAAAAATCCATGGGAATGATAAAACCATTACATATACCTCATGGAAATAGGAAAATATCACCATGTAATTTATCACTGGTCTTACCATGAAATCAATAGAGAATAATTCTATATGGGTTTTGGTGGATCTTCTTACAAAAACTATGCACTTAATTGTGATTTTATAGGATTTATCACTAGATCAACTTACGTAGATATACATTAGAGAAGTGGTGAGTCTACAAGGAGTACCACTATCGATTGTATCTAATCAAGATACGAGATTCACCTCAAAGTTATAGAAAAGTCTTCAACATGTTCTAAACGCCGAGTTGACCTTCAGCATGGATTATCACCCTCAAACTGATGGCCAATTTGACTGGACTATCACGACACTCGAGTATATTTTGATATCATTCTCGATTGACTTCAAAGGAGGATGGGACGAATATCTTCTTCTGGTCAAGTTCTCATACAATAACAATTTTCAATCAAGAATCCAAATGGATACCTATGAATATCTTTATGGGAATAGGTTCATAACACCTACATGTTGGGATGAAATTGGGGAATGAAAACTTCTAGGCCCTGAAATGGTCCAGGAAATGGTGGAAAAGGTTAAGACCATTCAGCAGAACATCAAGACTACTCAAAGCTGATAGAAGAGCTATGTTGATAATAAGAAACGAGACCTAGATTTTGATTTTAGAGACATGGAATTCCTCTGCATAACTCCATGGATGTAATTCATGAGATTTGGGAAGAAGGGAAATCTTAGTCCAAGATACATCGGTCCCTTTGAGATCCTTGATCACATCAGAGTGGTGGCCTACTGACTTTCTCTCTCAGCTAACCTATCTCAAGTACATGAATTATTCTATGTATCCCTCTTGAGAAAGTAAATATCAAACCCATCATATTTTCTCAATACATAGTTGGTTCCATTGGATAATGACTTTTCCAATGAGGAGCAGCTAGTGAAGATCATAGATTATAGAGACAAAGTTATAAAAAATAAGAAAATACACCTTGTCAAAGTATTGTGGAGAAACCACATGTTTGAAGAAGAAACATGTGAACTAGAGGACATGATGAAAAAAAGTTACCCTTATCTATTTTAGTGTGGGAAATTAAAATTTTGAGGGTCAAATTTCTTAAGGGGGAATATTTTAACAACCTGAACTGTTATAAATAAAATTTCCCTTGTGATTTAATTAAATGTCTTATTAGGTAATATGGTTATAGAAAACACATGAACTTATTTGGTTTTATTATATCCTATCATATTTAAAAGACCTTTATTCATCATTCTCATTAATAAAATACTTTTTGAATAGTAATCATATGATTAGTATAAATATAGGGTTTTAAAGAATCTAATTGACATAGACAAATGAAATGATGGCCTCAACCAGTATGATTGTACCCTGTGAAGCCCATTTATCAGAGATTATAAGGGATATATAATCTCTAGTATTTTACTTTGAATAATCCCAAGATGAGATATAATAGCTTAATCATGAGAACAATCATTTACGAAATAAGTACAAGCTCATCAAGATCATCGCCCAAACCATGTACGCCAAACCATCCCATGAAAGTCTCACCAACATGCACCTTACTCTTAGTGATTAGTTGGTATATTAAAAGGATATGTATCAAAAACCTATAAATATGAGTTTGTACATTATTTTTTATAGAATAATGAATATATTTTCATCCTATTATTGTTACTTTATAAAGTATTTTTATCTTGATACAATAAAATACAGATTATATTTTTAATTAGTATTCAATTTAAATAAAGAAAATTATTTTTATGAAATAATTTATTTTTTAAATAAATAATATTTAAATAAAATATTATTATTAAATATTTTTTAGTAAATATAAATGATCATATAATTTTTATGAAGTCAAATGTAATTTTTATATGGGTTTGAAAAAACAATTTGTCAAAAAAAACCCAACATTTCTCAATAAAAATCGATTCTTATTTTAAAAGTGAAAATACACATATTTATAAAATTATTCATATAAAATTAATATTATTTTTTTAATTAGAACATCAAAATTATCCAACCGTGAATTTTTGATAACTTTCTGAGATAGATGATTGTCAGGAAAAAATTAAATACTTTATAAATATACAGTGTGTATTATGACATCATAATAACCCAAAAGTGATGTAATAAAAACTATAAATGGGATTAATGATAAAAATATATTTTTTACCTCTAAAATAAAGTGATTTTATGTTTATTTGGTTAATTTTATAAATCATTTATGAATCCTCCAAAACCATTAATATATTTTAAGGTTTTAAAATCATTTCTTTAAGAGTATGACTCACTTATATATAATCAAGGGTATTATTTTGTTAATTTTGTACCCTGGACTTATAAAATATTAAAAACCACTACCACTTTATAGAAAACATTCACAAAAACCATAGAAAGTTTGGTGGTTTTTTTATTTTATTTTATATAGTTCAAAACCTAAGTTTGAGAAATATTAAAGAAATCCCAACTCATTTACAATATAAACCAACACAAGATCCAATTTAACTTCACTAAAAATCCTTATATCATGTCCTCACTCTTCCCTCCTCTATATAGAGTCCTCAAAATGTTCCTATAATCTCTCAATAATCCCCTCCCAAACATTTGGAGTCACACACTCAAGTAAGGGATTATCACCTTCTCTTCTTTATTCAAGTTTCTTTATTATCTTATGCCTTCTATTTCAAATTCCTATTATTGGGATATGTATTTAAATGTCCCTATTACTTTCCATTTTATGTCCAAATTATTATATACCTCTTTATCTCTCATCGGCCCTTTTTATTAATTTTTATGTTTTGTTATTATGCTGCCAAAATTTCACTGAAATTTTCCATAACAAAACAATTGTGTAGTGAATACCATACCCATTTTCTATCAAGGTTGTAACCTTTATAAAATTATATTTTTTGAAATGGGACTTACATGTATGTATTCCAACTCCTTTATCTTGTAATAAAATATAATTATTAATTAATCCATGTTTTATGATCTATGTGGCACACTTAAGTATGGGAATGAAATGAATGTGATGAGTGCACGTGGAATTATATAGCGCTCCATTGAATTTGGTAATATTTAGTCTCATGAGATGTAAAGTTGGGACGGGGAGTGAACCAAATTCCTTTACGGTAATTTTTCAATCATGGTGTCTTGGTAGTTAGTCGTGACCTATATTTATGATGAAGTTTTTTAACTTTTTGCCACATTTCTCATGTCGCCTTTATGATTATCATGCTAAATAATGTCTCACTGTTCATATTTATGATTCCCACTCCTTTTATTCCACATAAATATTCATGTTTTATAACATGTATTATTCCCTCATTCCATGTTTATTCCCTTACTAGGCTTTATAGATCACCCATTTCTTATGTATGTCCCCAGGTTATCCCATGTAGTTTTAAAATCCATGGAATATCAATAGCATTCTAAAGAAGTTTTCAATAATATTTTTGCATCCCATGTCCAAGATGTTATGATATTTACCTAATTACCAAATACAATAGAATTATATATCTTTTAGGTTGTATTATTTGTAATTTTATGTAATAAATCATGAATTAATGTGTAATAAAGAACAAGGTTGTTATAGACCCCATGTCGGAAGTACACAGCCAGGAACACTGTCGTATACTGAAGTACAAAGACACAGCCAAGGTTCACGGGAAAGGACCCTGAGTACTAGGAAACACCATGTAGACACCCCACACATTGTATAGTTCTACATAGTTTGTGATCCATGTACCTCTAGGAAAATGACTAGGAGGTGGAGCAGGACCACGCACTGTTTAGGTCCCCTCACTTGTTGTGTACCCATTGATTCCCTTTGATGAATCTTTAATCTTTCATATCTATTTTGTTTGAACTATAATTTTGTCCCATGATTATCCTATCCTAAGTAATTTTCCATGTAAAAAGTGATTATGGCATCCATTTTGGATTTTGAGATATGATTCAAGATTTTTTGGTATTGTATCTTATTTAAGAGACACTCAACAAAGGCAATAATCACGTAAGATCACCAGAGGCATCCCGAGTGGAACCCTCTAGCTGGGTTGGGCATAGGTCCTAGATGACTAGAGTGGAACCCTCCAGTCAAGCTAGAAATTGGTCCTCTATAGACTCAAATAATTGAACCCTCCTGTAGATTCAAGGCATGGGTCTTCTAGCATCATAGTGGAACCCTCCTGGAGAGTCAGGGAATAAGTCCTCTAGCAGTAGAGTGGAACCCTCCATCTGGGATGAGAATGGGTATTCTATTGACTACTAGAGTTGAACCCTTCTATAGAGTTAAGTCATGGGACCTCTAGAACCATATTGGAACCCTCTGGTTGGACTGGGCTTGGGTCCTCTATTACCTATTAGAGTAGAACCCTTCTACGGGGTAAGGTATGGCTCCTCTATCTACCCACTGAGTGGAACCCTCCTATTGTACCATGTCATGGGTTCTATACCTATATATTTTGGATCCTCATCTGTGAAACACAGTGGATATTTGAGTTTTTACTTGGATGCTTTCTGCTAAGCAGACATGTGAGATGTTGGGCATCAATGATGTACTTCTGGAACTATTGGGAACTCTTTTCCTAGGCTAAGTTGTGAGATAGAGATCCTCTTTATCTATCATTTGGGATTATTTTATTGATCATAAATATATATATATATATATATATCCATGTTTTTGGATTCGGTTACTCTCCTACCATGGGTTGCGAAGACACGCGAGGTATGGCATGAGCTTTCCATGTTTAGCTTCTCATGGTCGGCTGAGGTTACTATCCTACTATGGGTGACAAAGACTTAATGTGTAGTCTATCTACAAACCATCTTGATCCCCTTGTGTTTGGGTGAGTTTAATCTTCTCTTTATTTGGGTTGAGTTTCGTACTATTTACTATACATTGTCTTCATATTCCTCTTGTGACTCTTACTTCTCCCCCCTTTCAGCTTTCGAGGCATCCTGTAGGGTATATAAATAATCACATATGCATGGGATTTTTCTGTATGTTTAATGTCTTATGCAGATGAAATACATGTCACTGGTTACTTCAGAGGATCTTAGGGATACTTGGTGCTTTGAACAGCATACGGTGGTCATAGCTTAGAGATCAGAAGCTAGCCTATCTCAGCAGTTTACTTTATAGTTTTTTTAGTTTGGTACATACTTCTAGTTTAGTGTGTATTTTTTCCTTTACCTTTCATTTGGAATTTTCTTACTCTTGTTAACCCAAGAGTTTTTTCATTATTTGTTTATATTCTAGCTATTTCAACATTTTATTATTATTCCTCTATACTTATTCATTGAAATAGGTGTTTTTTTGCATGAAGGTACTTAGGAAAAGTCCTCCCCTTGTTATTTATTCCTTCATCACTGGTCTCTAACCCCAAACCTATTGAGGTGGGCTTGGGGTAGTTTCATCTTGAGCAACAGTTAGGTTCAAGTTGTGAAAATAATAATCTTTGAAGAATAATAGTCTTAAAATCCTTCTTCCAAAATGAATACTAATAACCAGGGGAATATTAGGAAATATTGGAGGCTTTTTTAATGTGTTTTCTCATCATAGAGTAATTCTAGTGAACTACTTTCAATATTTCTACTATTGAATTCAACCAGAAAGTAAGTTGATAATAAACACAGTTACTGGAAATGTGTTCATGGAGATGGATCCTAAAGATCAGTACATATTAATTCAAATGGTGGAACAAAAATTCTAGTTTCTATAGGATTTCTCAATAAGGAATATAGGAGTTAATGAAATTGATTGTTAGACATTAATAGATTCACAATTTGAAGCTATCAACAAGTATATAGAAAATTGGTCATTGGTTCATCCTCAATCGGTTCATAGAGTTCAAGTTGAACATTTCCAACATTATATAAGTCCTTATGATTATTCCATGTGTCCACATAACACATCTATTAAAAACATGTTCATAGATAACTTTTTTAGTTACAAAAGAAGAAATTATGAAAATAATGATAACACGGACAAGGAAAAAAATAAGAAAAATCTCAATTGGATGAAACTAGTGGATAATAAATCACTTGAAAAGATCATTGATCTAACTAGATTCCCTACTCAACACACCTTTAAAATTGAAAAAAAATAGTATGGATAAGGATCCAAATAGTAATATTAATCACCCTAATATCAAAATCAACAATACAAATAGTAAAATTAAACCAAAAAACTATTCTCATCCTATATCACAAATCCAACTTGATTTTGAAAAAATCCTTCAAAATTCATATTGACTGCTCAATAAAAGTTTTCTACTCAAGATACATCAACCCAAAACTTATAATATACCATGTGTAAGATGTAAAATCAATTATGTTATAAGGATTCAGAAATTATAGACCAAAAACAATGAACTCTACCTGGTAACCCAAAGGAAAACCAGAGTTAAGAGGAAAACACTATCACATTACACAGTGGTACACAATTCCTAGAGTGAAAAAATCATGTTTATAAACCAGTAAAATAGATACATCCACCTACTATTGAGGATATTTATTCAATATAAAAATATATTCATTATAGAAAAAAAATATAAGGAAGATAAAAACAAATATTCAAGCTAGAAAAAGAAGTAAGATCAAAATAAACATAAGGACTTAGAAAAAGAAAGTAAAATAAGGAAAATAAATCATTAAATGAAAGGTTTAAATCTAACACACCACCTCCTCCATTCCCATAAATATTTTACAAATAAATTTGGGTTCATAATTTTCCAAAAATCATAGATATGTTCAAGAAGCTTCACATAAATATTTCTTTTGTAGAATCCATCATAAAAATACTCCACTATTCTAAATTTCTCAAAGTGTTTCTTTACAATAGGATAAATCCTGATGATCAAGTAATTTTCTTAATATATGAATAATGTTTGGAAGTCATGTCCATATCTATACCTCCTAAATTGAGAGTCCCAATAAGTTTTATTATACCCTATAATATTTAAAGATGTCAGTTTGGGAGAGCTCTATGTGACCTCAGAGTTAACATTAACCTCATTCCACATGGGGTTATTTAAGTACTTGGATACATAGAATTATAGGCTACTTGGGTCTTCATGAAAATAGAGGATTGATCAATTAATCATCCTTAAGGAATTTTAGAGGATGTAGGGTTTAAAAAATTTTACTTCCCTATTGAAATAATCATCATTAATACTGAAGAAGATAAATATTTACAAGTAATTATTGGGAGATCCTTATTAGATACATGAATATATATTGTTGATTTCTAATAGGGAAAAATATTTTTTATAACCAAGGATGAAAAAAAAACATTTTAAATCCTAAAAGTTATGGACAAACCCTCAACGGTTGGATGTCATTTCTTTTATATTGTTAAATAATGGGATGAGTTAGAAAAGGAATCATTGAATACCAAGTATTTTTAAAATGAAAAAAGATGATTTAAATAAATCAATTTAAGACATGTAATTCATAAAAATCATAGTTGAGCCATTGGATGGTCAAGGTTTCACAACAGTACCACACTAGAAAAACCTACAGCACTAGACCATAATCCTCTTACACTGAAATTAAGATGCATCTATTTGGGAGATTAAAACAATTTCTTGGTTGTAATTAATTTTTATCTTTCAAGTGAATAATAAATTAAATTACTTAATGTCTAACCATAGAGGAATCCAGTAATAGGTTGGAAGATAGATGATTTTTAATATATAGGTCCTACTATCTATACTCATAGAATGAATATGGAAGATAATTCCAAATAGTGTAGGTAGAAACAATGATAATTAACACCTTCTACATAATAAGTTTTCGAGAATGAAGTTATTAAACTTCTCAAAGTTAGATTAATATTATATATAGCTAACAGTCTTGCAAGTGGTACCTAAAAATGGTATAACTACAGTGGTTGAAAATGAAAAGGGAGAATTCATGTCCACTAGAATAATAATTAGATAGAGAGTGTGTGTTGGATAACATAAATTAAATGATGTTACCATAAAGGAATACTTTCCATTTCTCTTCAACAATTAAATCTGTGAATGGAAAGAAATAATGGATTTTTATTGTATTCTAGATTGGTACGTAGGTAATAATCAAATAGTGGTCACCCCATAAGATCATGAGAAAAATATGTTCACCTATATATATGGTATATTCTCTTATCAGTGAATTCCTTTTGGAATATTCAATGCCACACCCATGTATCAATGATGCATGATGGAAGTATTCCATGACATGATTGAAGATTTCTTTGAAATAATTTGGGATAAATTCTCTATTTATGGAAATTTCATTGATGAATTTTTGAAAAATTTGGATAAATTTTTTTAAATATGTGAAGAAAATAATTTGGCACTCAGCTAGGAAAAATGACACTTCATGGAATAAATTGGGATATTTTTTGGCTATATAACTTAAAATAAAGGCATTAAAGTTGACCCAACCAAGATCATTATGAATTCAAAGCTACCCATACTAATATTGATATGTGCTATCAGAGATTTTCTTGGACATGTTTGATTTTCCCAATGCCTTAGTAAGAATTTATCTATTATTTACCATCCCCTAACCACCCTATTAGAAAAAATGTCACATCCATTTGGGTACTGAATATCAATAATCTTTCTAATTGTTAAAATAATGCTTGGTAAAATCTATAATAATTATTTCACCAAACTATGAACAAGCATTTGAATTAATATGTGATGAAAGTTACTAGGTATTAGCTACTAATTTGGGATAATGGAAATAAATTATTTTTAGGTGGATCTATTATACTAGTTTCATCTCAACAAAATTACACAATAGTCAAAAAAAGAGGTGTTAGGAGCTGTATTCACACTCGGTAAATTCTAGTCTTATATGTTTTTCTCCAAAGTCATTTATTATAAATTTAACTATTCCTTATAGTATCTAATTACCAATAATAATGTTAATCCTTGACTCATTAATTGGATATTTCTAATTTAGGAATTTAATATTGAAATCAAGGATAAAAATAGAACTAATAATGTCAATGTTGATCATTTTTCACATATAGAACAGGGAAAAAGTGATATCAATGTAGGATTAATCAGTGAAACATTTCTTGATGAAAAATTTTATTCCATTGAGATTATCACACCTAATTTTGTAGATTTCCAGAATTACATAACTTAAGGTGTAGTGAATTCTGATTTATCATTGTAGTCGAGGATAATATTTTTGAATAAATCATGTCATTACTACTGGTATGATCTATTGCTTTTCAAATATTGTGTGGATAAAATGATTAATGTATCCCATTGGAGAAATTTGAAAATTTTTTGTTCATTCGGGAGAATCCATATTATATC
Source organism: Viscum album (assembly GCA_963277665.1). Lineage (NCBI taxonomy): Eukaryota > Viridiplantae > Streptophyta > Magnoliopsida > Santalales > Viscaceae > Viscum > Viscum album. Next base: position 1,253,927,511 of record OY728131.1, on the reverse strand, counting down.
ATGGAGTTCATTGTATAATTATAAAAGTGTTTCAATGTAGTTTATACTAGACCACTTTATATTAATATATTCAAGATTTTATCATGAACTATGTTAAATTCCATATAACTGGAAGCATTATTTGGAAGCATGAGATACCATAACAACCCATTATGGGTGTTGAAATTTTTAACATAAGGGGGATCGACTTCATGGGACCTTTTCCTAAATCATTTGTAAAATTATACATCCTAGTCTATATTGGTTATGTGTCAAAGTGGGTTGAAGATGAATCATATTCAGAAAACACTTCTTGAGCATTAATTAAATGTTGAAATAAAACATTTTTACCCAATTTGGAATTCCAAAACTCATCATCTATGACCATGGTACTCACTTTAATAATTCTATATTTCAAAAAATTAATGACTCGTAATGGATGGTTCTATTATTGAGCACCCCATTTCATTTGTCGACTAATAATCAAGCTAAATTTTCAAATTAATAGATCAAATTCATCCTTGAGAAAAATGTGAATAATTCTCAAACATATTGGTCCACTTAACCTGATAAACCACTATGGGTGTATATAACATCATATAAAACGCCAATTGAAATGTCTCTATACAGCTTAGTCTTCATGAAAACATATCATATACTAGTATATCCAAAACATAAAGATTATGTGGTTGTAAAGAAGTTGAACATAGATTTAAAAACTATACAAGAAAAACTCTTTCTATATATAAATGAATTAGATGATATAAGGAGAGAATCATATAAAAATTCTATGATCAATAGATATAAAACCCATTTTTGGGATGATAATAGAATACAAATATAAAATTTTCCACTGGATGAAAATGTATGATTCCTTAACACAAGACTTAGGGTTATGAAAGGAAATCTTAAATCAATTTTTCCAAATATAGACACTATCACAATTGTCTATCACCATGGTGATGTGGAAATTTTTAATGAGAATATTTCTTTATTTAAGGTGAATGGACAATGACTTAAACTTATCATACATCAAATGTGATATATATTGTTAAATAAATTAATTTAAAATGAGAGGCTATTTTTTTGTATGAGGACATCAAAATTAAATTTTCATAGGAGACAACCATCATTAGATTATTTCCTCTGTTTTTTGTTTAGTTTTTTTAGGAAATAAAACTATCTTGTGTGGAAATTTTTCAATTTCTCCTAATATTTTAGTAAATTTTCTATTCCCCAAGATATTTATTTTCATCTATGTGGGATCTTCATTTTTGTGTTATCTTTATGATATGATGAGGGTGTGTGTTGTCAGTTTAGATCTTTATTGGTACATAATTTCTAATGAATCATTAGATACAGATAGCCTCTCTATATCTATATGAAATTATATAGGGAAGTGTTAAATTTTCTATTATATTTTATTTAAACTTCCAAAAAATCCACGTAAAATAAGTAACTAAGAAAGTTTAAAAAAATGAAAAAAAAACTAGCATCTTTATCATTATTGAACCCATAGGAAAACAATTAAAGTTTTATGGTGACAGAATTCCCCTGTTCAATCTAAGCACTTTATTCCTAGTGAAAATTCTATTATTCTTGATACCATGTTGATTCTTTCTCAAATTTACCCAAGAGAAGAAGGTAGGACGGTCCTTGTAGTTTAGCTTGGGTTATCGAATCCTCAGAGACCTAAGAAGTAACCTATAGACACGAACATTCTATGGACTGTTTTTGGCTATAAAGTGGAAAATTTGGTTTGATTTTAGATGGGTGTAAAGTAACTCTAATAGACTTAAGTGAATTCAATTTAAAAGAATGAGTTGATCCTAGGTCATTGCTCGGGGTGGATTGGATGTATTTCCTTTTCAATGATTTCAATTTCTTATATTTGAGATGGGTTCATTTAAGGAGATAAAACAACATCATCACTTACTGGTTTAATGCCTACACCCTTTAATACTAATCACCTATACACTTTAAGGATCAATGTTTTGAGCACTTCAAGGTAAATGTTCGTATTAGCACTTGAAGTGTGTGGCCTTAAATTCAACAAGGATGATGGAGTTTAAAAATCATCAAATAAAAATACCAATTAAAGAAGAGATTATACATTAATGGGGTGATAAATAACATCCAATACAGCCCTTTTATACTCTCTTGGATCAACCCCTAAGTGGGTTAGCCCTCCATTGATCCCATGGCTTCAATGGAAGCAGAAAGTAGACTCATGATGGAGGAAATGGAGAAGTAAAGAAAACAACAAAAATAAAATGATCACTCCACCGTTGTGTGAATAATTTCACAAGGTTTGGTGTGAATAAATTCACAAATTTATCCAATGGTATCAAATTTATATGAATAAAAATAGAATAATAGTAGAATAAGAACTTTTATTAAGAAACTAAAGTGAATTTAACAACATACATGTGAAAGACAAATTTGAGACAACAAAATTGCAGCATAACATTACAATTGAACAAAGCACCAATATACTTCAATCCTCTAACACCACTACCATAAATAGGCATTTTTGAGCCATTGGGTAGATCCTCAAACATTCCAAGTCTTCTCAATTAATTGTGTTAGGCCATAGGTGGGTGGAAAGTAAGGGAGAGTTGATTTTTTCACCCTTGACCCGAGGTGGCAGCCATCTTTCCTTCACCGAACAGACGTGCTTGGAAGACCTTCTATATGGCTAAATCATAGTATTCCATAGAAGAAGAAACTGGATCTCAAGATTTCTTCTAACCGTCTGTAAAATTTGGGCCCATTTGGAGTTGTGGATTCCGAGATATGATCATATTAGTAGGATGTTGTTCTGGGCCGCAGAATCTAGCCCAAAATTTTATCTCTAACATTGACCGCCTAAATTACCACAATTTAGGCCGAATTATCATTGGATCATGCATATTTATTTGTTCATATACATGTCTTATAGAATCCCACAAAATTTGGGATTCATTGGGCCTGTATGTTGGGCCCCACATTCTCATCAGTAGGCTGGTGTCCAATCTGCCTTCTCCAGAATTGCTTCCTTTCATTGCCAAATATCTCCATCATCCTTTATGAATCATCCATTGATCCCTGAATGAAAAATGTTTAAATTTAAGTGAAGATCAATTTTGAAAAATATCAAATTAAAATATGGATAATTACATTCCTTAGAATTATATGACTCATTGGGTACTTTAAATGATTTTAAAAAATGTACCACATAATAGTGCATTTTAAGAAGGTATTACAATCATAATGTGAAATGATGTTCAAAGTGTAAAATGCACTAAAATTGTGTTTATGAATAATAAATAACATGAATATTATGTATATTAACAATGAATATTATCCTCATTTAGTGTCTAATCACACCCCACCCCCCAACTTGAGTTTTTCTAGTCCCGAGCAAAATATATCTCAACAATATGAAATTTGAATTCCCTTTTCCAAAAAAAATTTAATACACAATGATCACCAGAAACCCTTATACCAAAAAATCATGAAACCCATCAAAATATTTTTAATACAATATAGTTTCATAAGAAGATCGCAATCCCAAGCCCATTCCTTTGTTCAAATTCATTGCCATATTTCATCCAATATTAATTAAGTATGAGGATGTGTTGTGCATCACAATAGACATGGGGGTTCATTTTTATTCAAGGGAGGAATCATGGAAGCTCTAGGTGGAATAAAATTTCAATATTAAGATGAGTATTCATTTTTTTTATTGTATTATTTTTTTTTATGCAATTTTGCCATGGTAATTAAAGTTGAACTCAAAAGAGTCAACCCCTGTAGCGAGACTTTACCGATGACTCCTATGCTCAAAGACCTTAAGGTACCAAGTTTATCTCACATATTCGGGCATCATCTCGAGTTAACTCAGTCAAAAACAAATTAAAATTACCAAAAATAGAGATAAAATTACTAACTCTGGGCCAAACAACTATGAAGTCACGATCCCCAAGTGACGAAAGCCACGCATTAGGTCATTTCATTGCTCTACGTGCAATTTTTTTTTTTTTTTGAATACTAATATTAAACTAAAATGATCACCAAACCTATGCTATTTATTTAGGGGACCCCATGAACTTAAACTAATAACCCAATATCCAAAGGACGTGCATTGTGGTCTTTTTTTATTTGGATGAAAATATAAACTATGAAATATCACATTGGACAGCCACACTTTCCAAAATCTATGCTCATGAAATTATACAAGGATTAAAATCAGAATCAGGGCATGCTAAATTATTTGATATTCAGTTTCAAAGTGTGTAATGAGTATTACCATGTTTAAAGTTAAAGGAATTTTTCCTTCCATTTACACTTTTTTTTCAAATCATTCATTTTTTTTTACACAAAATAATTTTTTTTATTTTATCCCCCCCCCAACTTAAAATAACACTATCCCCAGTGTTTAAAGAAAAGAAAATTTACAAGGTGGTAGAGGAATAAAAGGGGAGTTCAATAAGGAAATTGAAATATTAGGACCATGGAATGAAGTCACCTGGTGGTTGAAGTTTGAAGTTCTTACTGCTCCAATTTAGTCCTTTGATCTCTTGGGGGATATAGGCACCTCCTTGATTGAACATGTATCACCCAAAATAGTACATGAAACATAAAAAGATTAACAAACCAGACAAAATAAACAACACAATGACTTATTTAATTCCAAGTATCATCATTTTTATGGTTTTTCCTGTTTTTCTGTTTTTTTTAAATCAAACTAACGATACATTGTCTTCTTTTAATTTTCTGGGTAAGGTATTACTTAGGGATCACACCGCATGACACGGATGAATACGGTGCTCCCCTTTCATACCCATCTATACTCATAATAGAAGAACAGTTCAACAGTCTTTCTTTTTAAATATAAAAATGATTATTTAATCTTAATTAAAATATAAATTTTATTAAAACAAAAAAATAATAGGAAACTTGAAAACCATGGGTTTCCTCCCATGCAGTGCTTTTTTTAACGTCATTAGCCTGACATGGACCCTAAATCTATCAATTTTTTCCTGGTTCATAGGTTGGCTCAGTTAACTCAACCTCTATTTCCTATTTATTGAATGATTCAATGAATGGTTTTAACCTTTGACCATTGACCTTGAAAATGTAACCACTTATGGGATCTTGAATATCTACTACCCCATGGGGGAATACATGATTCACTATGAAAGGTCCTAACCATCTAGACCTTAAATTTCCCAGGTGTAAATGAAGTTTTGAACTATACAAGAGCACAAGTTTTCCCGGTTCAAAATGTTTGACCTTGATATTCCTATATTGGTAGGCTTGAACTCTTGCTTTATTGATCCTTGAATTTTCATAAGCCTCCATCATTAGTTCCTCCAATTCATTGAGATCTAATTTCCTTTTTGTTCTAGCCAATGAGAGGTCATAATCTATTTTATTAATTGCCCAAAAGGCCTTATGCTCAATTTCAACAGGTAAATGGCATGCTTTTCCATAAACCAACCTATATGGGGATATTCCTAAAATGGTTTTATATGTGGTTCGATAGGCCCCAAGAGCATCTAAGAGTTTTTCATACCAATCTTTCCTAGAGGGGTTGACAGTTTTTTCAAGAATTTTCTTAATATTCCTATTCTCTAACTCAGCTTGACCATTAGTTTGAGGATGGTATACAGTGGACACTTTATGAGAAATACCATACTTAGACATGAGTGAAGAGAATGGGAGGTTGCAGAAATGGGTTCCTCGATCACTGATTATAGCCCTAGGAATTCTAAATCAAGAAAATATATTCTCTTTTAGAAATTGAATCACAACTTGATGATCATTGGACTTAGTGGGAATGGCCTCAACCCATTTTGAGACATAATCAATAGCTAAAAGTATATAGAGGTATCTTCTAGAGTTTGGGAAGGGTCCCATGAAATCAATTCCCCAACAGTCAAATATTTCAACCACTAAGATGGGAGTGAGTGGCATTTGATTCCTTTTTGTGATGGACCCTACTTGTTGACACCTATGACAACTTTGAAAAAATGTGTAAGAGTCCCTTGAGAGGGTGGGCCAGAAGAGACCACATTGAATAATCTTAGCAGATGTTTTCTTAGAGGAAAATTGACCTCCACATGCCTCACTATGATAGAATTTAAGGATGGACTCTTGTTCAGATTCTGGGACACACCTCCTAATGACTTGGTCAGGGCAGAACATATAGAGGTATGGATCATCAAACACATAGTGTCTAACATCAGAAAGGAATTTCCTTCGAGCTTGAGTCCCTAAGAATTTTTGAATGACTCCTGTAACTAATAAATTGGCTATATCAGCATACCAAGGGTAGTCACTCACAGAGTATAGGTGTTCATCAGGAAATGAATCATTCATAGAAAGGTGATTTGAGTTGTCCTTGAATTCCATTCTAGAGAGGTGATCAGATAAAACATTTTCAACGCCCTTTTTATCCTTGATTGTGAGGTCAAATTCTTGTAATATAAGGACCCACCTAATCATTCTAGCCTTATCATCTTGTTTTTAGAAGAGGTATTTTAGTGCAGAATGGTCAGTGAACACAGTGATGGGGGATCCTAAGAGGTAGGACCTAAACTTCTCTAAGGAAAATACAATAGAAAGTAACTCCTTTTCAATGGTGGTGTAGTTGATTTGGGCATCATTTAAGGATTTTCTTGTATAAGCAATGACATAAGGATTGTTATCATAATGTTTTCCTAACACAGATCCTATAGAAAAGTCACTGGCATCACACATAAGTTCGAAAGGAAGGTTCTAATTTGGAGATTTCATGATGGGGGGAGAGGTGAGAGAGGATTTGAGGTTTGAGAATGAACCCTCACAGCTTTCTGTCCAAACAAATGGAGCATCCTTTACTAGGAGAGCACAAAGGGGACGGGAGATTGAACTAAAGACCTTGATGAATCTTCTATAGAAACCATCATGTCCTAAGAAATACCTCACTTCCTTGATAGTTTTGGGTGATGGAAGGTGGAGAATGATGTCAACCTTGGCTTTATCAACTTCAATCCCCCTACCTGAGAGCAGATGGCCTAAAACTAGTCCCTATTTAACCATAAAATGGCATTTTTCCAAGCTTATGACAAGATTCTTTTCTTCACATCTTGACAAGACTCTCTCTACATTCCTCATAAATCCTTCAAATGTATCCCCAAACACAGAGAATTCATCCATGAAGACCTCTAGAAAATCCCCTACCATGTCTGAGAATATTCCCATCATGCACCGTTGGAAGGTCCCAGGGGCATTGCATAACCCGAAGGGCGTGCATTTGAAAGCAAAGGTTATGAATGGACATGTGAATGTAGTCTTCCCTTGATCCTCTAGGGAGACCTCAATTTTATTATACCCTGAGTACCCATCTAAGAAACAGTAGAACGCGTGACCTGCCACTCTCTCAAGGACTTGGTCAATGAATGGTAAGGGGAAATGGTCCTTCTTGGTGAATGAGTTTAGCTTCCTATAGTCAATGCAGACCCTCCATCCACTACTCACCCTTGTTGGAAGAATCTATCTATCCTCATTGGTTATCACTGTGATTCAAGTCTTTTTTAGAACCACTTGGATTGGGCCCACCCATTCACTCTTAGCTATGGGATATATGATACCATCTTTTAGCAATTTCAGGAGTTCTTTTCTTACTACCTCCATGAGATTAGGATTTATTCACCATTGAGGTTGACGACATGGCTTTGAATCAGATTCCAGAACAATCCTATGAGTCCCGATAAGTGGGCTAATCCCAGGAATATCAGAAAGGGTCCAACCAATGGATTTCTTATGCTTCCTAAGGACATCTAGAAGCATCCTTTCATGATTGGAATCAAGAGAAGAAGAAATGAAAATATGATGTGTTTGACTGTCCCCTAGGAAAGCATACTTGAGTGTAGTGGGAAGTTCCTTAAATTCAAGATCAGGTTGGTTCGGAATTTCAGCAGAAGATTGGGACATTAGATCGAGTTCAATTTCTTTTTTTAGAGTTTCAAATAGCATTGATTCCCTACATGTAGAATTTTCAGCTACTAGATTGGATTGATCAGATTTTGGGAAGGAATTTGGAGTGGTCTCCATGAAAGGGGTGTTTTGAAAGGTTTCACTGATTTTTGGACCTAAGACTTCATCATAAGATCAATTTGAAAATGATTCAAGCCAAGGAGATAAATATCCTTCATATGAACAAAGGAAATCAATCTCATCGTGACTTAAACATTCATAAAATATTCCTTGATGTTCCATGGATTCATTATCAATGATTCCTATCATGTTTACTTCATGAATGTCCTCGTCATCCCCTATTTGTGAGCTTACATTATAAATGTTCAAGTCAAGACTTATGTTCCGAAAGGTGATGGTCATGTTCCCATTTCGAACTCGGATAACAGAGTTGATTGTTGCAAGGAAAGGACAACCAAGGATGATTGGGGTTTGTTCCTTATTTTCTTAGTTTGGATGGTTTTCAAGGACAATGAAATCAGCAGGGTAGATGAAGTTTTCAACCTTTACCGGAACATCCTTTAAAATCCCCTTTGGAACCCTAATTCTACGATCAGCAAGCTGAAGTGTGATAGATGTGGGTTGGAGTTCTTCTAGTCCTAACTGGTAGTACACAGCATATGGAATGAGATTGACACTAGCACCTAGATCACACAAGGCCTTGACAACTTTGCTTTCTCCTAGTTCAACATTGATGTAAGGGAAACCAGGGTCTTTCAACTTAGGAGGAATGGTCCCTTGAATGTTGGTACTCACATTAGCAGCCAAAAGGACTTGGTTTTTATGTTGAAATTTTCTTTTAAAAGTTCAAAAGTCCTTAAGGTACTTTGAGTAGGTAGGTATAGTTTGGATTGCATAGAGAAGGGGTATGTTCAACTTGACTTGAGAAAAGATTTCCCTCAATGTTTCACTCAGTTTAGGCTTGGGTTTCCCCCTCATGCGTTGAGGAAATGGTGCAGGTTGTGGGGTTTTTTGTTGAAGAGTTGTTTCTTTCACATTGTTATCAGTTTCCTCAGTTTGATCTTGGGGTTCATTTTAATTTTCATCCAAGTTTGAATCTTCAGGTGGGTTATGAATTAGTTGTTCAGGTTTCTCAATTCATTTCCCACTTCTTAAAATAGTCACAGCCTTTAGTTATTCATGAGTTGTTTGAGCACAACTTGAATCTCCCCTTGAAGTTGAGGATGGCACCACCTGAGTAGGAATGGGTGCCTTTCCAGTTTTGATGGTTTGAAGTTCTTGTTTTAGGAAAGAGACTTCTGAGTTCATCCTCTCCATTTGTTTTCACAGTTGTTCTAGTAGGATTTGTGGAACAGTTTGGGTTGGTGCTTGAGAAGATTGGTTTATCCCAGGGGGATATTTTGTAGGTGGTATGGTTTGTTGAAAATGGACAGGTGGCTATTGGTATTGGATAGGTTGGGTTTGGAACTGGTTATGGGTTTGGTAGTTCTTGTGGGGGTAAGGATTTTGTCCCTGTGGTTGGCTAAGTTGTTGGTTATCTTTCTAGCAGAAGACTGGGTGGTCATTATACCTTGGGTTGAAGTTGTTTTGGTATTGAGGCTTTTGAAAGTTCAAAGCATTTAATTCTGCTGGGGGTCCTCCTAAAAGAACATCCTTTATGGATAGAATGGTTGGGCAGTTGTCTGTCTTATGGTCATGTTTGTCCCAAATTGTGTAAACAGGGTCTACAGTTTGAATTTCATGGACTTTCCTAAGGTCTATCTCTTCAACCTTCCTAGATAGTGTTGCAAGTTTAGCCCTATGGATTTCTTCTTCTCTAAGTGTATGAATTCCAGTAGTTCTTTTTGTCTTTTCAGAATAAGGTGAAGTTCACCATGTTTGGTTTTGTTCAGAAAGGCTTTCTAGATACTCGTAAGCATCATTTGGGGATTTGTTTTTAAATGTTCCATTACACATCATGTCAATGAATTGTTTGTTCCCCGGACCCAACCCTTTATAGAAAATTCTCACTTGTTCAGGTATAGAAAAACCATGGTGTGGAAACATGTTTATAGTGTCTTTGAACCTATCCCATGTTTCATAGAATGACTCTCCCTCTTTTTCAAAAAAGTTTGGGATACTCTTTTTAAGTGCAATTGTTTTGTGGTGGGGAAAGTATTTTTTGGAGAATTCTCTTTGTAGTTGGTAACAAGAGTTGATGGATTATGGTCTAAAATTTTTTAGCCAATTTTTAGCTCGATCCTTTAAAGAAAAAGGAAATATCCTCATATTATCTAATTTTAGTTTATTTGGGGGACACATGGTTTCTACAATGTCATTGAACTCCTTAATGTGAAGGTAGTGCATCTCGAACTCCATTCCATGGAATGTGGGAAGATGGTTTAGGACATGAGGTTTAAATATGTATTTGGCATCTTCTATGGAATTGTTTCTAATGCATGAGGGGGCATTGGTCCAAGAATGTGTGAGTTAGTCATTCATGGTTTGATCAATTGCATTCCCCAAGTTTGGGGCTGCCTCATTTGGGTTTCCATTTTGGTTCCCACCCGGGTTTATGAGTTGGTTTCTTTGAAGACCTTCCATTGAAATAGGATCAATTTTTGACTCGGGGGTGTTAGGAAGATTAGGATCTAATGGAAATATTTCTCTTTGTGTACTTGACTCCCCAACCTCAGGACTATCCACCTTAACTAGACAGTTTGATTGATCGCGGGTGTAGGCGGACATGCGCCAAAAGAAAAAAAAACGAGAAAGGGACAAGATAAGAGAATTTGGATGAGAAAATAAGAAATGGGGGAGAATAGAATGGGTGTTTAGATGACTTAATTGGGTCCTCAGAAATGCCGCCAAAATTTTATTCTCACTCAAATTTACCCAAGAGAAGAAGGTAGGATGGTCCTTGTAGTTTAGCTTGGGTTGTCGAATCCTCAGAGACCTAAGAAGTAACCTATAGACACGCACATTCTATGGACTATTTTTGGCTATGAAGTGGCCAAAATGGTTTGATTTTAGATGGGTGTAAAGCAACTCTAAGAGACTTAAGTGAATTCAATTTCAAAGAATGAGTTGATCCTAGGATATTGCTTGGGGTGGATTGGACGTATTTCCTTTTCAATGATTTCAATTTCTTATATTTGAGATGGGTTCATTTAAGGAGATAAAACAACATCATAACTTACTGGTTTAATTCCTACACCCTTTAATACTAATCACCAATACACTTTAAGGATCAATGTTTTGAGCACTTCAAGGTAAAGGTTCGTATTAGCACTTGAAGTGTGTGGCCTTAAATTCAACAAGGATGATTGAGTTTAAAAATCATCAAATAAAAATCTCAATTAAAGAAGTTATTATACATTAATGGGGTGATAAATAACATCCAATACAACCCCTTAATACTCCCTTGGATCAACCCCTAAGTGGGTTATCTCTCCATTGATCCCATGGTTTCAATGGAAGTGGAAAGTAGACTCATGAGGGAGGAAATGGAGAAGTAAAGAAAACAACAAAAATAAAATGATCACTCCACCGTTGTGTGAATAATTTCACAAGATTTGGTGTGAATAAATTCACACCTTGATCCAACGGTATCAAATTGATATGAAGAACAACAGAATAAGAGTATAAGAATAACTTTTATTAAGAAACTAAAGTGAATTGAACAACTTACATGTGAAAGACAAATTTGAGACAACAAAATTACAGCATAACATTACAATTGAAAAAAGCACCAAAGATCCTTTAATCCTAAAACACCATTGCCTTGAATAGGCATTTTTGAGCCCTTGGGTATATCCTCCAACATTACAAGTCTCATCAATTAATTTTGGTAGGCCATATGTGGGTGGAAAGTAAGGGAGAGTTGATTTTTCCACCCTTGACCCGAGGTGTCATACAGATTTCCTTCACCGAACAGACATGCTTGGAAGACCTTATATATGGCCTAATCAGAGTAGGACATAGAAGAAGAAAATTTATATTAGGATATATTATAACCTTATGTAAAATTTGGGCCCATTTGGTTTTGTGGATTCCAAGATATGATCATATTATTGGGATGTTTTTCTAGGCCGTAGAATCTGGCCCAGAATTTTATTTCTAACTTGGGCCGCATAAATGACCACAATGTAGACCGAATTAGAATTGTATCATGAACCATGATTTGTTCCTATACATGTATTATAGCATACCAAAAAAGTTGGGATTCATTAGGCCTGTATGTTGGGCCCCACATTCTCATCAGTGGGATGGTGTCCAATCTGCCTTCTCCAGAATCGCTTCCTTTCATTGCTAGATATCTCCATCATCCTTTATGAATCATCCATTGATCCCTGAATGAAAAATGTTTAAATTTAAGGGAAGATACATTTAAAAAAATATCAAATTAAAATATGGATAATTATATTCCTTATAATTAGATGACTCATTGGGTACTTTAAATGATTTTAAAAAATGTACCACATAATAGTGCATTTTAAGAAGGTATTACAATCATAATGTGAAATGATGTTCAAAGTGTAAAATGCACTAAAATAGTGTTTATGAATAATAAATAACATGAATATTATGTATATTAACAATGAATATTAGCCTAATTTAGTGTTTAATCACATGTTTTAGATTATTAATGATATCATTCCATTCCTTAAAAATGTTTTTCTAAACTTTTTTATTTTTTAAACACTTACTTTCACTTATGATCATTTATAATATATAGCATTATATTTATATGCCTGTGAGGAATCTATCCCCATTTTATATCAGATATAATTTATATTTCTCTTGAGGGAATATCTATCATGTTATTTATTCTAGAAATTTTTATGTTTCTCCATCAAAGAGATAAGATTTTTGAAAGTTGTGAGTAAATGAATAAGGTGTTTTTTTATTTTTTTTAAACTTATTGAACCACTGATCCACCATTACATTTTCTTTAATTCATATCCCCTAAAATCCATGAATAAGAATTTTTATGATGATCCAATAGTCAAGACTCTTCCAAATCCATATCTTGAATGTTTTCATAATTTTTTTAAATTTAAGTCTGAGGAATTGAGTTATTCATGGAGGTGATTGTCTAAGGGATAGTGAGTCATTTGATGCACATGAATAGATATTATCTCATTATGTTATATATGTTATTTTTCATAGTAGATCCTTTAATTACATGTATATGGTGATATGATAATGTAAATACTTTTTTGTTCTAATAATGAGTATATTTTTAGTTATTACATGGAAACTATCACATTTAGGAAATACCAATAAAATTGAAAACTCATTAATTCAAGAACTAAAGAGTTTTTTATATTGCCTACTTCCACTGAGATTCTATAGAGTATGTTCTACTTGTATACTTTTTAATTCGATATTTTATTATATCTATTTCATGATGATTTATATCTAATAATCACATGTTTATCATCCCATTATATTTGAGTGAGTTTTTTCCCCTATTCATTTTTTTCGTATTGATATCATCAATTGTTTTGGGTAAATTAACCTTTTAAATGATAGAAAGATAGATTTTGAGATTAATTCGGGATTCATCCATCATTTTTCCCCCAAAATTTCAAATAAAAAATTATGACCCAACATCCCACATCCTCAAGGATCATTTGAACCAAATGTGAATTCCTCAAGATTAATGTATTATTTTAATTTCTACTAGTATAGATGATAAATTCATTAAAACATATTATAACCATTGATGTGTACAAGAATTGATCATAGATTCAATTATAAATTTTTTTTGAGGGATGAGAATGATGGAGAGGTAGGCCACATGATATATGATTGTATATGCTTGTTTTGAAAATAATGTCAGTGGAAAGTAAATTATTTTTTAAATTGATATTTCAAACAAATTATGATATTTTTTTGGTAAAAGGATTAAAAAAAATTGAACTTGGGATTGTGTTGTTTTGGTTTGATAAATAGTGAATTTGGGTGTTGTTTTCTAATTGGTTTTCCTGAGATTATAAAAGTTTAATTGTTAGATATTTTATTCACATGAAAATTAATAGAATTTTTATAAATTTTCAATATGGTTTTAATTAAATTTTTTAACCATTTTTATTTTTTCAAGATTATTTTCCTAGTTTTGTAGCATTTTAGTTATTTTATAATTTTTAGTTAAATTATATATTAATATTAGTTATTAGTATTATTATAATAATATATTGATTTTATATATTATTATCTATCATTTAACATTATATATTAATATTAGTATTAATAATAATAATAATAAAATTAGTATTATTTTTATTATTAAATTTTTTTAACATTAGTATTGTTATTATATTAGTATTATACATATTAATTATATTAGAATAATTCAGCTCGTTTTATCTAACTCTTTAATTTTAAGTATTTTTCTTAATTATCTAATTATATATATATTTATTTATTTAATTATAATTATTTCAAATAATTCTTTTTGGGAATTTTAAATGGGTTCTGAATTTTGAAAACGAATCACTAAAATTGAATTTTGAATTTTAAATGGGTTTTGAATTTTTCATGTTGATATGTATTTCAAATGCAAATAGTCATGTGAGGATGAACTAAATATGTTGTGGAGGATCTTCAGTACAACATACATCTATATCTCTAAATTATAACCAGCTGGGTGCAACTCACCTACAGGAATAATTTTTGCACCCCCACTATCATCATCCCATATTCCTGATGCTACCCTCCTAGTGAAATGTTTTATTTTTATTCATAAAATAGATAAATTTAAATTGGTTTTAATAGTCCCCAGTTATTTGTAAGTTTAGATTGACGATGTGGAAAAATCTTTAAGAATACCACATTGGAAATGTGGGTAGAATTCCCAAATATCCTCCCTTATAAAAGGGTCTTTGGAAATTGGTTTTTTCATTAAAAATATATATTCCAAAATGATTTAATTTTTATTTTAATATAAATTTTTAGAAAAAAATTTTCTTATATATATTTAAAAAATAAACAAAAAATAAAAATAAAATATTTTATAAAACAATTATTAATTTTATTATTCATAATGGTTGGATTTCAATTTTTTCAAAATATGATCAATTCCCCCCCCCCTCTAAGAGTTTACTCATTTTAATAAAATAATGGTGTTATTTGACCAAAGCAGTGAGATCAAATCAGTGAGAATCACATCGATTTTTATCTATAAATAAATTATGGTGAGTTTAGACATAATTAATTATTCTTTAAGAAAAAAAATATTCTGTAGATAATTTTCCCAACATCGGTACTGCAAGGCTGTCGAAAATTGGTGTTCACCTTTCCCTAAATCGTGGTGAAATTCTCAAGGGAAATTTTTATCGAGAACCCTACACAAATAAGTAGGGGTAAACCATACCCTTTTGGATGGTGAATTAAAATCATGCACTCAGATTATATCTATCTTATCCATCTACCTATTTATTTTCATCAATAATCAAAATGGCTTTAGCAAGGAAGAACCAAGAATATGGATTCTGAATCCCATAAAGTGATGAACCAAGATATGGTAAAACTTGACGGTTTTGATGGCAAAAACTTCTCTTATTGGTAGGACAATATGAAATTTCTTCTTGTGGTGTTGAAGATTCTTTACATATTGGAACTGAACCTTTCTACCATTTTGAATGAGCCTACTCCAAATCTTGATGGAACATCCATTTTCATGAACAAAGTCAACCACATTCAAGAAATGAGGAAGAAATGTGAAGAAGATCATGTTTTTTGTTAAGGATATATTCTAAACACATTATCGAATAATATTTAGGACTACTTTCTATAAATTAAGTTTTATGTAGAGATATGGGATGAACATAAGTTCAATTACATATCCAAGTAATAAGGTTCCAATAAATTTCTTATTGTAAATTATCTTAACTTCAAAATGTTTGATAACAATCTAGTCTTACACAAAGTTCATGAGCGCTATGTTATTGCAATAAAACTTCTTTACCTTCAGATTAATATACTTGAAACTTTCCAAGTTAGTGAAATTATTGGTAAATTTACACCTATGTGGAAAAAATTATTAAATAACTCTTTAAAAAGAGTGAGAATATTTATTTGGAACAATTGAAAAAGATTATTCACATTGAGAAAGAATCCACGTTGAGAAATGTGGGTATGGCTTCATAACTTGATACCAAAATTAATATCATTGAGGGAAAGGAACAACCAAACTATTACTTACATGTTAAGAATAAAATTCAACAATTCAAGAAGTAATGAAATCCTACTAAAAAGAAAGGATAATACTTTTTCTATTTAAAACTAGGTCATTTTTCAAGGGAATGTAATTATCAAAAGAAAGTTGATAAACCCACTGAGAATATGCTGACTAAATAGAATCTAGTTGAAGTGATATTTTAATTAAATATGAATTAAATTAATATGGTATGGTGGCTTGATTCTAGAGAAACGGTGCATGTGTGCAAGGATCGTTCGATGTTCAAAACATTTGATTATTGTACTATCACAAATAAAGTACACCTTGGAAATAATTCATGCATTAATTTCAGAATACAAGGAAGCGTTGAAATAGACTTTACTTTTGGGAATAATTTGAATCTTCTAAATGTGTTATATGAACCCTAGATTCAAAATAATTTAAAATTTATTGATATTCTATGTAAAATTGGATTTTTGGGTTTTATTAAAATATAACAATGTTGTCTTGTTTAAGGGAGGCATGTTTGTGGGGAAGGGGTTCTCAAATGACGGTATGCATCAATTATTTGTTAATAATATGATTTAATCTTCTAATTACTTTATTTTTCCCTCTAATTTATGGAATTATCTTTTAGGAAATGATAATTATAATTCATTAAAATTAATTAAGAAGTTAAACTTAATTAACTTTCAAAATGGATTTAACAAATGTGAAACATGTATAGAATCTAAAATAGTTAAGAAACTTTTTCAAAGTGTTCAAAGAAATTATGAAACATTATAATTCTAACTTATGATATTTTTTAATTAAATGGTTTATTAACTCATAAATAAAAAAAGGTATTTTATTAATTTTTTTATGACTGAAATAGATATTTACAAATATATATTTTTAGAAAAAATTATGAATCCTTTTATAAGTTTAATAAGTGTAAATTTGAAGTTCAAAACCAATTAAATAAAGATATTAGATTATTATTCTCATATGGCGGTAGTGAATAATTTATAAATGATTTTAATTAGTTATGTAAATAAAATGGTATAATTCATCAAAGTACTGCTCCTTACACACCTCGGAAAAATGGATTAATTGAAATGATAAAATTGTACTTTAGTAGAAATGGTAAATTGGATGATTAATAAATCTATGTTTCCATTAAATTTATTTGGAGAAGAATTATATGCCACATGTCATATTCATAATTGGATTTCCTCTAGAAAAACTAAGTTATCCCCTTATGAAATTTAGAGGGTATAAGACCTAATCTTTCATATTTTAAAGTTTGGGTGTTTTATCTTACTTTATATTTCTTAATCCTAAAAGAAATAAAATTTCTCCTAGAATAATTAAAGGGGGTTTTTTATGTGTAGAAAATATAAAATTGTATAGAATTATGGATTTAGAATCTGATTTCATTGTTGAATCAAGGGATGTAGAGTTTTTATAAAATAAGTTTTATAAAGATGATGTGGCAAAGGTTATTCATCATAACCTTATCTCTTGTACTCCATCTACTTCAAATATAATAATAGATAATAATTATAATTCTCTAGTTGAACCTAAACGGAGCACAAGAATTAAGAAGTAGAAACATCTACATTTATATTTTATTTCTCTTGGTTCCATAGTTTTCCTTGTTGATGGAGAACAAAATAATCATCTCATAAATAATTATCCTATTGTATTGACTATATAATGTGACCTAAATAAATATAATTAAGTTTTCACTTATATTGAGGTTTCTTTCTAGAAATAAGAAACTGATGATGTAACAGATTTTATTGTGTGGAATAATACTTGGGTCATTATGGATTTACCAAGAGGCTCAAAACCTAGTAGTTGTAAATCATATTTCAGAAATAATTATGATTCCAATGGTAACATTCAGTATTTTAAAGCTAAATTGGTTTCAAAAGGTTTCAAAAAATAATGAATTGATTATTTTGATACTTATGCTCTTGTAGCTTAGATTACTTTAAAAAGGATTTTATTTTCTTTAACTTAAATTAAAAAATTGTATGTCCATCAAATGGATGTTCAAATTCACTTTTTAAATGGATACTTAAGTTAAGAGATTTATATGGAACAACTAAAATGGTTTTTTTGAAAGGTAATGAAAATAAAGTATGTAAACTAGTTAAATATATTTATGGCCTTAAACAATCTCTAAAGTAATGGCATGAGAAATTTGTTTCTATTATTTTACCTAATGGATTTACTCATAATGGTGTGGATAAATGTGTTTATTAAAATTTTACAAAATAATATGGAGTTATTGTGAGTTTATATGTGTATTATATGTTAATTTTTTGAAATTATTTGATTGGTATAATTGAGACAAATAATTGTTTATCCTTTATGTTTAAAATTAAGAATATTAGAATAGTTTATATTATTTGAGGTATTAAAGTTAAAAAACATAGTGGGGTTATTATTTAATTTGGTATCATTACATAGGAAAAATGTAAAATAAATTTGATCATATTGGTTTCAAGGATTCTAATACTCCATTTGACTCTAGTGTCAAACTATCTATGAAAATGGGTAGAGTCGTAGCACAACTTGAGTATTCTAGTGTAATTAGTTCATTAATGTATGAAATTCATTATACTAGACCTTATATTTCTTTTTAGTTATGTAAAATATGTAGATATGATATTAATACTAGTGTGGATCATTATATATATACAAAAATAATCTTTAGATAATAAATAAAGACCAAGGATTTAATTTTATAATACAATGATTATCTGGATGTATTATAAGGATACACTAAGGTGAGTTGGATTACCAGTATTGGTGATAACCAACCCACATATGGATGATTATTTACTCTTTTAGGATGTGTTATTTCTTGGTCGATCAAGAAACAAACATGTATTTTACATTCAACAATGGAGTAAGAGTTTATCAACTTAAGAGAATATAGAAAGGAAGCTGAATGGATTAGGAATATATTATTGGATATTAGATTATGGTCTATTCTAATTCATCCTATATATATCATTTGTGATAGTGAATAAGATTTATGAAGGGAATATAGTTTCATGAATAATAGATAGTCTATACATATAAATTTGAGACATGATTATGTGAGACAATTTTTACAAGATGGTACCATAACAATTTCTTATGTGAAATTGTGTAAAAACCTTGAGGATCCATTTACAAAATATCTTCTGAGAGAGATCATTCATAAAAATAATAATGGTATGGGGTTTAAACCCATATAATAAATAATTTTTTATAATTTAAACCCAACAATTTCCTTATTTAGATCCTAATAAAAGTGTTTAATATGTAAAAAAAGTTAAAAAGATAACTTTTGATATTGAAAATTATAACCCCAACTACTTAGTGTAAATATCATCCATTGTGACTAGAGGTTGAGTTATAAACTCTTAACAAAATATTAATACTTGATGAGTTATGTATTCTAATAATGGAATCACATAGTAATATTTTTTCTATGTGAATAGAGAAGTGGTGTCTCTTCTTACAAGGGTTAATAGGTTTAATCCTCAAAGGGTTCATGAAAATGATATAAGCACATGGACATAAAAGTGATACAAAATGATATGTTGAACGAAAATATCATTGTATGTATGATATATTTGGTTTATCTTAAATATTAACAATTTTAATTTTCCAAAAACTTGAAAATATGATAATAAATTTAGATATTGATATTAAGTAAAGGTTTAAGTTAAAATATGACCTTATTATGTATAATGATTCACTTGTGATCTAGATAGTTAATATTAATGAATAAAATCAGGGTATTTTTATATTTTTATTCATGAAATAGATAAATTAAAAGTGGTTTTAATGGGACCCACTAAGTTATAAGTTTGGATTGATGATCTAGAAAAATATTTGAGAACCTCGTATCATAAATGTGGATAGAATTCCCAAATCTCCACCATTATAAAATGGTATGTGGGAATTGGTTTTTTTATGAAAAATATATATTCCAAAATTCTTTTAAATATTTTTATAAATATTTATTTTTAGTATAATTTTTATATAATATATATATAAAAAAAACATAGAAATAAAAAAAAAAATATTTTATAAAATGACTAATAATTTGATTAGTTATAATGTTTAGATTTAAATTTTTTCAAAATATGATCAGGTCACCCCCCCCCCCTCCAAGAGTTGCCTTACTTCGTTCGAATAAATGTGTTATTTGACTAAAACAGTGAGATATAATCAATGTGAATCACACTAATTTTGATCTATAAATAAAGGACGGAGAGTTCTACCATAATTAATTCTTCTTTAATCCAAAAAAATTCTCTAGATAATTTTTCCCAGCATCAGTTTTTTGGGGATATCAAAAATTGGTGTTCGTATTTCCCTAAATCTTGGTGAAATACTCAAGTGAAACTTCCATCAAGAACCCAATAGCAATAAGTGGTGGTGGATCAAACCCTTTTGGATAGTGAATTAAATTCATGCATCGATATGAGATCTGTCTTTTCCATCTGCATACTTATTTTCTAATATGTGACACCACATGTTAGCCACCCCCATGTTACGCTACATTCCACAAAGCCACACCAGCCTACAGAAGTGCTCCACCATACCTGTTTAGCAGTAAACTAGGAGCCACCCTCTTGTTTTTAAACCCATACATATACTCCTTCACCCCATTTCCAAAACTAGGCACGCTAGCCTCTTCCCTTGGTTCTGATACATACTAATGTCATATTCACTTCCATCTCCATAGAAACACACTCCTCAAATTCCCTCAACTCCATCCCCACCCCAGTAATCCACCACCTTTTTCTTCTCAATAAACTACACAAGGCTGAGTTCCCCATACAAACCAAATCACAAGGCCTCTATTCACAGAAGTTGCTTCCCCTCATATTATGCACATCACACCACAAGAAAAATTCAATCCCAATGGATCATTACATTTAAAAAATACTTTTTCACTTGATTATTAGATGATTAAGCAATTATGTTAACCTTAAAATCATTTTTTATGAAAATAATATATGTGAATTTTCCAGGTCGTGTCATTTAAATAAATAATTTTTCACCTGAATCAATCTACTAACTTTTTTTAACACCATAGAATGAAACTTTAAAAAAATAGAAGATATAAATAATATTATAACAAAATACTATAATTTTTTAATTGATGATAATTTATCAAGATAATTTTAAAAAAAATCGGGGTCGGGGCTTATTTTTATTATGAAAGTAATGACCTCTTTCAATATCGGTATAGGGATACCCATTACATAGCCCGTAGTCCCAAGTCTAAGTGGCCCATGAACATGGAATGAAGTCCTTGGAGCATTAAATCTCTAATTTTAGGCCAGATAAATCCCATTTTTTTCCAAAGTTCCCTCCATTGAATAGTACTACTAGAGTACCTAGCCTATTATAGTACCAATAACAGTACCACCTCTGTAATAGTGCCATCACTGCTATAGTTCTTCCACTGCTACAGTGCTACTACATTGACCCGCAACAGCACTGCTATAGTGACTTGGAAAATCTTCCCTTCATAATTTTTGAACCTAGGACTTTTGGATACAGGATTATCATTTTTACCACTTAATAAGCACCCTAATTACATAATTGAGAAAGATAATTATTTAATCAAAGAAACAAATATTTTAATGAACTACACAATAGTTTCCTTATAAAGGTAGCATCCCAAAAACATTTGGTTGATTGAAACTCTAATTGATTTTTAAATCACATTGTTTATAGTGTCATTAGTTTCCTTGATTTATAGTTTTATTAAAAAATAATAAAAAATATATTTTGTAGATTACACACCTAATCATTGTCAAAATCCACTTAGTTTACTGAGCAGTACCTCATATTCTATGTGGTTCGACCCTACTCACCACTTCTTTGGTAGCTGTTAGGATGAAATTTTATAATTTTTTGGTGTCACGAAAATTCATAAAATAATTACATTCCAAAATGAGGAAAATGGAAAATAAATCAAGGTGGTGAAATACCTCAATAAAATCTATGGGGAAAATTTTTTAATTTGATTACATGCCAAGCGAAAGAGGTGAGAGTGAGGACCATAAATTATTATCTACAGTTTCTAGACTATCCAGGAAAAGTTCCACTTGAATGGTCAAAATTCCAATGGAACATGTCCTAGAAAACTAGATTGGATACTCTAGTATATAGAGACAATTCTAGTCCAGGAGAGGTGAGGAGAAGGGACTTTTCCCCCTTAGATTTAGTTTAATGTGAATTTCTTATCATATTTTGAGGTTAATATATTGTATATGTTTTCAATAGTTTATTATAAAGTAAATGGGAAAGTTGAAAGTAAATTTTCCTTAGGTAAAGGTACCTAAATAAGGTTTGTATGATGGTACTTCCAATTATTATCTATGATATTTAAAGATAAAGAAGTACTAGAATAGAAGTAGATTGAATATCTTCTAAAGGAAGTTATCCTTATGGTAAAACCATATGAATAAAAACAGTAAAGTTATCATAGAGAATTATAGGGGGGAAATATCACTAACTAATTAGTAAAGTCCCTATGATTCATCCATAAGTAATATAAGGTGATATTCACCATACATTATGATTTGTTGTAGAATTTTTGGAAACTTTATTTATGAATGATAGGAAGCTTTTTGTATAGATGTTGAGAAAGTTTCCCTACTAATTCACATGATTTTATGCGAATATTTAAGTTCCTAAAATTCTGAATGTATTCATGATTTAATCTTGATTCTAGAGTAGAAGATATAGGTTACTAGACTCGTGGTAATGGATCAAGGATATCGGATTCAAATCACTATAGAAATATGATTGGATAGAGATGCAATGGATTTATGAGGCTTTAGTTAGACAATATTATCTGATGGAACATAAATAATGTTAGCAATTAGAAGCTATCATTGTAGAGTGTTAAGTTTGTATGATTTTGTTAAAATAGAATAATCCAAATTTTTATCTATTAATTTGGAGTAGTGACTGCACAAAATACGATTCAAGATATAGTGAAGTCATTTCTAGTGATCAGATAGACATGCTTGAAGGATAATGGCTAGAGTATATTAGATAGATAGTTTTTATGAAGTTCAAGTGGAAAATATTGTGTTACAATTTTTATAAATTTTTATGTTCTAAATTCAAGGAGTGTGTTTTTTAGAGGCTACCATATTGAGTCCATTTGATGAAGATCCATCGGACTAAGATTTTGTATGAGAGAAATTTTGTCTCTCAAATAGAATGAAAGTCTGTATAGATCCATACAAGGATAAATGTATGGAAAGGTTCAAACTTATTCCATATTAATTACATTTAATAGATAAAGAGTTGGTGTTCATTGATGTTCCATAGTACAAAATTTCTTGGAGTAACATCTTAAGAAGATTTATGATGTAATTGAATAAAGAAATATAAAGGTGATCTTATAAGAAAATGATGTATTAAGACTGATATTAAGCTTTAGTTCTATGATATGGACAATTAAAAATGTCATTATTATCATGGTAGTATAATGTTGATCGGTCTAAGAAGACAGTTTATTAAAGTGGACACCAGGATGAGTTTTTGAAGTTCAAAACAATTGGTCAAAGAACCATCAGATGAATGAGAATTAGAAAAAGGATCATGATGTTATTAAATGAATAGTGTTTATTTTTTAAAACCAAGAATTGTATGAAGTTTGAGATAAGGTAGGGTGACTAGATAGAGGAATACCAACTCATCAGAATGATCATATCAGTTGAACTTATGAGACTCCATCGGATGAAGGAATGCACTGATGTTCATTAGTCAAACATTTATTAATTATCTGGATAGAGGAGGCATATAAAGAGCATCAGTTAAATAATATTTTATTTTTTTACCCAAAAAAATTGGTCAAAGAATATTTTCTAGAGGTGATTAATTGTATGAAGAAACATTAAATGCATTAAACTAATGAATATTCACTATACGGAGTATTTCTGAATGAATTCATTAAAAAACATATGTCGAACAGAGTAATGAATATATTTAGAAGTATTATTAAAATCCTCTAACATGAATATGTTCAGTTGTTATTTCTAATTATGTTATATATCTATGATAAGTAAGTTTGAAGAAGGTCCATAATGATGAGGTTAAATAAGTTTGAAGAAGGTTTTGAAAGATGTAGTTTTCATGAAGCTTCAAGAGTATTCTATATGAGTTTAGATGCATCCAACGAATTCAAAATGATTGGGAAGCTTGAAATTGGAATTTGAGTAGAGAAGGAATTCATATTTGAGTTCCCACCCTTTTCCCTTGAGTCATGCATATATAAAGGTGAGTACATTCTAAGCATACAAACATTGTTCATATATGCAAGTGAATCAATGTGTTAATGATTTTAGAAGTATGTGATGTTCCAACCGAGGAAACACTTGGTTAAAGAAGAGGCACCGGATTAAGGTACCAAAAAGAAGTGTATCATCCATAGGTTTTCAACATAGGTATTCTATCTATATTCACTCATCATAGGTTCAATGCGAATAGTTATACCTAATAGAGGTACTGATAAGAGGGGAAGTGTTGAGGTGCATTAGTTAAAGGTGTAGAGTGTTGAGGTGTATCGAATGGAATTACATAGGACAAATATAAAGGTGTGCCTAATGAATTCACACTGAATTGAGTTATTTGATGGAGAATTTTTGGATGATATTTTTGTGAGTTTCATACATCTTTTATTATATTGTCTCAAAAGATAAGAAATATTTTTAACTAGGGGAGTTATTAATATTTATTTTTGGTATGTAGGTGGGGATTTTTGAGAGATAACTTAATTTTAGGATACACTATAAATACCCCTCATTTGTAATTGAGGAAAATATTATTAGAGGAAGAATCCATAGACTGATAGGAGGCATCATGGAAAAGATGTAGGTTCTTACACTTAGGTCGAACCTTCTAAAAATACATGTGTATTATTTTCCTTATATCAGGTATAGAAAATGATAAATTAGTGAGGGAGATTTTTTAATATCTATACATATTAATGATAACATAGGATTGATAAAATTAAAGTAAGAAAGATTTTAAGTTTAATATAATCATAAAAAGTTGGTCACCACTGATTCACACCCCCCCATTATCCACCTAGGATTCTCAACCAGTATTATAGGTAAGGTTTCATCTATTTTTATCTACATGTTTTATGCCAAGTTGTATTTATTTTTTAATATTAATTGAATCTTTCCAAAAGATAAAAATAAAATTCTCTAGTTAATAATAAATCCATCTTGTGATGAAGAGTAAATAAGTTATCTCTAGTTGTAGAAACATTTAATTTTCATCTAAAACCTTGAAAACCCAAAAGAAGAGGCTCAGAAGTAGCGTAAGTTTTCCACTCATAAGAAACAAAAGTAGATTCACTATAACCAAAACTTAATGTGTGCGGTAATAAATCTTGTGAATATAAAAAGAAAAATCCCCCAAAAAAATTTCTCAATATTTGAAGTGTATGATTCCATAGTAACTGTGGAATATTTTTACTCTGAAATTATATATTACATGACAAAAGTACATGTTGAAGTTATTATATATATGTTCTTGAATATATTAGTAGAAAACATGAGGAAATATCACAATTAAAATCATAAACTAATGTAATGCATAAATATTAAAAAAAGAATCTCAATGAATGTGAATCTATTATTAAACTCATTCAAGGAAAGGAAGAAGTTGTGTTATGTTCTTAATAAAAATTAAACCTTATTAAGGAAATATTGTATAGAATTTTTTGTGAGAATTTAATTTTTAAAGAAAATCTTAAGGAAATATATAAATCTTTTTAATATATTTTTCAAGTTAATAACTCTCAGTTAGTTGATAATGATATAATAACTGAAGAAATTAAAGAACCACTATAGTATGAGAGTAAAATGTGTGAAAAAAAATTTAAAAATAAAAAACATGTGTGACATATTCCCTAAGCCCAATGAGATTAAAGAATAATCAAAAGCATTCTATAAAGAAATTTTCACTGTTATAGAAGAAACTCTATATAGTAATTCATGTGAATAAGATATTTTAAAAAAAATTAAAGAAAATCTCCATGAACTAAAACATACTAACAAGGAAATTTTTTAGGTTAAGAATGATCAAAAGGAGATCAAGGAAAATCAAGTAAAGAAACTTCATCTTTCCTTAAAAGAGGTATGTGGGGTGAATGAGGAAAATATACAAAAGTTATAATTTGTGTGTGAAGATTAAGTGAGGAGTAGTAAAAATCAAAAGAAAACATTAAATATAAAGTGTATTGAGAAAGTGGTGAGATTGAGAAATATGGAAGTCACCCAAGCTGAATCTTCACATATTATTGAGATAAGAAGCTCTGTCAATGTTTCTAAACAAATTATTACACCAGGAAAGAATTAATACAATGGAAGGAAGAATATAAAATAATCATAAGCATAAAATACTAATAAGATGAAGAAAAAGGTAACCCAATGCTCTAATAAATCTATTAGCATTAACTCTCATAATATTAGTGTTGGTTATAATTCTAGAAAAAAGTGGGTGAAGAAAGATGTAAAACTAACCACTTTTAAGAAGGTGGAATTTAGGAAAGAAAATTTAAATAGTTCCCCAAATATCTTTCGAATAACAAACTTAACATCCTAAAGAAAAATGTTTCTAAAAATTTTTCCACCAATTAGAATACAACACGATGTAAAAATCCTGGGATTATCAGCTACTATTAGTGTTATGTATTGTTCAAATGCATTGATATCTATTAATGGAACAATATTCCAAGATATGAAGAATAGAAAAATCCAATATTTAGGGGGAGAAAAGTGAATGGAAAATAAAACTCAGCTATACATACCTAACCTTCACAAAATAAGAAATATCTGTTAACATCCAAGAGATTTCAATATCTTAAATATTTTTGTGAGAGCTATAGAAGATATATAAATACATAATAAAATTACTGGTTTAATTATATAAATCAAAAAATAACTACTATTAATGAAAATAGGCTATAAATATATAATAAAATGTAAGGAAGATATATTATAAATCTACCTTTCATTACAAACAATAATAATGATTGAAGATTCTTACACTAAGGTAGAAAGTTTCAAAATATTTCATACCCAATAAAATATGTTACTTCTATGGAATAAAGTTACACTTCATGTATATTTATAAACATACCATGAATTTTAAAGATAACATAAGTAATATTAAGAAAAAAATTCAATCAATCCAATAAATACATAAGCATATTGGAATGGTGGAAGACATCTTTGATGAAGAAGTATAGGAGTATGTTAAGTTTCCTAAGAAGAGTAACTTATCGAAAGATAAATATTTGTGTGAAAGATGCATGTTATCTCGAAAAACTCTTAAAAATTTCATGACAAAGTTACTAGGATATGAGAAGTTTGTAAATAAGAATAGAAAATCTTTAGAAGGAAGTAGTGTTGATATAAACAAATCCCAGCACAAGAATAAAGTTAAACATAATCTGAATGTTTGTATGGTTATATGTTCAAAATGATTGGTGGAATCAAGGAGGTTGTAAGTGGAACAAAATAATAAAAATAAATTCACCTTACTAGAAGAAGTTAGGAATAATCTACAACATGATTCTGAAATAAAACGTGAGGATAAGAAACTAATGCAGTTGGTGAAGATAAATTTTTATAAAACCAAGGGAGAAAGCATGAAGAAAAATAAAGAAAAGAAATATTTCAGGTTGTGAAAACTTTATCAGACCTATTTATCTATATAATGAATCTAATAAAGACCTGAATTATTTATCTATAAGTTTTTTGAGAACCTATTTTAAAAGGGGAATTAAATTGGTAATTTTTATATGGATCTATGAAGTTAAAATCTGAATATGGTTTTTCCAAAATCTTTATAATATTAATTTAAAATTCGTTCTTGAAAACCAATTAGTTCCAATGCCAAATGCTAAAAAATCAAACAATTGAAGGTTGTTTTCAACATTAAGGTACATTTTCTATATTCCCATTTTAATACGAAAACTGGAGTACAAATTTTAAGGGGAAATTTGAATTGTGGATGAAAAAATATGAATTATCATTCAAAGGGAGTAAAAGATGCTCATTTTTACGCTTGAACACTTTTGATATGTCCGTTAAGATGTTTTTAGGAAATAAATTTGAATGAAAATCTGATGAAATTTTCACAAAAATAAGTTTTTTAAAAGTTGGTATCAGTTAGAAATTTTCATGGAAAACTTTAATTTTTGAGTTAATCACTCCTATTTTTTACACCAAGAATATCTCATGTAGAATTAGAGTTGGTTGATTTTATGATTATTTATTTAATAAAATTATTTCTTTCCTTATCTTAATAAGTTCATATTTTATACTCGGTTCTAAAGAATAAAACAATATAATATTAAAAGGTGTGAAGAATGTTTCTCACACACCCCATAAATATAAACAAGGGAGATTGAAAATTCATATCAATAATGGGGGAGAGAAATGTTCCCTCACTCGAAGTTCTAAAAAGAATGATCATTTTAATTAATTTTTAATAAGTGGGAGAAATATATCATTTAATTTAAATAAAATTTGGTATTAAAAACAAATCTAAAAGGGGGTTGATGTTTCTATCATACGGTGATTTTGATATATTGTATATGTTGTCAATAGGATGTTATAAAGTCAATGAGAAAATTGAAGGTAATAATTACTTAGGTAAATGTTCCTAAAGAAATTTTATATGATAGTGTTTCTAAAAAATAAATATGATATTTAGAGATAAAGAAGTAAGTACCAGTAGAGAAGTAGAATGAAGATCTACTAAAGGAATTTTTTCCTATATTCAAACCATTAGAAGAGAAAAGGTGAATTTATCATAGATAATTAGAGAGGAAAATCTCACTGAATATCTAGTGAATCCCTAATGATTTATTCATAAGGAATTTATGGTGACCATTAACTTATATTATGAGTTACTGGAGAAGGTTAGGAAACCATCCTTATGAAGGATAGAAAAATTTACTTATGGGTGTTAAGAAAGTTTCTATAATAAGTGAGATGATACAATGTTGGTATTCAAGTTCCTAGCATCATGAAGATATTTGTGATTCAATATTGTGTCTAAATGGGGGAATAGTGGTTACTAGACTAATGGAAATGGATCAAGAATACCAGACATAGATCACCTAATAATGTGATTTAATGGATATGTCACAAATTTATAAGGTTGAAATTTCACAATGTTATTGAATGGAATGTGAATAATGTTACCAGATGAAGAATTATTAGAATCTGGCATTATAGAGTGTATATTTTTTACGTGTTTGTAAACAGATAATAATCCAAAGATATAGCTACAAAGTTGGACTCATATCATTATAAAATTCAATACAAGATATAGTGAAGTTATTGTTGGTGATCAAACAAAATTTTTTGAAGCATAACTGCTTGATTGTGTCAGATGGATAGTTTGTAGGAAGTTCAAGTGGAAAAGACTATGTTACAAGCTGTATAAAGTTTGATGTCATGAATTTAAGGAGTGAATTGATGTTTGGAGGATACCAAATTGAGTCCATCAAATGAAGATCTATCAGACCAACTATTAGTATGATAGAAATGTTGTCCCTCTAGTATAAGTCAAGTTTATATAAATATTTACAAAGATAAATGGATGAATAGGTTAAAAATTGTACTAGATGAATTACATTGAATAGTTAAGAGTTTTTCATGAACCACCCCAATTCAACCATGAACCAATCACTCAAGTTGATCTGTGACAAGTCCCGAAGGGTGTTCTCAATCCCCACGGGCAGGAAACTAGTGTCGAGAATCAAACTAAAATAGTTGGGAATGATGTGTCCCATAAACAAAGAACAAATAAATAAAAATAAATTGAACAAGACAGATAAACACTAGCAGTGGAAATAAAATAAAGTTGTACAGCTAAACATACCTCTAAGTGACCTTATGGGTCACCACCAAACATATAACCACGCTCACTCCAAGAGCAATACAAAACTAGAGGAACTTGAAACTGAAAAGATAGAGTAGGCATGATCACCGATATGATTAGTAGGAATTCCAAAGAATAACAAAGCCTTATTCCATTAATTTTAAAAGAAACCCAAAGAATTCTAGTTTGAAAATAAGAGATAATAAAATAATGTTTTTCATTATTTTCAAATCACGTAACAAGTTTTCATTTTCATGAAAAGCATTTATATTCAACTATAGTTTCAAAATAGATTCCAAGCATGCATTAAGATTTAAAAATGAAAGGAAATAAGTTCAAATTAAAATATGGTTTTCATAAAAGTGGGATCAAGCGTGAAATATCTGAAATGAAAATCACATCACAATAACCATGTCATAACCAAGAACCATGGTCAATCCCTATCGGTAACTAGCACAATGGGACCCTTGGAACCTCATACCTCGATAAAATGTGGCTTAGAAACCACAACATTCAGTATTCTCATGCACGAGCCACTAGTATGGGACACCTACATAACCAAGTGGTCTCTAATCATCATAGTTTAGTTAGTGTTTTAAGCATCAATCTAGCTAGACGAAATCAGGATGAACCACTTCCATATCATCTAGCATACTAGTACTATTCTGCCCACCTAGATACCTCGGGTTTCCCATGTTATCTATTTTAAGTGATGGTGAGTTTTCATCAAACTAAAAAGAAATAACATATCATTTTCTTTATTAAAAAACAAATTCACCCTATCACCACCAATCTCCCTCCTTGAGCATATCCCTCCTTTTTCATCAAATAAAAATGCATAAGCCTCTTTACAAGGAACATATCACAATTCACACATTCAACATACACATAATTTTTCTAAAAAAGGGAAGCATTTTTTAATAAGGGTTTTCCTTTTTCAAAAACCATTATTAAAGTGCCAAACTAACCTCATTACATTACAAGAAATATCCTCATTTTAAAAAGACATAATCACCTGACACTTTATAAAACTTTTTGAAAGACCAATTAAACAACCAAGGAATCACACTTTTAAAAACTAGCTTGAAACCATTCTTGAAACAAAGAAAACCTTTTAAGAAGGGGAAAATACAAATTAACCTCAAAATCATACCAAAACCCATGCATTTTCTCAAACTAACCAAAACATGAATTTCCCCTTTTTAAAATCACACACTAACTCATATTCATTCAATTCAACTTCCAAAAATAATATGCACACATCATACATCTTGGGAAATACCAACCATAAACCCAAAACCATTTTAGAAAATGATTTTAAGCATTTAAAGTGTCATGAATTCTAAAGAAATCTTGGAATCACACTTAAATAAAGACTACACATTTCAAAACATAAAAGAAAACCATGAAAAATAAATAGAAGTCCAACACCAAGCATCTCCATCACATTTCATAGCACGTATATACTATTTTATATTAAAATCACTTTTTAAAACACTCTAAAAATTATGGAATTCAAATTAAAGGCAAATCCATAGGGGAACTACCTCAAACATGTTGCTCTTTGTCGATGACCACACGAACTGACACTTCGCACTTACATGAACATGCATTTATACATATATATATATATATATATACTCCTAACTTCATTTCAAATATTCCTCATTCCATGAGGGAATATGTACAAATAGGGAATATATATATATATATATGGGTTTGTGGGTGTGTCTTACCTATTCATGTATATATAGGCGTTCTTAACACCCGCAGCTCGAAACCATGTCAACAAGAACCAACGCACTCTATAAAAATTATCAACAACTCAAAAACCCACAAAATCCATAAATTAAAATTAAAATGAAGTGAATGAATTGAAAACACTTAACAAATATAATGGTGGTAGGACTGAAATGGTCTAAAATGTGTCTCATTTGGTAGAGGACACTGAATCATGCCTGAAGGAGGCCCAAAAGACCCATCGCACACCCTATTGATGAGAGAAACATAAAAAATAAGCTCACCAAAAACCCTAGGGTTCGGCCAAGCCCTATGCACCCCATGAAATCAAAGAAAATCACAAAATAGGGGAAGGGGAAGGAATAAGACACTCACTGGAGGGAACAGAATACCAAACCAGTGGAAGAAATATTCACCGGAGGGAGGGAGTGGCTCTCCAGAGAGGAGGCGTGTCATTAGGTACCAGATGAGCCAGTTTGTATACGATCATGGAGTCCATGGGAGGGAAGACACTGAATGGGGGGTGCGGCCACCAGAGGAGGGCGGTGCATTGAAGGAGAGGAGTTGTGTCATGAGGGAGGGTGGCACACGTAGGAAGGAGAGCGAGAGGGGTGCACCGCGAGGGAGAGGGGAAAGGGATGAGGAATCCCTCTAGGGTTTCCCAAAAAAATATAAATAAAAATTATAATAATCATAATCATAATCACAATCATAATCATAATCATAATCATAATCATAACAATAATAATAATAATAATCATCCTCATCATCATCATCATCATGATAATAATAATTATAATAATATTATCATTATTATTATTATTAAACATTCTATTAATTCTCTTTTATTTTTCTTATTTATATTTCATTTAATTTTTTCTATTTTTTTCAACCCTGGGTAGACCTCACAGTTTGGCCAAATGGTCTACCAGACCGTGCTCTAATTGTGCGTACTCTACTCGAACAAAGGGGCACATGCACGGTCAGACTACACTGTTACCAAACTATGTGCCAACCGTGTTGGATACCTCTACCTGGTTCCTCGTATCAAACCACACAGTTGCTGCCTGATTTTTCGAACCGTGCACAGGACAAAAACTCGCCCAAAAATTTCCAAATTAAAAAATTTTACCTGGGACTCAACTTGAACCTCAACCAAAAAAATCCAAGATTAGGGAAAGAATAAAATAAATAAGTTCCTGATTTTTGGGTGTG
This sequence comes from Viscum album, assembly GCA_963277665.1. Taxonomy (NCBI): domain Eukaryota; kingdom Viridiplantae; phylum Streptophyta; class Magnoliopsida; order Santalales; family Viscaceae; genus Viscum; species Viscum album. Next base: position 1,253,894,513 of record OY728131.1, on the reverse strand, counting down.
ATAGAGTTGGTGTTCGTAAATGTTCCATCAAAAAGACTTTCATGGAGTTACATTCGATGAAGATTTATGATGTCATCGGTTAAAGAAATATGAAGGTTCATCTGGCAGAGAAAGATATACGAATATTGATATGATTCTTGAGTTATATTAAATGGAAAATTAATAAAGTCCTACCAATCAGGGTATTAGAATTTTCATTGGTTGAAGAAGGTGGTTTATCAAATGAGACACCAGCATGAGTTTTGTAAGTCTGAAACAATTAGTTGAAGAACCATTGGATAGACGAGTATTGGAAAAAGGATCACAATGTTATCAGAAGGATGATTCTAAGTTTTGAAAAACAAACATTGTATGAAATTTGAGCTGAGGAAGGGTGATCGAATGGAGGAATGATGGCTCATCAGACTGATCATATTGGTCGAATGTATGTGATTCCATCATCTAGATGAATGCACTGAAGTTCATTAACAAAACATTTATGAATTTTTTGGGTAGAGGAGTAACATGAAGCATTTTATTAGAATATTTGATGAGTTTTTTGGACCTAAATAATTGGTCAAAGTAGATTTTGAAGAGGTGATTCACCAGATGAAGAAACATTAAATGGACCTGATAGAGGAACAATCACTAGATGGAGGAGTTCTTAATGAATTCATCAGGAAAAAAATTTCATAAAATGTACTAAAGA